>JASKOS020000019.1:1200000-2400000 GCA_030770465.2 Perdita meconis
ACTACTTAGAATATTTAGATAGAGGTCACGGTACACACACCAAAATACGGACTGGCTCCACCCCAGAAATGATTGAAATAAGTAAAAAATATTCATCAGTTCGTCAAGTCTTATTTTTGCCTCAATGGGATTTCGGCTTAAGACGCGCGCGGAAGCAAAAAATGGCACGGACCCCGCGGGATTGCAACCTCCAAATATAAGGGTACTTTTATGCTGTAGCTGTGATAAAGGATAACAGCGATGATGTGAATAGGATGGTAAAAGAGGGAGAAATGTTTTTTTTTGTTTTCCTACTATTTCGTCGCTCTTATCACTTATCACAGCTCCAACATAAAGGCCGTCGCACACCAAACAGCACAGCACACGAACGGCATAGGACCAACGTCGGCATATTCATGGTGGAATAAGACAAGGTGAACCATTCCCGAGATGCGCAGTGGTTCAAAAGTAGTGGGAAAACTGTCAACCAATTAGGCTCTGACCCAAAACCTGGAAATCCAGTATGGCTACTTTTGCACGCATGCCTAATGATCTTAGAGCATATACTACTGGAGGGCACATTGTCCATATCTCCCATAAGGTCAATCTGTGTCCAACATCGTAAGAGAGGGAAGATGTGGTGCGAGCGAGAGAAGTAGTTTACTCTGTTCACTCACAATGCGCATGTGCCGATATGGACTACGTTCATTGGTTGATGCTTGATGCGCGAAGTAGGGAGTGTGCTCTTAGCAAATTGACAACGATGATACTGGGGACTGGGGCATGCGCACCGCAGACGAATAGGGCTCACCCCCCACCTTCGCGCCCGTGTTGGAGTCAGTTTTGTGTCTTCAATGCGCCCTCCAGTAGTAATGCTCTAAGGCAGGCATGCTCACGCGGGCAGCGGATTTTGCCTGCCGATGCCCACAGATGCCCCGGCACAGAGCACGGAGCTGACAAGAACCCCCACTGCTCAGTAAAAGGCCTTGTGGTGGGGCCCTGTAGAGATCGACGCGACGGGCCTCTTACAAATACAAGCGTACTCTTGTAGATGTAGGTTGCGTGCAAATATACAAAGTGTATCTGTACGAAAATTAGGTATTTTAAGTAAATAACTAAAAATAAATATTTTTGTCGTCCCAACCGATAAACAAAACATTTCATTCAGTCACAGGAAGTTAATTAAATGACATGCTACATATTTGATATCTATTCTATCAGTACATACCCACAAAGCACACAATATCCTGAAGATATCCCAAAATGTCCCAGACCGACCAAGGCGATCCTAGGGATATCCCATCAGGATATCAGGATATCCCAGTGGTATATCTGTAGGATATCGTAAAATAACCTAGGGACATCCTAGGATGTCATAGGATATCCCATCACGATATCCTAAGATATCTCATCAGGATATTACTTAGAACGTTGCAAAATGTCATAGAGCAGAGCTCGGCAAAAGAAGAAGGAGAAAGTAGATGACGTAGGCTTCAAATACTTGCTGAAACAAACAAGTAATTTCGACCACTGCTGTATGTAGTTTATGGTTTATGTTAATTGGTATAAAATTTGCAAATTCTTTTCTACGTTTACGAATTTTCGCGAATCGATCTATAACCTAACGTCGAAGGTTAACGTAATAGCTAACCTGGATCCGTCACTGTATACTATTAAGTAAATGTATTTTTACTATGGTATCGGAACTTTCAGGTCAACTTATATAAGCAAATAGTATAACACGAAACAACGGAACAGTTTAGCCGAGCTGGTAAAGCTTTGTCAGTTTGTCGCAAGTTTTTCAAGGTTCATCTGTTCGAATCCCAGCCTGTGAGTTTTCGTCTTTCACCACCTTCTCCTACGATTTGAGATGTGTACAATTTACAACGATGATAAAAATATACGACACAGAGAAAGATAATAAATGCCACGAGAAAGATAAAGTAAATTTGGAACCAAGCTAAAATTATTTTTTTTATATATCCATAGGATGTCCGTCTGGGATATCCGTAGGATATCGCTCTGGGATATCCGTAGGATATCAATCTGGGATATCCGTAGGACATCACAAAGGTGGACACTTTCATATCCCCTGGATATCCCAGACCAACCAGGGATATCCCTAGGATATCGCAATATCCTAAAGTGACGTCCCCACGATATCCGTGGGATGTCTTGTACTGTGTGGGTAATATCTGCTGTTTTTGTTAAAGTTTCATATAAATGCGAATGTTTACTTTATATTCAACCTATTGTCATACTCAGCAAAAAATAAATCCTAAGTAATGTAAAATAAAAACATATTCTCTAGTACCCATGACAATAAGTTGAATAAATTAAATATTACAGTTAGGGAAAATAGATTACAAATTGTTTGCAATATAATAAAGTCCATTTATGAAGATCTCAGAAACCACACAATTGACAACGAAATCTACATCATTCGTTAAACATTAAAAAATATATTGAAAGAAAGGGAAGTTTCATATCACGCCTATTATATATATTATATATTATATATTCATGCCTACTTTGTACTGAAAAAATAAATAATTACAGTTGAACACAAGGACATTAATTGTAAATAAGTGCTGGCCAAAATTAACGGTACACTAAAATTTTTCGGAAAGTAAATATAAAAAATATTTGAAACCGCGATTTTGTACCTTCAAGTTTTTAGTTTTGAATCGTGGACCCAATTCATATTCGTGTGTATGTACAATATTATTTGCAATCATATTTAAACAAACTTCAGCTCAATAAAATTTTGGTAATTATTAACACTAAGGGCTTCCTCGCCGATTTTGATAAAATTTAGATATGTTATAAAACTCGAAATTCTGAACAACTTTTCCTATACATATAACCGCCGCTCTGCTTTGGTTTCCGAGATATTCGCGCAAAATCGCTGCCACTATTACAACGATGGCCGGGGGCAGAGCCCCCGGTGGGGGGTTGGGGGCGGGGCTTCGGCTCCCCACTACTTGGAATGTAGGGGTTCAACTTTGAAAATACTGTCTACGCTCGGTGGTCTGCCACGGAAAAGGAGGATGGTAAATTTTGCGCGCGAAGCGCGCCACGGAGAAGCGAGTGATGTGGTATACTTTCTAGGCCCAGTCGATTTTCCGTGGCGCGCTTTGCGCGCAAATAATAGAACATCCCCCTTTTCCATGGCAGATCACCGAGCGTAAACAGTATTTTCAAAGTTGAACTCTTAGTTTCTGAGTAGTGGGGAGGCTTCGCCCCCCATAACCCCCCACCGGGGGCTCTGCCCCCAGCCCCCGGTGTGCCGGTTTCTCGCGAATATCTCGGAAACTAAAGCCGAGCAGCGGTAACATGTATAGGAAAAAGTTGTTCAGAATGACGACCTTGGCAACATATTTCAAGGTCATCAAAAACCGTGAAGAAGCCCCTAATGTAAATAATTACCAAAATTTTAATTAACATTCTGAAATATACATATAATATCGACTATAAAGGTAATCGTTTTATTCTTTAATAATTGTATTTTGTTTTTCAATAGCAATGTAATTTACATTGCAAAGTAATTATCATTATTAACTACAACTATCGCGACACAAGATTTTGTGTATTTAAATAAGTAGCAAATTCATAATTATTATGCACAGAAAACTGCGCAAGTGAAAGCAAACGTAATGTCATCAATAGAAGAGAGTAAACGGAGTCGTGCTTCTAGTAGCGTTCGAGGTATTACACACTCGAACGCACTAGTCCCACCCACCGTTCCAGCTATTCCCCACTTCGGCGGCAAGCACTGGCATCCTTGAAAATGCCCCGCGGGCGCCCTGAGGGCAAACTCGTGCCTGCCAGCTTGCCCTTGCCCGCCAGCGGCACAGTTGAGCATACCTGTTCTAAGGTAATGATACCTCCGAGAGATAAAGGGTTTAGGGGCATCACGTGACTTTTCAGGATTCTATAACCCTACCATGTATATGGGAATAAAGGGATGGAGCAATAGCCTCGGGGGGCAAAGCCGCTTTCGGGGTGCGGGGAACACGGTCACGTGGTTTCTGGGGACCCGTCGGTGATTGGTTCTAGTATAAATGCGCGAAATTTCAATGTGAGACCTTCAGTTTGTTAACAATTATAAATGTACGGTAGAGTATTTTCCATAAAATACCGAAATAAAGTGTCTTATTTATAAATCAATATATTGAAGTGTTAAGGGTTAGAATCTATATAGACATGAAAAATCTTTGTTCCTTTTTGGTATTTAATGTGGAAATGAGACAAATGACCATGATTATATTCCAGATACAAGAAATTTTAACGAATTTAGGAAAGAAATCCTATTTCTCATTTGCGCTATTTTTTGTTATGTTAAGTTATGCTTAGAAGAGAAAGGTATGTACAGCCTTCGACCCAAAATAAACATATCAGTACATATTCTGTTATTATTACTAAACTCTAAACGAATTATTCACAAAGCTTATTTGGACGAATCACTTTATATAGTTTTCCAAGTCTAATAAAGTATGCATTAAAATATCCACTTAGTATCATTCCAAAAGTCAGCATAGAGGTTATTGTAATTTTGCCATATCAAAAGCTGGATTCATGCTTGAAGCACTATTGCATAAAGTTTTCTGACGTGTAAAACTGTTGTACATGTATGTATTTGTCATTATCGTTAGGTAGTTGCCAAAATTAAGTACCAAAAAGGAACAAAGATTTTTCAAGTCTATAGATTCTAACCTTTAATAATTTTATTGTGATCTCTCAATGAAATGCATTTACAGGACACCATTAACACTTCAATATATTGATTTATAAATAAGACACTTTATTTCTGTATTTTATGGAAAATATTCTACCGTACATTTATAATTGTCAACAAACTGAAGGTCACAGATTGAAATTTCGCGCATTTATACTAGAACCAATCACCGACGAGTCCCCAGAAACCACGTGACCGTGTTCCCGCACCCCGGGAGCAGCTTCACTCCCCTCACCCAAAAAAGGGGTTTATGCTCCATCCCGTTATTTCTATATCCATGAACCCTGCTAAAACGATGCCCTTACGGAATCTCACTTTACGCCTTCATTTCTCGTGGAATCAAGACAAAATACAGCTCATTTTGTAGTTAAAGATGCCTTCCACCGCAGGCTGGTCCTCATATTGCTCAGAACACTCTTTAAAATGTTAGAACTGCTTTAGCTTAAGAATGGTAACTCTCATTTACGACTGCTCAGTGAACAACACATTTATTTAATATCTCCGGTTACAAAATTACAAGGTATAACTGTTTCACCTTACCAAAAATAAACATAAATAATAATACTTGTTCATAACAAAACTTTTCGTCATTTTCGTACTTGGATACAAAACCGGAAGTAAAACCAGGGTAGCCAACGATTATAAACTAAAGCAGTTCTCACATAAAAGATATAAAACTATTAAATTGTTTGTTACGTTTGAAATGAGCGGGACAAGTTTTGGGTCAGACGCTTATTGGTTGTCCAAACCATCCAGCCGCCATTATGCGCAATGGTTTACCTTTCTTATTCCACCATGGGCATATTTACATTATTATATGGAGTTTAAATGGAAGTGCGCACACTTATCGAGAAGTGTCGATGCGGTGCTGTTATCAATAAGTGTGCACATTTCCATTACATATAATAATGTAAATATTGTTGGATGTCCAACTCTCCGCTAACAATGATTCAGAGTGTTAGCCCGATAAGTTCTATCTCGTCGCTGTTTTCGAAAACATCCTAGTTACTCATATCTTACGTTAGTCACTAAGGGCCCAAGTTCACTCTCTCTCCACTAAACTCTATTATACAGGGTGATCCTCTCGTTAGGGGACACGAAGCAACTATCGCCGTCTAAACCTCGCAGCGGTATCCTTGTACCTGAAAAGGATCAAACCCTTGGTCGTCAACTTCTTAATAGCCCACCAGTGGTTTGGGCCTTTTCAGTGACGACGTTAATGCTACGATTATTTAGAAAAAGGACCTTCTTTTGTGTCCCCTAGCGAGAGGATCACCTTGTATATAGTTCTGCAAAATCGCGCTAGGTCTCATTCAATTCTCATTCAAGACTCATTCATAATTCACTCTCTAACTCACTCAGATCTTATTCGTAAGCGTAACCAGTAACTCTAAGTCTGTAACCGTCTCAATCCTGTACTACGGTGTATTTAGTCGTGTCCGAGTACGGGTCTTTTGTTGTAAACCGTGCAAGTCTCGAAATATATTTGTTATAGTATAATCGGTGTTATTCGCTCGTCGGGTTTCCAACAATATATAGATGTTGGTCCTATGCCGTTCGTGTGCTGTGCTATTTGGTGTGCGACGGCCTTAAAACTACCCTAAGATCTGAAATCAATAGAGTTCAGAAAGAACTGTTCTTCATCGCGAAACCCGACAGAACATATTTAATAAACTAATATAGCATCTCCCAATAGTATCAGATAGATCGATTAATATTCTCCTTTCAAAAACGATTCATTCTTCGAAATATTCGCAGGATGGCTATCTGAAAGGAGTCAGAGAGCTCTGCAGCAAGCACAACGTGTTATGGATAGCGGATGAGGTGCAAACTGGCTTGGCCAGAACTGGGAAACGTTTGGCGGTGGACCACGAGAACGTGAAGCCAGACATTTTGGTATTAGGCAAAGCCCTTTCCGGCGGTTTCTATCCAGTTTCTGGTGTATTAGCCAATGATCCAGTGATGCTGACGATAAAACCCGGAGAACACGGCTCCACTTACGGTGGCAATCCACTGGGGTGCAAGATTGCTCTAGAAGCTCTGCAAGTGATCGAAGAGGAGAAGCTCGCCGAGAACGCGAACAAACTTGGTGCGATATTGAGGGAAGAGCTGGGAAAATTACCGAAGGATATTGTTAGCGTGGTCAGAGGCAAGGGTCTGCTCAATGCTATCGTTATTAACGAGAAGTTCGATGCCATGGATATCTGTCTGAAGTTGAAGGACGAGGGTTTGCTTGCGAAACCAACGCACGGACATATCATCAGATTGGCGCCGCCGTTGGTCATCACCGAACCACAGATACGAGAATGTGCTGATATTATTACCAAAACTGTTATGAATTACGCGAAATAACGGGACATGAATTTTCTACTTAACCGGGAAAGTCAGAAAACAGGAAGCTCAAACTAAGAAATCAACGATCTTCATGATGTTTTTACTGTAAGGTGCTAAGGAACTTGTAAATAAATTCATATTGGTTAAATTGCTGTTTGCTTCGCGAAATCCTATTTTATACGCGACTCAATGAACAGTGATCCCCCCGTTTGGCTACATTCCGCAAAACGGTTATCATCTCGTGACGCTACGGTGGAATAAAAATTGCCCAATCGGTTGCAAGCCGGTTATTAATAGCTTAACGTCGCACGAGTCTTATTCTGCATTATGCGATCGATGTTTATCTGAGACGTCAGACATTCAATCAAACACAATCATATCTCCGTGTTTGGAAAGGCAAACGTTTCAACTTACAACCATGTATCAATTTGTTTTGAAACATCTTGTCTTGTTATAAGTTAGTATGTATGGAACGTGCAAAGCCTTATAATCGATTTTATACTATCGGATATTAACAGTAAAACCTTTGAGAAGACGGTAGATACATGATAAGAACTCAATGACATTTTTTATCGTTTTATCCTTTCGATCACGTGTTCCATAATCTGGCCCCGTATCATTATTTACAGTATTATCATAATGAAGTATAATACATATTTAACAATGAATGATTAAAATTTGAAATTCTCAATAACTGTACTTTATTCATGGATAAAACTTTCCATGTTTCGCCTTTTATTAACTGACTATAAAAAATTCATCAAAATATGGACAAATTTTTTTTTGCAGTCACTAAACACTTTAAACATTATTGTGTACAATGTAAAAAATTGAAAAGCAATTTATATACACTAATTAAATATGTGGTAACCAATTGAAAATGAAAAAGAAATGTTTCATCCGTTCCTCGTATTATTTTCTAGGTGTATCGTCTTGGTTTAATACACTGTTTGCCGTTTTTCGTTTGCTTTAGCACGTTGGCGCCGTAAGAACCAGCGCATCCCTACTTCATTATCAGATACGACTTGTTCTGTTACAAGCTGAAGAATTTATTCTAAATCCTTCTGAGCCTATCAACAGTATACAAAAACATTTTGTGTAAGCAAGCAATAAGCTCCCCTACCATTATTTTCGTAACAATATAAATGAGAAGACTCACAATGTGTTTCCAGTTCAATTTGTCGCGTTAGGACAACAATATTGGTCTCTCCTTCGTACAGTGATCTTTTTTCTCTGCTCCTGTCCTATTTGCTACCATAAATTAATAGCAATGCAGCCAATAAGGTCGAGAGTATTTAATTCTAGCAAGGAATTCGGCGTGAAACGGTTCTTAGGCACACAGGAAGTCATCGAACGCGACGACAAGTACGGCGGCAGGCATTTCAAGCCTCTTCCGGTAGTTCTAAGCAGGGGCGAGGGTGTGTTTTTATGGGACGTCGATGGGAAGCGTTACCTAGACTTCCTGGCGGGTTTCTCCACCGTCAACCAGGGTCACAGTCATCCGCGTCTAGTGAAGGTGATGACAGAGCAAGCTGGCAAGCTCGCTCACACGTCCAGAGCATTTTATTCGGAGCCTCACGGTGAACTGGGCGAATACTTGACCAAACTGTTGGGATGGGACAGATTTCTACCCATGAACACTGGTACGAAAGCAAAGAAGACTAGAACGCTCGGAACAAAGTAATATCGACTGAACCCGTACAGAAGGAAGAATGCTATGTTCGTAATCGTAATTGCAGGAGTCGAAGGTGGGGACACCGCCATCAAGGCAGCCAGACGCTGGGGATACAGGGTTAAGAAGATACCAAATGAACAAGCGACCGTTGTCTTCGCAAGGGGAAACTTTTGGGGACGTTCTATTGCTGCGTTGTCGGCTTCGACGGACCCAAATTGCTATACGGACTTCGGCCCCTACGTGCCAGGATTTGACAAGGTGCCTTATAATGATCTCAACGCGTTGGAACAGAAATTCAAGGAGGATCCGACGGTGTGCGCGTTCATGATGGAGCCTATTCAAGGAGAAGCCGGAGTCAATATCCCTACCGTAAGCTTGTTTCGTTTGACGGTGTAATTGTATCTGGATTTGCAGAATTCTCACCAACAGATTCTGACTTCACTTTTTTATAGGATGGCTACTTGAAAGGTGTGCGAGATCTGTGTACCAAGTACAATGTTTTATGGATCGCTGATGAAGTTCAGACTGGCTTGGGCAGAACTGGGAAACGATTGGCGGTAGACCATGAGAATCAGAGGCCTGATATTCTCATTTTAGGAAAGGCTTTGTCTGGAGGATTCTATCCTGTTTCTGGGATTTTGGCCGACGACGAGGTGATTAATTGTTTGAAACATATGTGAACTTTAGAGGAACATTTGTTTCACTGATCATTCGATTCTGGCTATTCATCCGAACAGCAAGGAATATTGCAGGAATATTTCTCTGCAATACTAAACCTTACCGTGGATATTACCGGAATATTCCTGGAAGATTAACTTTTTGTAACTTGCGGGAATATTACCTGGAATATTCCTACAATATTCCTATGTCTGCTACGTCTCGTTTTTTTTTTTTTTTTTTTTTTTTAATTGAACCTTATAATAGTAATTTCGGTTAATAAGACATTAAAAGCAAATAGGGTGAAAGTACTGAGCAGAGAAAATTATTCGGTTGCTGCAAAACTAATTACGATTTTTATACTAGTCTAAATTTATTGCATTTTATGACTATCGGAACAGTAAGGAATATTGCAGGAATATTTCTCTGCAATACTAAACCTTGCAGGCGATATTACCAGAATATTCCTGGAAGATTGCTACATTCCTGGAACATTGCTATTCCTATGTCCACCTTTTTGTAACTTGCGGGAATATTGGAGGAATATTACACGTAATATTTCAGCGAGATTTCAGGAATATTGCTCCAATATTCCTATGCCTGCTATATCTATTTTCTTTTTGTAATTGAACCTTATAATAGTAATTTCGGTAAGTAAGATATTGAAAACAGATAGAGTGCCGGTAGGTTCAAAAATAATTGCAGTTTTTACTCGCCCGTAAACCTGTCACCTTTATTTATTAATCATTTTAAAAGCATTTACTTCCTTTTGCTTTTGAAAACATTTTGCTGTATTTTAAAGTTAGAAACTTAAAATACTCACAGTATAAAATTATCGTTTAACAAATATTTTATATAAATGCTCGTTTGTTTAAGCTAAACCAAATAAGAATAATCGACTACTAAAGGATTATACCAAAATTTCATTGCAATGTTGGCGTAATATTGCGTATCTAACCTTCACATTGCAATATTACGGTAAGATTGCCACAATATTCCTACTCAACATTTATTCTGCGATATCGCAAGAATATTCATGCAACATTGTTATTACAATGTTCATGTAATATTCCCGTAATATTCCTTGCTGTTCGCGCAGTCATAAATGTCAATGTTTCGAATTGTTCATGGTATATTAGTGCCGATTCTTGTATTCTTTATAAACTAGTTTTAATTGTTAATAACTATCATCTTGACAGATAATATTGTGTCTGGAAACTGGTTCGCATGGTAGCACTTTCGGTGGAAGTCCACTGGGAAACAGAGTCGCACTGGAAGCGGTAAAGGTTTTAGAAGAAGAGAAACTGGCCGAGAACTCGAGGAAACTCGGAGAAATTGTACGGCAGGAGTTGCAAAAACTACCAAAGGATATAGCAACAGAATTTAGGGGTCGTGGTTTGTTGAATGGATTAGTGATTAATAAAGGTACTTTTAAACTGTTTCATTAAGCATATGAAACAAAGTTTATAACGAATTTAACATTAACGTTCCAATCTTTCTTCTTCTAGAATTTGCTGATGGCTGGGATATATGTTTGAGGTTGAAAGAAGCAGGCTTGTTAACCAGGCCAGCTCATGGACAGATATTAAGGATATCGCCGCCGCTTACGATCACTGAAGAACAACTTAGAGAAGGACTTAACATTATAACGACCGTCCTGAATAGCTACAAATGAAATTGTATTATATTTTTCTGTAAACCGTTTGCTTTTGAATAAAAATTATTTTCTAAATATTAAAACGTTGACGACATTAAATATGAGTCAAATTGTAATGTAAAAAAATGTATTTTTCAACATTAAATATAAAACTTACGTGTTCTACGAATTACAAATGTGACTCATGTCTTTTCAAATGTCTCGTTAAACTGAATGCTTGGGAGAATAGCTGATTACACTGATTACATTTGTATGCTTTAGCACCAGTATGGAGAGTCAAATGTCTTTTCAGGTGATTCGCTAACTTGAATCGTTTTCCGCATAATCGACACTGATGTTGCCTGATGGAATTATGCGAGGCTTCGTGATTCTTTAAGTGACTGGACTGCGAGAAACGCTTGTTGCACATCTTGCACTCAAAGGGTTTTGCTTTGGTGTGAATTCGCAGGTGCTCTACTAAATTGCCCTTCTGAACGAAACACTTGTTACAATATTCGCATTTGTGTGACCTAGTCGCCTTATGTGTTCGTAGATGAACCTTCAAATTATAGCTCTGACTGAATCTTTTGTCGCATATCTCGCACTGCAGTAAACCTTTTCCTGTATGAAGTCTCTCGTGGGCCTTGAGATTCTTCAAAAGGCGAAATCTTTTTTTACAGGTAACGCATTCGAAGTTTTTATCCGCGACTCTTGTGTTATTCGAATCTTGATTGTGCGTCTTCAAGTGCTCCTGCAAGTAAGACGGATACGAAAACACTTTGTCACACATTTTGCATTGATGCACATTGGTTTTCGTATGCAGACGCATGTGCGCGTTCAGTTTGCTCTTCGAAGAGTAAGCTTTCTCGCAAGTATGGCACTTGAATGGCTGCTGGCCAGAATGTGACAACTGATGTGCTACTAATTTAGATTTCTGAGAAAATAGCTTTAGGCAGACTTCACATTTGTACTTTTTCGATTGCACGTTTCCTGGATTTTCTTCTTCGATTTGCTGCTTGTAATTAATGCTTGGAAGACACAAACGATATCTGTCCATATCTTCTCTGTTATCTGTACGTTCTAGGTCCTTTGTAAATGCATTTTGCATCCGCTGAGGACTGTTACTTTGAACTTCCTCTAAATCCATATTCTCAGGGAAACTTAAATTCTGTATTTCATTGTTATCAGTGGTTGTAGATCTCTGATATGATAGATTCTGAATGGAGTTCTCTACGGAATTGATGGATCTTTCGTAGCTTAAATTCTGAGGCACCTGATTGGAATTATCACAAATATCTATGTTTTCGTTGTCGCAAGACATTTCTATGTTCTCTGTGCTATGGGCGATGTTGTGGCTCATTAACTGTGTTCTGTTAGTGAAGGTATGATTGCACAAGGAACAGTGCAAAGCGCAAGCAGCACGACTATGATTTTCTCCACTCGCCGGAATCACTGACATCATATTCGGTCTGATCAGAGGAGACAATTGTGTATTTTGAACATTGTCATTGGCCAAATTAGAGCTCAAATGACTGAAATTGAAATTAAGATAAGGATTTTGGGATTCGACTATATGCATATGTTGCATAGGTATGTTATCTTGTATGAAAGGCAGATGTAATCTGCTGTGAGCGCAAAGTTCTTGGTAGTTGGAAAATACAGCTCCGCATTCTATGCATTTTAGAGGTTTGTGAGAATTCTGAATAGGTACGAAACCCTGATTCTGCTGATACAATTTACATCCAGTAACTGTGGAATATGATGTTAAACCTGAAACCTATAAAATTGATCCTTATTTTACTAATTAATGTCTAAGGACTTATTGAAAAGAACTTAAAGATGCAATTACGGTACCTTTAACGCAGCCTGTCTTAATGCCCTGTCAGCTGCTCGACATTGCTCTCTGTACAATAACGCAGATTCTGCTCTGGTTACACAACGATCGCACATTTTTTCTGGAAGGCCGTCTCCCTGCCAAACCTGGTCAAATATACATTCGACGAGTATCAATTAGATATTGAAATCATGTTATTGATACAAAAAACTCGATGAAAGTATTTATTACTTCTAAGCATGACAGGGATCGCAGTTTAGCAGCAAGAGAGGAACCTGCTGGCCCCACGAATAAACAAACCATTTTATCGCCATCCTCTCTCAAGCATGTACGGCACAATTTGCCGATATTTTCACTATCTATTTCCTTAGTGACAATAAACATCGTAATACTTCAATAATTAGTTATAATTATCAAAGGCAATCACAATTTTTAGGTTAGAATTTTGTTTTGACATTTCGATACTGTCAACTGTCAACAAGATTGATGATTTTATGAAATTGGACGAGTTGTTGTTGCATAAATTGAAATACCGACTTCATGTAAAATTTCTAGTCATTTCGATGAAACCTCGATGAAACTCTGGAAAAATGAGCTATATATTAGTTATTTGAGATAATAGCTCAATTTTTTATCCTTGAAAAATATATACAATTACTGGTAACATTCCCTAACCTAATTTCCAGAGATGCGCAAGGCAGATGTGTCGATGTGCGTGAGCATTATTCTGTTAGTTGCTCGGTGAACAAATCCTGACAACACCTGACAAGAGCTCCGAACTCCGAAGCCGTTCATCATTGATATGATGACTTTTTCATAACTTTCTGTTTTTGTTTATTACAAAGAATATTTCTTGAAATAAATAACAAATACTTGCATTTCTTGATGTCTATAATTTCCTTACATTTATCAATTTATACTATCTTTCGGTGCCTATACATGTTTTATAACCCACACAGCATAAGACATCCCAGGTTAAAGACATGGATATCCCCAGGACGGTCTCGGATATCTGTGGGATGTCCAAAATCCAAGGGATATCGCAAGTATGTACCTACATATCTATAGATTCTAATTTTTAATAATTTAACGTTTCAGTTTGTTCATTAATAATTAAAACATTTTGTTTCACTATTTTACTGAAAATATTCTATTGGACATTTATAATTTATAATCATAAACAAACTAAAAGTCTCATTTTGAAATTTTGCGCATTTATACTAGAACCAATGACCATTGTGGCATCAAAGTACCACGTGACCGTGTTCCCCTCACCCTGAAAGCTGCTTCACTCCAGAGCTGGGTAAAATTTGAAATAGTTTCGGTGGAAATAGTGAAAATGAAATATTTGTACAATGAAATACTATTTTAAAATAGTATTTTGAAGTGGAACTAGTGAAATACTATTTCTGGAATAGTATTTTGAAGTAAAACTTGTGAAATACTATTTTGAAATAATATTTCACTCAGTGCCTATTTCAGGGAGGAAATAGTATTTCATATTTCTTCTAAAACATAATGGAAATGAAATATTTCACACTTGACTTATTTCCACAGGTCCTGAAACTATTTTCTATTTCACATTTCGTATTTACTATTTCCTATCTTTGGGCACACGGGCACGCGATTCGTTCCGCACGAGGCACTTATGTGACGACAGAGTGTCAAGTGTCAACATCCAATAGTCCGCCTGCAGCGCAGGACAAAGGACAAATAAGAATAAGCACATAGTGTCTCCCACTTTTAACCCCGGTCGCAAATAAAAGGGATGTTATAAGATTCACACCCATGTGTGTATGTGTGTCAATTTGTTGTGGCATTGTAGCTCATTAAGGAGTGATCCGATTTTGATGCGGTTTTTGTATTTTAAAGTGTATATTTCCGAGATAGTTAATAGCTATGTTTTATCAAAAGCAGTTTAACAGTTTTTTTTTTTTCAAAATTTCTTATTTTCTTCACAATTTTTGAAGGGACAGCCGTGGTTGTTATTGTATCTCGAGTCTTTTCTAAATTGTCATCTAGAAGGTTGCTTTCTAAGGGGTAGTTTACATTTGAGCATTTCTGGCGAGCCGAGCCTGGTAAAGTTTTCTTCCGCACATGCGCGGACCCTTCGGAAACGTAAGCGTAGAGTCAAACCAAGAGAATTGGCCTGTGTTTAGGGGGATGGCTGGGTGAGCACAAGCTCCCTGGGGTTAGGGCTTTCAGAAAAGGTCTGACAATGAAGACAAAATGGACAAGAAAGCCGTAGCTGCAGCGCAGCCTATATTCATACGCACTATGCATCAAAAGAAAAGAGTAGAAGAAAGATATAGCAACGCAAACTTTCTGCAAATTGAGAGATATACAGAATGGGGCAATAACTATTAGCACCTCAGATATCTCGGAAACTATAAGTTTCACAGAAATATTTGCTGAAATAAAATTGCACAGTACGAAGGGGGCCATCCGGTGGCGATAATAGTTTTTTTGCAGGTGGAGGTACTTCGGACATTTGAAGGTCACCTCCATTTTTTTAAATGGATCGGTATATTTTTGCTTCCGTATCATGATGGAGGATCTTAAAACGAGTTCAACGGCCTATTATATAAGGTCATTTATAAGGTAAATGATTGGAAAATTTATAAGATTAACTTATAAGGATTAAATTAACTATTAACTATAATAATTTAGCAATCGGTTTAATACTTGTAGTGTTCTATGGTAGCTTAATCGTCGGTGAGAGCTACGATTTTCCATAAAACCAGAAAACATATTGAAAAAGTAACTCGAAATGAAATATAAGATACAATACATTTTGCGAAATAATCATACGTAGATAGAATGAACGACAAACTCCCGAAACAGCAAATTATGAAACATGAATGTAGAAAAGAACGGGAAATCTGTTGCCTATAGACGTACTCTTTTTTTACAACCTCTGTGGGTACCTCTGGGGTGGCAACACTCCGTGGTCCGAACGATACGGAGGACCCCACTACCACACTTGCGTGGGTCCTGTACGTGTACCATTCCTTTGAAGATTCGTCGAAATACCGACTTTGGGTGGATACGCTCCGAGCCGAGCCTCCAGCCCGGTTAATGAGGGGCAAGACCTTCGAAGCCTTTGTCCTGATGTCGTCTGGCTCTCTCTACCTCGGTCTGCACTCCTCTAGACACGTGCCAGAGTCGTGTGCCTAGCTGCGCAGAAGACGAAAACTGGTCCCTCTGCTAGCGAAAATCACGGAGAGTCAAGCAAAGTCAGGGAAAATGGGCCTCTCGCAGGCGAAAGTGCTAGCATTACCAGGCTCGGCTCGCCAGAAATGCTCAAATGTAAACTACCCCTAAAATCTACTGTTAGCACATGTGAAATGCAGCTAACCAGAAACCTTTCCTTGATGCTTGCAAACCATGGAACTCTTCGAACCCCCTGCAGCGATGACAATGACTAGAACCCCCTTGGTCCTTAGAGCCGGCGACTGGGTCTACAGAAATACGTGCGTTAGTGAATTCGCGTGGCCCGGGCAAAGGATTGCGAAAGTAAAAAATCTTAAGGGTTTGAAAGAAACATATAATTTTTTTAATTCATAGTGTCAAAGTATTGTTTATTATTGGTGTATATTATGAAGCATGTCACAACTCCTGAAAAGTTATCTATGTATAAATTGCGGCATCCAGTTATTATTTTTTTTATTTATTTTTTGGGTTCTGGAGCGCCATCATAAGCCAAAACATTTAGAAAAGACTCGAGATACAATAACAACCACGGCTGTCCCTTCAAAAATTGTGAAGAAAATAAGAAATTTTGAAAAAAAACTGTTAAACTGCTTTTGATAAAACATAGCTATTAACTATCTCGGAAATATACACTTTAAAATACAAAAACCGCATCAAAATCGGATCACTCCTTAATGAGCTACAATGCCACAGACAAATTGACACACATACACACATGGGTGTGACTCTTATAACATCCCTTTTATTTGCGACCGGGGTTAAAAGTGGGAGACACTGTGTGCTTATTCTTATTTGTCCTTTGTCCTGCGCTGCAGGCGGACTATTGGATGTTGACACTTGACACTCTGTCGTCACATAAGTGCCTCGTGCGGAACGAATCGCGTGCCCGTGTGCCCAAAGATAGGAAATAGTAAATACGAAATGTGAAATAGAAAATAGTTTCAGGACCTGTGGAAATAAGTCAAGTGTGAAATATTTCATTTCCATTATGTTTTAGAAGAAATATGAAATACTATTTCCTCCCTGAAATAGGCACTGAGTGAAATACTATTTCAAAATACTATTTCGATCGGTCACAACTAAAGCATGCATTTGAAATACTATTTCACTGGTGAACTACTTTCAAATGAAATATTTAATTTCCGATATTCTTTACTAATTGATGAAATGGAAATATTTATTTCTTATGTCTATTTGAAATACCTATTTTCCTAACACTCTAAATATTAATATAAGCAATGAACAAATAAAAGGAGTGGATAGTTGTAAATATTTAGGAATATTTTTTGACTATAATATGAAATGCGATAGACATATTGAGTATATCATTAAAAAAACTAAATATTTGCTATAGTGCAGTTCTTCATTACAGAACTGGTGCTGTATTAGTTCTGAGAACACACTGGTAATAAAGAACATTCTAGTGTCGACAGTGGCGGATCCAGGAGCCTTTCTTGGGGGGAGGGGGCGAAATGTATAAAAGTAAAAAAGTCTATTTTTTAACCGTCTTTTCAACCTTGATAAGCAATTAGAATAATTACGTGTTATATAATTGTGATCAAAGACTTTATTTTATCAGAAAAACAGATATAAAAGATATTACAATTAATGCGATTACGATACTTCATAATACAAATTCTGCTCTACGTTGGCGAATTTTTACTAGGCAATATTCTGAAAATATTTTAAAAACTTCTATGCACTAGCGCACTAGTGAGCACGCTAAGCAGAAAAATCTCGAATAGAAATCATGTAACACATTCAGTATATACGTAATAAGTTTTTCGGAATATGAGGAAATATTTTTATATTTTATTATTCTTGGGGGGGGGCGATCGCCCCTATTGCCCCCCCTCCTGGATCCGCCACTGGATTCGCTTCGCAATGAGAATGGAGAGCGACTTCCCTCTGGCCATGCGGGTAATGGCTTGGCCGGGCCTGACGCGGACCAATTATTCAATTATTACAAACCCAAAGTTAGACTCATTTATGAAAATAGAAATGGAACAGTATGCGCTTGTTATCAGTACCAAAGTGGACTAAAACTAATGAATAATTATAACTTTTTAGTGTATACTGCTTACTAAGAGAATGATACACATTCTAGCAAAAATTCTTCTCTTGAGTTGAATAATTTATAATTATCAGAACTGTAAGTCGTAGATGCGTTATAACTTGATTATAACCCAACACTAATATAAATTAAATGAACAGTTATTAAATGTTTAAAGTCAACGTGAATTATTATATAAAAGATGTAAGCTACATAATCAGTAGTTCGATATGCTACAGACTAATCTTTTGCATTATAAGCCATTGGCAATGAAACAAAAGCGTTCTGTGTAATCTTTTCAAAATTATACTTTACATTTCATCGATAATATCATATCCATCCCATCTCCAGTCAAATGATTCGAAATTAAAATAATTCACTATTAGCTTTTACTCAGTACATTAGCAAATAAGTACTTCGTGTTAATCGTTATTTATATTTTTAATTTTTGAACTTCTTGCGTGCTCTTCACACAACATCCTGATGGACGTGCATTTTCAGCGGACAGAGTCTCTCCATTGATTAGGGTGACAAAAATGCGCGCAAACGCGTGTTCTTTTTCAGAAGAAAAAGCAGACTGCTGTGGATCGATCTGTCTCGCGGTGCGTTCTACATCATTCACCTGATAGAATTGCAAATTTCCATTTCGACGGGCAGCAAGGAAAAAAGGCGTAAATCTTTTGGGCGCCATTGTTCCTCGATAGTAGATCGATTACCTTTGCTGCTATGGCGTGTGGTCGATAGCAGACAGCTATACAGGGTGTTTGGGTTAATAGTACAAAACTTTGAAGGGGTGATAAATCATATAAAAACAAACAAAAAACTTCTATATGATTTGGATCCAAAACTCAACCATTTAAAAAAAAAACTAGTATAAATATTTAAGCTTTCAACCCCTATAATTCAAGATATGAAAATTTTCGTAAGCAATTTATTCGCTAAAATAAACATTGCGATCTTGTTAATCCAATAAGTACAGTAACTGTGACATTGTTACCTTTGTGGCGGTTCCACTTCGCCACTACCGAAGCGTTCGTTAAGCGTATGGAATTTTTCCGTTTGACTTTCTCCCAGATGCTTTCTTCGTTGTTCGTTTTTACGCAGATACATTTAGAGTTGAGTGCGTTGCCTGTTTGTAATGGGGGTTTCAAGGTTTAGCGTAGGTCTGGTCAATCTCTACTGGCTGGGCCCTTCGGGCTTCGGCGCTTTCTTTCTTTATTACCTTTTTCCACTGGCTTGTGATTTTTGCACGTTTTCCTCAACTTCTTCTAACATTCACTATCTCTTTCTTTTCTATTTCTGTCCTTTTCGTTTTCTTCCTTTTTAAGAACCTTCTTCGACACCCTCGTGTCATTCGGGTTTGAAACTTCGACTGAGTCTGTCCTGACACGCGTTTATCTGTCTCGCTGTCGCGTTTGACTCGAGTGTGACGTTGACGTTGTATTTTGTGTGTGTGGATTGTTGAATAAAAATATTTGTTATGAGTTGAGAATTTTGACTCCTCAGACAATTATTAGTCTAATACCCCCACACCTTGTATCACGAAAAAATAGTATTTTTCTAACCCTCTAAATTATCGCGATTTTAAAGGGTAAACAGTAAGCATTGTTTTCACATATTAATCTACGTTAGATGTTTGTACGTATTTCAAATATCATGTCACTTGTAACAAAGAATTCACTGATATCTTCCGTAAGTAAGCAATTTGTGAGTCTAAGACTAGCGCTTGTTTTCTATTTGAACATGATTTTCAAAGGACCATCAACGGTTTCGATATTCTCGGTGTGTAGTTACGGCTCTCATGCGCGTTAATTGCGAACAGTGAATTGATTTCGACCCTGCTCATTCAGTACCTTTCGCTTTCGTTGTCCGTTCCAGTACTAACTCTGCCCAGTTAGATCGAAGTTGCGAACTGCGAAGAGGGAGAGACCTCAGGATCAGTGAGCAGAACAACCAGAGCTGATTGTGAGAGGGAGTGCATGAGAGATACGAGAGAGTTGTTAGCTACATGACGGTAGCTGGGGAAACAGGGAGAGAAAGGAAGATCGATCGAGGGATGCAGAGAAACGAAAGGAGGAACGAAAAAAAGGTTTTCTAGGACTGAATGCAACAAGAACCGTTAATTCACGAGTACGGAAAAACGAAGGCGGGAATGGAATTGTTCAGCGATCAAACTGGGAAGCAAAGAAAGGTACGGTGTGATGACTAGAGGAGTTTAGGCTCGAATAAGTATTCGATGAATGAAACTAGAAAAAAGGCACGAATTAGATAGAAATATATAGTTGAGATAAAAAAGGGAAAAAATAAAAGAACGAATATTATTTTTGATTACAAAAGATAAAGGGGTAAAAATGAAAAACGTTGTAGTTGAAAGAAGGAATAAAAATACGAATAGATATGAAAGAGAAAAAAATAAAAAAAGGAAAGTAGTGAAGCAAGAGGCATAATAAGGAGAAAGAAAGACTTTATGTTCTAAAGCTCATGCGACTCCACCCTTTATAAATTCTAACAGCAAGGGGGTTTCCGTTAAAGAGGAGCTGCCACTCATAAACAGCGTATCTGGTAAGCATTCTCCTCTTAAAGGGGACGGGACGTGTCTAGAATACAGTTGCTTGCGAGATATGAGTATATCTTGCTTTAAAGAGATTCGAATTCTATCGTATCGACCAGACCCATGCTGCAAGATTACCCCCATCCGCTGATTACGATTTCTCCTCTTATTTTTTTTTTATCCCTTTCCGTCGTTCATTCCCTGAGCAAGCCACGTCGCTATGTTTCTATTGCGCGTGAATCTCGACGCAAGGGTGTCGAGAGTGTACAGGGTGTATAAAAAGTAATGGAAAAGGGAAAAGTTGTTTAAAATCACCTCAGGAATGTCCCCTTAACGGCTCCCGCACTTAGTTTGGGACACCCTGTATAACTGACCAATTTGCATTATTATTAAATTTCAAATAAAATAACAAACAACATTTTTTTTAAAAACAAATCGTTTATTAATACTAGGTAGTAATGTATGCAATACAATATCAGAGAAATGTCCGCATTTATTGCCGAGTTCAGCCAACTTGTCCTCAAGGCTGTGTGGCCCCCAAATTTCGACGTTGCCAGTTACCTGGCTTGTAAAATGTGCTTTTCCTCCGCAGTCTTCGTCCCACTCTTAACATCTCAGCCAATACTTTTCGACCGCTATATTGGTACTTTATAAAAGCAACTCTAATATAAACATTCGAATATTTTAAACTAAAAGAAGAAAATAACTTCGCAACGTCCGAGCTCAACAGTCAGGCAGTTTTACTGCACTTTTGAGAAACCTGATTAGTTATTTTTTTAAAGCAGGCTTGCAAATTAACTGAACTCCTCGGCCGATTCTCAAAGGCGACGCCTGCTTTCTTTCGCTTCGCGTCTTACTCTTCACGGCGGTCGTAATGCTCGACGGGCCTTAGGCGCGTGCCATATGATCCGTTAGCGGCGCATTAAAACGAGAAAGAAAACATTGGCGGAACCGACGTAGAAGCCCTTGTTTTAGGAATTTCTTAATATTTTAGAACATTTTTATGCGAATGTTTATTCTCAAAAATGCGTAGCATTAAAACAAAGCAGCGCAAATTTCTAAACGATATCTCATTCTCGTCTTTGATGCGAACAGCTGTGTCGCCCCAATGCGCCACTAATAGTTTATATAGCACGCGCCTGAGGCCTGTCGAGCACTATGGTCACCGCGGAGAGTGAGACGCGCGGTGAGAGAAAGGAGGCGTCACCTTCGACAATCGGCCGAGGCCGGATAGCGCCGCACGCGAGAGTCGCGAAGAGGCTTGACGAGCGCGTTCAAGCGCGCGTTGGTTTGGCTAGCGCTAGCGCGGTTGGTTTGTCTGTGGAGGGGAGACTCCGGCATGTAGGGTAGGGGCTCGCGTCTCGGTTTCGGGGCATATCGCAATCGACGTCCCTATCTTGAAACCGCTCCGTTTCAAGCCCCTAAAGGTGGATATAAACATGTGCAACGCGTGTTGCAGAACACACTTGAAGCGGTCGAAAAAGGTCGATTTTTATGGTTTAACGCGCAAGTTACTATGGACGGGATAGGGGCTGCGCATGGTTTTGCGCGTGTTCGCTTTCGATGTTGTGCGTGTTTATACCTGCCTTAAGGCGCAGGTAAACATGTGCAACATCGGTGCGCGGACGCGCAAGGACGCGCATAGCGAATATTCCGTGTAGAAACGAGCAATCTCTACCTGCAGGCACTCGAAAAGGGTCTGTTTTTACGACCAGACACAATATCACAGCCGCGCAAATGTACGAGAATGTTGGGTTCGGCCTCGGTCCGAACGCCTCTTCGCGACTCTCGCGTGTGTCGCTATCCGGCCATTTTTCGGGCGTATCACGATCCACACGAGTCAAGCCACGCGCCGTTGGATTCCCCCTTTAAAGGAAGGAGACCGTTGTTTCATCCTGACTGTAGAGGTATACCTTTCAGGTCAATGAGAACACGAAAGAGAAGGTAGAAAATGGGTGATGGTCATCAACGTCTCTCTCGCGGGAGCACCGCGGTTACTCCACCTTATGGTTATATTGCTCCGCGAGTCAACGGTGAACGTCGGAGTCGCGACTGGTACCAGAAGGCACCTTTGGGCAATTCCAACGTTTTATTTGAGAATCAATCGTTGTTGCCCCCGCGCATCGAAGGCAAAAAGAAATTCTGTGAAAACATTTTCTATTTAACAAAGAGGTTACCACCAGAAACTGGTAGATCTTTCAAAAGCAGGAACATCTAACTCGAAATTTGCTAAACTTTTTCTGATAAATCTTGTTAGAGAGCAAACTCTTTTCTTTAATTTGGTTTTTTTTTGGTTTTGGTGTGCAATTTTTATTCGTCGCTTTAAGTGAAAAGTACCTTTTTCCAATTGATAGCAAATAATCGGTGAATCAAAATTGTACAATAAAATAAAATACAAAATTAAAGAGAAGAGTTTGTTCTATATTTAGGAGCATTCCATTGAATTTTACAAAAAGTTTTTTTTTTGGGTTCACGCATCCTCTTAAACTTTATGAACATTTTTTAACACTCCTTTGCTGAGTTTCATTAAAAAAGCACTATACTGCACATAAAAAGACGGTCGAAACCCTGATTCAAAAAGTAGAAATTTTAAGCTATAAAATAATGGTTGAAATATTTTTTATAGCCATTTTTCACGGAGCTACAGACACTTCAAGAAGATCAAACTTTTCGGAAAATTCCAGTGACCCCTTAATTTTAAAGAATAATATATGTACAGAGTATATAAAAAAATCATGGACATCCGTGATAGAGGTGAAACTAGACCTCGTGGTTGATGGAGATTTGTAAAAGAAACGCGCCGCAAAATTGTTTATAACAATGAAAATTGTTGTTAAACTTTTTTATTGCATGAATCTATTCTACTCAATGAGTTGAGAAAAAATCTCAAAGGAGCCATATGCCGGAAATGCACCGTTTAGACGCTACAAAGCGTTAAAGTTTACGCAAAATTGTGATTGTGTAGCGCTACACGCAAAGCGAAGCGCGTTCGTTTACGAGCTAGAAAATCGATAACGATGGAAGGATTCTCCCTCTCTCTCTTTTTTAGTGGTTACTGTCCTTCTCGATCTTACGCACAAGCGTAACTGTTGAACTCCGGCAGACGAAGCGGTCCTCCTTCTCTTTCTTAGTGGTCCCTGCTTCTCTCTCTCGCACTTATAGAAACCACGCGGTTCTCACTATTTTGTTGACCGCCGCAGCGGAGAGAGGATACGGGAGCTAGTCAAACAAACAATGAGAACCTCTTGGCTTCCATAAGTGCGAGCGAGAGAAGCAGGGCCCATTAAGAAAGAGAAGGAGGACCGCTTCGTCTCTCGGAGGTCAAGAGTCACGCGTGTGCGTAAGATCGAGAAAGACAGGAACCACTAAGAAAGAGAGAGAGGAAGAATCTTTTCGTCGATATCGATTTTCTAGCTCTGTGAGATAGGTCAGAACTGCCGTTGTCCCTCGTATACGAACGCGCTTCGCTTTGCGTGTGTAGAGCTACACAATCACAATTTTGCGTAAACTTTAACGCTTTATAGCGTCTAAACGATGCATTTCCGGCATATGGCTCCTTTGAGATTTTTTCTCAACTCATCAAGTAGAATAGATTCATGCAATAAAAAAGTTTAACAACAATTTTCTTTGTTATAAACAATTTTGCGGCGCGTTTCTTTTACAAATCTCCATCAACCACAAGGTTTAGTTTCACCCCTATCACGGGTGTCCATGATTTTTTATACACACTGCATATATATGAAGTTTCATCTTGGAAATTAATGATTTTTAGTTCATCGTGCTTTTCTTAATTTAGAAAAATCGATATTTCAGAACAATTTTTGAAATTGATAAAACCGCTTACGCAAAATAGAAAACCAAAATAAAATTTAGATTATGTGAGAAAACTATCTCGAAGAAAACGTTTTTCTACCAGAATAGAATGAGAATGAACATAATTATTTTGAACTCAAATTTCATTTTACGGATAGGTCTAAATCACAAAACTCGGTCTAAATCACAAAGTCTTATGTATTTAAAGAAGTATACAACCGCTTATTTCAACATCGACTTCAATAAAACTCTATAATTTTACGTAAATAGCTCATCTATTTAATATTCCATTTTGATTAGCGTTCTTGACATTGGTCGAAAAAATAGGGGCGCACATGGCATGACCTGGGAATGAAGAAATGGAGATGAGAGACAAACTTTGACTGTAACATAGAAAGAGACGGCTAGTCTGCTGCACAGTCTGTATTCCGTGTTCGCACTACGCCGGGCCTCTTCGAACGGTTCCATCTTCTACAGGACAAGTTAAATTCTAGAGGACAAGGGACCGTAAAAACTCGAGCTTTCTCAATCGCATTTTTCATTACATTTTAACTAGTTTTCAGTAGGTATGTTCGCTATAGGTTCTCTACAGGGTGTTTCGCAATTCGTGGGAAATCTCCGAGATACAGGTACTAGACACGAAAATAATAAGAAAAGTTCTTATACAATATTCTCGGAAATAGTTAGTTTATTAGTTACACGCGATTTTATATTTCCCTAAAGGCACATAACAAAGGCTCATCCCCTGTAAGGTCAGTGATCGCGATTTGAGTCCCTGCATTGTAAAGTATCAGTTGTGTTACATTCGTCATCATTTCAATTTGTAATTACAAAATATGTGATTTTTCATTCGAAAAAACATCTCATTCCAAAACACGTTGCGGGTCACCGGGGCCCACTTAGGCCCAGAGATGCCTGGGCCTTTAAGCGCGGTCACTGGCTTTAAAGGGGATGAAGCAGTGTTACGTCGGCATTATACGAAATGTAAAACCACGTGTAACTAATAAACTAACCATTTTCGAGAATATTGCATAAGAACTTTTCTTATTATTTTCGTGTCTGGTACCTGTATCTCGGAGATTTCCTATGAATTGCGAAACACCCTGTATAGTGGCACATTTGTGTTTTATTTATTGGTATACATATTACTCTTAAGATAATTTCATAAAAAGAAATCCGGTGTCGTTAAGTTAACTAATTTGCTACGGATAACGCCAATTGGCAAAATAATAGCATTACAACGAATGGATTTAATTTTCGATACACATCATTATAGGTCTTAAGCCATCTATTGTCGAAATAACGAAAGAAGATGCGTCACTCAGAAAAACAGTGTGGATAGACGAGACCCAATGCTTGTAGCATATTTGGGTTCGAGGGTGTCAAATTGCATTGCATATTGCCTGTCTCGTTATATCTTACAATACAGCTGTTTCCTTGTCTGTGGTTCGGTCAGGCGCCTCTTTCCTTCTCTTATTTTTTTGCATACTTCTGTCTTCCGCATTCTTTAATAGAGTTCGGCACTGAGATTTATGACTGTGGGCACGGTCCTGATCGGATTCTCTGGAAAAGGATAACGATAGATGCTTGATAAGGACAGACAATAGCTAAGGGTCCCCGATGAATAGTTAATAGGCATTGGTCAAGACGCAGAGAGTAAAGTACACGTCACTTTGAGATACCCCAGTCGTAAGCCTGGAAAAACGGCCATATCGCAAGAGCAAAATGCAGGCTCGCCACATCTTCTTTTGTTATTCCAAGTATAGGCTGGCAAATGGTATCGCCGAAACAGGAGACTGAACGTCCTGGGAACATTGTTTTTCCTTAGACGAATTATTTTGGTAAAATGTTTTAACAAATTTTGTTAAAACATTTAATTCTTTAAAAGTTACCCAATTCATTTTCCATGTATCTATTAAATAATTGTGAACACGAAATAATAGACATTATGTTTCAAGTCCCATCCTTCGAGATTACAACTGTAGTAGACCCCGATGTACCTAGATCAAAGAGTAGGTATAATAAGAGGCGACACTCCAAGTGTCCCTTTAAATTGGCTGTGTGTCATTTTGTCTCTTTCTAAGAATGAAATTACCGATCAAAACACCCTATGGGCATTTAAATTGGCTGTGTTATTTTGTCTTTCTTTAAAAGTGGTTTTCTTTTCGAGTGTCGCCTCTTGTTATATCTAGTCTTTGCTTAGATGTCACAACTTTTAGAAACCGCCAAAAACAAAATTCCCTACGTTACCCTAACCTTGATGGAATAAGACAAGGTGAACCATTGCGCATAATGACGGCTGGATGGTTTGGGCAACCAATAAGCGTCTGACCCAAAACTTGTCCCGCGCATTTCAAACGTAACAAGCAATTTAATAGTTTTATGTCTTTTAAAGAGTGTTCTGAGTAATATAAGGATCAGCCTGCGTTGGAAGGCATCTTTAACTACAAAATGATTTGTATTTTGTCTTGATTCCATGAGAAATGAAGGCGTAAAGTGAGATTCCGCAAAGGCATCGTTTTAGTAGGGTTATAGAATCCTGAAAAGTCACGAGATGCCTCTACCCCCTTTATCTTTCGGAGGTATCATTATGCATGCGTGCAAAAGCAGCCACACTGGATTTCCAGGTTTTGGGTCAGAGCCTAATTGGTTGACAGTTCCCCTCTACTTTTGAACCACTGCGCATGTCGGGAATGGTTCACCTTGTCTTATTCCACCATGACCCTAACTATTTTCGATCTCCGGTTCCCACCTTCCTCAATGTATTCCGTTGTGCAGACAGTGTCGCACGTGTTTGAAGACCGCTACATAGGTTACAACGATGGAAGGAAAAAAGAGGAGGAAATTGGTTCAGGAGGATGCATTGGAAAGGATATTAGAAAGACTGCAGAAATTAGAGGATAGGATTGAGAGTCGGGAAATAGGAGGTTGTAACGAAGTATCGCTTCGCTATCAATCCCCCCCCCTTCGCCGCGATCGCGTGATTTTCCCCGCTCCGCGTCCCGCGCTCCGCCGCGCTCACGACTCCGCGAGACCCCACCGCGCGTCTCGCGCCCCGCAGTGCTCCACATGTAAGATGTAACTCACGTCGCGGCCGCGACCGCCTCGCGTCTTCTCGCGCAAAGAATTGAGCCTTGCGTGTATATAAGGAGCGTCGCGAGCCAGATTCGGGGAGACGATACGAACTCGTAGGCCAGGGTGTTGCTCTATAAGTTACGTAGATGACTCTCCAGCTCTGATCGCTCGGATGTTTTCCAGTGCCTTTTTCCTAAATATCTCCCAAGGTGCGCCAGGCCGTATGGATCTTTCCTAGGCCTGGGGAAAGCTGCCGAATCCTAGCCATTCCACGGCGAAAGCCGACGAGGAAGGCGTCCTTTGGCTGGGGGTTAGCTGGCCAGTTCAGTCCGCAGCTACCCCATCGCACCAGCCACTCTATGCTGTTTTTACGGGGAGCCCCCTCACGGGGCACGACTGACGGCTCTCACTCCCCCACTGCCCGAGATCCCGTCGGGAACGCCGCGCAGCTGAAACGCGACGCGCCGCCGAGGCCTTGCGGACTTACATCCGAATCGCGCCGCTGAGCGCCGAGCGCTCCCGTT
Source organism: Perdita meconis (assembly GCA_030770465.2). Taxonomy (NCBI): domain Eukaryota; kingdom Metazoa; phylum Arthropoda; class Insecta; order Hymenoptera; family Andrenidae; genus Perdita; species Perdita meconis. Next base: position 1,228,083 of record JASKOS020000019.1, read on the forward strand.
AGTCAGTAAGTCGTATGCGTCCTTAGTTGATAAACCGCGTTAATTCTAAGTCGCGTAAATTGAAATAGCGTGCGTCTTTAGTTCCTAATCCGCGTTAACCTGTAAGTCGCGTCTCGCGAAAATGTTAGCCGTTCCGACCGGCCGTAGATTTAAGGCGAAATATGTATAAGATTGAATAAACCTAGTCAGTAAGATTTAGACCCAAACGACGCGTTCGTCATTTGTGAACCCTGGCATCCGACTGAGTCGGTACAAATCCCATTTCCCCCGGTCCGCGTAAAGACCGTTACAAGGTAGTTTAGACCAACCGTCTACATCGAGAGGGATAGTAGAAATAGAAAAGGCAGCACTAGGAACAGGTAAGAAAAAATTTTGAATATGCAAGGAAATCAGGTTCAGATCTGGACAGAAATCAATGGATAGAGAGCTAAGAATCTGTCATGAGCTAATCCTAGAGATTAGACGGAGGGAAATACTGAGGCATACGTATAGAGCCTATCCGAGATTAGTCTTCACGTGTTAACCCTAGAGGTTAAACAGGTGAATGAGAGCCTGGCAAGCATGATCTCGAAGTGTGATAAGCCAGAGCTAAAAATTTGGACAGGGTAAGGTTGGAACAGTGTAAATATGTCTTCATGAACTAACCCTAGATATTAGACAAGTGAAAGAAAATTTTAGATGAATTATGTCCTAGAGATATCGGTGTAACAGTCTCGGATTGTATTGCAGGAATTGGAAGATGTAGAGGGTATTCAGTCCGTTGCCGCCCTGCTCGACAAAGGAGACGAAGAAGGAGAGCAGGAGATTGAAATGCTAGATGAGGAGCTACTTGAAGTGCTGGGAGCTGACCCATCCAAATCTGACGAGATTGAGGTCGAACTCCATCCAGCTATACAGAGTCGCTGGAGGTCGTGGACAAGGGCTGGCGTTCCCAAGGCAGAGATCGACAAGGTACAAAGGAAGTACAAGACGATCGATTTTTAAACAAATGAATCCAGAAATATTAGCAACTATGAATGAGGTTGCAGTGAAGAAAGACAAATTCTTTATGGAGGCACAAGGATATGTCAGTGCTGCAATGTCTTGTCTGGGTACGGGCATTACAATGTTGTTGAATGAAGAGGAAGTAGAGGTGGACAAAGTCACGCTCCTTCAAAGGCTCTGTGATACAGGAAAATTATTGACAATAGCGCAGTCGATGCAACTAACGACAAGGAAGGCCCATACTCGTATATTGCCAGCCCTTGACGCTAAGGTCAGAAAAATTCTGGAAGGCACAGAACCAGACGTCTTCATTTTTGGAGACAACTTAGGGGAGAAGATTAAGGAGGCAAAGGCCGTTAATAAAATTTCCGAAGAAATGAAGAGTCAGACAACAGTAAGCGGAATAGCCTCTAATACAAGGCCTTACGTTAATAATAAGAAGTCTTTAAACTCCCGGTTTCCCATCGGCAGGAACTCGCCCAACTGGGCAGGTGGGATACAAACAGGCGAAACGGGCGCAGAAGCGTAAGGTTCAGGCCGAGGAACCCACGAGCCAGATCCCAGAGACAGGAGAGGAGCACACGGGACTTCAACAGACGATGGTAAAGATGGAACATTGCAGGCAGGCTAAAGAATTTTAGTGATGAATGGAGGAAGTTAACCAGGAATAGGTTTATTTTGAGCTGTGTAGAAGGTTATAGGTTAGTTTTTTCAAGAAGCGTAGTACAAAGAAAAATAGATTTTAAGCTAAGTACTTCAAGACAGGAGAGAGTCCTTACAACAGGTAATCGATCAGTTGATCAGGAAGGGAGCCAGGTATGAGGAAGGACAAATTTTGTCCCCATATTTTTTGGTACAGAAGCCGGACGGTTCACATAGATTCATTTTAAATTTAAAGTATTTAAATCAGTTTATTGAAAAGGAACATTTTAAAATGGAGGATTTGAGAGTAGTCACTAAGCTAATAGAACCAAATAGTTCCGTGGCCACCATTGATTTAGAAGACGCTTATTTGACAGTTCCAATTCAGGAGGATAGCAGGATGTATCTAAGATTTGAATTTCAGGGATTGCTTTTTCAGTTCAATTGTTTACCATTTGGCTTATGTGTTAGCCCATATATTTTTACGAAAATAATGAAACCAGTTGTAGGTAAACTGAGATCTACAGGTCGCAAATCAGTGATGTATTTAGATGATTTTTTGTGCATAGCTGATACGTGGAGTGAGTGTAAGAGAAATATAGATACAACAAGGGATCTGTTGGAATCGTTAGGTTTCGTAATCAGTGATAAGGAAAGTGTACTCCTCCCAAATACGCGGTGCAAATTTCTCGAGTTTATTATCGACTCTGCTAAATGGCAGGTAGAATTAACACCCCAGAAGAAGGAGAGGATTATTGACCTAGTAGAATTGTGGTTAAAAAGAACCGAAGCTTCTATAGAGAGTTTTGCACAATTGATTGGCACATTAGTTGCTATATGCCCAGCAGTACAGTACGGAGGTTTATACAGGGTGTCCCAAACTCGACGCGGGAGCCAGAAATGGGAGATTCCTGGGGTGATGGTAAACAACTTTTTCCTTTGCAAAAATGTTATCCGAAGCTTTGTTAACGAGTTATTAACGAAAAACATCGGCCAATCAGAGAGCGAGTACAGCGGATTAATGATGGCACAGATGATGACGGGCCAATACTACTCAAAGCTGGGGCGCGCGCTGAAATTCATCCACTGTATTAGTGCATTTATTGGTCGGTCTTTTTTATTAATAACTCGTTAACAAAGCTTCGGAGGACATTTTTGCAAAGGAAAAAGTTGTTTAGAATCACCTCAGGAATCTCCCATTTCTGACTCCCGCGTCGAGTTTGGGACACCCTGTATATAAGGAGGTTCGAGAGAGAAAATATACTTTCTTTAATTATAAATATGTAATAATGATTATTCAGCGACGATATATAGTAATAGGAGAATAAGAGAGGATTTGATCTGGTGGCAATAGGTCATTGATAATAGTTCCAAAAGTATTAGAAGAGACTAGTTTAAGTCAGTCATTTACACAAACGCGTCCAATACAGGCTGGGGCGCAGCTTCGTTCGAGGGAAAAAGGTACGGTTTTTGGGACCAAACAGAGAGACAAGAACATATTAATTTTTTGGAGTTAAAAGCCGTGTATTTAGCACTACAAGCTTGAGCCAGCGAGAAGAGAAATTGTAAAATCTTGCTAAGGGTTGATAATTCAACCACAATTGCTTATATAAATAAGATGGTAGGAGTATAGCTATATATGGGTATATATGGCAATGGGTCGAGAGCAGAGGCATTTGGTTAGTGGCTTCATACATACCATCGAAGAAAAATTGGGAAGTAGATAGGTTATCAAGGAAGAAGCCAGTAGACACGGAGTGGCAACTATCCCCCTGGAATTTCCAAAAAATTGTCAGACGGTTCGGAGAACCAGAGATAGATCTGTTTGCATCTAGTGACAACAACAAATGTGAGAGGTTTGTCTATTGATGTCCAGAACCGGGCGCGGTTGCAATAGATACATTTACGCTGAGGTGGACAACCCTTTATTTTTATGCTTTTCCCCCTTTTTCAATGATCTTACGGACGTTAAGAAAGATAGTGCCGGAGAAAGTTTCGGGGTTAGTTGTCGTCCCGTATTGGACCACGCAACCGTGGTATCCTTTGTTTTTATCGTTATTAGTGAAAGAACCTATTATTTTCAAGCCAAAGGCTGAGTTGTTATTATTGTCTTGTAGATCTCGCAGGCATCCGAGAGCAGAATACCTATTCGCTAATGGCCGCCAGGTTGTCAGGCAGGCATTGCTGAACAGGAGAGTTCCAGAAGAGGCGGTAGAGATTACATTAGCCTCGTTAGCGGAATCTTCGTTAAAACAGTACGAAGGACCAATTAGAAAATGGATAAGCTTTGCAGAGAGAGCGAATGTAAATATGTTTGAAGCGTTCCTGAATAGTGTGCTGCAGTTCTTAACGCAGGAATTTAAGGAGGGAGCCTCGTTTGGTTCTCTAAATACGGCTAAATCAGCGATAGCGTGGATCACAAGGAATGATCTGCGCGAGAACACTGACATTAAGAGATTTATGAAAGGTATATACAGATTACAGCCATCTGGACCCAAATACGATTTCATTTGGGATGCAGGAATAGTTTTGGAATATACAAAACGATTCTACCCGTTAGAGAGCTTATCTCTCCAGGATTTAACATTGAAGACAGTCGTGTTACTGGCACTAGCGTCTGGACATAGAGTCCAAACTTTAGCAGCGATAAGGATAAATAATGTTACAGAAGTAGAAGGCTGGTTGCATATAAGAGTTCCAGATTTTATTAAAACCACGAAGGTGGGAAGATCGCAATCGTTATTAGTTTACCGGATTTTGTGCAGAGCCTGGAAATCTGTGTCGCATCTTGTATTCGAGATATTTGATGGTTACAAGAGGTTTAAGATGTGAGTAAGATTCGTTCTTCATCTCCTTTAGGAGCCCATTTAGGAAGGTGTCGGCACAGACTTTGAGTCGGTGGATCAAAGGAACTTTACAAAAAAGTGGTGTAGACATGTCAACTTTCACGGCACACTCTACAAGACATGCAGCGACGTCTGCAGCTGCGAGTAGAGGAGTTGATATAGATGTTATAAGAGCGACAGCTGGTTGGATCAGGGGTTCAGGAACTTTTGCTAGGTTTTATAAAAGACCTATAGTAAAAGACAGGGCAAATTTTGCGCAGGCTGTGATGAGTTCGAACAACAGGGAAATAGTCTAAGGTTTTTTAATGATAAGGAAACTAAAGTTTATTTTATAAAAAGAAGTAAACAGGAGACAGATATATTTTTTGTTATATAAAGTATAATGTCCTTAGTGATGTTAGCTCCTTAAAGAATTTTATGTTTTTTGTTCTTTTTTTCTGTTTAGTTCCTATATAATAAGAAGAACAAGACTGAATTTTCATTTATTGGTAGCATAATAAGTGTTTGTATTTTCAATGCACAGTAAGATACTTAAAAAAAAAACAAAATTTTAAATTAAGAATTTTTTTCTTTTTTGTTAAATTACCACACGATAAGATTGCGCAAACGCTAAAGAACTAAGTTGTAATCTCGAAGGACGGGACTTGAAACATAATTGTACAGGGTGTATAAAAAGTAATGGACACCCTAGTTAAATAAATAATGAGAACCGCTTGGTTTCTATAAGTGCGAGCGAGAGAAGCAGGGCCCACTAAGAAAGAGAAGGAGGACCGCTTCGTCTCTCGGAGGTCAAGAGTCACGCGTGTGCGTAAGATCGAGAAGGACAGGAACCACTAAGAAAGAGAGAGAGGGAGAATCCTTCCATCGATATCGATTTTCTAGCTCTGCGCGGCGACTGTGAGGTAGGTGAGGACTGCCGCTTTCGCTCGTATAGGAACGCACTTCGTTTTGCGTGTGTTACGCCACCCACCACAATTTTGCGTAAACTTAAAGGCTTTATAGCGTCTAAACGGTGCATTTCCGGGATATGGCTCCTTTGAGACTTTTTCTCAACTCGTCGAGTAGAATAGATTTATGCAATACAAAAGTTTAACAACCATTTTTATTGTTATAAACAATTTTGCGGCGCTTTTGTTTTTACAAATGTCCACCGATCACGAGGTCTAGTTTCACCTCTATCACGGGTGTCCATTACTTTTTATACACCCTGTACAGTCAAACGAACTTACCTGTAGTGAAGTTCGACTGTAATTGTGTGAGAGTCCCGTCCGATATGATTACAGCCCTCCCAACATTTCAAATATTTTCTGTGTTTCCCAACCCATAGAGGGAGCTGCGCAATCTTTTGAATACTCTGAAATAATGAGGAAGGCGGGAACCGGAGATTGGAAGTAGTTAGGGTAATGTAGGGAATTTTGTTTTTGGCGGTCTCTAAAAGTTGTGATATCGGGGTACATCGGGGTATACTACAGTTGTTATCATCTCGGACGGGACTCTCACGTAATTACAGTCGAACTTCACTACAGGTAAGTTCGTTTGACTGTACAAATAAATTGTCCATCCTGTATTTTGAAAAGTGTAAAAGGTAAAAGAGAAAATGCTTTTACGGAGCTTGTCAAAAAGGCTGTTCGTTTGAAAATACAGCAGAATACTTCAATCTTCTGTAACTGGCACGCGAATGTTCCTTCTCGAATCTGTGTATTCTTAGGTACTGGGCTTATTGCTTTAAGTGTTGAGCAAATGTCCCTAAATAGGTAATTTTTTACCAGGATATACTTCTTACAACTGATTAATTAATATTTTGCTGTATAGTAAAACCTCGCAGAAAACTTTTTACGCGTCATTCGAGTAAACGACTAACGAGGATGGTAATTTTTCTAAAAAAACTTTACAGGTATAAGAATTCTGCTACAAATGTCTGTTGTTAATGTATGTCGTTCATAGGTTCAGACATAATACAAGTCAATTTGAAAAAAATAATTAATAATCTAACTAAACTAGTCAATTAAAAATGCAGTATTGTGTTTAAGTAAATACACTTGACTTTGAAATCTTTAAAAGCTTATCACGCAAAAGGTAGCAAGTACACATATTACACAATTGCGTTCAAAGTGTAAGTCTTCCATGCACCTTAATTTCTGTACATAGCTGTTCCAAAATATACTCCGCTCCATTGTTCCAATATCTTGTAGTCCCAGAACAAGTGTATTGTTCTAGGATTGTAAACCTTTTTCTTAGCGAAATTGTTAGATGGGGCTTTGTTAACGAGTTAGTAACAAAAAAAAGACCGACTAATCAGAGAGTGAGTACAGCTGATAAATTTTAGCGCGAACGATGGCGGACTACCAATATTACGCATAGTTATAGCCAGCGCAGAAATTCGTCCACTGTATTCGCTCTCTGTTTGGTCGATGTATTTCGTTAATAACTCGTTAACTAAATCACATTTAACATTTTCACTTAGAAAAAAGTTATTTCAAATTAACCCTGAAAGTACCCCTTAACGATTCTTACACTTTCTTTGGGACACTCTATATTGTATCACATGCCGTGCAGGATTTAAGTGCTCTTTCTATTAAAATCTTCAAAAATAATCATAATTACATCGCGTTCAGTATCATTTTTATCAGAAAATATCAGCATTTCACTGATTACACTTTTATGAAAACCAAATATGAAATTATAGAAATAGCGTTTTATTACCAGATAGCATATCCTCGTTTGTTTTCGTATTCGAATCCCGGCGTACATGCTTCGAGAGGTTTGACCCATCAAGCTCATAAAAAAGGTCTCACTCAAGTGGTCATCCAGCAAGCAGCGGAAGTATTGTTGCCAACGAAGTTTTAGGTTCACCGGACGGATCCTGATAGACAAGTGTGAACTGCTACATTGGAAAACATGAAAACGATATTTTTCTGGCTGAACCGATCAGAACGGAGCGAAAAGTAACTGATATGTTCGAACAGTACATACAGAACTCTATTAAAAAACAAGGGATTATTTCGCCCGGACCGGTACGGATCGGAACGGACTGATATGTGTGTCCTGAACTTGAGACAGCATTTTTTTTTTTTTTAACAAATTGAAGCTGATTAGTATTCCAAGTCTTCGCGCCAGAGATTATCATATACATTCATAGGCTCTTGATTGTCGCGACTTCGAAAAAAATGACCTTAGAAGAAAAATATTTTTGTCATATGTTGATGTCATTCACTTTACATAAAAAAATATTTTTTGCATCATCGCAATTCGAAGATACTTATCGTCGGAATAAGAAAAAAAAGCGGCGTGGTTAGGAAAGACCCAATGCCTTCAGCGTATTCGGGTGCGAGATTGCCGGATTGCGTAGCAATACGCTGTCCCATTCTATCTTACAGTACAACTATTTCCTTGTCTGTAGCTTGGCCAGGGGCCTCTTTCCTTCTATTCATTATGTACACTTCTTGTCGTCCGTATTCTTCAATACAGTTTGGCACTGTAGGTTTATGACTACGGGCAGGGTCCTGATTGGATCCTCTAGAAAAGGATAGCGATAGATGCTTGGCAAGGACAGATAATAGCTAAAGGCCCCCGACGAATAGTCAACAGACATTGGTTAAGACGCAGGGAGTAGGATAAACATCACTCTGACAATGAGAACCTCCATTCGTAAGCCTGAAGAAGTAGCAACATCGCGAAACCGAGATGGGGGCTCGTCGCATCTTCTCTTCTTATTCCGACGATGAGTCGGATTATCACGCGGTGATCACAAAAGGTTACTAATTTTCGAGTAATTTTAGCAATAGAAGGATGCGGATTGATGAATTCAATAAAATAACACCAGTTTCACGCTCCTGCAAACATAAAAGAAAACAGTGATCTATGTTACCCGTTACGTTTATATCAAGCATCTATGAAAATGTTTGTCAGTTGAGTCATTGCTGGTATTCGCAGCAGTATAAACCGACGGAAAACAGCAACAAAGGTCACAGTCGATACTGATCTAAAGTACGGTTTCAAATGGAATCTACCAGGAATGCAAATTTCATAACAAATAATGGAATAAGCACAATACAACAGGGACGAGGCGATGAACTGTGCGAAAAAAAAAAATTAATGTTCAAACGTAACGTGAAAAAGATCGTGTAATCTGGTAATAATAATCACTGAATAATATTTCAATAATAAGAATAATAATAATTGCAGTATTATTGGCGATGATAATAATATTAATTAATTAATAATAATAATAATAATAATAATAATAATAATAATAATCATAATCATCATCATCATCATCTTCATCATAATGATAACTAGAATAATAGTAGCGGCAATGGTAGTGGTAGCAGCAGTAGTGTCGGTATTAATAATATATAATGTTTGGCATCGTTATCATTGTGTCTGTACAATATAGTGTTACTTTCAGGGAGACGAGCCTCGATGTTTTACGAATGATCGAGAAACGTTTCTGCTTTCTGTACAATAGAAACTTGATACTGTTTTGGTGGTTAACAATGTGTGTCCTCGATATTACTGATTACAATCTAACTATATTAATAAACTTATGAACGGATATCATCTTAAGTTGATAACACAATAATAATAATAATGATAATGATATAATAATAATAATAATAATAATAATAATAATAATGATAACAACAACAATAACTAACGAACAAATTAAATATCGATGATATAGCTAAAGAAAAATGTTAAATCGAGCAGTATAAAAAAACCGTACGATGCATTTCCGGTATTATTTAATGAAAATAGTGATATCAACGATAGCAGCAGCGGTAACGGTGTTGATGTTGACTTTACTATACAAAATAGAAATATTGTTCCTAAAAGTTGATTGCTAATGGCTGTGTCTATGACTCCGATGTACGTTATCCCCAATTATCTGGTTAAGAAGAAGAGACGTCTACGGGCTTAACTACACTGGTCAGACAGAGAGAAAAATGAAGGAGAGAGAGAGAGAGGTGGAAAGAAAAAATAACAGTAAGAAAGAGATAAAATATGACAACAATGAGGCAGAGCAAGAGAAAAACGATACATGTATATACGAGATGTAAATAAATTGTGAGCACAAAATTATTTTTTATAACGAGATAAGACGAGACGTAATAACGAGATGAAACAAAATCACTACTTCCAGAAACATTCGGAATAGTGAGAATAGTACTCCTCGTTGCCTTGAATGATCAACCTTATTCTTGGTCTAATTGTAAGAGACACTGTTAGAATTGTTGTTTAATTTTAATCATTTCAATTTAGATTCAATTTTCTGCTTTGAGCGCTTTCGAATAAATACCCTAGTGCATTTCTTTTAAAAATACTTATCTGTAGTTATTTTTATGCTTGCTATGCCGTTATGATTGTAAATTATGAAATGTCAATACAGTGTTAAGGAGCAAGTACTGTAATTATTAGAGAAACTTTTGGAAAAAAGCATAAACCATGATTAAACCGAAAAAGACTTGAACACATAAAGGTTAATGAAAAGGAACAATGTTTCTGAAAGCATCGGTTTTTGATCATATACTCAATCACGAATTTTTGCTTTTAGCTAGGCCACATTGTTGAACGAATTTTGCACCCATAATGCATTCACATCCCGTACGATACATCGGTAGACATTTTGAAACCGTCAGACGTTCTTTCGCGCCCCAATTCTTTGATTTGTTTCCAGTATGGCCGCATTTTAAAATGTTATCTCGGCAGTCGGTTAACGGAGCTTTACGTCTTCGATAGGCGGCTCCGCACAAGTAACACCGAGGAAAAAGGTGGAAACTGATAAGAAAGCACTACGCTCTGGATACAGAAAATACTGTTACTGGGTTTTACTTGGCGCGCAAGAGAACGAATTACAGAATCACGAGCTTGTAAGTACTATGACACGATTCGGAAAGCATCCGATTTCTTGCAAAACTGAAACCTTTCGTTTTGTTTACGAAACACCCGTGTCTTACTCTCCGAGGAGTACATGTTTGATTTATTGTGGTTTTCTCAGATTCACCGTAAACGCCACTTTGTTTCTTTGCCGTCGCGTCGGATAACTGATTACAGGATTCTGGGCTCGAAAACAATGCTTTTGATGACTCAATTTACGGAATACTGTGTCAGGCCTAATCTGCGCGTCAAACTGTTGCGTTTAATCGAGAATTAGTAAAATGATCATTAGGTAATAATCTAAAGGTGGGTATCGTAGTACGCTATAGTTGGTCCTCGTGTTCTGAGATTGATCCCTAATAATCATTAGAAATAAAATTCTATTTAAATCCTATACAGGACGAAGTTTTCATCGTATTAGAAACGGTAATCAATCCAATAATACAACGAGTCTAAGTATTTCTAGTAGTTTTATCTTACGACGTTAGAATCCAGGAAGAAAATAGCGTCAAAACTTGATACAGTGAAGACTTCAATACGAAAAGAATAAAGAATTCTCGGAAGCAGAAATATTTTTCGCCCTCCAGAAAATACTCGTCAAAGATAATCATTTTTTTTTGCTAAGGCCTTTACACATTGTGCGTTTATGTTCGACAAGGGCTTTTAGAAGATGAATAGTTTAGCGATAGCCTTCGATATGCATAAATCAGTTCAACGCGCAGTTGGCCTCAGTAACGCACACGCGCACGCACGCACGCATGCACGGACGTCCACACACACGCAGGGATGAGGGGGTTCCCGCCTTTTCCCTCCCTTTCAGTGATCAAAAATCAAACATACTTTCCCAATATTCAACATACTCAAGTATTCATGATACGTGTATCTGTTTGTGTGTACGCACGCGCGGAGTTGTATGCGTACGTATGTATGTAAACAGATACACGTTTTTCTATGTACAAATTATCATACGGGCTTATCGTTAGGTCTAGAAGCAAATCGCACGTAACTCATTCATTGGAACAATTACTTTTGGTACTGGTTTCGCGATCGGTTCCTTAAACGTATCTCGAAATAACCGCGTGTCATTCACTTAATTTTAATAGATCGATGAAGAAACTAGTTTTTAAACACTTAAAAGATAGGCGAATTCATCCCTCGTGAAATTGAACGTTGGTTGAAACTTGAAAATGAAATGTCGAAAGGAAGTTCCAGAAACCGATCGTGTTTTTCTACTGCAACTAGTACATTAGGCTTCGGAGTGCGCTTAAAGTATATTTCACCGTTAAGTATGCTCTACATGATGAGACTTGCCTCGAGGCGTGGGTTGAGACCAAGTCTCATGAAATCTACCCTAGGTCTCGCGAGGCAATGAAATCTACTCTGAGACTTGGTCTCGAGGCATATGTCTATCTCATCGTGTAGGGCTCGGTTTAGATTATGCTACCTTAATCTAAGCATATGAAGGGACGGAGCGTTGGACAAGTAAAGGTTACCAGCGGTGCAAATCAATATTTTCTATGATCAAACATCTGAAAAAGAGTTTTACGAGGCAAACTACTCGAAACAAGGTCAGTTATCCATTCAAGGCCATATTTCCTCATTGCTAGTAAAGCAAGACGAAAAAACGTATATCTATGCATTTTTACCAACAGACCAAGAATAGAGGATATTCAAACGATATGGCGGAGAGATAGTAATGACGGTAGTGTATCTGAGTGACCTTGAACAGCTAGATGACTTCGTTTATACTATAGCTGTTGATCTACGAGATGTTACATCCGTTTCGAGAAAAATCTCGCCTACAGGTATTGGTGATTTCGACGGGAAAAGAATTGCTATACGGAATGTTAACTCGCTGATCATAAGTGTAAATGAGATATTGAATGTTCAACAGCAATTAATTTTACAAAGAACCTTCGCACGAAAAAAAGTGGCACAAATTTTCCACATAGCCTTGAGGTGTAGTTTAGTTCACTTTGAATCTCTCGTTCTAGACACAGATAGTTGATGAGTTGACATCTTTGAGGATTAGCTCCTCCCGATCAAACGCTCGTCCCTTTCAACAAACTGTGTCTCTCTCTCTGGTATACGCACACAGAACTTAAGCTAGTACAAAATAAGCCTTCCCTTCTCTTTCTTCCTCTCAGTTTTTCTTTTTTCTCACACTATACGACAAAAAGGGCGAACGTGTGAGATGCGTTGTGATATGTGGTCTCTTAAGGCGCGTTTACATCTAGCGAACGTGTGCGAACAAGCGCAACCGACGCTGACGATGCTGATTCGTTTCTTTGACGTATGGAGAACTGGCGATTGCAGTTGCCTGGCATTCGATCGTGCCCGCATTCATTTACGCTCGTTCGCTCGTGTTCGGTTGTACTCATTCGCAGGATGTAGACGAGTCTTTACGCGTCTAGGAAAAACTGAGACATCCCTTTCCTCTCGTTCATATTGCTCCCTCGCCCATACACACTCACACGCACACACGAGATTTTGATATTCTGTGAGATAACGAACCGGGTTTCACACTGTTTTGCGGCTGTGCTGGCGATCGATCAGTGTTATGAGAGATATCTACGCAGCTGTGCAAAAGGACGCGTACATTGTGAGAGAGCCAAATGTTCAGTTCAAAGGAGATTAGACTAAATGCGTGACGCAAAGTTCGATTTGATTTGTGCCTAGGAGTCGACTGCTTCGTTACCTATTTAATTACTTATAGTTAAATCGTATGGTCATAGGAAACGCAGCTCTAAACACGTTCGACGACACTAAAAAGTCCATATTTTACGTATATGTGGTTGCATAATCCAGTTTCGTTTACAAGTGAATCGTCGTGTACCGTACCCGCCAATCAAGAATAGATTAAAGTAAGCCTAACACGATAAGACATCCCTCGAGGCAAGGTTTCAGGAGATCTATTCATGTAAGACGATGAAACCTATCCTGAGGGCCTAGCTTCGGAGTAAATCTCATCGTATAGGATCTACTTAACGCAAACTGGATGCTCGAAGACGCTTCAAGTGGAATGCCTGGGCCAGGTGCTAGATCTGGCCTTACGTATCACTAATAAATAGTCTATTGCGTCAATATTATGCTGATAAGGAAACGCAAAGAACGATTCTTTCAATCTGCTAGACTCTAGACAATGCAAGCTACAGAAAAACAACGATATTTCTGTGTTACGACTTAGAAGAGGCTTTTTAAGTGACTTCTTTCTAAGATTAGACTCCACTCGAACCATCTTTCTCAACAACAACAGTTGAGGCATGAGAACTTTAATTAAAAAATGGAGCAAGTTCTTGTTTTGAGTAAGTTTGAACCCCACCCCATTTTCAATTTCATTGAAAAAAGGGACATGTATTTTTCGGATTCAGAAAACGATACAGCCTTCCTTTTTATCATAAACTCGTTACTACAGAGTCATTATTAAGGAAGAAAGTACAGTTAGTAGAAATTTTAATCTTCTGATATTAAAAAATCCAGCAGTCACATCTTGGAATTATTTTGAGTATAAAATATGCTTTCGTACTCTCTCATTCTTATTAGAAGCTTGAATCTCCATATAGTCTCAGGAATTTCAGAATCGTAAGCATATAACGCAGAAACACTGCATAGAATACAAGAACCTTTTAATCCCAAAATTTTCCACTTGTCAGTTTCTTATAATTCGACTGATCCAACTTGCGTTTGAGAATTGATGTTCTCTATTCCACTGACATGACTGGACACGGTGACACACGATATCCCCAGTCACATCTCGTGTGGATTTTGCTTTCGTACTCTAAATGCAGGTTCTCCGTGATTATGTCTTCGCGCACGCGATGGCAAGTCACTGTTTAAGACACCCGAAACATATCGACATCATCATTCGACGCACCTTAGGTTTCGCAATACAGATGCAGCATTTCTTTCCTTCTCAATTCCCCGACAATCGGTACAGCAAAAGGCACGCAATAAGAAATGGAAGGATAGATATTAAAGAGGTACGGGCACGACTGTAGACACGCGGTGTACCCTCGTTTTCATTTCGCTTGCATCGACTGTCTTCCATTGTTCTGCTTTATGGAACTGTCGGTATCACTGTACGAAAAACCACGTGAAATTTTTATCTATAAAAAAACGTCGTGAAAAGAATTTTTAGTGAAACTCAACGATGAATTGAAGAAATCATTAATTTTTCAATAACGCGAAATGGAAATTTTTAACTTCTTTTAGAAATTAAAAAAAAATTTGAACAATAATATTTCGATATTTAAGGTACAACGAATTTATTAATGTAAAATAACAATGAATTGAAGACAGAGGGATTAGATCGACAAATAGAAATACGAGAATTGAAAAATCATATCTTTCTCTTGTACGTGGCATCGTCCAGCCGTGTTAACACGTTCAAGGCCTTTTTTGTTTGTATTTTTTTATTTCACGAAGAGCATTCGAGAACGAGAATGATTAAAACGTACTACTCGAGTATTTTAATCTCTAATCGATAAACTCTCTTTAGGGCTTTTTTTCTAAATATGTATTTCGATTTATCCGATAAATCTTAAATCTTTAATAATTTTATATACCATCGAAAAGTTGCAAAAAATCGCGGTCAATTCGTTTTCTTCTATTCAGTGATGTTTTTGTTTTTCCTCTCCCTGTATCTCTTTCTCTCTCTCTCTCTCTCTCTCTCTCTCTCTCTCTCTCTCTTTGTTCTCCTCTTCTTTTTGGTTTTCTTACAACGTACGTATGTTTATTTGTTTTATGAGATGCGTGTATAAAAAAATATGAATCGTTTTAATTTCATCTATCAGAGGTAGATACGCAGGAAACAGAAGCAGTGTTCTTTTATCATCTCTTCTTTTTGTTGTCCCTTTTAATTCTGTTTTACTTTTGGCTTCGTCTTCAGTTTATCATTATTATTATTATTATTCACGTAGCTTTGACTATTGCTGAAGGATCTGTCAACACTTCTTCATTTTATCGGTTTGTTTCGCATTTGAAATTTCGACTTCAATTTCGTCATCTCGACAGTCTACGCTCTAAGAAGATTGTTAATCGTGATTCACAAGTAACGGCGAACTTACATTTTTTTCGCAGATCGATAAGAAAGAAATAGCAACAAATGGAGTAACCATCGAACATTATCGCGAAAGAAATAGAATCCTTGCTCTTTTTTTTTAGAGAAAACAAATTTTAATGGCAAGGATTGCGACGTCTGACTAAATAAGTAATAATTATTGATACAACAAATTCTCTCTAAAATAGAGGTCCTTAAATCGCTATAGAAACGCTTATGATACGACTTCGACGCAATGATCGAAAGAAAGACGTTCTTATCTACATTAGGACCATCGCGATCGCCTTCTAACTTTTCACCCGATACCGTCTTCTTCTCCCTATTAATTTCATATTGAATCCATACACTACATTTGGTTAAGTGTCCGAAAATAAATATCCAACAATCGATTGTACACACATATAGTTATATGTGTAGGAGCGTTTGATCCAAGTGTTATGTGCAATTTCCAGACGACTGAAAGACAACTACTATCGCAATGGTAATAATTAATAAACATTAATAATAATAGTAATAATAATAATAATAATAATAATAATAATAATAATAATAATAATGATAATTAAAACTAAACACTGGATTATTAATGGAAAATGATGATCTATATAGTTACGCGCATCCGATTATATACACAAACCACGAATTTACTCCTAAAATTGTAGCAACACAAACAACAAATGATGGTTACATCCGTGTGAATTGAAGTACTATTATTGAAACGAAAAACATAAAGCAACGGAGAAAACAAAAAGTAACGAGAATGATTGAGTCAAAATCACTCACTTCGATTTTGATCAGGAAAATGCATGGCTGTTATACCATAAATTTATTCTCTCAAGCCTGGATCCTCATCGGCTTTTTCCTTCTCTCTCTCGAACCTCGGTTGATTGCTTATTAACATTTTTACACACTCACGCACGCTCTCCCCCTTCTCACTCCCTCTCTCTCTCTCTCTCTCTCTCTCTCTCTCTCTCTCTCTCTCTCTCTCTCTCTCTCTCTCTCTCTCTCTCTCTCTTTCTACAGATATTTTTCTATTCACCACGGGATAAAACAATGGAATAAACGTCACAACGTTAATTCATTCACCTTGTACAAATTTTTGCATACTGCCATTAAAACTGTGTATACCTTCTCTTTTTCCTTCCGTTTGTTTTTCTTTTTGTTATTATTCCTCTTTCGTCTGACACGATCTCAACGTGCCTTGTATCTTAAACGCTCTTCCTAACTCTCTGTTCTCATTTCACCGTCTCCATCTCGATGCTCCCGACACGAGAGACGCTCCTTTTCGCGAACGCAAACGGACGAACGCTCTGCCAGCACCGAGGCCTCGATTAGAGGGAGGTCTAGAAAATGCTTGTCAACAAAAATTTGCACAAACTAACATTGTGATTGCTGGGAGTTCTGTGCGAAGCAGCGTCCCTGAGACTCGTGACAGTTGCCGCTAGTGCACTTGGCTAGCCTGGCGTCAGTCGCTACTAGTAGCGCTGTTGCCAAAGTATTCCCCAGCATCGCCACGGCAGATCGGACACGTTCGGTTCGACTGTAAGCAGCAAACAAAAGAAATGGTTTATACAATCTTCATTTGCAGAATACTCTTAATTTTGAAAAAAAATTTTGAACTAAAGGTGAAGAAGCAATGTCAAAAACATTCGTTCTCAAACTTGGTGTGTTTTATAGCACTATGCGTATCCTGAATTATAGCATAGTATAATAACACGTTCACTACGATGGCTTTTTTTCTACACAGGATGAAGAGAGTCCATAAGGTCCTATTGTTTATCCCGTACTGCAGTGAACGTGTTAAGCCCCGTCCTGACATGAACATTTCGCCGAGCCGAACTCTTTCGTCTGCGAGAGGACTATGATTATGCCAAAAGCCAGGGAAAATGGGCCTCCGAAAGGTGAAAATGCTAGTTAAGGTTAATGCTGCATTACTTGTTCGACTCAGCGCTCAGGACGGAGAATTAAGCGAGTAGAGTCGAGTCAACATCTATAAATATAATCTTTATGGAATGTTAACTAACAATTAATTAATTTTTGCCAGCAATTAATCTGTCTTCAGATTTCTCAAGTGACAGCCGCGTGAATATTTTGTTTATCTGTACTAACTCGACTCGATTACAGCACAGCTTTGCCCTTAAATATGTTGCAAAGAAGAAACTATGATGAGAGGTTTGTAATTTTCTTCATATACATTTTCCTCTGTATTCCAACTTAAATATCAAAAATTTGAAAGAAGAATGCGAAGCTTTGAAGATAAAAGGACATTTGTATTTTGAATTGAAGAAGATTAGTCATAGTTATCTTTAAGATTTTGTTAATTTATTAGTTGAGGATGAAGAACTCTTGCAAATTCTGCGTTATCGAAAAAATTCGTTCAATGGAAAACTGCCATACTGAAATTCATACGATATTAAATCTAGTGTGAATCAATGAGTCAATTCATCTTTTATTGCTTTTAAATATCCTACAATTTATCAGGTAAAGTTTTCAGTTTCTGAAATAGATTTTTAAAGTTTTAGGATAAAGAAAACTGCTAGAAACGTAGATCTTTAAATAAAGTATGCAAGTATATAAAAATCAGAGTTACTATATAAAGAACTTTATACTGCCAAAACTAACATTTATGCTTAAGGGACCGACATCGATGTACTGACTAATAGAAAATGGTCTATACAGTGCACTTAACAAGGATGTGATTAAAAATTACATGCTGCATCTTGACTTACGTGTGAACATTCGAACTAAAATTTATCTGATTGGTGTACTGATCAGGATATTAGAAACATGTCAATGCGTGAAAACAACGGTTACCTTGAGCCACTTGTCAATACACTTGGAGTGGAATTCGTGAGAACAAGGCAGAACGCGTAATGACTGCAAAGCCTCGAAGTCGCACATGCAGACTACGCAGTTTGTTTGGTCTCCCTGGTGCGTTTCCGCGTTAAATTTGTACGAAGGTAACTGTTCGACCTCAGCCCGCGTCAGCCCTCTTGGCTTCGCTTCACCCAATCTCTCCGCCAGGGACAGCAGAGCTTCATAATTCTCGGTTGCCGAATCTGGAGAGGAAAGTTCTGCCTGGCTGTATGGAGATAACGGCGGGTTGCTGAACATTGCTCTGTAAATCGTAAAATTTCTCCGATTAATAACCCCGAGAAATCAGTCAGTTTGCCCGCGAGGACGTCATAACGGATGCTTACAAGAAGTGCAGCAAGAATCCTGGATAAGTTGCTGACAACGGAGGTGTGCCTCTCCATCTACTCGACCTTGATCGTCTGAGTGTGTGAACATTCGACGCGGCGCGTCGAGTTCTCGTTTGAATTATTTCCAGCTGACTGTTTCTGGTTTCCGATAGGAATATAGGGGGAGGTGTCGTGACTTGAGCGAGAGCTGGCGGAGAATACGAGTGCTGTAACGGTAAAGGCGCGCCGGTGGCAGCTCCGACTCTGTGATGATGGTGGGACTCTATTAATTCTAATTCAACCTCTCGCTGTAACAAAAAAAGAAGAGGGTTATAAAGATAGATCAGAGAACGAGCAAGGCTCTATATTAGGTCCTTTGCGCATCAGAAACAGTAGGATTGGATATGTTATCGAATACGACATCAAAAGAACTTGAAATTAAATTAAATGAAAAAGGAAAATAAAAAGAAAAGAGGCTCGAAAAGCATGTTCACTCTTTGAACTGTACCTGTTGTGAGAGTTGATGGTGTGCGGTGTAGTGAGTTGTATGGACGGGTGGTGGGGGTGCATGAGCATGGTGGAGAGCGGCAACAGGACCTCCAGCTGGCGTTGGATATCCCCTGGATGCTGCGCCGACTATCGAACCGACCAGACTGTGGCCTGGGTGGGTCGGGTGAGGAGCTGAATAGTGGCCATGATGATGAGTGACCTGTGGAAACGC
The DNA here is from genome assembly GCA_030770465.2 of Perdita meconis. Taxonomy (NCBI): domain Eukaryota; kingdom Metazoa; phylum Arthropoda; class Insecta; order Hymenoptera; family Andrenidae; genus Perdita; species Perdita meconis. Next base: position 1,247,394 of record JASKOS020000019.1, read on the forward strand.
GTTAATTTGTTAAATAAGGCGATTTAAACGACCCTGGGAATATCCTTACGTAAAGGAATAATACTCACCTGGCATGAATGCGCGAACGTGTGCGGTCCAGTTGGTGCGTATATACCATGCAGCTGACAGGGTGGAGGGAGTCTATAACCTGTCGACTGAGGATGCCATAGAGGTTCCCCGCTGACGGCAACTCCTAAGCCGGAAACGCCGACTTGGCCCACATCAACCACCACAGGCCCGTTCGGTCCTTGAGGAGGATGGTGTCCCGTGCCCGGTGGATGATGAGGATGCGTCTGATGCGTGTTATGTATATTATGATGCGAGTTGTGCAGATTGTGGTGCGAGTTGTGGATGTTGTGATGAGAGCCGTGAAGGCCATGATGGGAATTGTGAATTGTCGGATGGGGATTATGGCCAGATAAGAAAGGGTGAGACAGGCCGAAAGAATCGGTAAATCGCTGATAACGATTCCTGATGGTCGGGCTGCCGCGTGTAGACATGTGATTTCGAGGCGATCGCCTTTGGGGTGCAGGCGAGAATTCCCAGGGCGACGGGGTTGGAAGAGACGGCAAAGAGGGTATGGAGGGTAGTGGCGGCGACGAAGGCGACGAGGGTGTTGTTTCATGAACCTCTATTCCGGAGACGGCACCGTTGCGTGATATTCGACGACGTTTTCTGGATGGAGACTCGCTCTGAAAGAAAACGAATACCAACTTTTTTTGCCATTGGTCACAAAAAGAGTAATATACTTGACTTATTAAGGATGTATCGGAGGTACAACACGTAAAACACTCGAATATGTATGATTTGTACATAGTCAATCTAGGTGTAAAGAACTCGAACAATAATTCGAGTCCTATTCATATTGTCAGAAAGCTATTTTTATTGATCGAGATTGACCGTGACCAATAGTGTACGATTTGATTCAGGACTCATAGGTTGGCAGCCGTGTGCAATACCTACGTATGTACATCGTATGTACATACATAACAAATAATAAAATAGTTCGAAATTTAGCGCGAATACAAGACTAGATTCTGTTAAAAATGTTAGAAATGGGATAATGTCAAAAATGAAAAGTTATTAATGGATAACTTAACTTGTTTAGCTTATTACAACGTTGCCTCGCGTTCACAAATCATCGAGATACTACAACATAATTTTCTCCACTTATAATTAATTTCTTCAAAACGGCGTAGTAAAGACAATTGAAACTTGACAGACACTTTCATTTATCCATATACTAGTTATACAAAAAAAATTAAAAACACTGGTACCATTTTTTCAACATTCTTTCAGCTGGGTGGAGGATCCGTCAGGATCGTTTCTTTCCATTAACAGAGAAAATTAAAATCGTTATAATTCAGGATTTGTTCAGTACATTAATTTCAAATTTGGTGTTGTTCATCAGAAGGACAATACTATAAATTCAGATCTGATACTATTTTTAAGATAGGTCCAATACATCCTTAATCCTAGTAAAAGAACATTTACCTTTCTGCCGTCGTCCTGACTAGGTTGTCTGTAGTATGGTGGCGATGGCTGAATTTGCACAGGGCTCAGAGGTAGCTGTGTGGTGGCTGAAAATCGTATTGTTCCTTTCAGAGGAATTACAACGAACGAACACCTAGGAAGGTAAAAATCGATAAAGTGTGTCGAAACTTTCGATACCTTGGGAACTTCTACGGTACTCCATATCGACACCACTAGCTGCGAGGCCTGGACTGATGTTCAATAATGGACCACGCATCGCGTTCTCCTGCAAGTGCGTAAATTTTAAAAAATTCGTACGTATAGGCGGCGCGATGGTAGAAAAAATTCAGAATCGTATTCAAGTAACTCTCCTACAATGCGGTAGATACGTTTCCAGAAAACGCTGCGTTGTGGGAAACCGCGTTATAGGAGACATTAACTTCATACAGAAAGTGGGTTTGGATTTTAAATAAGAAAAAAATTGCCTTCATATGCGATAAATATTGTCTTTATCATTTACTGTAGATGTACCATATTGGAATAAAATTTTTAAAAAATTGCAACATAAAATAAAATTTCAAAAATTAAGAATTCAAGTTTTAAAATAAAAAATGAACTAAATATGTATACTAAACATAATCCAAGCTTCCGGCGTCGATGCACTCTTTGAATCGCACCAGCGACAAGTCATTTGATTATTAATTTTTCCGTCAACCTTAGTGCTAGTCGTAGCGTTATAATAGTGACACCATTGGATTCCTGGAATTCTCCTGATTAAAATGATACCAAATTTCATATGAATCGGTTTATTTTTGGCGAAGTTACGAATTTCACGATTAATTAACTTTTCCCGTATTTTCATTAATTGTAGTTCGATTTACGTAGTGTTTGGATTTTTTCTCGTCGGGAAAACACAAGGAATCGATTGACGTTCCGTTCATTAAGTTCTGATAACAATTACATTCATTCCGTAACAAGTACATCGAATGACTATAGTCGAAACCATCTCAACAGGCGGGTCAGGGTCACGAAACCCCTCACGCGCCTTTCTGGAGAGTGTCCCCATTGCGGCAGCCACCGTGCGCGCGGACGCACTTGCCGTGTATGTGAATATCCGTGAGCGGACTCTCCTTCCCCATTACCTTTCTTGCTTCTTCCTATGTTGCTCCACTCAGTCCACGCTCCTTCACGTTGCGTCCTTCTTCTTCTCTATTTACCGCTCTCTTTCCTCGCGGCGTGTCGCGACGCGACGTCGGGGAAGGAGAGTCTACTCACAAATATTCAACACACGCAGGAAGTGCGTCCGCGCGCACAGGGAGCTGCCGTGGTGGGGGCACTTTCCAAAAAGGCGCATGAGGGGTTTCGTGACCCTGAGCCGCCTGTTGAGATGGTTTCGACTATAGTTCCGTCCTTGTCTTTGGCGGTCGGCTTGAGTTCTCGAGTCTCGAGATCTCGGTTCGGGAATGTTCCGGGAATTGGAACAAAAAAATTGTGGTGAGGATAGTGACCGATCCGACTCTCAGAGGCATTTCGACCGACTCTCGTGAGCATCACTGTATTTTATAGTGCCCGTGTTATAGGATGCTTTGCCATAAACTATAAATGGTAATTATTGACAAGTACTTACTCCTCACCGATTTCTTTGAAAGTTTTTTATATCATGTATTTTGATACGTAGCTTAATTAATGCAAATGAAATAATTGTCGCTCTCTTTTCGTTTTCGAGATAAAAATTTTTATATGTTCGAAAATTATGGTGGCGGGTCTCTCCATATTAGTCATACGTACTGCTAAAACCGAGTTTTTGTACCTGAAAAATAAGAGTTCAACTTGGAAAATACAGTCTACGTAGTCCATAGTCTGCCACGGAAAAGGGGATGTTATATTTTTTGAGCCATTATCTAGAAAAGGGGATTGAAACAGTAATTGGAATAGGTCTGGGTTAGATCTGAAATTGCGGCCGCCGGTCAGGTGGCCGCGGTAACCACTTACGACGACTTCAATCAGTTGAGATACCCTAAGCGGGGAGTGAGGGCGCAGTCCCCATACACACCGGGGGCAGAGCCCCCAGCGGGGGGTTGAGGGGGCTCCGCCCCCCACTACGCAGAAAGCAAGGGTTCAACTTGGAAAATACTGTCTAAACTGCGTTCCACGAGAGAACGAACCTGTTTCGCGCAGGCCGTCACCATTGCCCCGACTGACTTCTCCACAGGAGTTCGTGAAAAGCCCCAATGGTAGAAAAGGCTCCGCCTTACCCCTGTCCTACTCTCAATATATGGTGTCGAAAGGTTACTGATTTCTACGTTTTTAAGTAAGTCATGCGCTGCTTTAAAAATTGTATGTATAAATGAAAAATTAGGAAAAAGTGGTATACGGTGGAATTTTTTCCCAGTATGGTATCTATTCGATGCGACCAGGTAGTTAGAGGACTAAGTTGTTTATGATGGGATAATTATGGTCAAAATTCTGACAGGCACGGGATGTTTTCGGCTGACGGAGGCAAAATTTAAGACGTTACTCATTTGATAACTGTAAGAATACATAGCTAATCAAACAAATTCTAAAAAATCTAACACTAAAATAATACAAAACGCGAATATATACAATACTAATACTATAAAATACTAATAATAATATAATATAAAACACAAAGACAAACACTTATCTAAGAAAAAAAATACCAAAAATAGAAAAAGCTAAAACAATATCGCCTGTCAATCCGAAACTTCTTTCACACCCTATCCGTCACTAACGCTCAAGGAACTGACTTTCCTTAAAAATGGTGGGACCCTCGAGGGCCCAGCAGGAGGTGCGTGGGTAGGGATGCGCTCTGGGGACATAACGCCAATAACTAATGAGGGTAGGCGTTAACTGCGCGAAGAGTGCGAAAACTGGTCGACAGGCGAGTACGTTCTCTCGTGGAACGCAGTTTACCTTCGGTGGTCTGCCACAGAAAAGGGGGATGTCATATTTTTTTATGCGCGAAGCGCGCCACGGTGGAGCGAGTGGTAAAGTAACCCTGTGTCGCTAACTAGTTGAAGTCAACTTACTAGCCTTTGTCGTCACTTGTTTCTTCATGGCGTGCTTCGCGCGCGAAAAAATATAACATCCCCATTTTCTGTGGCAGACCACCGAAGGTAGACAGTATTTTCTAAGTTGAACCCTTATTTTTTGTGTAGTGGGGGGGCCTCGCCCCCCAACCTCCCACCGGGGGCCCTGCCTTCGGCTTCCGGCGTGCGTGGGGCTGCGCCCCCACACCCCGCTTAGGGGATCTTAACTAATTGAAGTCGTTTCAAGTGGTGACCAACACACCATGCTCCAATAGGAAATCATTTAATGTGCTATTCATTTCCAAGATTTTTTCGAAATTGTTGCTAATAATGTAGAAATAATGTGGGAAATTCAAAGTTTCTTTACACGCATGCGCGTCTCGTGATCCCATATAAAACGCGCATGCATACAACTTCCATTCCGCCAACACCGTACGACTAATACAGAGGTACCCGCGACCATCATTTTCGTACATATAAAAATTTTTATCTCGAAAACGAGAAGAGAGCGACAATTATTTTATTTATATTAATTAATCTACGTATTAAAATACACGATATAAAAAAGTTTCAAAAAAATTGGTGAGGAGTAAGTACTTGTCAATAATTACCAAAAATTGTTACAGCCAATAAATCTGCCCCCTTTAGCCATTCAATTTCATGTAAAGATTTTTTTCGTAGCTTTAATAGATTAGGAAATAATCAACTATCCAGGATTTCGGCGGACACGCTGTACATATACTCGCAGTTTATCCCCCCTATTCCCCCACCGCAGCGGCATCTTTCTTGGTTACCGCTAGGAATCAAATATCCGTGTGAAACAATAGCAACACGACGGCAGAACAAACGCAATTTTCATCGGATCTTGACGAACGTGACCCCAATCGATTCCTTATGCTCTCCCGATGAAAAAAAACAAACGTGACGTAAATCCAGTTATAATTCCAGGCTAATGTTCTTGCCGGTGATTTCGATCTATTTTGTTGCTCGATTTACTCCCTAACAATGCAAATTCTTAAATCTAACTAGCATATCTTCTGTAAATTATATTATTTTGTCCTCGATGTAATTTATAGTCTCTATCCTTCTTTTTGTACACTAATGGAAAGTTATTTCCCGTGAAACTGAAATAAATAAATAAATAAACAAATAATTAACGAAATTACGGAAAAATTGGATTCACGCATAAAAATGCTAATTTCATTAAAAATAGGCCGATTTACATGAGGTTTGATGTCATTTTAATCAGGAGAATGCCAGGAATCCAGTGGTGTCACTTTTAGACCGTTACGGTGAAAAATTAGTTTCCAACGATCAGTGGCAAAAGCGATGACTAAACGGTCGAGTGACCCTCGACGAGCGGCCGAGTTCTCGCTCAACGAGGGTCAGCCTCGAGCATCAGTCCCTTATTCTTTTTCGCGCGCTGTCTCTTTCTATGTTCGGAACATTACAAAGACTTGCCTCCGGTCCCGAGGAGCGAGTACAGTAGTCCCCGCGTAAGGCTTTGCTCATCGGATACGTATATCAAGGCTTAAGTGAACTGGGAAGTAAATCTCGCACCTCCGATTTATCGTTTGACTGGTTTTTATGAGTTTGGTCGAAGCACGAATACAGTAGATAAATTTCAGCGCGGGCTCCAGCTGTGAGTAGCACAGTAGTGCTCGGTTAACTATCCGCGGTGTACCCCATCCACTCTGGTGGACTTGCAGACCCTTGAGGCATTCGGGTAACAATAGGGTTATAAAAAAGGGTTGGTACTGTGCCAAAAAATAGGTTGTATCATATTTGTAATCAGATTTTGATGAAAGTAGCATCAATCGATTCCTTGTGTTTCCCTGGTGAGAATGTCACCAAACGGATTTCGGTCATCTAACGGTTTTTCGGATTATTTAGAGTATAGTTATAGGAGAAAAACGATTTTGATGCTTTTAAGCTAACTTGGTTAAAAATAATTCGATTTACATGACATGTTTATAGGTTTTTGATTGTGTGTAAATTGCACGAATGATTTGTAATAAATTAACGCGTATTAAATAAACAACGAAACTTTAATATTTAAGAAAAAGTTTAAGGACTTATATTCAATACGTATTGTGTGTACTATTGTGTTATACAAATTTATCAATATTTTTATAGTGTTTATTCTTTGCTACAATTTTTGAAATTTAAATGGTAACAGTTCAGACCTCTGAGTAATTGTTATTTTTGGTCTCTGGATACATATCTATAAATTTTTCACATTTCACAATTGGAAAACCGATTTTTATTATGATCAATTGGAAATCAACAAATGATCACATTCATATTTTTACAGTTTCATACCTTTATGATTTTGACTGTTGTTAAATGTGAAACTATTTGTTTATGCGAGATCGATGGTTTTTGTCAATCGGACAGATTGACGGTACAAGGAAAAGAGTTAAGTTGCGATTGCGAATCCGCGCAGAACAGTTGATTTGTGCTGAAGTGAAATATATTTAATATATTTAATTTAAAATATATTTAAATATATTTACTACAAGTTATTTTTTACACACATACAAGTCAACAAGCTACAGAATGCAGCCTTGGTAAGATGGTCGGAAGCTATCGATGGATTCTTACAACGATCGAAGTTTAGCTTGGCGATCGGTAGACTGGTACGCGAGCAGGGGTTCGAGACTCGGGCAACAATAGGGTCATAAAAAAGGGGCCCAGAGTTATGCTCGAGAAACCCGAAATATTATGCGTTATATTTCTTATCGGATTTTGACGAAAGCACGACTAATCGATTCCTTGTGTTCTTTCAATGAAAATGCTACCAAACGCGATGTACAGTATTCTCTGGTTAGTGGTCGCAGGGTCGGGACCGAAATGCGACTATTAAACGGCGGAGATAGAGCTTTTTTTTGCCGGGAGCCATTCTCTCTTAGACCCCGTCCAGATCTGAACTTTCGGGCGAGCAAACAGGCGAGCCGAGCAGGTAAAGTTTTCTTCCGCAGATGCGCGGACCCTTCTTTTCGGGAAAGTAATCGTAGAGTCTCGGACCGAGACTTGGTCGCTGTTTATGGGGGATGGCTAAGCGAGCCATAGAGTTAGAGCGTTACATTCAAATAATTTTCCTGTGGCTAATATTAAAATGACCATATTTTTGAAAAGTTGACCATGAAGGAGACGAACAAGGCTATACTCTCATTTTTTTTTCAAATTTTTAAATATTTACCTGCGGTTACAAATGGCAATTGTTTAAAACAATTGCAAAATAAATGGTTAAAAAAATTATTGTCTCAATTGAAATAATTTTTCATAGATACTCCAAAGTCTCTACTATAAGCACCAAAAAGCTCATTTTAATCGGTTTATTAGTTCAACTGTTATAATTTTTTGAAGAAAGATCACAGATACATTTTTTTTGAAGGAACATCAAACTTGAAAGAGCTGTAAAACAGACATTTTTTGACATTTTAAAAAATCCTTCGAGGTACGTCTATATGCCCATAAAAACTACAACATATCCAAATTTGAACAAAATCCAACATGTTACTCGTTTTCGCATGGAATGACCCCAATGTAAAACAAATGAATCAAATGATTCTGTTTCCTTGGGGGACAGTGGGGGTAAAAATAGAAAGTCAAGTTTTTGGTCAGTTTCTCTTACACTATTGCATGAAATATTGTTAAAAAAATCAAAAAGGGCACATGTTATACAATTTGTTCAGATTTTATACCCTATATAAACATCTAATCTTTGATAAATACTAATTGCTAAATGTGTGAATGTACTAAATAAAATGAAAGAAGCATGCATCAAGTACACACAACCGAGTGTCGGTCAGAACCTCCAGTTTTAATAAAGTCTATTTAGATCGACGGTGAGTTCTAACTCTTCAATTGAACAACAATACTAATATTTATTCGGCAATCCCAAATATCTGGTCTCCAGCATAATCAAACGTATCATTTGGAATCCGACGGACCATTGTACGCATTTCTGAAACTTTCGAAACAGTCGATGAGTACACGACGTTACAACCTGTAACACTAATTACGCAGACCGTTTGCAAGCAAATCAGCATAAATTTTAGGCAATAAAAAGAATAAATAAAATTGTTCAGGTATTCGCCGGTGAGGGCTACGATTTTCCATAAAACTAGAAAACATATTGAAAAACTAACTCGAAATGAAATATAAGATACAATACATTTTGCGAAATAATCGTACAAAATAAATGTATACAAAATGGTAGATTACGTTATTGATAGATTTAGCAAAGAGACTATGTAGATATAGAATGAACGACAAACTCCCGAAACAGCAAACTATGAAACATGAATGTAGAAAAGAACGGGAAATCTGTTGCCTATAGACGTATTCTTTTTTTACAAGCTCTGTGGGTATCTCGTAGTTTTTTTGCCTACCCCGGGGCCGAGGGTAGTAACACCCTGTGATGCAAACGATGCGGAGGACCCCACTACCACACTTGCATGGGTCCTGTACGTGTACCATTCCTTTGAAGTTTCGTCGAAATACCAACTTTGGATGGATACGACCCGAGCAGAGCGACGAGTACGATTAATGACGGAGAAGACCCTCGAAGGCTTTGTCCTGATGTCGCCTAGCTGTCTCTGTCTCGGTCTGCAGTCCTCTAGACACGTGCCAGAGTCGAGCGCCTAGCTGCGCGGAAGACCAAAACTGGACCCTCTCCTAGCAAAAGTCACGAAGAGTCAAGCAAAATCAGGGAAAATGAACCTCTCGCAGGCGAAAGTGGCTCGGCTCGCCGGTATGCTCGCCAAAAAGTTCAGATCTGGACGAGGCCTTAGGGGTAGTTTACATTTGAGCATTTCTGGCGAGCCAAGCCTGGTAATGCTAGCACTTTCGCCTGCGAGAGGCCCGTTTTCCCTGACTTTGCTTGACTCTCCGTGATTTTCGTTAGCAGAGGGACCAGTTTTCGTCTTCTGCGCAGCTAGGCACACGACTTTGGCACGTGTCTAGAGGAGTGCAGACCGAGGTAGAGAGAGCCAGACGACATCAGGACAAAGGCTTCGAAGGTCTTGCCCCTCATTAACCGGGCTGGAGGCTCGGCTCGGAGCGTATCCATCCGAAGTCGGTATTTCGACGAATCTTCAAAGGAATGGTACACGTACAGGACCCACGCAAGTGTGGTAGTGGGGTCCTCCGTATAGTTCGGACCACGGGGTGTTACCACCCCAGGCCTCGGGGTAGGCAAACAAAATACGCGATACCCACAGAGGTTGTAGAAAAAGAGTACGTCTATAGGCAACAGATTTCCCGTTCTTTTCTACATTCATGTTTCATAATTTGCCGTTTCGGGAGTTTGTCGTTCATTCTATCTACGTATGATTATTTGGCAAAATGTATTGTATCTTATATTTCATTTCGAGTTACTTTTTCAATATGTTTTCTGGTTTTATGGAAAATCGTAGCTCTCACCGACGATTAAGCTACCATAGAAGACTACAAGTATTAAACCGATTGCTAAATTATTATAGTTAATAGTTAATTTAATTCTTATAAGTTAATCTTATAAATTTTCCAATCATTTACCTTATAAATGACCTTATGTAATAGGTCGTTGAACTCGTTTTAAGATCCTCCATCATGATACGGAAGCAAAAACATACCGATCCATTTAAAAAAATGGAGGTGACCTTCAAATGTCCGAAGTACCTTCACCTGCAAAAAAACTATTATCGCCACCGGATGGCCCCCTTCGTACTGTGCAATTTTATTTCAGTAAATATTTCTGTGAAACTTGTAGTTTCCGAGATATCTGAGGTGCTAATAGTTATTGCCCCATCCTGTATATCTCTCAATTTGCAGAAAGTTTGCGTTGCTATATCTTTCTTCTACTCTTTTCTTTTGATGCATAGTGCGTATGAATGTAGGCTGCGCTGCAGCTACGGCTTTCTTGTCCATCTTGTCTTCATTGTCAGACCTTTTCTGAAAGCCCTAACCCCAGGGAGCTTGTGCTCCCCCAGCCATCCCCCTAAACACAGGCCAAGTCTCTTGGTTTGACTCTACGCTTACGTTTCCGAAGGGTCCGCGCATGTGCGGAAGAAAACTTTACCAGGCTCGGCTCGCCAGAAATGTTCAAATGTAAACTACCCCTTAAAGCGAAAGCAGAAGTTCAATCCGCCGAACCCTAGTTCCAAGAATTGGTGGGGATAACTTGCGACCACTAACTGGAGAAAAAATGCGATCACTAAGCGGAGAATACAGGGTGATTCTGTCGCCAGTGGACTCAAAGGCAGTGCCGTCACCTAAACATAGCGACAAAAAACCCGGTTTTTATACACTCGTCTGTCGATTAAGAGGCGATTTATTGTGTTTTCTCAGGCGTTCCAATTGTGAGACTCTCGTTTTCAGTACACACACGTACGCATACAGCCGTCTCTGCTAAGGAATCATCCTCGCCGAGGCCTCAAGATCGATATCGATCTCTTGAAATCAGGGTTTTCGTGTTTATGTTTAGGCGGCGGCATCGCCTTTGAGTTTACTGGCAACAGAATCACTCTGTATGTTGTCAAGATCATCATTCTGAACAACTTTTTCCTATACACATACCAGGCGGTCTCTTTTAGTTTTCGAGAAATTCGCAAAAAAGTTTTCAATATTAAAAAGAGTGATAGGAATAGGTCAGGGTTAGATTTGCAATTGCAGCCGCCATTGAGACGGCTTAGGACAACTTTAATCAGCTGCGACCCTCTAAGAAGGGGGGGGGGGGGGGGCTGGGCCACTCTCCCACCATCTGGAGAATAAGGGCTCAACTTTAAAAATACTGTCTATGCTCGGTGGTCTGCTATGGAAAAGGAGGATGTTATATCTTTTGCGCGCGAAGCGCGCCACGGAAAAACGACTGATTTAAGTATACTGAAAGTATATTACGTCACTCAGTTCTCCGTGGCGCACTTCACGTTCGAGAAATATAATATCCCCTTTTCCATGACAGAACACCAAACGTAGACAGTATTTTCAAAGTTGAACCCTTACTTTCCAAGTAGTGGGGGGGGGGGGGCTTGGCCCCTCCCCAAACCCCTCCTCGCTAAGAAATCTAACCCAGACCTATTCCGATCACTCTTTGCAATATTGAAAACTTTTTTGCGAATATCTCAAAATCTAAAAAAAGACCGCCTGGTATATGTATACGGAAAAGTTGTCCAGAATGATGACTATGACAACATATTTCAAGGTTATTGAAATCGGAGGTGGTTCCCCTAATCTGCATAATTACCAAAAATTGATAAAGGATCCTACACAGTTTATATGGGATTTTGGAGACCGGTGAAATTGGCTGATTTTCACGTATATTGTAGATTAGGGGATTAGGGGATTTAGGGGAAGTTGTCCTCTACAAGAAATGTATAGGAACTTAGGGTCGCTGATAAAGGGTTAGTGATATACAGGATTCCAAAGTACTGTATATCGCAGCCTGGTGAAGTTGGCACCTCTAAATGCGAATTTTAATTAAAAAAACTGATCTTATTCGTTTGTCCACGATTTGTCTAGATTTGTCCAACAAAAATTTTCGTTTGTCCACCCTCCAAAAAAAAGTTATGGCGAAATAAAAAACTCGAGATATTAGAACTCCATGAATACTTTACCTGGGTTTCTCATTGCAAAGCGATTGTTTATAAATCGTAAATCTTTGTCCACCCAAAATATTCGATTGTCCACCTAAAATTTTCGTTTGTCCACACTCCAAAAAAAAGTTATGACGAAATCAAAAAATCTGACAATAATACATCGCGAACATTTTCCAAGTGTTTCTCAGTGGGAAACGTTTGATTATGAATCGTCAACGTTGGTCCACCCAAAATACTCGTTTGTTCACCCAAAACTTTCGTTTGTAAACCCTCCAAAAAAATGTTATGACCAAATCAAAAACACGAGTCATCAGTAACACATGAATGTTTTCAAAGGGTTTCTCAGTGCGAAACGATTGTTTATGAATCGTCAATAAACAATCGTTTTGCAATGAGAAACCCAGGCAAAGTGTTCATGGAGTTCTGATATCTCGAGTTTTTGATTTCGCTATAACTTTTTGTTGGAGGGTGGACAAAACATAAATTTTGGGTGGACAAATGAGTATTTTGGGTGGACAATCGAATATTTTGAGTGGACAAAGATTTACGATTTATAAACAATCGCTTTGCAATGAGAAACCCAGGTAAAGTATTCATGGAGTTCTAATATCTCGAGGTTTTTATTTCGCCATAACTTTTTTTTGGAGGGTGGACAAACGAAAACTTTGGGTGGACAAATCTGGACAAAACGTGGGCAGACGAATCCAATTTGAAAAACAGTGAAAAATTTTCATGGGGGTGCTAGTGTCCGAAATTTTGATTTCGTCATAACTTTTTTTTGGAGGGTGGACAAACGAAAATTTTTCTTGGACATATCTGGACAAATCGTGGACAAGCGAATAAGATTAGTTTTTCATTAAAATTCGCATTTAGGGGTGCCAACTTCACCAGGCCGTATATTGCTGGTAAGTTAAAAGTCGGAAGGTCTGCGAGTCTGATCGGTTGAAGTGAAATAAGCCAGTGTGAACCGTATATTAGATTTTGCTTGGTTGGCCAAATCATCCAGCTGCCATTATGCGCAATAGTTCATGTTGTCTTATTACACCATGCGTGACACTACGTGACGTCACAGGTGGACAAACAATATTATCTGCTTTCAAAAACTATCTATACAGTCTAATCGCGCTGATGCAGTATTCGCCATCTTGAATTATCTTATGACGTCACGGGTGGGCAATGTGCCCATAATCTTTGCCCTACTGTTTCTCGTGGGTCACTTATACAGGGTGTAAATTATATGTTTAAATATTTTCAGGAGTGGTTGGGGAGCTTAAAAAGAGCACAAAATGTCCTATGACATAGTGTCCGATCTGCCTTCGTTTTGTAGTAATAATACCTTAAAGTTTATTACTCTATACGCTAAACTACTAGTCGGAAGATTCTGAAATTTTACAAGCACGTTGGCAAGCAACATTACAGTAAAACAGTCTTAATGCATTTTTTTTATATCTCTTATAGTTTAACTGTTATAAAACTTTAAAAATTGGGGATGTTTGTAGGAGTGAGCATCGACTACGCACACAGAGGAAGGGGAGCCTAAGCGGCTGCTTGTTTCCATGTGTTTGCCTCGTCGACGTGCCGGATGTGTGGATCCATCTCAAATAAATGTGTGCGTTAAATTCACCATTTTCACCGAAGTACAAATAGCCATGATGTAAGGATGTAAGATACAAGGTGTGCTCCCGCACAGACTGCTAGATTAGCTAATAACATGCGCTTTCCAAGATTGTCCATATTGGATTGTCAATCAGTAGGATAGTTACATTAAAAACCGCTAGATTTAACATATAAAGCACCGCGCGCGGAAGTAGACATATTCATATACAGTGTATCTGGTTTAATTGGAATCGGTGGAAAATCTCGATAGTGGTTGAGACTGTAAAAAATTGTTCTTACCCGCAACCCAGCGTGACCGTGCTCATGCCAGGGATGGGATTTCCGAATTTCTAGAAGCGGCTAAGCGGAAAGCATAGAACGTACGCTGACCTGACCCACGATGACTTTAGCATTTTACGATATTCCATAAAGGGAAATTCTTCATGTTGCACCTCGTTGGATTTTCTGGAACGAACGCTACAATACCACATATAAAAAAACGTGGTATTCCGTTTAAAAAAGTTAAGATGACTTTGAAAACATTTTCATTTTTTAATTTATAACAAAAATTGTTATACTATGTAATGTCCTCCTCTATATTATACAAATTCTGTAAGAACACCTTTTTTACAAACTCAACCACTATCGAGATTTCTCACCGTTTCGAGTTAAACCGTACACACTGTATGTATATGTAGCAGTTTCGCTCATACACCCTTGCTGCTTTTTCTAAAAAACGCATCACCTATCAATTTTATTTGTTTAATGTATATTTTACTAAAAAAGAAAATAAAAACCTTTGTGTATAAATCATACATAAAATTGTCGACTTCTTGCAGACTTTGCAGAGAGTTCTCCTAATTTTGCTTAATTGCTTCAAATTATATTTTATGCTTACACAGCGTTGACGTTCGGATACTCGGCAGTTATATTTTAGAGTTAGAACCAGATCGCCAATCTGTGTAAAATTTACGTTGACATTCTAGGATTAACATGGCGGAAAGTGGGAAGGCGCAGTAGTAGGAAACCAAAGTGAATCCTCTGAGGGTGCTCACTAGGGTGGCTCTCGTTTACTCTTGATAAAAATTTTTTTCAATTTTTTTTTCCACGGCACCCCCTAAAAATAGTTCCAATTGATAAAGAAAAAAATCCAGTTCGAGTTTAGTACGTGGCTTAGACTGGAAGCAAGATCGAGCAATAGTTCGCCTTCGAGCAGAGTTTTTAAGAGTACAGTACGTAAATTAACTTCACTGTAACGCCGTCTTAGTGACGCGTCCCCCGCATACCTCTGTGCGTAATCTAGAGAAACAGGACTTAGTTCCGCGACATTCAAATTCTTAACACTTGTATTCCTTCAAATCAAACTTAAACTTGTAACAATATATATTTTTAAAGGGTTTGTTAAATTGGACTCAGTTCAATCAAAACCTTTCCTACAATAAATCCAAGAAGAAGCGAACGCGTAACGATCCCACAACATTATACCTTTGCTCCTCGAGGTATACCATAATCTAAAAGTTACGAGGCTATACTAACATCTTCACAACCTTAGCGAAGCTTCCATTTTCCTAACCTACAAGTAGCTCTCGGTATCTGCTGAGTTAGAAACTGGTTCGTCCACGTCCCGTGGCTCCCGGCGGGTGCAAAGTTACTCGCTGGTTCGTCCACGAAACAATAACAAAACCTAAAGACTACCTAGCCCTCGGCTCACAACAGCTTTAAATTGATTATTTGAACATTGAAGGGTCCAGGGGCACGTTTTCCTCTTATCCGATTGGGTTCAAACTTTATAAAAATTTTTTTTTTTATTAATTGGAACTATTCTAGGGGATGTCGCGAAAAAAATTCAAAAGTCAAAAACCAGAGCCACCCTAGTGCTCACCTTATTTCTTGCATCATGCAAATAGCCGTAATTTTTTTCATTTTCGTTTCGGTAACTAATAGCTGACATATTCATATATCGATACATATTTTTTGTATTAAACAACATTTTTTCATTTTTTTACTTCTCTAGAAAACTTCTGCGTATGTCCTATTTAGGTTATCACATTTCGTTTTGTTCTAATGTTTGAATCTTATAGTATTGTTTTATTTAATATTGTACTTTTATATTTAATCCTGTATTAATAATGTAATTGATACACTGTATTATTTCCTATAATTTTCTTAAGTGAAATTCAAATAAACATATTTTATTTTGTTTACATTATAATATTTCATATAATTTACTTGAGTGCAATTCAAATGAACATTACATTTTGTTTTGTCTTCTACGAATTACTGATTCATGAATCTGTCAACTACTTGAATTTTTAGAAATTGGACATGTCAACTACATACTTCGGAAATTTGGAAGGTTTAGTTCTTTAAAAATAAAACTTTATTGTAGGATTACTGCTCTTAAACTCAATTCGTTTAAAATTAGCTGACAAATAAAGTTATCTATCTACACAATTGCTTATTAAAAAGCCAACCTATGATAATAATTAAAATGAGAAATTAATGTTAACTACCTGTACATTTACCATAGGTACTTTTTTGAACAGCTGATTTTAATATTTCTTACTCTTTCTACGATAATTTCAAATCATTTAAACTGTTGCATATTTGACTATATGTATGAAATTCAATAGTGTAAGCGTTTCGATGAAGGAGTCGCCGACAAACGCCGGCCGCTGCGTAGCGAGCGACTCTGTTGCCGATGCCGCGCGACCGCTGAGCGCTATCATCAAAGGCCAAGACACCGGTCGCGTGGCCGATCGAGTGCCGGCTTTCGGCACGTGGCAGGAGAGTGTGTGAGTGTGTCTGTATGGAAGAACGAATGGTATAAGAGAATGAGTGAAGAACGAACGAGTCAGCTGCGTCCGACCACTGAGCGTCAAACATATCCGAGTTTCATTTCCCTACAAAAATCAGAAGTGGGATCGAGTTGCGAATAAGCTCGCAAGTGTGCAAGTGCGTGGGTGCAGAAACGAAGTCCGCGATAAGTGATCACAAGTGTACGCGACTAAGTTCGTGAGAAAAGAGTGACATTCCTTGTGCGAATAAGTTCGCCAATTAAGTTTACGAAATGTCCAGTGTGTTGACGGTGGTGGAACTGAAAGAATTGTGCAGGCTGAGGAATTTGTTCACTTCAGGAACGAAAGCCGAATTGTTGATGCGACTGCTGCAGGCCGGTCTTACAGAAGAGGCATTGCAGATCGCACCAGCGGAGGGCAACGACGATCGTGCGGCGGACAACGAAGTCCGGCAAGCGATGCAGCCAGCGGCCGAGGAAAGGCCCTTGTCGGAGGTGGAGCTGCTGCGGCGAGAGACAGCGCTCGCACAGCGGGAAATTCGTTTGCTGCAGAGAGAGCTGCAGCTGGCCAGCATCGCCCCAGCGCCGGAAAGCAGATCATCGATGCGTTTCCGTGAGATAAAGTGGAGTGATTTTAAATAAATTATCGGCGATTTCGACGGAGGAAATCATGACGTCGACATCTGGGCTCAACAAATTAAGAAATTAATCGAAGCAAACAGGTTGGAGGAGCAAGCAGCTAAGGCGCTGGTGTGCCACAAATTGAAAGGAAAAGCAGCCAAGTGGTACCATTCGAGGCCGGATTGTGTAGATTTGACGCACGAAGAACTGCTTCAGGCACTGCGACATATGTTCAGACAGAAGCTTAGCGTGTTGTCATTGCGGCGTGAATTTGAGAAGAGAATTTGGAAAGGGTCGCATTGAAATCATCGACATAGATTTCATCGACACTGATTTGACCGACAACAATTCATCGACACGAGATTTGACCGACAACTACATTCACCGACAATAGTTTTTATCGATAACAGACTTACTCGACTACCGTATTAACCAACAATAACATTGATCGACAATAACAGAACGTCTAGGCATTTACGAACTCCTACTTACAGGATATTGACTCAGTCTGCGCACTGCTTTGGTTTGTATCGAATATATTCAGACAAGTTATAAGTAATCCTACTGATTGTAACTTTTGTAATAGTTATACATAAAATGTCTTCACCATCTGTAGAAACTAGTGATTCTAATATTGCAGAAGTTATATTATCAACGAAAAATAAAGTAAAAATCTGTATCGACGGTTACATATATAACAAAAATAGAAATCGAAATGATCTTTACTATTGGATTTGTGAAAGAAGTGGGAAAAGAGGTAACAGTTGTGAGTGCAAAGGTACAGCGAATACGCTATATTCAAATAATAAGCACATTGTTCGGAAGCATAATCCACAGAAGCACAATCATGCTCCTGAGGCTTCAAACTCTGAGGTACTAAAAACTTGTAACAAAATTAAAGAATTGGCGGTAAATAGTAACGAAACCTTGCAGTATTATTAGAAATGTAAATACAGAGGTGAAAAAGTGTATTCGAACGTGCCTTCCAAAAAATAAAAATTTAGCTGAACAAATACGATATGTGCGAAAGAAAAATAAAGCTAAAGAACCGCAAAATGTAACAGAATTATATTTACCTGAGGAATTATCTAAAACATTCAACGGAGAACAATTTGGAAAAATTATAAAAGAAGGAACACAGTGTATTATATTATTTATGACACATGAAAATTTAAAAATTTTAGCTAAATGTAAATGCTGGTTAATGGATGGTACATTTAAAACAGTTCCTACTTTCATGAAACAATTATATACAATCCATGCTAATATACAGGAAGAAGACAGTGACAGCGATACTGTAATTCCATTAGTATATGCACTTTTGTCTTCGAAGCGACAAAATATCTATACACTTCTTTTACAGAGTATAGTTTCTGCAGCTGAAGAATTAGGTATATCTGTAAATCCTAAGTTTATTATAATTGATTTTGAGGTTGCTGCAATGAACGCAATTAGAGTTGTGTTTCCTAATGCAAAACTGAAAGGTTGCTTTTTTCATTTGTGTCAATCAAATATATCGTAAAGTACAGAAGAATGGCTTAGTACGACGATACGGAAGAGATGAAGCATTTAGTTCTGTAATTAGACATATTCCATGTCTCGCATTCTTAGAATCGTCTGAAATATCAGACGCCTTTAATGAAGTAAAATCTCTACTTCCTCAAGAGTGATAATATTACACGATGGTTTAATAAGTATTATGTAAATGGAACGATACAAGAATGCAACACTGAACTAGTTATTCGTCACCCTTTATTTCCACCGGAAATGTGGTCAGTATATGACAATTATATGCCAAGCCTCGTTCTCGAGATTACACAAATGTAGTACCGCTACTTTCCGCTAGGAGTCATCATAATGTCACTAAGCGCGCGAAAAAGGTCCCTGTGTGCCCTCTTGCGTCCCGTCTTCATTACGTTCTTTGTGCTAGGAGAGAACAGTGCTTAGAAAAATTTTCTTTCAAGAAAATCGGTAGAAAACTTATTCATTATAGGGTAACATAGAAGTGTATCCACAAGAAGAAGCAGGTCACTGGTGGAAAGAAAGAAAAAGCATAAAAGGGATCGAAGTAGTTCAAGAAAAAAGGTATCGAAGCCACGTGTTCACACTAAAGCCACGCGGCGTAGTTTAGATCGAATGTCAAGATCTCCAGGAAAAGATGAAATGATGGAGAGAATTCTAGAAAGGTTGGAGAATTTGGAACAAAAAATGAATGCTCATCCAGGATATGAAACAAAGCTATTCTTTATTTATAGAAAATAAAGAAAATGAGGCAATGGTAGAGGTTATGTTCATAGAGGAACATGAAGGCCCAAATGAAAGTGAAAATATTTCACTGCATGAAAAAGTAATTGATCCGGAAATTTTAAATGTATTGGGTGAAGACCCTTTTTCCAAAGAGCCAAATGATGTTCAACTGCATCATTCACTAATAACAAGGTGGAACGCATGGCTGGAATCTGGATTACAAAAGGAAATAAAAGATTCTTTAATTAAAAAGCACTCCAGAAAAGGAAATTGTAATTTGGAAGCACCACAGTTAAATCTTGAGATTTTGCCATCCCTAAATGAATCATCTCAAAAGAAGGATAAACATTTTGTACATACACAAAACTTAGCAGGATCAGGGTTGTCAGCATTGGGCACCGCAATCTCTATGATGTTGCAGGAAGATGAGGAGGTGGACAGGTTGAAACTGTTAGAGTTGCTCTGCGATGCAGGAAAATGTTTCATTGAGGTGCATCATGCTCAATCAAAGGCAAGAGCTGCTTATATTTTGCCAGGCGTAAGCAAAAATATAAGAGATCTTTTGGAAAAAGCAAAAACAGATTCTTTACTGTTTGGAAAGGATCTGACAGAAAAAATTAAAACTGCTAAGGCGATGGAAAAATTGAGCAAAGAAATAAAGCAAAAACCATCAGGAAGTCCGTTTAACAAAGGGCCAGTAAGGCCAACAAGACCTTTAAACTGGCGAGGCTCATTCCAAACGCAACAGGGAACCTGGAGAATGAGCAACAAAGCGAGGAATATTCCACGCAGCAGGTTTCCATTGAAGGGCAGGAAGAATATCCAGGCTCAAGAGACATCATTTCAAAATCAACTTCAGAAATCGCAGAGATCAGATCCACTTCCGAAGTCATAGAGGTAATAAGGTCAGCAGGCAGGTTAAAACAATTTTATCTTAAATGGAAGGAAATCACAAATAATAAGTTTGTGTTAGAGTGTGTTAAAGGATATAAAATACCCCTTGTTAAAGATATAGTACAAGTTTCATTACCTAGAGAACCAGTTTGGTCTGATACTGGAATGAAAGAACTGAAGGCTTCCATTGAAGATCTTATTGTAAAGGGAGCGGTAAAAAAGTGTTCACTATCCCTAGGACAGTTTGTGTCTACATATTTCTTGGTACCTAAACCAGATGGATCTAATCGTTTCATATTAAATTTAAAGAAATTAAATGGATTTGTTAAAAAGGTACATTTCAAGTTAGAAGATTTACGAACAGTAAAAAGTCTAATCTTTCAAGACGCCTTTATGGCCAATATTGATTTAAGAGATGCATATTTTTTAATTCCAATAGTTAGAGATAGTAGAAAACTGTTGAGATTTCAGTTTGAAGGACAGTTATATGAATTCGTTTGTTTACCATTTGGTTTGAGTACTAGTCCTTATGTATTTACAAAGTTAATGAGACCAGTGATACAAAATTTACGAGAAAAAGGTCTAATTTCTTCAGTCTATTTAGATGATATTTTATGCATAGGAAAAGATAGTCAATCTTGCCTAGAAAATGTTAAAATAACGGTAGAAACCCTAAATTCACTCGGATTTATTATTAATGAGAAAAAGAGTTGTTTTATACCAAGTAAACGGTGTAAATATTTGGGATTTGTGTTAGATTCGGAAAAGTTTAGGTTAGAACTAACGGAGAAGAAGCGAGACAAATTAGATCTGATGGTTAACAATTTTACGGGTAGAAAAACTTGTAAAATTAGTGATTTTGCTCAGTTAATCGGCTCCTTAGTAGCAGCATGCCCAGCAGTAAAATATGGAATGTTATATTGTAAAATTTTGGAACGTGAAAGATTTATGGCCTTGTTGTTTAATGAAAATGATTTTGACGCTATAATGAAATTATCTGATAAATTAGAAGTAGAATTGGTTCGGTGGAAAAAGAGTCTAAGAATGGCATATAACCCAATTAGAAGTTCCTGTTTTGTGAAAGAAATTTTTTCGGACGCATCACTCTCCGGATGGGGAGTTTCCTGTGGTCAAGAAAGTACACATGGTTTCTCGTCAATAGCAGAGAAAAAACTACATATTAATCAATTAGAATTATTAACGGCTTTATTTGCATTAAAGTGTTTCGCGAACGAATTAAGAGACTGTGAAGTCCTTTTAAGATTAGATAACACCACCGCGATAGCATATGTAAATCGAATGGGAGGTATTCAATATCCTATGTTGAATCGGATAAGTCGTGATATTTGGCAATGGTGCGAAGAAAAGAATATTTGGATTTTTGCGTCGTACATTGCTTCCAAGGAAAATTTCGAAGCAGATAGAGAATCAAGAAGGGAACTTCGAGACACAGAATGGGAATTATCTAATTGGGCATTTAACCTGATAACAGAAAGATTTGGTTATCCAGAAATAGATTTATTTGCATCCAGAAATAATAAAAAACTTGAAAGATTTTGTTCCTGGAAAAGAGATCCAGAGTCTTTTGCAGTGGATGCGTTCACGTTATCATGGTCAGAGTGGTTTGTTTATGCTTTCCCACCGTTCTCAATAATTTTGCGTATATTACAAAAGGTTAAACAAGAGCGGGCATGCGGCATTTTTGTATTACCGTTATGGCCTGCACAACCATGGTTTCCCATGTTTATGGGAATATTAATTGAAGATCCCATAAAATTGAAGCCATCCCCTCAGTTATTATTATGTCCTTTCAGGTCGGGCCAGCAACATCCGCTAGCCGAGAACCTATCCCTGATTGCAGGGAAATTATCAGGCAAAGTTACATAAATAGAAAATTACCGCAGGCGACAATTGATATTTTATTGGCGTCATTATCAGATGCAACGGTAAAACCATATAGCGTAGGACTTAAGGCTTGGTTTATTTATTGCCAAAGATCTTACTGTGATCCTTATAATGCTAACTATGAGAAGATCCTAGAATTTTTAGCAGAAAAATTTGAGAGTGGTGCATCGCATGGCACACTTAATTCCTTTAGTTCGGCAATTTCGCTAATCTCAAAGGAGAGAATATCTGAAAATGCAGATATTCGCAGATTTTTTAAAGGAATTTTTAGATTGAGGCCTACTAGACCTAAGTATACTAAAACATGGGATACAGAAATTTTGCTTAATTTTGCGGCTAAATTGGAACCTGTTGTGTGAGTGCGTCCCTGGCGCCATCTCGGGAGTCCCCGGGAAGGCTGTGAGTGGGGGGCCGGGGAGACAGACAGCGCGAGGCACGCACGCACGCACGTACGCACGAACGAACGTTTTGAGGTTAAGGAGATATTCGGTGCAGTGTTATTCATTACCCTTTCCTTAACATGGTGTCAGAAGTGGGATACGGGTATTAAGAAGAACTATAAGGTCTCAACCGGAGAAAGGAAAGTGGCAGAAAAGAAGAGCGAAGAAATTGCGGAAGCAAAACATCGAAACGGGATGGCGGAAGATGAAGCCCGTAATGCAAACGACGTAGGCAGCAGAACGTGAGCTTCTGCGATTCAATCGCCGGGGGAACTGGACTTTTCCCGGCCAGAATTATGGCCGGTATGGATAAAGAGGTTCGAAAGATATCTATCGGTGTCCGGCTTAGGCGAAAGAAGCGACAAAGAAAAAATAGACATGCTGTGCTATCTAATGGGGGAGAAATCAGAAGAAATTCTCTCCCAGATCATGCCCGACTCGAATGAAGCCACAACGTATGCGATGGTGAGGAACAAGTTCAACGATTACTTTGCACCCAAGAAGAATGTGGTGTTCGAAAGATTTAAGTTCAACGCCAGAGTGCAACAAAGTGGAGAGAGCGTAGACGTTTTCGTGACGGCTTTGTATACGCTGGCGGAAACGTGCGAATTCGGCAACTTAAAAGAGGACCTCATTCGGGATCGTATCGTTATTGGTATCAGCGACACTCGCACGTCGGAACGGCTGCAGTTAACTGCAGATCTGACAACCAGGAAGGCGTTGGAAATGGCGCGGCAAGCGGAAGTGCAGGCTAAAGAGGGAAAGAAAATTCGAGAAGAGACGTCCCTTAATATGGAAGTAAACAGGGTGGCAGAGAACAAGCGGAAAGGACATAGCAGCGCGGGTAAGCCGAAGGAAGAGTATCCATGCGGGAGATGCGGCCTGCAGAGACACGCGGTTCTCCATAGATGCCCAGCGTCCAATTCTAGATGTCGCGGCTGCGGCAGCAGGGGACACTGGGAGCGTGCTTGCAGAGCGAGGGGGAGAAGAAGCGTGAACAGAGTAGAAGAGGGAGATGGAGACAATGAAGACACCGAGGACGCGATGTTTGTAGGAGCGGTGAGCGAACACTGTAGCGGTGACAGTTTTTTGTTCAAGGTACGCGTACAAGAATTTTCTAGAGAACTCGATTTCGTTGTCGATTCGGGGGCAGACGTGTCTTGCATCTCTCTTGAGCAGGTTCCTGTAAATCTTAGGAAAGAAATATGTAAAAGTTGTAAGATAATTCTGGGGCCGGATGGGAAGGAACTGGCATTGATAGGATACATAGACGCGCATTTGGAGAAAAAAGATAAAAACGTGAGAGCTCGTATTTACGTTATAAAAGGACTAAAAAAAAGTTTGCTCGGTAAACTAGAAATTAAAAAGTTTGATTTAATTAGAGTGCTAAATAACTTGAAAGTAAAGATTAACCAGAGCGTTGGAGAGTTCATATCCAAATTTCCGAAAGTTTTTAATGGCATGGGTCAGTTCGACAGACCTCTTAAAATTCAAATGAAGCTGAACGCGGTTCCGTTCTTTCAGTCCGTGCCCAGATCGGTGGCTTTACCGCTGCGTCGTAAGGTAAAGGAAGAGTTAGATAGGTTAAGGAAGTTGGGCATTATTGTTCCGGTAGATTTCCTCACCGACTGGTGTAGTCCCATTGTCGTAGTGCCAAAAAAAGATGGAGCAAGTGTTCGCCTGTGCAGGGATTATACTAAGTTAAATGGCAGTGTTAGACGCGCCAATTTCCCATTACCCAAGGTCGATGTGGTGCTAACGAGTCTAAAGGATAGTAAATATTTCTCGAAGCTGGACGCGGAAGCCGGATTTTATCAAGTGAGGCTCGACAAGGAAAGCCAAAAGTTGACTACATTTATTACTCCTTTCGGGCGTTTCATGTTCACGCGTTTCAGAATTGTTCTACGATTTAGAAAACGTCATCGTTCATGTTGATGACGTACTGATTCATACGAAAACGATGGAAGAGCATAGAGAGGTTTTAGATGTGGTTTTCAAAAGACTCGAAAAGGCGGGGATAACGCTGAATAGGGTGAAGTGCACATTTTGCGCCAAAGAAATAGAGTTTTTGGGACATATCGTTTCACAGGCGGGGGTGAAAGTGCATCCGAGGCGAGTGGTAGCTATCGGAGGGTGCGCACCACCCGAAGACAAGCAAGCCCTTATGCGGTTTCTGGGGATGGTTAATTATGTCAGTAGATCCATACCCGGGAAGTCCGATGTTTTAGAACCTTTGAACGCGCTGTTGAAGGACGACGCACATTTCAGATGGACAGACGTGCAAAAGCGAGCTTTCTAGAATATAAAAAAGCTAATTACGGAATCACCGACGTTGGCCTATTTCGATTTTAAAAAAAACGGTGATAATTCAGGCGGATGCTTCGAGCTACGGCATTGGGGCGGCGTTGCTGCAAGAGGACAGTAATAAAAATCGCGAGATCGTTGCATACGCGTCCAGAACGCTTTCAGAGTCCGAAAAAAGGTACAGTCAAATCGAGAAAGAAGCTTTAGCTTTGGTCTACGCGTGCGAATATTTTAAGGACTACGTAGTAGGTATTAGTGTAGTATTAGAAACGGACCATAAACCTTTGCTGCAGATTTTACAAACCAAACCGTTAGATGAGCTTACGCCAAGGCTCCAGAGAATCCGTCTGCGTCTTATGCGATACAACTATCAAATAAATTTCGTGCCGGGAAAGCAGTTGGTATTAGCGGACTATTTGTCGAGAGCACCAATAGATCACGGAATGAGCCAGGAGGAAGACCTTCCCAAAGAAATAGAAAACTATGTCCGGTTTATTGTAAGAAGTTTACCGGCGTCGGAAGGTATGTTGAATAGAATTAAGGTAGAGCACGAAAATGACTACGTATGCAAGAATTTAATCAGTTATTGTATAAACGGTTGGCCAGCAAAAAACAGTCTGGCAGAAGGTTTATCGCCATAGTTTGCACTTCAAAGCAGCATCTCATATATAAGCGGAATTTTATTGTATAACTCTCGATTGGTCATTCCCCCGACGCTGCAGGTAGAGATGCTGAATAAAATACACGCAGGCCATTTAGGCATAAACAAGTGTAGAGGTAGGGCGACACAGTCGGTATGGTGGCCGGGACTCAGCAGCCAGCTAAAAAATGTGGTAGAATTTTGCCCGAAATGTGTCGAGCATAGGAGCAACCATAAAGAACCGTTTGTGCGAGAGGAATTTCCTCACAGGCTATGGCAAAAAATTGGCCTAGACCTGTTCAAATGGGAGAAGTGGTACCTAATAATGGTAGATTACTATAGCCGATTTATCGAAATATTTGAATTGAAGAATTTAACGCAGAGTGAGGTCATCCTAAAATGTCGTGAGGCGTTTGCGCGTTTCGGTATATCGGAAGTAGTTAGGTCCGATTGCGGCAAGCAATTCGAATCAGAATTTCAGGAATTTGCAAGGAAATATGATTTTTCTCATGTATCCAGCTCTCCTAAATATCAGCAGAGCAATGGCGCCGCAGAAGCAGCTGTAAAGATAGCAAAAAACATCATAAAAAAATGCGAGGATGTACATGAAGGATTATTAGCTTATAGATCAACGCCGTTAGAAAGTGGATATAGTCCGGCCGAACTGATGTTTTCCAGGAAAATGCGATCGACCCTTCCGATGATGCCTAGAGACCTAGGAACATTTACGGGACATAAGGAACTAGTTCGAGCGGAGGCTGAAAATAAAAGCAAACAAGCTAGTTATTATAATAGACATCGTTCCAGTAGGTTGTCTAGTTTGAGCATCGACGATGCGGTTTGGGTGATAGATTTGCGCGTCTATAAGAAAAGAGAGGTGCAAGACTCTGCGACTAGGGATAGCACACCGATTGAGGTGATAGAGAACGCGGAGCAATCGAACACCGTTAGAGAGGAGGAATCTATTGTAAACGTCCGCGAGGACGAACGCGCACATGATCAGGAAGAAGACAGTAGTCATAGGGAACCTGAGTCTCGCCCGAGCAAACCCTGAAGATGTTGCGGACCACCTGTGTTTTATGGCGCTGTTGTAACACACGGTTAATGTACTGGCTTTTCGAACTGGCAGTATTCGAGCACGCGTTTTTTTGAACATTTGGAGCGCCTGGCGCCAGCGAGACGGGGTGCAACCGTCGCTCTCACGACGACGTTAGATTTTTCCGTTACATATTAGTGCTCCGTGTTCCCACAGTTTGGTATATTTCAAATATCCCTTAAGGATACCCTCTATTTCTTAGAGTCTAGATTCCCCTAGTTTAAAAGTTTAGATAAGGACTTCACCCCCACGCGACACAGCGTCGCCGCCGCATTTTCCCAGGAAAACCAAGCATGACGATGCGCCTCCCACCACCTAATTTTCACTGATTTTTGGGTATATAAGGAGACGGATTTTCATCCTCGTGGGCTCATTTGAAGACTAGTCAGAGTTTAGTACGCGGCTCAAGCTAGTCAACAAAATCGAGCAATAGTTCTCTTTCGAGTAAAATAGAATACAGTACGTAACTTAACTTACGGTAACGTTATTCTCCGAGATCTCTGTGCGTTAACTTAGAGAGATTTTAGAGTACGCGACAAAGTACACTTTAACCATTTGTATCCATTGAATATCCAAAGTTTGTAACAATATATCTGGATCATTTGTGTTTGAAAATCATAAGTCAGAGTCAATTTAAGTCCTTCACATCCACAATCCTATAAGAAGACGAACTCACAACGATATATCTTTACCGCTCGAGATATATTTTAATTATAAAGTTACGAGGCACAACGAAATTCGGTGATTCCCCGATGACAGTATCGTCATCGTTTCCTAATAACCTATAGTGGCTCCCGATGATAGCTAAAGGCGCTAGGCATTGGTTCGTCCACTCCCTCTAGTGGCTCCCAGTATTAGCCATATACTGGTTCGTCCACGAAACCCTTTCCATCCCTTTGAATCCAGGTGGCTCCCAGTGCTAGTTAAAGGCGCTAGGCATTGGTTCGTCCACATCCTTAGCGGCTCCCGGCGTTAGCCATACGTCGGTTCGTCCGCGACTTTTCCCATTTTGAATCCTCGGACATTTCGCACTGCCCTCGGCTCGTAACAATTTACACCATATGTCACCACGACTTTTTAGGCATGTCCAATGATTTAGCAGAAAAATGTTTCAGACAAAAATAAATCAATATTCAACATACTACAAGCTAAAATATAAAATAGTAAAAAAAAACATTGTTTGTCATAAAAAATCAAGGTCACCTTGGTTTTTTAACTGTCACTACATATGCTTGATTGCATAATATTATAGCTGACATTAAGCCGAATTCAACGATATACAATACTATCATCTTAAGTTTTGAAATAATGCTAATATAGCTTTGACCAGCTAATTCTTCGATCTGGACCACTGTGCGCTGGGTGGGTTTGGGTGGGTACCCGAGACGATGCACAGTGGTTCCAAATGTCCTAGTCACGGACAAAATTCAGTTTTTTAAATATTTTTTTTTCATACAGTTCAATACGAATTTTAATAGAAAAATCCTTGAAATCCATAATACTAAAAAGATTTTCTTCTCTAAATCACATTTTTTGTGTGAAATCTTAACTGAAACTTGGCATTAATGGAAAACAGAAAACAGACGAACTTTCGACACATAGGAGAGTTACTAAGTAACCCCACAATGCTTGAAAACTTGGAATATTTACCATATTTACCACAAACAGAAAGGTCTAAAGCATCAATTAAATATATGGTTATTATTTATTTAATAAAAATTAAAAGAAATAAATGAAGGTTAACATCGTAATCTATATTTTACGTTTTTATTTCTTTCTACTACTAAATACAACATTTCTAAATCCTTCTGAACTGTTCCTTTTTTATTCAGAGTGTTAGTAAGGATGTAATAAACAAGTTTTCAAAAGAATTACGTGCGACCATGCGCGCTTTTGACAGTAACTCGATGTTGAACTGTAGGTAGTAGCACAATTTTAAGTAACTTCTCCTGGAAGTTATAGATAGCATATTGCACTTGACCATTTAGTATTGTTAAATCTAGCTATGCTTTATTATATTGTTTAGTTGATTAAGTGTTTTGGTTTCTATAGGCTTGTAAAATTTTGTCGAAGACGGATGTGGGTTATTTGTAGGGCACTATATGGATCTCAAACAGATGCTCATCCCAATCTACATAATTATAAATATTGTATTTGTAATTGTTGTGTCCAGATGAACCTGCACTACGCTACTCAGAAATCAAATTCCCAGATTTATGTATTGATAAAAACAACATCGAAACAGTGAATTCAAGTCAACAATGTAAATTTTTATTTGGTCCTTTATTTAAAATGGAAGTTGAGGGATAACATTCTTTCTTTGCTTCCAGAACCTTTCTGTAGTTAAAAAAAAATATAAAAATATAACTGAGACATACATATCGCAGATAGCACACGGCATCTGAAAGACGTCTATTTTATGTCCATTTTATGCCTGAACGCCTGACGACCTCATTTAGATGTATTAAAGATGCCTATGACGGGGCATCTTAAAGATGTCTGAAATTTAAGTCGTATAGGCGCCTTTCCGACGTTAATTCTGGGCGTCTTAAAGATATCTGAAATTTACGTTGTATAGGCGTCTTTCCGACGTTTATTCTGGGCGTCTTAAAGATGCCTGAAATTTACGTCGTATAGGCACCTTTCCGACGTTCATTCTGAGCGTCTTAAAGATGCCTGAAATTTACGTTAAAATAGAAAATCACGTTTTTTCCCAATTTCTCTTACACTATTCGATGAAAAATTTAAAAAAAAAATCAACGACATGCTAGCTTTCGAGGCACATGTTACAGAATTTTTTCAGATTTTTAAATCAATTACCCAGGTTGTAAAAAATAAAAAATGCAAAAAAATACCGAAAAATGCTGATTTTATATCGAAGTAATCGCAGAACTACAATCATATAATTCCAGTCAGTTGACATCTTTAATACTATTATGCTGTATTTTTTCAGATTTTTAAGTTCGGTGCGTCATAGTTAAAAAAAATTAAAGCCACTTTTTTCGTAGTTTTTTTGCGGATTGGAACGACTTATACGTCGGATTTTCGTACAATCTTTACGAAATAAGTATTTTGTAGGATTTCCAAAGTTTCTATGCACAGAAAATAATGTAAAAGTTAAAAAAATGAAATAAACCCATTCAACTGAAACTACGCTACGCGCTTATATTTCGAAGTGGTCGTAGTATTTCGAACTACGCCGATGGCTCAGCGGTGAAATGTCAGGCTGTTTAAATCGCTGCGTTCTTTTTGAACGTTGGTTCGCGTCCCATTTAGGAAGATATTTTTTTTTACACTAAGTAGATATTTTTCCTATCCCTACGCAATACTACGCATATGAAAATGATCACTGATTATTTACAAGTGTTTTAAGTAGAATTTTTAAAGATCTGTAATCTTAATACATACGTAAAAATGTTCTTGGAGCAATTTTCATTGCACCTTCTCTTTCTTTGCTATAGTATACATCGATTGATATTTTGTAAAAACTTGTATATAAGCATTGATCATTTTCATATGTGTAGGGATAGGAAAAATATATACTTAGTGTAAAAAAAAAAATCTTCCCACCATGTGGGACTCGAACCTACGTTCAAAAAGTACGCAGCGGTTTATCACCCGCTGAGCCATCGACGCTGTTAGAAATAATGCGAGCACTTCAAAATATAAGCCGCGCAGCATAGTTTCAGTTGAATGGGTTTATTTCATTTTTTTAACTTTTACATTATTTTCTGTGCATAGAAACTTTGGAAATCCTACAAAATACTTATTTCGTAAAGATTATACGAAAATCCGACGTATAAGTCGTTCCAATCCGCAAAAAAACTACGAAAAAAGTGGTTTTAATTTTTTTTAACTATGATGCACCGAACTTAAAAATCTGAAAAAAATACAGCATAATAGTATTAAAGATGACAACCTACTGGAATTATATGATTGTAGTTCTGCAATTCCTTCCATATGAAATCAGCATTTTTCGGCATTTTTTTGCGTTTTTTTATTTTTTACAACTTGGATAATTGATTTAAAAATCTGAAAAAATTCTGTAACATGTGCCTCGATAATTAGCATGTCCTTGATTTTTTCAGAATTTTTCATCTAATAGTGTAAGAGTTAGAACAAAACGTGATTTTCTATTTTCACCCTTTACTATTCCCCAAGGAAAGATACAGGGCTGAAAATTTATCCTATAAGCGTATATGTATATCCAGCGGTCGTGGTCAGCAAACGCAACTGCTGGACCATACTGGACGCAGCGGATGTTCGCGGTGCAGCGACTGGACCGGATTAGAAAATTAACATGTACTCAAGACATTTTTTATCAGATCATAAGAAATATTTGTAAAATCGCGAAGACAGTTATTGCGTGGTATGCGCTACAAAATTTAATTCACATTATATATTATGCGAGATATTACATATAGGATCTTATATATTATATGATTTCAATTTTTCGCTGCAATACATATATTTTTCCATGTAAAAAATGCCGGCAGTTGCTATAGTAATTAAACAGTTGAGTCGAAATAATAGCGGTAGGCGCAGAATCGCGAAGTCGCCGAGTCGCCGAAACGCGGAATGATCATTTGTTCAGGCGTCGTGATCAATGTGACGAGTGCAGTTTGATCTGAAAGCCAAATATTCAAAAAAAATCAATTGTTGCTAGTGTTTGTTAGTTATTGCACTGTTGGAATAAGAAGTTTTGCTGCTTTATCAGGTAAGTTTTTACTTTATACTTATTTAATTCTGTTCACACTGTTCAGCACGATCTGATTTTGCAAACTTCAATAAACATTTCTAGACATTCATAGATTTCGACGTGCTGAATACGAATCTGCAAACCTTTTTTTCCCAGAACGTACAGTTTTTGAAAAAATCAATTAAAAAAAAAAAAAAATAACAAATTTTCAACTTTGGAAATATTTTGTGCTTTTACAGTAATAGTTATTTAGCTGCTCTTGACGCGAAATGATTCTGTGAACTCTCCTGAATGAAATGATATAGATAGTTATTAGTTTATAAACATCGAAATATGTTTAAATAAGGATTAAAGTGAAAAGGACAGCCGAAACGCACCCATTTTGGCTGATATTTTTCACTTTATTTCAAAAAGTAAGGGTCCAGGAGAAAATTTGACCATACCACGCGATAGAGCAAACCTATCTACTAAGGAAAGCATTAGCGAATTTCCAAAATTATTTTTGTTTTCAATATAGAAATAAAATAGTTTGGCGAAACGCGGAGGACGCCGCGCCATCGCCGCTCAACTGTCGCCGTCGCCGTTCGACTGTCGCCGTCGCGCGTTTCGCCAAACTATTTTATTTCTATATTGAAAACAAAAATAATTTTGGAAATTCGCCTGATGCTTTCCTTAGTAGAAAGGTTTGTTCTATCGCGCGGTATGGTCAAATTTTCTACTAGACTCTTACTTTTTGAAATAAAGCGAAAAATATCAGTTAAAATGGGTGCGTTTTGGGTGTCCTTTTCACTTTAATTGTTATTTAAACCTATTTCGATGCTTATAATTTAATAACTATTTATATCATTTTATTCGGGAGAGTTCATAGAATCATTTCGCGTCAAGAGCAGCTAAATAATTATTACTGTAAATAAAGCACAAAATACTTCCAAAATTGAAAATTTGTCATTGTTTTCAAAATTGATTTTTTCATGTCGAAATCTATAAGAAATGACTGTGCCAAACATACAAGTAACACAAATAAATAGACATTCTCAATATTTCTAAAATTGAAGAATGGAGGGAGAAACATGGACGATTGTGGAGTTTGTGGATGACGGTAGCGTCGAAGCAGTACCATCAACGTGGATACAGCAGGATATATGTCATTGGCTACCTTTGCCACAAAATCGACTGGTGAATGCCATTAAAAAGTGTGAACCATTAGATACATCCTGGCCAAAACATCACATTAAAGTTTTCAGAAATGGCACTTTCAGTAAGTGACAATTATTATTCTAAATAAATGTGCAATTAATATAATTACTGTTTAATACCGTAGATGATTACGCCAAAGCCAGATTGAAAGCCAAAACTGCTGAAGACACCAGTGATTTGCAGTCTGAAAATGACGTACTTAACAAACGAAGACAGAAGCAAAAATGGGTATCAGTATCATCAGATAGTGATGGTGAATCAGTCACTGGAATTTTATTACCATCACCTCCAAAAATAAAAAAAAAAAAAGCAATAGGTATGTACATTAGGGGAGAAGAGGGACACTTGATCCCTTGGGAGAGTTGATCACCTCCCTTAATCTCTGAAATAAAGATATGTGGCAATATTTCGAAGGCAACACTGTGAAGTAGTCAGTGAGCCGTTACTTTTTGTGACATTCAATTGTTTCCAAGTGGCGTGTGAGACGGCACGTCGACGTTGAGTGATTCTGATAACTGCAGAGAACTATTCCAACAATAGTTTCAAGTGTGTTTGGTTTACCTCTTTGTTAAGGTAAGTTGTATTTATTATTTAACCTTGATTGTATATTCAGTCAAGAAGTTTTTAGAAATACCTTGCAAAATGTTTACTTCGTTCATAACTTTTTATTGAATGTAAATCGCAAAATGACGCAGTAGGGACACTTGATCACTGTTGTTCTGGGATACTCGATCCCAGGATCAAGTCTCCCCACCCTGATAAATCTTTTATGTTAGCATTATTTTCTATTTGTAGATATGCCGCGTACATATAAGAGGAAGGAAGGTGTTAAAAAGAGAATACCTGTGGACAGCCAGAAACTGAAAGAAGCAGTTTTACACGTCATTAAAAATAATTCTTCACTGAAGGGGACGGCTAAGAAATGGGGAATAAATGTGATGACGCTAAAAAGATATGTCCGTGCACAAAAATTCACAGAAGTGAACATGAAATAGCCTTCTCTTCTAATTTCAAGAAGTCCCAAATTTTTACAAAAGAAGAAGAAAGGGTATTGAAAAATTATTTAGAAATAGCGAGCAAATTACATCATGGTCTTACACCAAAGCAAACAAGACAACTGGCTTATGAGTTTGCTGTAAGTAACAATAAAAAAATACCTGAATCATGGAAGACTTATGGAGAAACAGGCTATGACTGGATGTATGGATTTATGAAACGTAATGACACTTTATCACTACGATCACCGGAGCCAACAAGTTTGACGAGGGCTACTAGTTTTAATAAGATTAATGTGTCCAAGTTTTTCAATAATTTGAAAAACATATTTGAACAAAACAGAATTGGTCCAGAGGCAATTTGGAACATTGATGAGACTGGGCTGTCAAACGTTCATAAGCCACGGAAGATAATAGCGTGCAGAGGAGAAAAACAAGTCGGCAAAGTAATTTCAGGAGAACGTGGAGAAACGGTAACCGCTTGTTGCGCAATCAGTGCGATTGGAAACCATATACCACCTTTCATGATATTTCCTCGTAAACTATGGCAAGATCGGATGATCGATAATGGCCCACCAGGCACAGTTGGTGTCGTTCATCAGAATGGATGGATGACCTCGTCAAATTTTATAAAATTTTTAGAACATTTTCAGAAACATGTAAAGGTAACCCAGGAAAATAAATGTTTGATTATAATGGACAATCACGAGAGCCATATTAGTCTAGAAGCCATAACATACGCTAAAGAACACGGTATAATTCTTCTCACTATTCCACCCCATACGTCGCATAAACTACAGCCGCTAGACAGGACTGTATATGGTCCTCTGAAAAACTTTTATAATAGTGCCTGCGATGATTGGATGTTATCACATCCAGCACGTACCATGACCATTTATGAAATTTCGGGATGTTTGGCTCGTGCTTTCCCTTTGGCATTTACTCCACGAAATATTGAAAGCGGTTTCCGTGTCACAGGCATCTGGCCTTTTAACTCAAATATTTTTACTGAAGAAGATTTTATGTCGGCAAGTGTTACGGATCGTGAAAACCCGGAAGAACAAGAGGAAGCCAATCTCGAAAACCCAGAACATCTTATCATAAGTAATCAACAGGAAACTGGTGAAATCTCGGAAACTGCTCCACTTGAAAACATTCATACAGACCAACCTAGTGAACAATCACAAGAATCACCAGTAAGGGACAATAACCAGCCTTCTACTTCCACCTCAAGTTTCATTACTCCCGAAATGATTAGACCTCATCCTAAAGCTGCGCCCAGGATGAATTCTAGAAGAGGTAGGAAGCGGGCACAAACAAAAATTTTAACAAGTACACCGGAGAAACTTGCACTAGAAGCTAAGTGTAGGGCTAAAAAAACAGACCGAGTTAGAAAAACAGCGTAAAGCCAAATTAAGACAGGTAAAAATGAAAAGTAGGGAAAACTTGAAAAAATTAAAAGAAGCTTCAAGTTCTTCCGAACACGAAGAATTAGGAATTAATGACGAGATGTCGGTGGACACTGAATACGAACCAGAAGCAGACACCGATGATTTTGATTTAGCGAGCAACGATTGGGTTATTGTAAACTTTGTATCTAAAAGAAATAAACTTCATCGTTATGTAGGCCAGATAACAAAAAAAAATAGAGATTCTTTACAAGTTAAATTTGCACGAAAGAGAGATGACAAAACTTTCAAATGGCCACAAAATGACGACGTTGCTGAAGTGGCACGTTACCAAATTATAAAAAAGTTACCCAACCCAATTTTCAAATCCTACAGTAAGCGTGTGGGATTCTTCGAGTTTCCTAAATCTCTGCGGATGTTTAGACTAGAATAAAAAGTACTTTTTTTTCCAAAAAACATTATTTTGCAATTAATTAATTTTATTTTTCAAAGAAACAGTTTTTGTTTGAGAATCGTCTGGTTTTTTCATAGTTCAATTATTAATAAGACTGAAATTAAGTTTATTGTGTTATTAAGACTGAAATGAAAAGTTAATTTTATTATGTTTATTTTTCTACTTATATTACTTATGGTTTTATTTTAATAAAGAAAATTCGGGAGATTTGATCCCTCCGGAATCAAGTCACCCCGAAGGCATGATCATCTCTCCCTAAAATACATAAAGCCTTGTTTATTTCTCTTCCTCATTTTGTCTTAAATAACTCCGTGTGCATTGGAAATATATCTCTTAATATTATAATAAATGACAGATAATAACTTTGTTATTATTTTGGTAAAAGATAGACACAATAGATCGATCACAAAAAATTTGTGGGCAAAAAATGTGAAATAGGGATCAAGTGTCCCTCTTCTCCCCTACAGTTTATAAATATTACCAGAACACTTACTGTACATAATGTTTATTTAAGTTTGATTGTTTATTATAATTAGAAACAATATTCCGATTTTTAGCTATTGCTAATGAGTGTACTAATCAGGATGAAAGATCCAACCAAGAAGCTGCTAATAATATTAATTCCACCCAACCTTCTGTTATGGGTAAGTTCATTCATTTGACTAATTAAATGCTAATTCGTGTAGAAAATATAATGTCTTACAATTTATAGGAAATGCAGAAGCAAATAATTGCCCAAATTGTGCCGCTAAGAATAATACAGGAGATAACAAACTTCTTCTCAAGCAGAACCATTTACTACGCGGAATGTTAACGGATATACTCCATGATATTAAAGAAATAAAAAGTATTTTAAAGAATACGGGAAATAAACCGCAAGATAAACAAAACTTCTTCTCTAAATATTCCGAGCTAGGATTTCCCTTAAATACCGCGGAGGATCTGCTACACTTAGAAACTATTCTAAATAATGTAGCAAACTTTGAAGATGCAGTAAGTACATAAGATTAATTACATTTAATTTGCTCTTAAGTAATTTATCTACTTTCATTCTGTTAACAGAATATAATAAAGTCATTTTTTAATTTTAGATGCAGGAATTAGCAAATATTGAGGGGAATAACAATTACGAGTTTGTAAAACGAGTTTTAAACTGCGTAATTACAAACAACCTTGCACTGGAGTACAGCTGGTTGGGCAGAAAGGGCAAAAAGGAGTTTCATACTTTAAAACTATCGAATCTCATATTATGTAATTATCATCTTTATAGTATATTGTTATTATATAATGTTATGGCTTTTATAGAATTCTATTTAAAATATTCTGTCGAAATTCGTGTTTAAGGCGCTGCAGAAAAGGCAAATGTGGCTCAAAACAGACGCCAAACTGAGGTGTCAATCCAGCTATGGTTAAGAAGAGCTTCAGACAGGAGGGGAACAATAAAAAAGTTTTAAAATCTAGTTTTTAAGTTTAATGTAATTTTTGTTTAATGTAAGTTTTTTGTCATTTTTAATATTTTTAACGTT
Organism: Perdita meconis; assembly: GCA_030770465.2. Classification (NCBI taxonomy): domain Eukaryota; kingdom Metazoa; phylum Arthropoda; class Insecta; order Hymenoptera; family Andrenidae; genus Perdita; species Perdita meconis. Next base: position 1,284,320 of record JASKOS020000019.1, read on the forward strand.
TGTAATATAATATTAATTATTAATTATTAAAAATTGTATAAATACCGAACATATTTTAAATAAATTTCTCAAATTTAATTACATTTTTATTAATTTAATTTTTTTCTCAAAACAAACCTCTGCAAAACGCCTTAATAATGTCTTACAGAGGTCTTGAAAATGTCTTATAAATATCTGAAAAACGCCCTAATAGTGTCTTAAATATGTCTTGATAATGTCTTATGAATATCTTAAAAACGTTTAAAAAATGTCTTCATGATATCTTACAGCATGTTTAAAAAAACACCTTAAAAACGTCTGAAAGGTGTCTATAAGATGTCTTAAAAGTATCGTATAGACATATACAAGATATATTATAGACATCGGGATGACGTACGGTTTTGTAACATACGACATTCAGAGGATGTTTCCAAGACGTTTATAAGACATTACGGACATTCATACGATGTCGTCAATATCTGGAATAGACATCTTTAAAACACCCATTAGATGTCTTTGTGCTATCTGGGATGGGGCATTCCATGCCAAATCAAACAGTTTTGGAACTTTCATTTTTTTATTTGTCTTAAATTTGTTTATATCATTCTACCTACAAAATGAAATTTTTATGCATTTTTTTTAAATTTTTGTATCGAACCGTTTTCGAGATATCGACTTTTTCGGTTTTTTCTTCTAATAGATGTAACTTGGCCAAAAATAGATGAATTCGAATGCTTTTTTTTCATTCTGATGGATTTTTCGCGCACTTTCCGAAGAAAAATATAAAAAAAATTTTACTCGTTTTTTTTCGGTATGATTTTTCAATTTTTAGGTTAAATTATTTTTTTCAAAAATGATTATCCGTTTTGATTTTTTTGAAAAATTTATATGTTAAAGATCTGCTTTTTCAACAATTTCTGTAAAAGTTTCATAATGGGATTCCGATTCTTCATATTTTTTTCATAATTTTGAAAATTCACAAAAAAAATTTTCTTCATGATTTATTGAAAATTTGCGTATATTTTTATAATATTATATGTAATCAAATTTTTGTAAAAGATATTTAATGTTATCAAGTAATTTCTTTCGTCATTACAAATTAAGTACATGGATATTTCTTACCAGCAATCGTGAAATACATCTATATTACTATATGTATAATTTATTTTCGTTTTGTCTTGTCTTACAGTGAAAATCTGATTGAAAGTTCTTCAATTAAATTGTGATGAAAAGTAAAAGTGACACATAAACTGCAATTTCGATAATTACACTGACCGCTCAAAATTTGTCAACTGCACACTGCACATGATCCATGTGCGCGCGCAGTGATATTGATCGAGAATAATCGATACCTCGTGGTGGTCAAGTTCATGGCCATTTTTCACGAGCACTTACGTTTTCGGCGCCAGTCGTGTCACATGTCTGTACGCTTGCACGTGCAATATTACTGTAAAATTATACATGTGACATATCATTTGTATTGATTTTATTGTGTAAATCGTGATTGTGAACAAAATTTACTTGTTCATTAAATAACTTAATAATGGAAAGAAAAAGTCAGTTTAACCGGTGTTGCAATCCTTTTCATTTAAAGAATCACCGACAGTTGAAAGATTTGAGACTAGTATCTCAAACCTTGCAAAATCAATTTAAGTTGCACCAGTAGTTGCAATTGAAAAAAAAAAGCATTCGAATTCATCTATTTTTGGCCAAGTTACATCTATTAGAAGAAAAAACCGAAAAAATCGATATCTCGAAAACGGTTCGATACAAAAATTTAAAAAAATGCATAAAAATTTCATTTAGTGGGTGGAATGATATAAAAAAATTTTAGACAAATAAAAAAATCAAAGTTCCAAAAGTGTCTGATTTGGCATGGAATGCTCCATATATAATTCTGATTAAAGTTTTTTAGAGCCCGAAGGTTAAAATTTTCATAATAAAATATACAATAAAAAACACATACATTGTGAAAATGTATTCTAAACATTCAGTTTAGACCTGAAATATGTTTTTAGCTGCTATAGATTTTAACAACAAATTTAAAAAACAGGAATCAATAAAAGAAATAAATAAAAATGAAAATAATTTCAAATGGATCCCGCTGAAAAGTGGACCCCGAGTCTGATGTGTTTGTGTTACCTGAAGTTGGCAAACTATATTCCAAAGCCAACTGTATTTTGTTTCGCGAATAAGTCCGCCATAATAATTGGCGACAGTTCATTGTTTCTTGATCATTTATTTCTTAGGAAGCATTGAGAACAAAAAATTAATCAGTGATTCGTTGCCTTAGCGATTAGCATCGGAGTTTACATATTAGATAGTATTATTTGTGTTTCAAAGTCGAAAATTTTACAGAAAATGGTGCATTTAAAAGTGAAAAATATTGATATAGTGAACATTATACTGTCAGGAAACAACCATGATGTAAGCTATTTGGTTAACTGCTTTCCTGAGACCTTCGACATCAAAGAGGAACACAAGGCATCATTGACCAACAAAATAAGTAAAAATTTTATACATACATTTAAAAAAAAGTGGGTCGGTTCTACGCGAAAAAGAGCGCTTTTTAGCTAAAAATCATTCCTAGCTTCACGAATGCTATTTTGAATGGTCCGATCCTAACTGTGTAATTCTAACTCCATCAAGCAGTGTTGGACGGCTTAAAGTAGACTTTGAAGCTGGTTCGGACAAAACAAAAAGAAGAATAGCTCAATCATTATGCAAAACATATTCGCAAAACGAACTACAGTTTGCCTTAGAATATAATTTGCGCACTTCAGGCCACAAGAACATTACCGATAAAATTCATGCGTTAATGTTGTCCATAGATTCTGATCCTTCGCCAAATGAACGTCAGACTGCTAAATGTTTCTCGAAAGAGGAAGCTTTGGCCTTATATTTTGATGCCAATCTTTCTAAGTTTCAGTACAATAGAATTCGATCTGAATCAATAAAAAAAGAATGTTTTATTTTTCCAATCTACAAAAAAGTTCTTGAAGCCAAGAAGGCATGCTACCCTTTAATTTTCATTTCAGATAAAGGAGCAAGTATAAATTTATAATTTTTATTTGACTTTACTGCTTCGAGGTTGTTTTTATCACTACATGCATTTACGAATCTTCCTACCAATAACGATTTAGTTTTGATATTTAAGTGGGGCTGTGACGGTTCTACTGGACACAACAATTACAAACAAAATTTTGAAAATTATGAAGATTCTGATGAAAGCTTGTTTATGATATCCATGGTTCCCCTGCAACTAGTCAATTCATTTTCCGGAAATGACACTCCATGTTGGGTTAACCCACATCCGTCTTCAACAAGACTTTGCAGGCCTATTAAATTCGAATTTGCAAGAGAAACAAGTGCCAAAATAGTTCGCGAAATAAGTAATATAAAATTTGATATCCAAAAACTGTGTCCAACAGAAGTCACATTTGAAAATCGGCACTTTATAATAAAGCATAGCCTACATTTAACAATGATTGATGGTAAAGTCCACCAAGCTATAACTGAAACTCCTTCTGCATCTTCCTGTTATATTTGTGGGGCTAAACCATCAGAAATGAACGATTTGACTATCGCTATGAATAAATCTATCCAGGAAGGATCAACGGAATATGGATTATCCACTCATCATGCCTGGATTCGATTTATGGAATGCATTTTACATATATCGTATCGCCTGAAATTTAAAAAGTGGAGTGCGAGGCGACCAGAAGAAAAAACAGCAGTGAAGGAATCCAAAGAAAGAATTCAATCAATGCTCAAGCAAAAACTTGGTATAATTGTAGATGTTCCACGACAAGGTTCGGGTACTTCCAACGATGGGAATACAGCGCGCCGATTTTTCCGGAACTGGAAAATAGTATTCGAAATTACGGAGATGAATGAAGAAGATCTAATTTACAGATTTTTTATAATTTTGCAAGTCTTGTCAAGTGGAAACAGCATAGATCTCACAAAGTTTGAATTGTTTGCTACTGAAACAGCTAAATGGTATGTGAAAGAACATGAATGGTTTTTCATGCCTTCATCTGTACATAAAATCTTAGTACATGGAAAAGATGTCATAAAATCGACTATTTTGCCTATTGGTTAAATGTCGGAAGAGGCGCACGAATCTAGAAACAAGGACTTTAAAAGATTCCGACATTGTAATACAAGGAAATGCTCAAGACATGCAACAAATGAGGACATAATGCATTTGCTAGTTTCGTCCGATCCTTTAATTTCAAATTTAAGATCGCAATGGCCAACTCCATGTATGGAGCTTGAAGAAGAAGCAGAAAAACTTTTATTAAACTATGAAAAAAACATTGGAGACGTAGAATTTATAGAAGAAGGTTAGTGTTTTCTTGTTTAGATTAAAGTTAAAAATTAAAGTTCAGAGAGTTTTTTTGTTTCTGGCTTACAGTACTTATTTCAGCAAATATATACACATTACGTTTTATATTAGAAAAATAATATAGTGACTTTTTTTCCATTATATGTATGTATTTATTTCAGATATGCTCGACAGAACAAAAGAATCATAAATATATGAATAGGAAGAAAGGATAGGAAATAAGTTAGAAAATCCAGATCGAAGGAATGGAAATAAATGGGTTGTTAGTACTGCAAACTTATAGGTTAAATAAAATAAATAAAAATTTGTTAGCTCTAAAGTTAAAATAAAGTATGTATAATTATTATTACTATTATTATCTATAAAATCTTATAAATAAACCGTCATTGAAAAAAAGTACGTATTATAATGTGGCCGTTTATATTTTTTAAACAATCAATTACTCAATTACATTTCAAAAAGTAAAACTTCCGAATCTCGAATATCAGAAGAACTCGTTTGAGATTAGCCGGCTTTTGCTGATCTGACCCGAATGTGTCGAGCTAACCATGACGATCGAGCTACCCGAACATTCACATGTATCGGGTACCCGCGTGAGCCCGCCCGGTTTCTTCCACACACCCCTAATAATATATGTACACTGAGAGAAAAATTGTTTTAATTTATAGTATACATTAGGCGAAATTTTACTACATTTTCTACTAAAACGCCAGTATTGGTGAAAGTGGTTATGTTTTGACTACACCAGTGTAGTAATATTTGGTTCTGAATACTTGGGAAAAGCTACAACCTCGTGTGCTGATTTTTACTATACGAAACGTTTTTCTTTATGGAAATACTGGGCTCGGCGATGGGGTAGGCGGGGTATAGAATATATAAGAGAAATTATTTTGGTTATACAAAATGTTGACGACTGGAAGAGAAAAAACTTTGGGGTGGAAGAAGAGAAGGGGGCCACGGTGATTTTCATTTTGGACCATCGGATCAACCAAGACTTTGCTTCATTATCAGTAGACCTATGGTGACGGACTCGCGCTTGAGCAATGGAAGATTATTTCGGAACTCGTCTTACACAGGGTTTAACAAAAATGTTGCACGTCCTTTGAAGTGGCGATTCTTGGGATGATTTTAAACAACTTTTTCCTTAACGAAAATGTTAGGTAGGACTTTGTTAACGAGTTATTAACGAAAAACACTGACCAATTAGAGAGCAAGTACAGTGTACGAATTTCGGCGCGGGCTACAACTATGCGTAGCATTGGTCTGCCTTCGCTCACGCCAAGGTTCGTCTACTGTTCTCGCTCTCTGATTGGCTGGTGTTTTTCGTTAATAACTCGTTAACAAAGCCCCACCCAACATTTCTGCTAAGGAAAAAGTTGTTTAAAATCACCTCAAGAATCACCCCTTTCAAGGGCGTGCAACAGTTTTGTTACACCCTGTATAGGAACAGAGCTAGGATCAGGCACTAGCGAGAAAGACGATTATTACGAGAACACTCTAACGGAAGCCCTATGAAACTAGGTCTATGTTCAGTAACTGCTAACGGCTAGGCCCGTAACAAATACCTATGTCAGGAAATAAGTTTTTCCAATGTTAACTACACCATTTTTTAGACGTTTATGCGATATTCATTGAAAGGCATTGAAAAGACAACGCTAAAAGCCTAGCACTTCTTTCCGAAGCGTAGATGTCGCTGTATATCACAGCCATCCGTAAATTTTACTACACTGGTCTATTAAATTTAGAAACACATGTGCTATGTTTTCCTTTTAATGTGATAGAAAGGAACGCATTTCACTTTATCCTGCTTCTTTACTACGCAATGTAGTAATTTTTCTTCCACGATTTTTTTTCAGTGTAGTAGTATCCGATCTGCTTCGATTTTGCATGAATAATCCCTTAAAGTTACAAGGTCTATAAGCTAAATTAACAGTCGAATGATTCTAAATGATTATGAATACATTGACAAGCAACAATAGAGTAAAAGAGTTTTAATGCATTTTGTTGTATCCCTACCTTATAGTTTAACTGCTATAAAGCTTTAAGAGTCAGGGATGTTTCTATCAATGAACGTCGGCTATGTATAAAGCCCGATTTATATTATCCGGTTCAGACACGTAACGGTTACGGAAAATCGAAATTAGGTGTCGTGTTTTTACATGTAGTGGTTTACACATGAACGAAATAAATGACGATTTTCCGTAACCGGTCCGTGTCTGAACCATAGACAACTATAGACGGAGCATAAGTTGAGAGGGGGTGTCAGAATCGCAGTAAGTGGGTGAAGCGTCTGCATTCGGGTGACTTCGTACGACTTCGGTGCTAGTCGGATATACAATATACAATTCTATTATATGACTATTCGGGTTACTTCGTACGACTTCGGTGCTAACATTTTTACATAACATGCTAACATGCTACAATTTTCTAATTGTACATAGTTTTTTCTCCACTTGCGATTAGAACATCCCAAAACTATGCAACACACACACACGCACGCACGCACACACGCACGCACGCACACACGCACACAGACAAGAATCCATAAACAATGAAGTGAAATTAAAAATCATTGTACATATATTAAATAGTAATTGTGTTTCAGTCAGGGATGAAGAAACTGGAAGTATTTGTTCAATTAGTATTAATGAATGCACAAATACTAGTGTGGGCAAAAGAAAATGTTTTGATCTTTCTTCTATTTTTGATTGTTTACTGAAGTTACCAAGTACACAATGGGCAGTCCACAAAATGACAGAACCAAAGAAAATGCTAATAGTCGCCAAAATAATACCTTTATTTACCGAAGAATATACAGCACCAATAATTGAGAAACAAGTGTGTACAAAGAATATGTGCATATATACAGGATGTAACAAAAATGTTGCACGTTCTTAAAAGAGGCGATTCCTGAGGTGATTTAAGACAACTTTTTCCTTAGCGAAAATGTTAGGTGAGGCTTTGTTATCGAGTTATTAACGAAAAACACGTTTTGTAAATGAATCGCCTTTCTCTACTTTCTATGACCTTCAATGACCTTATGTAATAGGCCGTTGAACTCCTTTTAAGATCCTCTATTATGATACGGAAACAAAAACATATCGATCTATTTAAAAAAATGGAGGTGACCTTCAAATGTCCGAAGTACCTCCACCTGCAAAAAAACTATTATCGCCACCGGATGTCCCCCTTCGTACTGTGCAATTTTATTTCAGCAAATATTTCTGTGAAACTTATAGTTTCCGAGATATCTGAGGTGCTAATAGTTATTGCCTCACCCTGTATATGTAGTAATACATATGTTATAAATTTGTACCTGGGGTGTGGGGTCGTAGGTATTTCTAGGTTGTACAGCAGGTTAGACTAAAGAAGATAAGGCATGTGGTTACTTTAAACAAACAAGTACTTTTATTTCTACTCTTCCGAGCACGTTCGTGTACCAGCGAGGTTGAGCGTGGAATGACTGCGCTCTTACCCCCACTCCCCACAGGAGTTTCTACTCAGACGCACTCTAGTGGTCGCCAGAAGATCTTCCATCTATTGATCACACTTTTCTGCGGGCAGTCAGAACACCTCTACAGGGTGTTTCTGAATTCATGGGAAAACTCGGAGATATAGGTAGAAGACACGAAAATAAACCGAAAAGTTCTTATGCAATATTCTCGGAAACGCTTAGTTTATTAGTTATAGGCGATTTTATATTTCGTAAAATACCGAAGTAACAGTGGTCCATCCCCTTTAAGGTCAGTGACCGGGCCTCGGCGGGGCCTCGAGCCTCGAGCTTTTAAAGACCTAGGCATCTCTGAGCCTGAATGGGCCTCCGGCGACTCGCAACGCGTGTCGAGAGATATTTCATCGAATGAAAAAACGCATTTTCTAATTGAAAATTGAAAATATGAAGAATGTAATACAATTAATATTTTTCTACGATTAAGGGGTTACACTGTGTTTTAGCATTTTTAAAATTCAAGTCGAAAATTTTACTTTCTCATAAAGGAATAGTTTGAACCTTTTAAAATTACATGGAAAAGATTTCATACTAAAATATTAAAAATGACAAAACTTCTGCACTATTGAAAACAGAAGCAGTAACACCTACACATTATGCAGACCGCTGTACATGAGGGAAAATAGAATAAACAAGAATAAAAACAGTCAGTTGTATTTCTTACGAATTAACTTGTGTAAAGTTTTAAACATTCGAGATGTTTTTAGAGTGTCGCTAACTTACACAGATGAAGCCTACTCTAAAGAAAATTACTAGAGCCAGCTGTTCGAGATAGTTATTACTGACAGGTCAAGAACCCCGACCTAGCCACCTGATTTATAACAATCGCAGATGTACTGTCTACGAGAATCTCACGAGCCCTCCGAAACATACACTACCTTCCCAAACGGCTGAAAAGTTTAGATTAACTATTTTTGTCTATCTGTCCGCTAACTTTAACACATTAGTATTGCAAAACGGAAACAGACGAAGTATTTTTTTATAAACATTTTGTCATATTGGGTCCCCTAATATTACTCAAAATATTTCAACATGCACTTTTAAATGTAAACTTGTTACGCGACTCGAACTGAAGTATTAAAGAAGAACGCTGTGTGTAAATAATAATGACTTACCATTTGTTTACAATCGATGTTCAAAGTGTTCTCCACCCTCACGCAAACATATCTCTAGTCATATCTGACTGTTTTTATTCTTGTTTGTTCTATTTTCGCTCATGTACAGCGGTCCGCATAATGTGTAGGTCTTATTGCTTCTGTTTTCAATAGTGCAGAAGTTTTTTCATTTTTAATATTGTAGTATGGAATCTTTTCCATGTAATTTTAGAAGTTTCAAACTATTCCTTTATGAGAAAGCAAAATTTTCAACTTGAATTTTAAAAATGCTAAAGCACAGTATAACCCCCTAATCGTAGAAAAATATTAATTGTATTACATTCTTCATATTTTCAATTTTCAATTAGAAAATGTGCTTTTTCATTCGATGAAATATCTCTCGACACGCGTTGCGAGTCGCCGGAGGCCCATTCAGGCTCAGAGATGCCTAGGTCTTTAAAAGCTCGAGGCTCGAGGCCCCGCCGAGGCCCGGTCACTGACCTTAAAGGGGATGGACCACTGTTACTTCGGTATTTTACGAAATATAAAATCGCCTATAACTAATAAACTAAGCGTTTCCGAGAATATTGCATAAGAACTTTTCGGTTTATTTTCGCGTCTTCTACCTATATCTCTGAATTTTCCCACGAATTCAGAAACACCCTGTATAATACACCGTGTGTCTGCCACACTCTCCTTATACCCACTCTACAGCAACTGTGGGGATGAGTCATTGACGGCCTTGCCACCAGGGTAAATTCCCGGCGCTGTGGCAAGGCCAATAGCAGATCCCGGGACGAAACGTAACTTCCTTTTCATTTCCCCCACACAACGTCTACAAGGACGCACTCTACCGGTCGCCAAGAGTACTAAGACAAAATTATCCCTTTTCGAGGCGATTTGAAACACCTGTATGATACACCGTATTCTGAACTTACGTTCGCAATAGCCAGTATGCATGGTAAGGAGTTAGCTGTAAAGTGGCTTAGATAACGACGCCTCTACCGGTTGCCGGGAGAACTAAGACAAAATTATCACAAAAACTCAACCAGCAGTGGTGCTTAGTCGGAACACCTCTATAATCCACCGTGATTCGAACCCAAGCCTCGATGCACACGAGCGACGTGAAGTCGCTGCGAGCATCTGCGATCATTGCGATTTCATATCAGTGACGTTGTCCGATTTATTTATATTTGTGAAAAATATAGTAGTATACAGAATCGCAGCGACTTTTTGTCGCTCGTGTGCATCGGGGCTAACACGAATGCAGACGCTTCTACCCAGAAGTCTTTGCGCGTTATACCTCTGCCGTTTCCCCCCGTACTTAAGGGTTTCCGCGCCAAGAAACCCACCTTATGCTCCGTCTATAGTTGTCTATGGTCTGAACGGATAATATATACTCGGCTTAAGGCTGCTTGTTTCCTGTTCCCCTCGTCGATATGCAAGAATATATGCGATAGTATTCATCTCAAAACCATAGCACTAACTTTAAGGCGTTATTATGCAAAATGGAGGCAAATCGAACACTACATATAATATAGGACATTTTTGTTCTATTTAAGTTCCCCTCTCACCCCCTAAAATATTTGAACATATATTGTTTATACCTTGTATACGGTGTAAACCACGAAACGTGATCAGTTTAGATTACGCTAATATTAACTGACTGATCGAACATTTTTTTATCTAGCATAGCAAAGAATTTTCTAGATCATCTACGCCGTTGTACAATTTCCGAAGTTTTTGATAGATCGACGATAAAGTAGTGAGCGAGTTTCCAATGCTTATTAACAATCATAATTAACTTGCAGCGGTTGCATACCCTACATAAGAATAAAGAAGGAAGCCGTCTCGCCGCTCGTAGTGCCGTACGGCTCGGCCAGTCGTGCGGTATGTTCCGACACGACGCAGCGTTACATTCAAATAATTTTCCTGTGGCTAATATTAAAGGGTTCATATTTTTAAGAAGTTGTCCATAAATGGGACGAACAGGGCTATATCCTATTTTTTTTCAAATTTTTAAATATTTCCGTGCGATTAAAAAAGGCATTTGTATAAAACAATTGTAACTCTTAACTAAAATAATTTTTATTAGTTGTTCCAAAGTCTCTACTTTAAGCATCGAAAAGCTAATCTTAATCGGTTTATTAGCTCAGCCGTTATAATTTTTTTTTTAAATTAACATATTTAAAGAGTTGTAATACCGAGATTTTTTGAAATTTTGAAAAATCCTTGGAGTTACGTTTTTACGTCCCTAAAGACTATAACATCATTTAGCAAAATTGAACATATTACTCCGAAAAATGTCCGTTTTCGCATGGAACGGCCTAATCAGCAAGGAGTGTTGAATAAGTAGACAATAAAGTTTTGACTCGAAATACGATAGGGTACTGGGACCGAGAGCATCCTTATTTCGAGTCAGGTACTACGTTTCGGCCGGTTTGATCTTCGCCGCGTAACTTGATACGGTTGAGGTAGCGGCGAGGGGACTGTCGAATTCGCGCTGTCGAACAAGCCATAAATTTCGCTCGGCTCGTCGCGGCTTCGTTTGACGAAAGACGGAATACAAAAAAGACGCTTGTCGGCGGCACGAATCCCCTCGCCGCTACCTCAACCGTATCGAGTTACGCGGTGACTACAAAGCAAGCGGTGGGGATACGAAGATTCTTATTTCGAGTCAAGTCCAGGCACCCTATTTTGAGTCAAGACTGAATCGAATTAGGAACATATGAAAACTGGTATTACCAAAAACATAAGAACTTTCCGCGAGATTTTATATGTACAGACGGCCAAAAAATATATGACGCTCTAATACTGACGCACCTGTGCGCGTGTTTTCTTTTTCTAGGGTGAATTTGTCCGCGCGCACGGCTGTGTCAGTATTAGAGCGTCATATATTTTTTGGCCGTCTGTACAACATATACAGGGTGTTAAAAAAAAACCATTCAATATTTATATGGTATATAGGATACACTGTACTGAGTAAAAAAGCTTTAGTAAACATAGGTCGAAAGCTCAACCGTTTCTGAGATATAAACATTTTTTTTTGCTAGTATCATGATTGACTTACTTGCTTCCATCGCATGCGATGTTTACTTTAGTGTTTACAAACCGCGTTCTGAATGTTCTTATTCAAGTGCCGACAGTAGATTTCATTGAGAATCAGTCAGTTGTGGATAGGCGATTGTAGATTGTAGATAGATTGTAGATAGATATTACAATTATCAATTATGATAATAACAAACAAAAATGTTTATATCTCAGAAACGGTTGACCTTTCGACCTATGTTTACTAAAGCTTTTTTACTCAGTACAGTGTATCGTATATACCATATACATATTGAATGGTTTTTTTTTTGAACACCCTGTATATTAGAGTTCTGTGTCTTGTCTGAACGTACAAGGTTGCTTACCTGACCGCAAATGTTGATATGCAATGGTGGAGAATTGGTCGGTGGACCCACAGACTCTTGTGGAAAATGTGTCGGTGGACCTCTCGATTGCGGACTGTGCTGTGGGGTTGGCTTGTAGCCAACACTGGGCCCGCCCACGTTTCCGTGATACGAGACTTCCTTACCGTTCGGACCAGAAGAGGTACCAACTCCGGGGCAATCCCTAGACGTGAACGAAAACACGATATTGTTAATCAATCACAGCATCAATCTTCTCTCTATCATCTGTTTTACGGTGAAAGCTCACTATACTCCAAGCCAATTCAACAGGCCGTTCAAGGTCACCATTTTCTGTCACTTTTTTCAGAAGGAAATTACTCTACGAAGGATTCTGTAACCCTGTGGAGTATTATGTGTTTAAAAGTCTTCGTGTTCACAGAAGATACTGTCGTGGAGGGTTCGCTATTAGAAAACTACAAGACGAAAATCTGACCTTGAATGGTCTGTTGAGTTGAACCTAAGTATAGTATAACTTTTGACCATAGAAAATCGCCAACGAACCAACACAGTATTAACTCAAAAAGTATTAACAATTAATTTAGTAACCAACAACAGATTTACAATAGGAAAATATTTTCCTTAAGTATTTTTTTCTCCTGATGGGAATTCAGATAATCCTGATAAACCTAACTTACGATAGTAAGTTTACAAGCGAGTAATCTATAGTGTGGTGATTTTTGAGACAACAGACTTTGAAACTCTATCTTGTTTCTGCGATGTTGCCGCTTCTCTAGACTCATGACTGGAGGTTCTCAGAATGATGTTTACCCTACTCCCTACTTTTCCACCAATGTTAAATATTCGTCGTGGGTTCTTAGAAATTGTTTGTCCCTCAAGACCTAACCAGTACTGTATCAATAGTAATAAATGTGCCCAATCTTATTGGGCAATGCAGAAAACAGAACATGGACGGAAAGAATGACGGATGGATGATTGCATTAAGTCCCGAAATTCATATTGCAGACCTCTCCAATTTGGGGCATTCCACTTTTTTAGATTCAATACGGTTAATCTACAATCTACATGTACGTATAATAGAGGTACCCTTTTGCATGAAATCAATTGCTTTTTTTCATCAAGTGGAATGCATTTCGATAACTAAACATACAAACGAAATATTATATGGTTCAGGAGAAAAAATGAGAAGAGAAAGTAAATAATGTCTCTACTTTGGAAATCGTCTAATTAAGTCTAGTATGTACGAGATTATATTTAAATAGCGATCAAAAGGTATTTATTGTAGATATTGAGATCATTCGTTTTGTTATTCAAAGAGCATCGACTTTAAACATTGAAAGTAGTAGTAGTATCTTTTTGAAGATTTATAAAATAATGATTTTGACTAGAAATTTACAAAATAAAGATTTGTCTACAATTCATGTCCCTAAAAATATAATTTCTTATTTGTAGAATTTTATTTCGAAAGATTAATTCGTCTAAATTGAAACAAGATAAAGAATAAACTTAAAATGATAAATAATTTTGATAATACAAATAGAGAAAGTACGCTTATATAAAAGTAGGTAGAAATCGCAAAATATTACGTCCTATGCATAAGGTATTTTGAATACGTTCGAAATCAATAAAAGAATGGCTTCAAGTTCCTCATAATTTCAGCTGAATTGTGTAATACTACATTATGATCAAAATTTCGTATATTTAGTGTAAAAAATCGATGAATTCATCGCGGAATAGCTCAAGGAATCTACCTGACCGAGCCATTGACAACAAAACAGTTGTACTCCAAGACAGATCGAGACGTCCCATATGCTGCGCAGTTTGACAACGTTGCGCCCGAATACGCTGCAGGTAAGGTAAATGTCTCAATTTCTGCGCGTGTCCCGATTTCTAAGCACTTCGTATTTTTCTTATTATTATAAATGTTACGTTTGTACTATAGTTGTAAAAAAATAATTATAAGTTCTTTGATCTATCATACGAGTGATGCACAGTTTTGTTACAAAGAAAGTGTTACATAAGCAACGGAAAAAATTTTAGAACAAGGAACTTACTCGTTCTGATCGTATTCTTACTGCTTGGGCTAAAGAACAGCAGTTTCATTGTGATTCGATAATCGGGCCGAATGTAGTGTGTGCAGAGATAAATGTCTTTAATACTAAAAACTTTACTGTACTTTGCTCTGAATGTAGATTTTTTGCCATTGTTAATTTTTTTGAGTAGAAAAGAGGTGAGCAGATTTAGGGACATGTGAATTACCCACATGTACGTATTTTTACTCATAATTTTAGTAACAATTTAACTTCAAAATTGAGTGTATGACATACCTTCTATTTCTATTCAAAGGCATTTTATTTGTTATTTATAATTATATTTTATGCTTCGAAAATAATTTTATTTATATTTTTTGTAGTTTTAAAAATGCTGGTAGTAAGGAATGTAGGATTCCATTTTCCACATTAAAATGTAAATGTAAAGGGATGATTAAAAAACTGTTAAAAAAAATAAAAGATGAAAAAGCAGCAGTAAAAAGAAAAGAAAATATGAAGAGAAAATTAAATTTAACAGGAAAGAAGAGCACTCACAAGAGAAGAACCACTAATTTTAAACTAAGTAAAAATTAATTAATTACTGTTATTTGAATAAATATTTATTCTGAAATTATAAAAAGCTTTATTCACTATTATTTTATAAATCTAACTGTAAAACATGTAACTTATTCTTATCTGAAAAGGCAAAATATTACGTGAGCAGAAATTGATACAAATGGTGAGAAGAAATACGTATGCACATTAGGGTGTGTCATTTTAAAACAATATTTTTTTTTTCAAGTGCTGATTGAAAAATTGATAGTAGATGATAAAACAAAAATTTTCGTGCAAGACAAAAATTTTTATCTCTATTACAGACTTGGCTCATCGAAAAATACGATTTTCCATTTGAAATACATGGGGAAACTTCTTTTTTCTCCTTCAACAGTATTTTTCAGTAACTACCAAATTTTTGAGAGGAAAATGAAGTACACAGTTTTGTAGGACACACAATTATCTACAAAAAAGCCCTGTAAGTCAAGTTTGTATGTCCAATACTTCTCGAATTATATAGCTTGACATACAATTTATAATGAAAACTGGTGTAAAATCATAAAGAAAATCAGTTTTTCGGAAATAATGCATGAAATATAACTTTTTCGAAAATTATACAAGGGAGCTTTTTTCTAGAAAATTAAATTATCTACAAAAAATGTTATGTACGAATTTTTCATAAAACCGATCTTTTTGGAGATATTTTGCGATTTTCGTTTTTCTAACATATCTGAAATTCAAAAAAAAATATTAGTTCTTCAGAAATAACTTATAAAATTTCAATTTTGAATATATAAATATAATTGCTACTCAGTATGTCAGATAGTTTATGAAAATAAATTATCAAACTTTTTTTGTCATCCTTATTCTATTATATATTTTATTCTTCAAGTACCTATGAAGCCAATGTTTTCTTATTAGCATTGGGGTATTTTTCCGATGCATTTGTACTACTTGTAATAAATAGTCAAATGTTAGGCTTTGATTGTAGGATTGAATCAGTTGTATTCCTCGATCCGCAGTGTCATTAACAACGTGTAAACTTTTCAATACTTCTAAACATTCGTTATAATTTTTGTCAAATTTCCATTCATCAGGATGTAAATTAAAAAAATGTTGTGGACAATTTAAATTTCTCGAATAAAATTAATGATTTTTTTGAAGTGAAATCATTTAAATTTTTTGAAACATATAAATCAAGCTTAGTATTTTTGGAGTGTACTCGTTTTAAATTTTGTGTAACGCTTTCTTTTTCTTTTATTGATTGTATCATTTTAATTTTAGTATCTGAACATACTTCATCATCAAACAATGATAAACAGATAAGTTTATTTAGATTAGTGAATTTAGCAGAAGCTTTCTCTGCAATTATTTTATTGATATTTTTATACTGTATTAGAGTTTTCAAGAAAACTAAGTCTTGGTGAGGAGCTTTGATTGAAGAGAGTGCGCAAAACCATGCCTTTAAATAAACTAAAATAGTGAAAATGCAAATTTGACGAAGTCCCTCAATTTCTTTTTTATTGAGTGGAAATTGTTCTTCAAATAGAAATATTTTTAAGCAGTAAATGGCTTTAGAGAGCCATCGTGCATGGTGTGTTGCTCCTGGCAATTTAAATACTATATTTTTTGCTGATGGATCACCTAAAAATATGGATGCTAATTGCAAAAATTCTTTATAGTCGTCCTGCGGATGGAATTGCTGTAAAATTGAAATTATTACATTATTTGACTTTACATTATTATTTGACATTACTTTTACAAAAAATAGGGGTTCAGGAGGCTAATGCAATGAGGTATATTTTTAGTGATAAATGAAAAAATATTTAGTAATAGTGAATTTTAGTCTATTCATTAGCAACGAAATTTAAGATTGCTTTAATTTTTATTTAGAATAGAATATTATGGTTTTTCTGTATTCAATCGAGTTAGAAAATTATCTATAGTGTTACTAATTATTCTATCTCTAATTGATCTATAGATGTTACTAATTGCATCGAACAGTTAAATATTAAGTGATTTTCAATACGAACTACTTAATTCGAAAAATGAGTTTAGTTTGATGGAATAATTTGAAATTTATTTAACTTATTATATAAAAAGGGGCAGTCGATATGAAGACTGCCATTTATTATATAATTTGTTTAATTTGGGTATACTATTCCGAAATTCCATTATCGGTATTTTGGTTCTACTCCAAACACTATTCACTTCATTTATTACTTGTTTAATACTCTGATTCAGAGATATACGTAAAGATTTATATTTGTAAAACAACAAACTTAACACTTCTCGATTTGATGGAAGTTTCCGCTGAGATAATATTTTAATTTGATGATCAATTAAATAAATATTTTCACTCGAACTCATGTTTAGCTATCAAAAATGAAAATTGAATCTGAATTTGAATCTGAAGTGCTTATAGACATTTGCTCATAGCAAACAAACAATAGCGAACAAGTCGTACAGCGCTTAGGTGACAGAAAAAGGAACTACATACGTATATAGTATATACACAATTTTCAAAACAGCCAAAGACGCGGGAGATTGAATAAATTTAATAATAAACATTACATCTATTTCCTTTGATACGACACTGTAATTGTATTTTAAATTCGAAATTGAAATTTCATGAGTTATTTGCGAAAAAGTAATTTTTTAAAATTTCAGATATGTTAAAAAAACGAAAATCGCAAAATATCTCCAAAAAGATCGGTTTTATGAAAAATTCGTACATAACATTTTTTGTAGATAATTTAATTTTCTAGAAAAAAGCTCCCTTGTATAATTTTCGAAAAAGTTATATTTCATGAGTTATTTCCGAAAAACTGGTTTTCTTTATGATTTTACACCAGTTTTCATTATAAATTGTATGTCAAGCTATATAATTCGAGAAGTATTGGACATACAAACTTGACTTACAGGGCTTTTTTGTAGATAATTGTGTGCCCTACAAAACTGTGTACTTCATTTTCCTCTCAAAAATTTTGTAGTTACTGAAAAATACTGTTGAAGGAGAAAAAAGAAGTTTCCCCATGTATTTCAAATGGAAAATCGTATTTTTCGATGAGCCAAGTCTGTAATAGAGATAAAAATTTTTGTCTTGCACGAAAATTTTTGTTTTATCATCTACTATCAATTTTTCAATCAGCACTTGAAAAAAAAAAATATTGTTTTAAAATGACACACCCTAATGCACATACATCGTCATTTTTCGTGAGCAGAAATACAGACATTGAGAGCACTGCATTGAATTAGCCATTATTAATAATTAAACGTCATATCTTTTTAAAATATTTTTTAATTAATTAATTCATTATTGAGGTATTAATCAATTATTTTGAAAATTTTTACTACAAACAAATTTTTTATACCCTTTTCATGACGAGTGAACGGTTAAATGAACAGAAATTGGAACATTCTATTGGGCTTTTTTTAACACGCCATCGTACCGGCATGAATCGGCCTTTTAAGTCTCATCTCTCGAAAATTCCAATATATTTGTAACATATATTTTCTTTATCTATGATTTTATATGTTCAAGTTTATACATAACGTCATCAATTTTTCGATAGTGTTTCTATACAATAAGAAAACGTATCTGAAAGCAGCTTTATCAAACGCCAACAAATAAAAAAAAAAAAGAATATACTTCACAAAATATACTCTTTGCTGGTATAGCAATAGAACTAATATTAACCCTAAGATACAGAATTTTTTACAACCTCAGCAAAATCACAATTTAAATTAATATTTAAATATGTATATTAAAATTAAGCACCTAGTCCAGTAAATCGTTCAAAGATCCAAAAATGAGTGTATCAATGTAGAATAAAGCATGCATTTTCACCGTAATACAGATAGAACCACAAACTCTATTTCTTAATTCAATATAGCTGAGTTAGATCTATCTAAGAATTACTATTCAAAGATCATCGTCTAACACTGTAACGACATTGATTGACATATTCACAATAAAAACACACACACACACACACACACACACATACACATATATATACAGGGTACGCTAAAAGTATGGAAACGGTCAAATATATCGAAAACGGAATATTTTTGAGAAAAATATTTTACAGCAATGTTTTACGGTTGTAAAAATTCTATTAAACGGTCGTATCCGTTTGACCTTCAGAGGAACGGTCAAGGTCATGTCAAGGTCAACATGATTTTTAAAATGGAAAACTCCACTTTTGATCATGTAATGTTAAAGCTAACGATGAGACCTTTTCAAAACACTAGCTGATGACCTATTTTCGTTCAAAATTGCCTGAATGCTGAACTTATATGTCGCCAAATTGTTAGAGGTACAACAACGCGAATCAAAACAATTTAAAATTTCGGAATTAATGTCGTTGGGTAGTAGTACTGAAATCGGCTTCACGATTTCGATAGTATTTCTAGCGCATGTGCAGTAACATCTTTGAGATGCGATTTCGGCCGAGTGATGTGGCAAACATTGGAATGATCATTGTACACAAGCGAGTGTCTATTTCTTCATTCTCAAAGTTCAGAACTTAAGCAATTCGCAATAGAAATAGGTCATCAGCTAGTGTTTTGAAAAGATCTCATCGTTAGCTTCAACAATGCATGATGAAAAATGGTGTTCCAATTAAAAAAATCATGTTGACCTTGACCGTTCCTCTGAAGGTCAAACGGATACGACCGTTCAATAGAATTTTTACAATCCTAAAACATTGCTGTAAAACATTTTTCTCAAAAATGTTTCGTTTTCGAAATATTTGACCGTTTCCATACTTTTGGCGCACCCTGTGTATATATATATGTGTGTGTGTGTGTGTGTGTGTGTGTGTGTGTATATATATATATATATATACATCTCACGGGTTCCTTATATATATCTATTGTACAATTATTGTTATGAGAACGATATTTCGTATGTTCTTAGCATTAACTCGTTACAGAATCAAAATAATTTCTGAATTCACGCAGTTGAAAGAACGTGGCGACGTGTATTCACCAGTAATCGTGTTTACGTGACCATGTACGATATATTAACCAAACACTACGAAAATCTGTTTGACAAGAGAACTGTCAGCATACTCGGTCGAACGTGGACCTGTTTTTCACGTCTAAAGATAGGGTCGATAAAGCGACCCTCTTTTCGTATGCGAAAAACAAAATATGTGTAATAATGAGAGCGATACAGGCGAATAACGAGTAACACGCTAAACAAGATAACTATGTAGTGTGATAAAATGTTAACATAATACCGAAAGGAATAGAGAATGCAGAAGAACAAAAAAGGGAATTTGAACAAGTGTTACAGCATTTGTAATGAAGAAAATCATAACTGCCGTCAAACAAATGTTAAGGTTGTTATTTACTTAGATAGTACCTTCAAACTCGCGTGCTGTAGAGTACTTATGCAGCAATGAATAGGTTGACAATAAATATTCGAAATCTAAATTTTGATGGAATGAAATACGTCACTGGATAGATACTTTTCTCATTTCCTTCTTATACATATACACAGTGTAAAAAATATGCGTTTCAATATTTTAAGAGGTGGTAGAAGTTCAAATGGAACGACAAATGCCCTAAATATAGTGTCCAATATGCCTCCAATTTGCAGTAATAGTACCTACAAGTTAGTGGTATGGTTTTGAAGTTGAGACTATTGTCGGAATAAGAAGAGAAGATACTTACGGCTGGGCCGCCGCACCGCGCCGGCCGGCTCGGAAAAGCGGCGTGGTTATTTAGTAGGGGTGTGCGGAAACCCAAAATTATGGACTCGGGTCGGGCTGGCAAAAGTCTCGGGCGGGTAGTACTTATCCGTGACATATCAAAACGAGGGTAGTTCGTCGAAGTCGGATTGATTCGAGCGGCTTGACACTTTCAAGCAGCCTAAAGGTCGAGTCACACATATCCGGGCGTTCCGATCCGGATATGTGTGACTCGACCTTAACAGCCCGTTCAGATGATACGGTTTTCTGCCGGATAACCGAATCGGTAACAGGCGAAAGCAGCATCCACAAAGTCTTGCATTTTCGCCACCACATTCAGTTCCCAAACATATGAATTTAGAGATTCTGTATGGTGTGAAAGAACTTTTATTGTAACAGCTCACTCATACTACGACGAATCGTTTATTTGTCGAATCTCAACTGTTTGTCTTGTATACTACTACATAGATATTTCATATGCGCGTACTCAGTAAAATAACCGATTCGATCAATTTTGACATTCTGTTTTGTCTGCATGTTGAAGTCATCGGTTAATAAAACCGAATCGGTTATTTTACCGAGTTCGCTCATATGAAATGTATATATGTGGTAGTAGACAAGCCAGACAGTTGAGATTCGACAAATAAACGACCCGTTGTAGTATGAGTGAGCTGTTACAATAAAAGTTCTTACACACTATACAGAATCCATAAATTCATATGTTTGGGAGCTGAATGTGGTGGCGAAAATGCAAGACTTGAATGCTGCTTCCGCCTGTTACCGATTCGGTTATCCGGCAGAAAACCGTATCGTCTAAACGGGCTGTAACGCTTCGGCTTTGTTCGGGAGAAATCGAGTTAAGGTGCGATTTCCTAAGTGTATCCAGCGCCTGTGTTCATTGGACGCAGCGACCAGGCGTAAGCAGCGATTCATTCAGAATCGAACTCGAGTCCTCCAGAATACCAACACATGAACTGAACCACTAGGCTTCACCGTACATGTCAACCACGGCCCTAACATTCCTAATTACACTTGTCTAATAAAACTTCTTTTTCATTGTTCTCAAAAACTAAGGCTTATGGGAGAGAACCCCAATAGAATTAGTCTCTACGTAACTCGTACTTTCACTGATATAAGTTTGATCAAAAAGTGAGTATCGATGCGACAATGTCTCCTTGAGAACCCCCAGTCGTAAGTCTGGAGAAGCGGCAACATCGCGAAACCAAAATGGAGGCTCGCCGCATATTCTCTTCTTATTCCAAGAATAGGTTTTAAAACACAAAAAACAGGGTGTTGACCTGGACTTAGACTTTTCCAGAGTTCAAGTTCAAAAGGGCTTAAAGAATACTATGGGCAATGCATCTGCTGTTGTAGTGGACAGATCAGGTTGCCATTATGTCGGAGTTTGACCTTGCAATAATACCGATCTTAGACCCTGTCCACACCTGAACATTTCAGCGAACTGACTGCCATGCCGAGTCGAATCAGTATCGCCTGCGAGATTCAGGACAAAGTCAAGAAAAATGGGCCTCTCACAGGTAAAAGTGCATTACTGGTTCGGTTCGGCGCTTGCCTCGCTAAAATGTTCAGATCTGAACAAGATCTTAAACAGCTAACTACGACCAACCTTTTAGGCTTCGCATTATCTGTATGAGACGACAAGACACTTTTCCAGAAACATTTCCGATTTTCAGGGCTTTATAACGGTTAAGCTATACGAGATACAGTAAAATGCATTAAGACTTTTTTGCTCTATTCGTGCTTCCCATTATATCAGAATCACGTAAATGATAGAATCCTCCGACAAATTAAATTAACTTTAAGGTCAACTTTAAGGCATTAGTAGAGATCGGACACTATTTATACGAGATGTTTTGTTTCATTTGAGCTCTCCTATCACCTCTTAAAATATTGGAACGTACATTTGTTACACCCTGCATATGGCGGAATAATAACCATGCCCACCCTGAATATTTCCGATATTTGTCGTAATATAAAATAATCTTATATACGATGAGTCACCTAAGGCAAGCCACTTGAATAATTTCTACAATTCTAGAAACAAAAGTTGCTTGATTTTTAGGAAGCCATTCCGCGATGACTAGATCTTTTGTCTAAGAGTAGTTGCTAAGGAGATTTGAAGGTTAGCTTAAGGGGTTACGTCACCCTGAGGCGGCCGAAATGACATCAAAGTTTACGAATTTTTATTCTACGAAACTATGAATGTGACAATTACTTCATTATTATTTATAGTTAGGGCATACATTAAAGGACATATTGTGTAAATTTGACAGAAAAATATTACAAAATGGCCGAGCTATCCGTTATCCTGCAGAACTCCCTCCGTCAGGACGCGCGCAGATGGTGGAACGGATTGTGATGCCCAGGATTATCTTAAACTAAAAAACCCATAGGTTTATTGTTCATTGATAAAATATCTATCATGTAGCATAGAATTTTTTTGACACCATATCCCAATTGTTTATAGTACTTGTTTGAATTTTGCATTTTTTGGTAAAAATTTAATGTTCATTTTCACTTTGCTCGCATTTGTACAAAAATGGTTTTTTCTCTAAATCCCTATGCTACACGATAGATATTTTATCAATGAACAATAAAACTATTGGTTTTTTAGTTTCAGATAATCCTGGGCATCACAATCCGTTCCACCCTCTGCGCGCGTCCTGATGGAGGGAGTTTTGCAGGATAACGGATAGTTCGGCCATTTTTTAATATTTTTCTGTCAAATTTACAAAGGATGTCCTTTAATGTATGCCCTAACTATAAATAATAATAAAGTAATTGTCACATTCATAGTTTCGTAGAATAAAAATTCGTAAACTTTGATGTCATTTCGGCCGCCTCAGGGTGGCGGAAACCCATAACTTTTTTTAACGGAATTATATATTTTTAATCACCAATAATTGTAGCCCTTTTCAAGGCGATTTAAGTGACTACAGTTACTTAAGGTCATACATGGTTATTGACATAAAAAAGGAGAAAAGTTCAAATTCGTTATGAATGCTCCTGAAACAAAATTTTCTACTTTTAACGAAATCAAACTGAATCAATTTGAAATGTAACGAAATATCATTGACACGGTTAAGATGAAAGTACCTGCCACAACAGGTTTGAAGTGGTAACCAACTATAGAAATAGAGTCCATGCGTTCACCCACTGACTACGTTATGCTGCATCTACACTGACCACAACGGTTCGCGAGCTGTTCGGTAACCAATTCGATGCTCACTGCTTGCTGTACGCAGAAGTGTGCACACTAAGGTGAATGTCCCAATTTCTACGCGTTTACGCGTTCACTCCTCATGAAAGTGTAAAAAACTTATTCGATTAACACTTCGACACTGAATAAACTAATTAAAAAATATTTTAAAAAGATGTTTCAAGACGTTTAGTTATTAATAATAAGTAATTCAATGTACGTACAGTTCTGATTCACAAAGTGTTCGCTCAACGGGACCGGGCGCGAGCCTCTTCTGAGACAGGTAGTCGTTTTCGTAGTCTTTGATTCCTACCGCGTCCTCGAGGCGGCTCGGGCCGATCAAGGGGATTAGCGTTGTAGTACAAGCCATAAATTTCGTTCGGCTCTGGTGCGGCTTTCTTTGTTGATAAAAGAAAAGGACAGAATACGACAAGCGCTCTCGTTCTGACTTCTGTCATTTAATCCGTGTGTACTATGATGCGAAAATGTGAACTCCCATTCATTCATTCTACGCTTTTAAACCTATACATACTGATATCTTGTAATATAAAAATATAAACATGTAATAATTATTTTAAACTTTAAACCAATATAAGAATATTAATTATTAGGTACTACTATTACAAATATTGTACAAGACGTTCAATTAACAGCGTTAGTTCAATTTGCGCTTGATAAATTATCAATATTGTAAAAAAATGATACAGGACAAATTTGCACTGCTTTAAACGTGACTTGTAATGGTGTAAAAATTTAATTTTTATTTTTATATTTTTAGTCTTTTTCTGAGATAACTTGATTGTTTTTTAATGAAACCGTACCCTTTTATGTGAATATGTATGTACACATGCACATATATATGTATATATCGCTGCTATCAAACATAGATCCGGAAATGTTTGTGTCGCACTAACTAAATACTTTAATTATGTTCCGTTACTTATTGCCGCTCAAAAATAGAATGTTATTACTTTTGGCAAGGCTTTACTTGTGAAATGTTTCCGCGGGACGATAAGCAAACTGGCGGAAATAGAGTTTATTACAGGGACATGTGTATTATTTCTTGCTGTTCGGACCCACCGTAGTTAGTTTTCCGTGCGACCGATCAAACCGATCGCGATCGGTACTTCGAGAGTTAAGTATACAGATTTTTCATGACTATTTTCGGAGAGGGAGAATTAAATAGTATAATTTTAGACAAATTAGGTCAATCCCGAAAAAATATTAATATTTCCGTTTTATACTTTTCTTGTATCATTTTGTAATAACTTTTATAGTTTAGTGGGTGCAATTTGAAACAACACGGCCACCTGAACGTCTTGTACATTTTTCATAAATTATTATTTATCACATTCGTAATTAATATTATCCGTATGTAAGTGTAAAATAATTACTGTACATCTACGTATAAATAAGGTAAAAACAATATTTATACAAACAAAGTTAAAATGTCAATGAATTAAAGTATTAAAGAATTGGAGTCTCTTCGTATCGTAGTAAATCCGCGCGGACTGAACGTGTAGCTGTCAGAATAAGAGGACCAATCATATTCTGTCTTTCGTCAAAGGAAGCCGCAACGCGCCGAGCGACATTTATGGCTTGTTCGACAGCGCGAGTCCCCTCGCCGCTACCACAGCCGTATCGAGTTACGCGGCGAAGATCAGTCAAACTGGTGGGGATATTCGATGGGACACTTTCTGAGTCAAGCCAATGGAACTCTTTCTGATCATTACTGTATTTCTGCTTAGGAAAAATGACGATGTACGTATTTCTACTCATCATTTGTACCACTTATACCACTTTCTGTTCACGTAGGCGCCTGTAAACAGTCGCAACATTCGTTGCTGCGTACAGTTAAGAGGGTCGAAAAGGGTCGATTTTTATGGCTTGACGCACAACTTACTGTGGACGGGATAGAGGCTGAGCGCGTCATTGCGCGTCCGAGCACTCGATGTTGCGACTGTTTACAGGTGCCTTTACGTTCGGCCCGATTACCGAATCACAATGAAGTTGCCGTTTCTTAGCCTAGTAAGAATATGATCAGAACGACCTAAGTTCCTTGTTCTAAAATTTTTTTCGTTGCTTACATTGCACTTTCGTTGTAACAAAATTGCGCATCACTCGCATAAATAATCAAGTAAGTTATAATTATTTTTTTATAACTATAGTACAAACGTAACATTTATAATAGTAAGAAAAATACGAAGTGAGTAGAGAAATTGGGACATTTATCTTATCGACGAATATAGTTGGCGAGCTGCTCATGAACAGCAGTAGGGACAAACATTACGCTTTCAAGCGTGCGCTGGTTGATTGCAAAACAAGGTTTTTGTATGCGTCCCTTCATTAATTAAAAAACGAAAAAATTAAGTTGTGTTAAGGCCCGCTGCACACGTCCGTTTTTCTGCCGTGAGGTCGCCGTGCGGCGACCGCAATTACGGTTAGAATACTACAAATGAAGTTAGGCGCTGCACACGTGCCGCAAACGCAATTACTGTATTCTAGCCGTAATTGCGGCGACCGCACGGCAGAAAAACGGACGTGTGCAGCGGGCCTTAGTCTGGCGATCACGGTTGCCATTTCCGTGCTCTCGATCGCAAATGTTCTACACCAGTGGTGTCAAACGCGCGGCCCGCGGGCTGCAAGTGGCCCGCAAGACCTTCGAATGCGGCCCGTGGCCAAAACTTGAAATTAATTTTATTACCAAAAAAATACAATGCAACACAATGCTGAAGGAAAAATATAATGAAATTGACATTCCAGATTTTTATTCGTACTTGCCAGAACATTTTATTGAAATGCGTTTGTTTGTTGCGAGAATCTTGGCAATGTTTGGTAGTACAGATCTATGTGAACAATTATTTTCTGTCTTAAAGACTGATAAAACTTCACACAAGGTGAGGTTAACAAATGAACACTTAAAATCTATGTTAAAAATATCTTTATCCCAAAAAATTACACCCGATATCGATAAAATAGCATCTGCAAAAAGATGCCAAGTGTCTAGTGAAAAATATTAAGTCTTTTAATTCTTGTAAATTTATTAAAGAAAAATAAATGTAAAGTTTAAATGAGTTATTCTCTATTATAAATAAAAGACTTTTTTTTCTTCGTGTCTGCGGCCAGCGGATTTTCTTAAACTGAATTTGGTTGCCCATATTCATACATCAGTTTGACACCACTGTTCTACACAAAAGGGTATAGCCGGATAAGGGGGTCAAAAGTGCCCCTAAACCAAATTCGATGTGCAATGAGTCATTTGATAACTTATCCAAACGGGAGCATTTTTACCAATTTTCAACCCTGTATCTCTCCTTAGGGGTAGTAAAGGGTGAAAATAGAAAATCACGTTTTTTCCCAATTTCTCTTACACTATTGGATGAAAAAATCTGAAAAAATCAAGGATATACTAGTTATCGAGGCACATGTTACAGAATTTTTTCAGATTTTTAAATCAATTACCCTAGTTATAAAAAATAAAAAACGCAAAAAAATGCTGAAAAATCCTGATTTCACATTGAAGGAATCGCAGAACTACAATCATATAATTCCAGTAGGTTCACATCTGTAATACTATTATTATCCTGTATTTTTTTCAGATTTTTCAGTTTGGTGCGCCATAGTTAAAAAAAATGAAAACCACTTTTTTCGTAGTTCTTTTACGGATCGTTCTAACTTATACGTCGAATTTTCGTACAGTCTTTACGAAATAAGTATTTTGTAGGATTTCCAAAGATTCTATGCATAGAAAATAATGTTCACACTAAAAAAATTAAATAAACCCATTCAACTGAAACTACGCTACGCGCCTTATATTCCGAAGTGCTCGCAGTATTTCCAACAGCGCCGGTGGCTCAGCGGTAAAGTGTCAGGCTGCTAAACCGCTGCGTACTTTTTGAACGTAGGTTTGAGTCCCACTTAGGAAGATATATTTTTTTTACACTAAGGTCCTCTGTCCACGAGGCGTCGCTTCATAGGCGCGTACATGTAGCGTACTGACATATACGCTTGATTATGTGTCCAAGAAGCTTCGCTTGATAGATGCAGCATCGCTTGCTGTACGCTTCCATGTAGCGGGCAATGTAAAACAAATGTAAATGCAAAAAGATCCGTCCACGAATCGTCAGCGTCACGCTTTTGTCGCGATCGTCACAATTTGCAATCGTTTAACACTCTGAATGCATATTACAAATGCAGAACAAATGCTTTTAGTAATGTCTCAGTGTTCAGAGCGCAAAATGACATTTTCTTCGTCACTCGACATTTTGTAGATAAAATAAAAATAAAGTAAAGCTTGCTCTGCATTGCGTAAATAGAGTATGTACTACCTACATTCAGAGCGCAAGATTTTGTCGCCCAGCGATCGACAGTGTCGTACGCTGGACTTCATGACGATTGCAGTTCGCGACGAAAGCGTGATGCCGACGACTCGTGGACGGATCTCTTTGCATTTACATTTGTTATACATTGCTCACTGCACGGAAGCGTACAGCAAGTGATGTCGCGTCTATGAAGCGACGCCTCGTGGACAGATCACTGCAACATAGTACGCTGGGCATTGCGTCGACTGAAGATCGTGACGAAAGCGTGAAGCTGATGATTCATGGACGGATCTTTTTGCATTTACATTTGTTTTACATTGCCTACTGCATGGAAGCGTACAGCTAGAGCACTAAAGTGAAGTCGCGTTTAGTACGCGTCTAGTACAATCAGTCCAAATGATTCGCAAGGGTTATTAGAAAATCACTAGATGCAAAAATGTCTATTCCTACTATTTATATAAAAAATATATGTATGTACATACGTATATATGTGTGTAGTATACATGTACATATATACTTTTTATATATTTTTCATATAAAATAGTAGGAATAGGCATTTTTCCGTCTAGTGATTTTCTAATAACCCTTGCGAATCATTTGAACTGTGTGTACGCGTCTATGAAGCGACGCCTCGTGGACAGGGGGCCTAAGTGTATATTTTTCTTATCCCTAGGCATATGAAAATGATTAATGCTTATTTACAAGTGTTTTAAGTAGAGTTTCTAAAGATTCTAATTTTTTTTTACTTGGGGAAAATTCTACATTGGACATCCTGGATCGTGTGAGGGAGAACATTTTTACCTATGTATTAGGATTACAAATCTTTAGAAACTCTACTTAAAAGACTTCTAAATAAGCATTAATCATTTTCATATGCCTAGGGATAGGAAAAATATACACTTAGTGTAAAAAAAGTATATCGTGGGATTCCAACCTACGTTCAAAAAGTAAGCAGCGGTTTATCAGCCAGACACTTTACCGCTGAGCCACCGGCGCTGTTGCAAATACTGCGAGCACTTCGGAATATAAGACGCGTAGAGTAGTTTCAGTTGAATGGGTTTATTCAATTTTTTTAACTTTTACATTATTTTCTGTGCATAGAATCTTTGGAAACTCTACGAAATACTTATTTCGTAAAGATTGTACGAAAATTCGACGTATAAAGGCCGGGCCACACATAGCTGTCCGTTGTGATCCGTTGCCGTTCGTTGCCGTCGATTTCCATCACCTTCCGTCGCTCAACGACGGTCACCGTTACCCACCGGTGGTTTCGGAGTATCCGTATTCGGTTTCGCGTTCATATTTTTACTGTTGTATTCCATTATGATTATAAACATATATTCTTTTCACTCTTTTTGGAATGGTAGCACCTAGGTAAATAAATTAAAAACCGATATTTCAGTATTTTTCCGTACTTATGGGAGTAGCATATTAGAATGATCAATATATTTTCATTATTAAATAAATACAGGGTGGGCCATTAAGTTGACTGGATATGGAGGGGAAAAAAAAAAAAAAAAAAAAAAAAAAAAAAAAAAAAAAAAAAGGCAGTATTATAACTAATATATATTTAAATTGAAGTAAACAAACGGGTAATTTATTTTTTAAAGATAACATCATCCAGATGTGCGCCTTCTTGACGCAAACACTCTTCAAATCTGGACTTTAAAGGGTCTAGCCGGATAAGAAGGGGGAAAAGTGCCCCCAATCCAAATTAAACTTTATATATACCAGTCAATAGGTCTCTCAAAAAGACCCCTTTCTGCCAAGTATGAACCTGATACCCCCACCATGGGGGTAGTTATGGGGTAAAACGTAATTTACAGTTTATGCTTGATTGCTTCTGTTCCCTGCAATAGAAAATTGTGAAAAAAATCAGGAATATGGTACTCTAGTAGGCGCATGTTTGTGAATTTTTTCAGAATTTTTACTCGCAAAACCGATTTTTTAAAAATCAAAAAAGTTTAAAAATGCCGATTTCAACCTGAATTTATCATCTCGCCACTTTTATATTTTTACAGTTTTAGTGCCTTTTTATGGTTACTAACATATATTTTTTGTAGATTTTTCGAACTCGTGGAACATACTTTAAAAAATGAAAAACTGATTTTTCAGTGTATGGTATGTCCGTATTCATAGAAACAGCATACTCCTATAGTTAGGATATTTATTACATTCCACTTGTTAATGGGTATTATATACAATTATAAACACTTTTATATGTAATATACGCAGCAATGTATTTGATTTGTAAATATCTTTGGTAAGTACGAATTCTTAACTAGTTCCACGTACAAATGATAACCGGCGTACTACCCCGAAGCATTGTCTACTTTGATCTTTCTAAATTCTAAGCGAATCTTTGAGTGAAGGGACACGCATTATGATTTGAAATAATGACAAAATAGGAATACAATAAAATATGCTGTCGTAAACATATGTTAATAAAATATATTAATATGAATCACTAAAGTAGTTTAAAATACAAAAAATATGGAAAAATAGGAAAAGACAGAAGAAACATGGCGGAGAGAATAGGAAAGAAATAGTGATAGAAAAGGATAGTGAGAAGGTAGAGAAACTAGATATCGATTGCGCAGGCGGTCGATAATTGTCTTACAACCATTTTGATCTGAAAATTATTAATATATTTTATTAACATATGTTTACGACAGCATATTTTATTGTATTCCTATTTTGTCATTATTTCAAATCATAATGCGTGTCCCTTCACTCAAAGATTCGCTTAGAATTTAGAAAGATCAAAGTAGACAATGCTTCGGGGTAGTACGCCGGTTATCATTTGTACGTGTAACTAGTTAAGAATTCGTACTTACCAAAGATATTTACAAATCAAATACATTGCTACGTATATTACGTATAAAAGTGTTTATAATTGTATATAATACCCATTAACAAGTGGAATGTAATAAATATCCTAACTATAGGAGTATGCTGTTTCTATGAATACGGACATACCATACACTGAAAAATCAGTTTTTCATTTTTTAAAGTATGTTCCACGAGTTCGAAAAATCTACAAAAAATATATGTTTCATACTTGGCAGAAAGGGGTCTTTTTGAGAGACCTATTGACTGGTATACATAAGGTTTAATTTAGCTTGGGGGCACTTTTCCCGCTTCTTATCCGGCTAGACCCTTTGTGAAAACTCGCTGGCACATTGCACGTGGAATAGCAGGCATTTCCTCACGAATATTCGTCTTCAGTTGGGCTAACGTGGTTGGCTTATTGGTGTAAACGCAACTCTTCAAGTATCCCTAGAGAAAAAAATCACAGGGGTTCAGGTCTGGACTTCTGGGAGGCCAAGGAATATCCCCACGGCGCGATATCAGTTTTCCTTCAAACATCTCGTTTACGACTGCCAATGACTCGTTAGACGTATGGCATGTCGCGCCATCTTGTTGAAACCATGTCCGCGTATTAAATGCTTCAAATTCATGCAATTGTGGGAAGAAAAAATTTCGTAACATTGTTGTGTAGCGTTCAGAATTTACTGTTACAGTCTGGCCTTGCTCATTTTCAAAGAAATAGGGACCGATGATTCCTTGTGCTGAAATAGCCGCCCAAACTGTAATTTTAGGCGAATGCAAGAGGCTTTTCGTGTTTTGATTTAGGATTGTGTGGGGCCCAATAACGCCAATTCTGTTTATTGACGTGCCCATTTAGGTGAAAATGAGCCTCGTCAGAAAAAAGAATATTGCTCAAACTTTGAAAGCGCTCCAACATTGTTTGGACAAAAACGTAGCGTAAGTTAGGATCATTGGGATTCAATTCCTGCACTAATTGAACTTTATACGGGTGCAATTTTAAATCTTTTACCGACTTGTCGACTTGCAAAATCCAATTTTCGGGCATTTTATTATTTGCAAATGGTAACAATAACTCAGTTAATATATGCATATAAACGTATTGATTCATTATGCCATGAATCCTATGTATTAGACCAACACCTTGGAATGTCATTCCTCCCCACACGTTCACCGAGCCTCCCGAACCCTTAATGGTTGGTTGTGTACATCTTGAAGAGAATTCTTCATTCGGACGACGTCGGCAATATGTTTTTTTCCATCCGATCGAATGGGTTCGATTGAATTTAGACTCGTCAGTAAAGATGACTCTAGACCAATCTGCTAAAATCCAGTGGCGATGTTCTTGGGCGAACTGTAAACGCAATTTCCTGTTGCGTTCATAAATAAATGATTTCTTGCGTGCCACACGTTGCATCAAACCGAATTCATTTAATCGTCGTCTCACTGTTCTGACGCTAATTGTGTTGCAAATTTCAGACCCAGATTCAATTCGAACTTGTGCAGCTGTTTTAAAACGGTCAGATTCGGAAATTTGATGCAGAATGCGATCTTGTCGATTTGTTGTTCTTCGAGGCCTTCTTTTGCGTAGAACATTATCCATTGAGCCTGTTTTTACAATGAATTGCATGGCTTGCACACACGCTGTTTTTGGAAATATTTAATTTTTCAGCGATTGTCGAAAACGAGTATCCTTAGTTTCTTAATAATTTCATTTGCACTCTTTGCACTGAGGTGATATTCCTTCCTCGACTCATTGCTGTGGACTAATTCGCGATTATTTACCTACTGTCTAGAGTCTATAGCACTGTTTTGAAGCAACCAGGTCAACAATTGTGGTACATACACAAAAACACTGAGGAATAATATATCGGTCTTAAGTAGTTGACCGCTATTATTACGACACGGAATAAGAAAATGTTAAAATATTTATAATTTGTAACTTGAAAACAAAATTACTTTAATATTATGGTATAATATACTTTAATTTGTATTACATTTATATCTAATACGCAGAACATTTATTTTACGGAGCATAATCGATGTTTGTTTCTTGGATTAGCAATCGGTCTTAAGTAGTTGACCGCCACTGTATACAGGGTGTCTCAAACTAAGTGCGGGAGCCGGAAAGGGTAGATTCCTGGGGTGATTCTAAACAACATTTTCCTTTGCAAAAATGTCCCCCGGAGCTTTGTTAACGAGTTATTAACGAAAAACCCCGACCAATCAGAGAGCGCGAATAGCGAGCGCTCGGCAGACCAGCGACGGTGCACAAGCTACGCGTAGCGTCCACTACTTGCCGTGCTCGAGGCTTGTACAAAAAACTCAAGATCTTTATGTTATTGGCCGATTTCTCTTAACCTATTGGCTAAAAAATTATGAAAAAAATCAGGGTCACGTCAGTTATCGCGACACATATTATGGAGTTGTTTCAGATTTTTGAAGTAATTAGCCAAGTTGTAAAACATAAAAAAAACGAGAGAAAACAAGGTTATTAACACTCTTAAACTCTTGCTTGAAAAATTATGAAAAAAATGAGGGACACGTCAGCTATCGCGACACATATTATGGAATTTTTCAGATTTATGAATCAATTAGCAAAGTCGTAATACATAAAAAACGAGAGAAAAAAATTGAAAAATAGTGATTTTGTATTGTAGCAAAACTGGATCTATGATCATCTTAATTCAGTACATAAATACCACTAATATCATTGTTCTAAATTTTTCTCACATTCTTTAACTTCATACGTCATAATAAAAAAGTAAAAAGCAATGTTTCCGTACTTCCTACGGATTGTAAATTATTCTACTATGTAACAAAACATTGGAAATTGCACAAAAATACTTATTGCGTAAGGAATGTACGAAAATTAGACGTGTTACTTGCTGTCATTGGTAAAAGTACGGAAACATCGGTTTTTATTTTTTTTTTACCTATGACGTACTAAAGCAAAATATGTTTAAATAAATTGAGGTTAATAGTATGACCCCCTCATTCGATTGTACCCTTTATGAAATAATGAGTAAATGGGCATGCAATTATTATCGATGCGACTCACCCATTCGGAGAGGAATTCACCTGCTGCTCGAACACGGGTCCCTCTGGGTCAGTAGCCGATCCCGGTCGTTGGGGGATGATGCAAAACGTAGGTCCTGCCGATCGCAGGTATACGCTGACACAGAAACACACCTTACGTTTACAACACTCCGCGGTCACCAACACTGATCACTTCACTGAAGGAGCATTGGAGCTACTAATCACTTATAACCGCGGAACACACCGAATTAAAATCCCCACGGTCGTGAATCATTTTGGAACGAGATCGTTCTTACGTTTAAACATCATTTAATACGGGTCCCGGCAGTCGGTGCATGTTCTTCTCGCGGTACATCCGTTCCGCGGATTTCGCGTTGTCGCGGCACTCTGCAGCGAAGAAAAAGAAGAGGTTGAAGCCCTCAGCGGCGGAAATCATGATCGATACTAACGATTTTTTCCGAAGTCTCTTTCCTTCTGCCCTCGCATCCCTCCAGCGTGACTTTTCGGGGTGTAGCTTCGTCGAAATACTCGAAGTTGATTTGTTAATTGACAACAATGAGGGAGGGCCTTCCTCGGCCAGCTTTTTTGGTGGAGGTGGAAGTGTTTCCTTCAGGTCAAAAAGGTAGCGGAAAAATTTAGGATACAAGGAAACGGTGTATGAGGGATTAGCTCGGAGGTGGTATGAATGTCTCGCAGATGCGGCTGTTTATGATCATGAGTATTGCCCTGCAATTTGGAAGGAACCATCGGCGCCCGAGGCCGAAGACTGCGAGGGCGCGTGGAACTTACCGTTAAAGTCCTTTCGATGCATTCGGAGGGATGAAACATGGAATTCCCGTTATTAAAAAGCGAATTGGGCAAAGTCTTTCGCCGTCAAACATTTGGTCAACGGATGTCTCGCAAAGACTAACACCGTGCCGAGGGGAAAATACAGCAATTGTATTCTCATCCCTTTAATTACTTCGATGTCTGCATCCTGCGACCGAGTCCTGCGTTTTATCACACTGAGCATGTAGTGACTTCCTGATGTTCATGTAAGCGTAAGCCATCACACAACTTTCTTCATTGTTACATTTATTTTCGTACTGTTACTACACTGCGGAGCACTACTATTTTTCGAAAAATTTGGTCATTTGCAAGTGGCTCCGTGAAAAATAAGTATAAGAAATATTGAAAACAGCTATTTTGTAGCTTGAAGTTTCTAGTTCTTAAATCATGTTATCCAATTAATTTTTTTTGCAGCATAGTGCCATTTTCCTCAAGATAAAGCGCAGCAAACAAATGTTAAAAAATTTTCGTCAACTTGGAGTAATGCATGGGCTGAAAGAAATTTTTTTTCGTAAATCTATTTAAATACTCTGAAAGAGCAAACTTTATTCTTTAATTTCATTAAGTGATCTGATCCTTCTTCAGATCGTATCGCATATTTCACTGTCAAGGGCACAAGGTAAAAAAGTTGATCTTGATTTTACGTATACCTAAATGTACGCATTCTTGTGAATGTAAAGGATCCGCGTTATTTTGAATACACAGGTAAACAGCCTCCCCTATAGCTCGAAGAGGTTTACAAACAATGAGGAAGAGAGAAACGAAATTTCGGAGTAACAGCTCATGATTGCATTGTTTCGCAGACAGGCGGCAACCATCTGCGTTGAGGGCGAGGTGATTACCTCGTGGACCCTTACCGATGGCGAAGCGACTCGGTTCACCGATGGTTCGCTGCAGGGGCCCATAAACGATAAGCGAGCTGGGGCACACTCGCGGAGAAATGTCGCGTATTGCTCCGAACGATCTACTTACGTGTATTACGATTTACGATCCTTTGGCTACATTTTCGAAAGAGTGGCAGAAAACATTTGGCGACCAAATGCGGTGCACAATAAACGGTCCATCGTTAGTTTTCTTTAACAATTCATTGATAGACATGAGGGAAACTAACGGTTAATCGTTTATTGTGCACCGCATTTGGTCACCAAATATTTTCTTCCACTTTTTCGAAAATGTAGTCAAAGGATCGTTAATCGTAATAGTGCCCAGGTAAGTGTCTCCAATAGCTCGAAGAGGTTCAGGAAAGATTGAGGGAAAAGAAACGGTATTTCGGAGCAGCACGCGACGGTTCCCCGCGAGTGTCCCCCAGCTCACCGTTTATCGGCCCCTGCAGTAAAACATCGGTGGACCCAGTCCCCTAGCCATCGGTAAGGGTCCGCGAGGTAATCTCCTTGCTCTCAACGCTGATGGTTGCCCCCTGTCCGCGAAACAATACAGCCATAAACGGTGAGTTAGGGGGTCATTCGCGGGAACTGTCACACGTTACTCCCAAATTCCGTTTCTCCCTTCCCCATTGTTCGTAAACCTCTTTAAGCTACAGGGGAGGCTGTTTACCTGTGTATTAAAGATTACGCGGATCCTTTACATTCATGCGAATACGTGCATTTAGTTACACGTAAAATCAGGATCTCCTTTATAAATCACTTGGAAATTAAATTCGATACAATCGCAAAACCTTTATCTGGTTTTACCATTCCAATATAAATTTAAGATAAGTTATTTTTCCACATCATTTCCCTATCCTTCTTACAAGAAAATTTGACCCATATTTTTTTCCTTTACAATTCTTCAGCAAATATGTGCCTATTTTGTTTCATAAAATTATCTTGAAAGGTAACAGGCCAAAAAGAAGTAGTAACTTGGAAGGTTTATCTAGTAAAAGTATGAGTATAAAGTTGTGTGATGGCTTACGCTTACACGAACATCAGGAAGTCACTACATGCTCAGTGTGATAAAACGCAGGACTCGGTCGCAGGATGCAGACATCGAAGTAATTAAAGGGATGAGAATACAATTGCTGTATTTTCCCCTCAGCACGGTGTCAGTCTTTGCGAGACATCCGTTGACCAAATGTTTGACGGCGAAAGACTTTGCCCAATTCGCTTTTTAATAACGGGGAATTCCATATTTCATCCCTCCGAATGCATCGAAAGGACTTTAACGGTAAGTTCCACGCGCCCTCGCAGTCTTTGGCCTCGGGCGCCGATGGTTCCTTCCAAATTGCAGGGCAATATTCATGATTAGACTGCGGATGTTTATGCAAATTCATATCTTCAAGGGCATAGAAAATGAAAAACAACATAAATAAAAGTGTCTTTCACCTTCTAAATATCATAAAAGTTATTTTACTTTTAATATGTAATCTATTTTTGCATCTACGTACAGCTTTATGCATTTTAGAACATTTAAAATCGCCATAAATGCATAAACATCCGCAGTCTACTCATGATCATAAACGGCCGCATCTGCGAGACATTCATACCACCTCCGAGCTAATCCCTCATACACCGTTTCCTTGTACCCTAAATTTTTCCGTTACCTTTTTGACCTGAAGCAAACCTTCACCAAAAAAGCTGGCCGAGGAAGGCCCTCCCTCATTGTTGTCAATTAACAAATCAACTTCGAGTATTTCGACGAAGCTACACCCCGGAAAGTCACGCTGGAGGGATGCGAGGGCAAAAGGAAAGAGACTTTGGAAAAAATCGTTAGTATCGATCATGATTTCCGCCGCTGAGGGCTTCAACCTCTTCTTTTTCTTCGCTGCAGAGTGCCGCGACAACGCGAAATCCGCGGAACGGATGTACCACGAGAAAAACATGCACCGACCGCCACGAACCGTATTAAATTATTTTTAAACGTAGGAACGATCGCGTTCCAAAATGATTCAAGACCGCGGGGATTTTAATTCGGTGTGTTCCGCGGTTATAAGTGATTAGTAGCTCCAATGCTCCGTCAATGAAGTGATCAGTGTTGTTGACCGCGGAGTGTTGTAACCGCAAGGTGTGTTTCTGTGTCAGCGTATACCTGCGATCGGCAGAACCTACGTTTTGCATCATCCCCCAACGACCGGGATCGGCCACTGACCCAGAGGGACCCGTGTTCAAGCAGCAGGTGAATTCCTCTCCGAATGGGTGAGTCGCATCGATAATAATTGCATGCCCATTTACTCATTATTTCATAAAGGGTACAATCGAATGAGGGGGTCATACTATTAACCTCAATTTATTTAAACATATTTTGCTTCAGTACGTCATAGGTAAAAAAAATAAAAACCGATGTTTCCGTACTTTTACCGATGACGGCAAGTAACACGTCTAATTTTCGTACATTCCTTACGCAATAAGTATTTTTGTGCAATTTCCAATGTTTTGTTACATAGTAGGATGATTTACAATCCGTAGGAAGTACGGAGACATTGCTTTTTACTTTTTTATTAGGACGTATAAAGTTAAAGAATGTGAACAAAATTTAGAACAATGATATTAGTAGTATTTATGTACTGAATTAAGATGATCATAGATCCAGTTTTGCTACAATACAAAATCACCATTTTTCAATTTTTTCCATAGTTTTTTATGTATTACAACTTGACTAATTATTTTAAAACTCTGAAACAATTCCATAATATGTGTCGCGATAGCTGACGTGTCCCTGATTTTTTTTCATAATTTTTCTTCCAATAGTTTAGGAGAAATTGGCCAATAACGTAAAGATCTTGAGTTTCTTGTACAAGCCTCGAGCACGGCAAGTAGTGGACGCTACGCGTAGCTTGTGCACCGTCCCTGGTCGGCCGAGCGCTCGCTATTCGCGCTCTCTGATTGGTCGGGGTTTTTCGTTAATAACTCGTTAACAATGCTTCGGAGGACATTTTTGCAAAGGAAAATGTTGTTTAGAATCACCCCAGGAATCTACCCTTTCCGGCTCCCGCACTTAGTTTGGGACACCCTGTATGTATAAGTACAATTATTCAACCAATCTAGGTCTATACAGAGGAATTTCAGAAAAGCTGACTTCTATTAAAATATAAATTAAAAATTGGTATTGTTGACATTTTTCAAAATTTGATATTATTAAAGGCCTAATAAACCTAATGCTTTATGCGAACCAATTATTACATATAACAAAAATACTTGTGTGAATCATTTTAATCACTTCGGTAATTTTAGTTTTAATTTAATTATATAAATTCTATAAATTATTGTACACTGTTCATAAACATTAATTATTAGTATCATTAATAAAGATTGATAATCATCGAAAGTAAGTAAAACTTCGACATTCGCCACCCACATTAGTTACTCCTAACAAAAAAAAAAATTCTAGTCAGTGATAATGGTACTCTAGCTTTAATTTATTCGTAACCAAAATCAATATCTATCTTCGATAATGTTTACTAGTAATCAAAAAGAATTTTAGTCATCTGTAATGGTTATTTCTAACTAAAACAAATAAACCTTGCTATTTTATAATTATTTTATTCGTCTCTATGATTTTTTTATGGCAATTCTTAAAATAAATGTTATTTCTGTTCTCTGCTTTGAATGTTCGTGAAGTAAAAACTGACAAAAAGAAGCTAGTAAAATAATGACTCAAATTTCGGAATAGGAAACCTTTTCCGAGTTTTGTCCATACTTCCTTATTCTACAAAAGAAATAAAAAAACCTTAAAAGTCCATTATAGTATCTAATATGAAATTTCACTTTCAATAAAATTATAGCTGAGAGTGCATAGATGATGCATAAGTCACACAATCACAATAAAATCGAGAGAGTTCGATTTCCTATGTTGATATTTTATTTTCTTCTCTTTCCTGTTTTTGCTACCGTCTTATTTTGCCTATTTTATTTGTACTAAATAAAAATCATAAAACTGAATTTGCAAGAAAACTTTTACCATTTAATTAGTTTGATCATTCATGAGTCACATAAACGCACATATAATTTAAATAATACATTATTTAAGCAAATCAGTATCGAGTAGTAAAATAAAAGTAGTCCTGTTGGAGGTTATTTGTAATATATTTATAATATGTTGAGTAAAAAAGCTTAAAGTAAACACTGACCATTGATATCTATTAAAAAGAAAGGGACATAACGAAAGAATTATGGAAACGAAAAAAAAAAAAGGAAACTGTTAGTACCAGGATCCGATCTTTTAACTTGATGACTGTGACTTATGTACCTTACAACTCTTGGTTACACTTCCATTGCAAGTACACATTAGGTTCTATACCAAAGGGGGCGTGTCTATAAGGCCCTTTTTTTGCCCCAGACCGATTCTTCTCAAACTTGGCAGAAATAATGCTCCCCATAGGCCACATAATTCCTGAAAACCGTTTATCGATAGGCCACTTCAATTCGGAGCACTGGATGCCTGAACTTTTTAGATTTACATGGGATTTTGTACATCTCAGGATTCATTGCTGCATTTCTTACTGTTGCCGTTTCATCCCAGTCATGCAACTTCGTCAAAAACTGTGCATATGTATAACCTATAAAATATGTAATCCGGAAGATCTTAGGCGAGTGCGCACATACCGAACGCGCAGTTTATAGGGGGAAAGGTCTATAAGGCCGTTTTTTCAACCAACACCGAATTTTTTCAAACTCGGCAGAAATAATGCTCTACATAGGCCACATAATTCCTGAAAACCGTTTATCGATAGGCCACTTTGATTCGGAGAACAGGATGCCTGAACTTTTTAGATTTACATGGGATTTTGTACACCTCAGGCTTCATTGCTGCATTTCTGGCTGTTGCTGTTGCACCCCAGTCATGTAACTTCGTCAAAAACTGTGCATATATATAACGTATAAAATATGTCGGCCGGAAGATTCTAATCGAGTGTGTACATACAGAACGCACAGCTTATATTTAAAGATTTTTCGGTTTTTAATAGGAATGTAGGAAGAAACTCTGTTACAAGGATTTCAATATTACTTTAATCGCTTCAAATGTGTAAAGGGATACATTGTAAGAATTTTCTACATTAAAAATAAGCTGGAAAAACTTTTTGTATGTTTCACTATTTTTATAACACTATGCGGATTAGGTGTTTATGTGAATCCGAAGTGATTAAGACAATTAAATCCTTAGCATCGTTGCATTAGTTCTAATATATTTAGGTACAAAGTAGGAAGTTATTGTATGTTTATTTTAGACTTCCGCGCAATTGTGTTTGAATGCCGCGCGCAGCGTTACATGAAACAAGTAGTTCGACGCTTTGCCGCTTGGTAGTGGATTACTTTCAGTGTAACTCACTGAAAGTATTTAATTACAGACTACTCTGTAGCATTAGGGCCCGCTCTACTATATACATATAATATTATATGTACATATATATATATGTATGCATAAGCACAAAATCTAAAATCAGAATTTGCAGTAATACTTCGTGAATACAAAACAATACTTTTAAGTTAAACATTTTTACAGGGCAATACCTGACTTCTTATATTGACATTCTACCTTTCTATCCTCAGTGTTTGGCGTCTTGTTGTCAATACGCTTTTCTGTTTTCTGAATAAACTTGTACATACTAGATCTAAATGTTTGACCTAATCCGCATAGTGTTATAAAAATAGTGAAACATACAAAAAGTTTTTCCAGCTTATTTTTAATGTAGAAAATTCTTACAATGTATCCCTTTACACATTTGAAGCGATTAAAGTAATATTGAAATCCTTGTAACAGAGTTTCTTCCTACATTCCTATTAAAAACCGAAAAATCTTTAAATATAAGCTGTGCGTTCTGTATGTACACACTCGATTAGAATCTTCCGGCCGACATATTTTATACGTTATACAGGGTGTAACAAAAATGTTGCAGTTCCTTGAAAGGGGTGATTCCTGAGACGATTTCAAACAACTTTTTCCTTAGCGAAAATGTTAGGTGAAGCTTTGTTAACGAGTTATTAACGAAAAACATTGACCAATCAGAGCGCGAGTTTACCGGTGAAGCGGCCGCGGTAGCGAAGTCTACAACGCTAGACGCTGCGCTTGTGCTTCGAACAAACAAGTCGACACGCATCGATGAACATAACATTATTATAAGAAATTAAAACGGCATAACAAATAAAGTCAAGTCCTTTACCATTTTTTGTTTATCATTGAAAGTGATTAATTATTTTAAATCGGGGGAAATCACGTGTGGCGTAAAAAGGCAAATACACAGTTTGTTTGTTAAGGTGAATCGAAAATAATAATTATTTGAAGCGAAAGAATAAGGAGTACGTACATTTCTTTTTCAAATAACGTATAAAGGAAAAGGCAAAGTAATAAAAAATGGATGAAAAGTGATCCTAGTTCGTTACTGAGATAAAAGTTTGTAGTTCAACAACGGTCAGCAGTGTTTTTTATAATGAATAGGTGTGCTTAAAAATCCCGAAGAAAAGTGTACATATGGAACGTGGGAGAATTGTTGGGGAAAAGAAGTCCGCGTTAAAGTAAAAAAATAATAATCAACAATAAATTACATGCGACTCACCCTTTCGGCAATTCACCTGTAGTTTTTAAACCTGTGTCACTGGGTCACTGTACCGGTCCTGGTCATGGTTTATGGTAGCCCAGCGCCTAGACCACAGCTGATCGCAGGTATACGACACCACCCACAGTTAAGGGTCACAACATCAGGTGCATCCGGGTTAAGGCACCAAAAAACGAATGTATTCACTTCACTACAGCCACTAATACACTAATCACTTGTCACGATCACTTCATTTTTGTATGCGGAATGAGTTGTTCCTACGTTATAACAATTGGTGGCTCCGAAAGGGGTTGATTGCTGTCAATTTAGGAAATGCTCCACATAGCCGCCGTCAGGGTTGACGCACGTTTGTGCACGTAAAATAATGTGCCACTGCACGCGTTGGAGCATCGCTGGTATGATGTTCGCAATTGCATCATGTATACGTGAAACTGCTTCTTCTGGGATGTCCACTGGTTGACGGTACACTTCATTCTGAAACGATTGTTGTACAACAAATACAAAACGCAAGTAAATAAAAAAATAATGCTTATAATAAATGTAAGTAAAAGGTAACAGCAATAATCAAATTACCTTTAGGTGTTACTGGGCCATTGTACCGATCCTGGTAATCGACGGACGCAATGTCGCCGGGTCTAGCGTTATAATTCGCGGATCCAGCTTTGAGAGTACTCGCACATTAGCAATCGCGTTACCATCGCATCGAGCATGCACCCGAAACACCGTGCAGTACTCCTGCGCTGTGTGCATGCTGGATTGGAGATTGCTGACTGACTGAAAGAAATTTTCCGAAGGAGCTTCTCCTACCCTCAAGCAGTTTCGTATCGTTTCACTATGGGTTAACTCCCTCTACTACAAGAAAACTTAGGGATAAAGAAACTAGCATTCGTTAAAAAGAAATACGTGCTTTGCTGAAATGTGCTACGAATGGACCATCGAGCAGTTCCAAAAGGCGCTTGATCCGCTAATTTACAACCTACGTATCCATTGCTTCGAGATAGAAAACAGACACCACGTGCATCGGTCTGACAGGGCCCAAGAAAAAGAGGCGCAGGGAGTCCTTTCTGTATTCGAGGGACAGGAGAAACATTTTCAGCGACACGTGTTGAGTTGACGCTGCTAGGGTCACTCCGACTACCTTGGCGAAGGCCTAACCGCGCGCTTGAGTAATTTATGATTTAATTGCTTCGCCTTTGTAACGGACGCGAACGGAGGATATCGGAAATGCGAAATAGAAATGGATAGTTTTTATTCCGTTTCGTGAGGGAATTTTTGTGCCTCTTCTCACCCCTACGTACCCATTGCTTCCAGAAAGAAAGCAGACCCACGTACAACGCTCCAAAAGGGTCTGAAGGAAAGAGAAAGCTTACACAGGAAAACGCATGCTATTCCTTTTTTCCTTTCTTCGATTCTGATAAACAAATTTCGAAAATTATTCATTAATAATTTATATCAATTATAATTCATCAAAATATACAGTCCATCTAAATTATTAGTTTATAATTTATCAATTACTTTTTAATAAGTAATTACACTACATATTAATCAGCTATAAATAACCACAATAAATGATATTCAAGGATTCTTACAATCGGGTAACTCCTTACTGTTCCACATTGCCAAAGATTATTTCTAGGCGGTTATGCGTCCATGCTTTTCTAGATTGTATTTTAAAACTTTTTTTAATACTCGTAGGACAAGAAACATTAGAATCGTAGGAAGCAAAAAAAAGAACAGCATGTGTTTTCCTGTGTAAGCTTTCTCTTTCCTTCAGACCCTTTTGGAGCGTTGTACGTGGGTCTGCTTTCTTTCTGGAAGCAATGGGTACGTAGGGGTGAGAAGGGGCACAAAAATTCCCTCACGAAACGGAATAAAAACTATCCATTTCTATTTCGCATTTCCGATATCCTCCGTTCGCGTCCGTTACAAAGGCGAAGCAATTAAATCATAAATTACTCAAGCGCGCGGTTAGGCCTTCGCCAAGGTAGTCGGAGTGACCCTAGCAGCGTCAACTCAACACGTGTCGCTGAAAATGTTTCTCCTGTCCCTCGAATACAGAAAGGACTCCCTGCGCCTCTTTTTCTTGGGCCCTGTCAGACCGATGCACGTGGTGTCTGTTTTCTATCTCGAAGCAATGGATACGTAGGTT
The DNA here is from genome assembly GCA_030770465.2 of Perdita meconis. NCBI lineage: Eukaryota > Metazoa > Arthropoda > Insecta > Hymenoptera > Andrenidae > Perdita > Perdita meconis. The sequence continues at coordinate 1,328,822 of JASKOS020000019.1, forward strand.
GTAAATTAGCGGATCAAGCGCCTTTTGGAACTGCTCGATGGTCTATTCGTAGCACATTTCAGCAAAGCACGTATTTCTTTTTAACGAATGCTAGTTTCTTTATCCCTAAGTTTTCTTGTAGTAGAGGGAGTTAACCCATAGTGAAACGATACGAAACTGCTTGAGGGTAGGAGAAGCTCCTTCGGAAAATTTCTTTCAGTCAGTCAGCAATCTCCAATCCAGCATGCACACAGCGCAGGAGTACTGCACGGTGTTTCGGGTGCATGCTCGATGCGATGGTAACGCGATTGCTAATGTGCGAGTACTCTCAAAGCTGGATCCGCGAATTATAACGCTAGACCCGGCGACATTGCGTCCGTCGATTACCAGGATCGGTACAATGGCCCAGTAACACCTAAAGGTAATTTGATTATTGCTGTTACCTTTTACTTACATTTATTATAAGCATTATTTTTTTATTTACTTGCGTTTTGTATTTGTTGTACAACAATCGTTTCAGAATGAAGTGTACCGTCAACCAGTGGACATCCCAGAAGAAGCAGTTTCACGTATACATGATGCAATTGCGAACATCATACCAGCGATGCTCCAACGCGTGCAGTGGCACATTATTTTACGTGCACAAACGTGCGTCAACCCTGACGGCGGCTATGTGGAGCATTTCCTAAATTGACAGCAATCAACCCCTTTCGGAGCCACCAATTGTTATAACGTAGGAACAACTCATTCCGCATACAAAAATGAAGTGATCGTGACAAGTGATTAGTGTATTAGTGGCTGTAGTGAAGTGAATACATTCGTTTTTTGGTGCCTTAACCCGGATGCACCTGATGTTGTGACCCTTAACTGTGGGTGGTGTCGTATACCTGCGATCAGCTGTGGTCTAGGCGCTGGGCTACCATAAACCATGACCAGGACCGGTACAGTGACCCAGTGACACAGGTTTAAAAACTACAGGTGAATTGCCGAAAGGGTGAGTCGCATGTAATTTATTGTTGATTATTATTTTTTTACTTTAACGCGGACTTCTTTTCCCCAACAATTCTCCCACGTTCCATATGTACACTTTTCTTCGGGATTTTTAAGCACACCTATTCATTATAAAAAACACTGCTGACCGTTGTTGAACTACAAACTTTTATCTCAGTAACGAACTAGGATCACTTTTCATCCATTTTTTATTACTTTGCCTTTTCCTTTATACGTTATTTGAAAAAGAAATGTACGTACTCCTTATTCTTTCGCTTCAAATAATTATTATTTTCGATTCACCTTAACAAACAAACTGTGTATTTGCCTTTTTACGCCACACGTGATTTCCCCCGATTTAAAATAATTAATCACTTTCAATGATAAACAAAAAATGGTAAAGGACTTGACTTTATTTGTTATGCCGTTTTAATTTCTTATAATAATGTTATGTTCATCGATGCGTGTCGACTTGTTTGTTCGAAGCACAAGCGCAGCGCCTAGCGTTGTAGACTTCGCTACCGCGGCCGCTTCACCGGTAAACTCGCGCTCTGATTGGTCAATGTTTTTCGTTAATAACTCGTTAACAAAGCTTCACCTAACATTTTCGCTAAGGAAAAAGTTGTTTGAAATCGTCTCAGGAATCACCCCTTTCAAGGAACTGCAACATTTTTGTTACACCCTGTATATATGCACAGTTTTTGACGAAGTTACATGACTGGGGTGCAACAGCAACAGCCAGAAATGCAGCAATGAAGCCTGAGGTGTACAAAATCCCATGTAAATCTAAAAAGTTCAGGCATCCTGTTCTCCGAATCAAAGTGGCCTATCGATAAACGGTTTTCAGGAATTATGTGGCCTATGTAGAGCATTATTTCTGCCGAGTTTGAAAAAATTCGGTGTTGGTTGAAAAAACGGCCTTATAGACCCTTCCCCCTATAAACTGCGCGCTCGGTATGTGCGCACTCGCCTAAGATCTTCCGGATTACATATTTTATAGGTTATACATATGCACAGTTTTTGACGAAGTTGCATGACTGGGATGAAACGGCAACAGTAAGAAATGCAGCAATGAATCCTGAGATGTACAAAATCCCATGTAAATCTAAAAAGTTCAGGCATCCAGTGCTCCGAATTGAAGTGGCCTATCGATAAACGGTTTTCAGGAATTATGTGGCCTATGGGGAGCATTATTTCTGCCAAGTTTGAGAAGAATCGGTCTGGGGCAAAAAAAGGGCCTTATAGACACCCCTCCTTTCTAAATCTTTGTCATTTTTTCAGGAAGGATGTTCTATGTGAGAAAACCGCAATAAGGTTGCTTATTACGAAATGCGATTTGTTCTCGAAAAATACATTGAAATCTGAGACATCATTTCGACAACTGTTTTTTGCTAAGCGGTTCGTAAAGAAGGAAGTATGTTTGTGAAATTCCTTATGAAATAGACGGACGGCACACATGAAAAGTGCTACAGAGAATCGTATACCCATTATGGAAGCGTGGCGGTGGACACTGTCGATATGGATAGTCCTTGTTGCCGGCGTATTGCTGAGGCATCTGGGCGTGCTGAGGGTGTTGATTATGAGGGTGCCATCCAGCGCGAGCGTGAGGCGGCGCTGGGTGGCGCGAGTGAGGCCCAGTCGGTGTGGCACCAGATACTACGGCCCTGTAACGTCCCTGCATGCCCAGGCCTCCACGATGCTGATGATTTCCTGGGCCGTTCATTCCCTTGCCCTCTCGCGCTGTCTCTTTTGATCCTATCGTATAATTCTTTTTCTCAATCGCACTGTATACCTCCCCCCCTATCTCTCTCTCTCACTCACTCACGCACGCACGCACGCACTCACGCACTCACTCACTCACTCACTCACTCACGCACTCACTCACTTACTCACTCACTCACTCACTCACGCACTCACTCACTCACTCACTCACGCACTCACTCACTCACTCACTCACTCACGCACTCACTCACTCACTGACTCACTCCACTCTCTCCTAACCCTTTTACCTTTTCTCTCTCAAGCACCTGCGCGTGCTGCGCGCACGCGTGTGTACGTATATGTATGCTTCTCTTCTCTTCTTGTGTCACTGTATCCCTCTTTTGTTGACGGCTAACCAGAAATCGGCGAGAAGTTTATAACCTCACTGCCATGCGACTTCACTCAGAGTATTTTTCTGGCTCGAACCACTACAGATGAACCAGCGTGCAAGGAAGACCTCTCTGAAGGTATTGAAACCTGGCGAGATAGTTAAATGACATTACCACGACGGCGAGGAGAGAGGTTAGATGCGACTCGCGAATTCAAACTAGTCAGCGCCGCTCTTTCGAAATGTCGAAAGAACATCCGAGCGAGCCGCCATATTGAGCGCTGTTCAATACACTCAGTCGCGGCTCTACCAACATCGCAGGCCCCGTGCCTTTTTCAGTCTTATTATAAATTTTGGAAGCTTAATAATTTTATCGATAATTTATGGGACTATACAGTTCTTACTGTCGAGGTTTACGGGAGTAAGCCGTCTCCCGAAAATTTCCCGACGTTTTGCTAGCATTGCAGCGGTTTCTACGGTGGTCTAGAAACACACCGAAACAGTCGATAGTACACAGTTTACTCCCGGAAGCCTCAACAGTAAAAACTGTGTGAAGCCGGGTCGTGAAAGCCTCACAAATCTCTGATTTATGAGACTGTATTTTTTGCATAAATTTGCTTCTCTTAACTCTTTAATCGAGAATAAAGAATTATCTTATTATTAAGAAATGCTTCTTCACTTTACAAAACGAAATAATTTGTTATAAAAGAATGCTTATAAGACGAGTTATCACTTTCTTACTACCAGTTAACTCGTCATTGAGAAATACTTGTTCAGCGCGCAAGATGAGATAACTTGTCTTGGGAGCATTTCTTAATAACGAATTAACTCTTCGTTCCCGGTTAAAAAATTAAGAAAACTACCCATTGTTCGATTTCGAAAATATGTATTTTATACTTTACAATTCACGAGATTACAAGTAAAGACTGCACTTGAAAAAGAAGAAGATATGGATAGGGAATGGTTAATTTTCGTAAGTTTGAATTCACGCCATTGCCATTCATTGAATGTCAGGTTTAATTACAGGATTGACACACGTTACACTTGGAAATAGTTGTTACAAGAGAGACAGATTTTAGTTAGAGATTTCGGGTATAATAGTAGAAACGCTATGCCTACAATGGTGCGGTGGCGGATTGCGAACGGCGACTAGTTCGGATGCTGTTCTCTTTGGCGTTCGAGTGGAAACGCTGCACCTTTCCCGCCGCGCCGCCTAGCCTCCGTTAATTATTATGTACACACTCTCGTTGCTCCTCATTTTCTCTCGCTCGCCGTCAGCAAACGTTTGCTCTTTGTCATCCTTTATCTGCCGTGGAGTCCGCGAAAAGGAGCGAATTGCGGGATAGGCTGGTGCGCGAGGTGCGCAAACTGCACATAATTCCACAGGAATATTTATGAAATCACGCGCGCGAGTCCGCCGATTTTATTGTTCATTTAGCTTCTCAGATGTGTTCCTTCATCTGTTGAAAACAGATACCAGTCGAAAATGATATTTTTTCTACATTGGAATTCTAGAAAATGTGATACAAGCAGAGATTCGAATCCTAACCCGTCCCTGAACTTGGTACACGGTATCCTACACTGAGAGAAATAAAGCTCTAAATTTTACTACATTTTCACACTAAAGTAGCAGGATTGGTGCACTCGTGATGAAACTTCTTCCAAAATGCTAAAAATGCCAAATGCTCGGACGGGATTCGAATCCACACGACCCTCGCGTCAGTAAACTGCATCCTAAGCAACTCCGTCCAAGTGTGCTTCTGCTATTTCTTCTAATTTGCTTCTCGTTTGGTATATATTCATGTATTTATTTAGATTTATTTGTTGTCCATAAATTTGACTATCCTACATATGTATAGATCAGTCATTCTTCGAATTTGGTTCTCATTTGGAATATCTGTGTATTCACATCTATTCATAACGTTTATATTATTCGTCTTTCATAAATTTCATCATTCCACTATTAGGCCAGTCAAATTAGTCAATAAATGTACTCATTTGTGCGAAAATTCCTACAAAAATTCCTCCACGTTGCACGCATTGGTTGAGATTATGTTTAGAAATGAAAATAACAAAAAATTAACAGCTGGATTTTTTAAATAAACAGTTGGTGGACGTTGAATGTCGAAAAAGGGACTCTTTTTTAAAAAATCGATTATATCTCGGAATTCCAAAATCCAAGGAAAGAATACATACTTGAAATAAAAGTTGTAAATTATTGAATTATCTAGAAAATTATGGGGTAGCAAGTTACGATAGTGTTGATAGTTGAGCTGATAAGTACACGAAATGTTTCATGATAATAATGGTATTTAATTAGCCTGTCGACGGAATAATGTTATTGTAGTTCATAAAAGTACAGTTAGTACATACGTGGTGAGTATTTAAGTGTATTTGTATGAACTGGAATAACTGTTAATATTATGAAACATATATTATATCATGAAACAGGAATATGAACAAATTCCACTTACTTTTACACAATTTGTCGGTGTAAAATTTCAAATAAATGTTTATACATGTAATTTCATAGTAATTTAATATGCATATTCATTATAATGAATTGTTTCGATTGACGTATTGATACAAACAATGCCATTATGTATACATAAATTGGAAAGAAAGAGTTGTAAACATTGCTAAAACTAATTTTAATGGTTTAAATATTAAAATCTAAGGCTAATATTACAATAATTATAATTGTCTCGTCAAGGTGACCCAAATATTAAAAAAAAAGTCAAATAATGTGCATTATATTCCGGCACAGCCAAACGCGAAACAGAAGCCACGCGCACTCCACAAGCGCTCCGAGCGCTAGACCAGTGCAAGTAAAAACTTCATGACAACTTATCTTCAAAACCACTCACATTATTAAGTTCTAGACAAATTTAAGACTAATTTTGAACCTTCCTTCGTAGGTACCGCAAGTTTGAGCTCTTAATATTAAATGTCTTATGAGTAAAGTTGTAAAAAAAGTCACCGTATTTCAATGCACTAAATGGCTTCTCATGCGACAATTATTTTCACATATACTGAACATCTTAAAAACGCCCTTAGCTGCAAAATGCCATACCTAGCGCTTAGTTGTCAAAATTGTTAAATTTCACGGTTTCATATTAAAGTTTGAAATCTCTAAAATCGATTAAGCACAGAATTAATTTTGTAGCATGTATGGTAAAAAAGTTATTTTTAATTGATCAAAACAAGATTTCCTACTTAACAGTTCCATTGTGCGGAAACTACTTCACCAAACGAGCCGAGCTTTCAAGGATATTTTCTTATATATTAGATGTACCATTTCAAAAACTTCCATCTACTTATTTTAGAATGTGTTTACTTCTTTTAGAATTACAATCATTTTCCTAAAATACATTTTCTTGCGTTTACCACCGATTTTTAGCTCCACTTGAACGGTCGTATCCGTTTGACCTTCAGAGGAATGGTCAAGGTCATGTCAAGGTCAACATGATTTTTTAAATGGAATACCCCATTTTTCATCATGCAGTGTTGAAGCTGACGATGAGACCTTTTCAAAACACTAGGCTGATGACCTATTTCTGTTAAGAATTGCCTGAGTTCTGAGCGTTGAGAGTGAAGAAAGTCTATTGTACCAAATAGTCTGGAAACGTCAAATAGTTTGAAAGAGAACCATTTTTGAAAAAAGTGTTTTGAAGCAATGTTTTAGGGTGTCCATAATTCTATTGGACGGTCGTATCTATTTGACCTTCAAAGGAGCGGTCAAGGTCATGTCAAGGTCAACATGATTTTTAAAATGAAAAACTCCACTTTTGATCATGTAATGTTAAAGCTGACAATGAGACCTTTTCAAAACACTAGCTGCTGACCTATCTTCGTTCAAAATTGCCTGAATGCTGAGGTTATCTATCGCCAAATTGTTAGAGGTACAACGACGCGAATCAAAACAATTCGAAATTTCGGAATTAATGTCGTTGGATAGTAGTACTGAAATCGGCGTCATGATTTCGATAGTATTTCTAGCGCATGTGCAGTAACATCTTTGAGATGCAATTTCGGCCGAGTGATGTGGTAAACATTGGAATAATCATTGTACACAAGCGAGAGTCTATTTCTTCATTCTCAACGTTCAGAACTTAAACAATTCGCAACAGAAATAGGTCATCAGCTAGTGTTTTGAAAAGGTCTCATCGTCAGCTACAACACTGCATGAGGAAAAATGGGGTGTTCCATTTAAAAAAATCATGTTGACCTTGACATGACCGTGACCGTTCCTCTGAAGGTCAAACGGATACGACAGCTCAATAGAATTTTTACAACCCTAAAACATTGCTGTAAAACATTTTTTTCAAAAATGTTCCGTTTTCGAAATATTTGACCGTTTCCATACTTTTGGCGCACCCTGTATATGCGTGAGCAGGTATGGTAGGGGGACCGCTGTCTGCCGACTCGGCGGAGAAAGCCGTGAGGGGAACAAATGACTTCAAGGTCGGGAGCCACAGTTCGCCACCCCTGTTCTAGATAATTCAATAATCTACAACCTTTATTTCAAGTATGTATACTTTCCTTGGACTTCTGAATTCCAAGATATAATCGATTTTTCAAAAAAGCCCCTTTTTCGACATTCAACGCCTACCGACTGTTTATTTAAAAAAATCCAGTTGTTAATTTTTTGTTATTTTCATTTCTAAACATAATCCCAACCAATGCGTGCAACCTGCAGGAATTTTTGAAGGAATTTTTGCACGAATGAGTACATTTCTTGACTAATTTGACTGGCCTAATATAGTGAAATGATGAAATTTATGAAAGACAAATTAATATAAACGTTATGAATAGATGTGAATATACAGATATTTCAAATGAGAACCAAATTTGAAGAATGAAAATCAGAAGCACCCTTCGGCGGTGTTACGCATCAGCGCTGCAGCTTACTGATGCGAGGATCGCAACTTTGTATCCCATGGGGGCATCTGAAATTTTAGCGTTTGGGATTTTTACTACATTTTGTTCGAATTTGCACCACAAGTGTACCTATCCTGCTGCTCTAATACTGAAATGTAGAAAAATTTAGAACTTTATTTCTCTCAGTGTAGAATAACCCGTCTAACCGGGCAACACAAATCTGTAACGTAGACCTAACCCAGTTATATACGGGTTGCACTAATTGTAAGATAGTAAAAACCATGGTTGAGATGATTGTAGAGCCATGTTTACAATTCTAATATTGGAAAACACGTAGAGCAACAAAATTTTTCCAGTATACTATTTAGTATTCACTCTCTTTTAACACCTCAAGCCGGTACGACGTACACGTGTACATACGTTTCGCACGTAGTAAGAAAAATTAACGCATCTCCGTACACTACTGAATGTCAATGAGAAACTTTTACAGCAATTAATTCTACAATGTTTCTGCTTATTTGCCATTATATGTATTTTTTGAGGATTTGTGTCTGGCTATTTAAGAAAAAAGTAAGATGCTCCGAACAGTAATTCAATCACCGATTTGAGGGGTTAATATATTTCATAAATTGATATAGAGGCTATAAACAATATACGTTTAAATAATTTGAGGTGTGGAAGTAGAGCACTGAAGAGATGAGTATGCAGGCTGCAGCAGAGTGATTGTTGGCAATATTATAATATTATAATGTTACAAACTTCAGCGTGTTCTGCAATACGCGGTGTTACACTCCCCACCACCACTTACTTATCCCCACTTATCCCTCTGCTGGAGCCCTAATGGCGATTACGTATAATCATCTCTTTAGTGCTCTAGTGCAGGCTTGCAATTTAACTGAACTTCGCGGCCGATTCTCGCAGGCAACGCCTCCTTCCTCCGGCCGCGCGCCTCACTCCCCGCGGCAGCCATAGTGCTCGGTAGGCCTCAGGCGCGATTGGCATGTGTGCCGAGCACTACGGCTGCCGCGGGGAGTGAGGCGCGCGGCCGGAGGAAGGAGGCGTTGCCTGCGAGAATCGGCCGCGAAGTTCAGTTAAATTGCAAGCCTGCTCTAGTGGAAGGTTAGTGTCCAATGCATCTTCATTTATACAGGGTGTAGTAAATTTCGTGGGACATCTTGGACATGTAGGCAGCAGACACTAAAATAATAAGACAAGTTCCTATACAATGTGCTCGAAAACGCTCAGTTTATTAGTTACACGCAGTTTTATATTTTGTAAAGTACGAATGCAGCACTGTTTCATTTCTTGTAAGGTAAATGACCGCAATTTGGGCTCCCTTATCGTGAAAAAGAATCAGTTATGATACATTCTTTCTAATTTTAATTTCAAAGTACAGAATATATGCTTTCCTATTTGATGAAACATCTTTTGTCGATACACGTTAAGAATCGCCGGAGGCCCACTTACGCCTAGGGATGCCATCCGCGAACTGCGGTCACTGACATTAAAAGAGTTGAGCCAGTGTTACGACGGCATTTTACGAAATATAAAATACCGTGTAATTAATAAACTAAGCGTTTTCGAACATGTTCCGTCCGGTAACGGTTTTTCCCAGGAATCATTCGGTTTCCAGATGGAGAAGTTGACGGAGCGTTTCTCGCGTCAAAAACTGCTCCTAAGGCACGTACGGCCAATTACGGAAATTAACGTTTTTCCGAAATCTGAACGGGACAATGATTCCTCTCGTAATAACCGTCACGGACCATATTTTTCCCGGAGTCGGTTACGATGCGCCAGGTCGACTTCGATTCGAGCGCAAAGGTCGGCCGCCGGCAATCGGGACTTATGGCCATAAAACGGTCGCCAGCGAGACATTCGCAATCGGTTCTCGCGGCAACCCGAGGTTCGTTTCTTTCTTTCCTAAATTTCGCAGGGAAGGTTCCCTCCTCCATCGGTGAGGATCTCGCTCCGAAGGATCTTCCTCCTTCAGGTCGATAACGAATCGAAGACGCGTTTCGGAAATCGTAGCGGAGGTTGAAACCCCCAGAATTCGCGACTCGGTCGATGCGAAGAGGAGAAGGAAACGGACTTCGGAAAAATCGGCAGAATCGTTTTAGTCATCGTACGGACTAGAGTTAACTTGAGAACTTTTTCGGTCATCGTTCGGACCATCTCGTCTTCGAGAAAATTTTCGATCATCGTACGGATCAGAAGATTTCGATCTCAGTTTCACCTGCACATTACATAGTTATTCGTAGAACTAGCCACTCAAAATTAATTTGGCGGGCGGCAAGTACGCGTCGCAACCATACATATTTTTTGGTCCTTCGAGCCGGATCCGCGATCTGTGGAGTGGAAATTCTGTGTGTTGTGCAGTGAAACAAACTGGTTACGAAACATTGGATTAATCCTGTGAGGAAAAGACCTGTGGACGTTAGCGAACACCACGCGGAGATCAACTTCAAGGAAACGGAGGAATCGACCTGCTGGGAACTCGATGTCTGAGGCCAGCGTTTGGACGTACAACCAGTCAGGACTTCGGTAAAGGTAGGCTCGTTTCGTTACGATTTACCAATCGTCCGTTCCTTAAGTTCTCCTTTTGTCGCCTCGTCTCGATTCTCCAATTAAACGAAAACCATAGAGAACGCGAGCTCGGATAGAACCGCTACCGACAATTTGGAATCGTCTATCCGCGGATTGAGGCAAAAGCGCCGTTGTTTTACGCAAGTTACGATGCTCAACACGTATGTTGAGAAATACGTCAAGAAGTTGTACGATGCCCTGGACGAATTTGGCATGCTCGAGGACTTCGAAGACACCGAACGCGATCGGGTGGAAATCGTCGATTATTATGACGACGTACTCACGTCCGCGATCGTGCTGCAAGAATCGTTTGCTGACTCGGAAAACTCGCGACCGGTCGGTGGTGCAACGCGCGATTCACCGGCACCTTCCGCATCGTCAGCGTACGAGATGGCAGTCAAACTACCGAAAATTGACTTGCCGAAATTCGACGGGCGAACTGAGAAGTGGGTCACGTTTAAGGACGTTTTCTTGAATATGATCCACTCTCAATCAACATTGAGCAACGTCCAGAAGGTCAATTACCTTCGACTTTCATTGTCCGGTAAAGCCGAAAACGCAATTGAGGCATTCACGATTTCCGACGAAAATTACGACGCGGTCTGGAAACATCTTTTCGAGATCTACGACAACAAACTTTCCCTCGTTCTACGTCATGCCGCTTTGCTACGAGAGACGTCACGAATGCCAGACGACTCATCGGAGGCATCTAGGGATCTCGTCGCTTCAGGCACTCGGTCGAGCAAGAGAGGATATCGCTAACGATCTTCTCGTAAGCATCGTCGTGTCGAAAATGTCCAAAGAAACGCGCAGGAACTGGGAGAGGACGTTGTCAGACACCGAGATGCCGAAGATTGACGATATCTTCAAGTTTCTGCACATGACGTCGCACCAGTGCAAGGATTACGATTCGGTGTCGTTCGTGGATCAACCGACAGAAGAATGCGAAACGGTTTTGGTCGTCGCGAGGAAAAAAACGTACGGTTCGACATCGAAATCCAACCGTAAACGAAATTCTCCGCCATCGTCTCCGCGTATGAACCGCTGAGAAACGTTCGTGTCGGCTACGAAAAATACGAACGCAACGTCTTCGAAGAAGACCAAGTGTCCGACTTGCCATACGGGAACGCACGAGCCGTATCAGTGCAAAAACCTTGTCGAGTGGACAATCGACGAACGCTTGACAGCAGTTCGCAAGGCTGATCTCCGCTTAAATTGTCTTTGGGCCAATCATTCGACGGCAGATTGCAGAGCCAGTAAGTGCCGTGTGTGTAACGAACCGCACAATACGAGGTTACACCACGATGTAACGCCGCGACGTTCTAGTCAGTCCGACGAATGACTGCACCAACCGAACGGGTCACGATATTTCGCGCATCGAAGCACCGCCTTTATTGCCGATGGACCGACCAACGGACTCTTAACAACCGCGATCGTCGACGCGTTAGATCGCGAGGGTGAGTCACTCGAGTGTCGGACATTCTTGGACACGTGCTCGAACGCGAATTTCATTACGGAAGACTTCGCTGCGAAATTACGTCTTCCTATGAAGAATCAAAGCGTGGCCATCGAAGCTCTGAATGAGCTCAATACGACGACCAACAGGCTCGTATACGTTACGATAAAATCACGCGTTACGCGGCACGAACGAACACTCGCGTTTTATACGATTCCGCGTAAGGTAAATGTACCAATGACTAGCCACGTCCCATTACCTGGCCACTAATGACATTTTATTTTTTAACAAGCTAAACTGACATAAAATAAAAAGAATATTTGTACCAATTTATTATTTAAACATTCAGCCTTCTAAATTAAAAATTATATCCCTAAACTTTTTGTTTAAAATATTAAAAATATTGCTTGAAATATCGTAGTCAAATGCACCATGAATCTTCATGGATTCCTTAAGATATGGCTAAGAAATGCGTAGTACTTACCAAGGTGATAAATATCATTATACTACATTTTTTTATATAAAAAAAGCAGTTATAGAATCTTAAGAATATTTATAATAAATAGAAAACAAAGAATTACGCATGTAAATAGTTTTTAAGTCACAAATTTATGTGGTTATGTACTAGTACGTAATAATCTTATTTGCCCAATAACTAACCGCGACACGTGTTTCACATTTTTCTTGCTTTTTAGTTTCTTCATAAAGTTAATTTAGGTGAGTTAATATTTATTATAAAGAATGAAGTTAGATTTTATAGGTTTTTTGTTGTTTTACATTTATTTATTTATTTTTATTTATATATGCTACACTTAACCTCAAATTATAGAACATACAATGGGCAAGGATACAGAAAAGTAGAAGAGAAAGAAAATAAAAAGGCAGTAGCTGAAGAAAGGAAAAAGTTGGACGAAGAGATCAAACGACTGACAACTATGAAAAAAGCATTACAAAAAAAATGGATTAATAATAAAACTATATCATTTATTACACAGTAAAACCTTGTTTCACGACTTTACTTTTTAACCTTTTAATGGCCTCTTTATTAAGTATATTCATACTTTTTAACTTTTTTAATGCTTCTGATTTAGTTTATTTCTTATTTTCACTATACAAAATAAAATTTCGTTCGCTAACATTATTTTTAATACTCTGTCAAAGTCATGGCCACTTATTGGGACCTCGAAATTTGGACACTGGGACAATCGCGTTTGGCTGGCCAGGTATTGGTACATCACGTCTCCTTACATTTTTAATTAATTTATATTTAATATCGTTGAAAATAATCGTTTCTTTTGCACTTATTTAATGTAAAATGTAATACCCTTCAAAATACAATATTTTTTTTATACTTTAAAGTTAATTTTATGCCTTAAATTTAAGATATTTGTTCTCCTTGTTCTTAGACGACCAGTTATTGGTACATTTACCTTATATCGGGACTGTTGCCGGACTCCCAAATAGATCGGTCGAAAATTTTTATACCGGTGAACGTTCGGCTGGCTGATCCGCAGTTTCATCGGCCGGCGTCGATTGACATGTTGATAGGTACAGGTCCTACCTTAACCTGCTTCAGCATCGGTCAAGTCAACCTCTCCAATCGTGTAGATTCAACGGATCTCATCCTCCAGAGGACGCAACTGGGATGGATCATCGGGGGGAGTGTTTGGACCAGCAAGGAACGTACGTCGCGAAATACGTTTCTTGCTAATATTGATTTCGATTTGAAATCATTTTGGGAGCTGGAAGAGGGACCACGCACGTACCATCTTTTGCCCGAAGAACGCGAATGCGAAGCACACTTCGCAAAATACGTCCGACGCAGAGATTCAGGACGTTACATCGTCGCCCTGCTATTTAACGACAGAAAACTTCATATCGGCGAATCTCGATCGCGTGCGCTGAATCGGTTTCTGTCGTTAGAGCGCAAGTTCCAGCGTGACGCAAACCTGGAACAGGAGTATCGGGCGGTCATTGAAGAATATCTGTCTCTCGGGCACCTGTCGCAGGCAGACGACTTCGACGCGCAAGGTTTCTACTTGCCACACCACGCGGTCATAAAACCCTCGAGCTCCACGACGAAGGTTCGAGTAGTTTTCGATGGATCAGCGAAATCGACAACCGGGATATCATTGAACGACACGCAGATGATAGGCCCCACGATACAGGATGATATCTTCTCGTTATTATTATGGTTTCGTACACACACGTTCGTGATAACCGGAGACATCGAGAAAATGTATCGTCAGATACCGTGCCATACCTCGCCGTGAGGTGTCTTCATTAGCTCGCAGACGATGAAAGGCTCCAGTACCCAATCGCATCGAAGGTACTCAAGCGGGATCTGTACGTAGACGATTTGCTCACCGGAGTAAATTCGTACAGCGAAGCCTTGAGTCTACGAAACGAAATCATCGGTTTGCTTGAGCAAGGAAGGCTCAATATTCGGCAATGGGTTTTGAACGACCTACGAGTCCTTGCTGGACTGTCGAACGAACAGATTCATCCGACGTACGAGGCATGTTTTTAAAGTAAGTACCGTTTGGAAATAAAAAAGAAACAAGTAGAATTTTCTGACCAATTTTATTTTCATATGAAAGCCTGTACCTCAATCTATTTTTTGTAAGGTTTGTGAACAGGACACATGTTATGTAATATACGAAGGTGTGAAGCATGTCGAGTATGGAAAACAGTCATTCTTTCTATGGTTACGGAATAATAAAGACCGATTTAACCTTACATTTTCTACATAATTCCCGCCAATATTAAGGCACTTATCATATATACAATCAGTTTTTGAATCCCCTCTTCATAGAAGTCTGCCGCCTGATTTGACATCCACTGCAACACGGTCGTTTTGACCTCATCATCGTTGTTGTGGCGAAGACCGCCCAGATGTTTCTTCAAATGCAGGAACAGGTGGTAGTCACTGTGCGCTAGATCGGGACTGTACGAAGGGTGATCAAGTTGTTCCCAGTGAAATGATGCGATGAGATCTTGAGTTTCTGTAGCCGTGTGTGGACGGGCATTATCATGAAGCAAAACGATCCCCCTAGACAGTATGCCACGCCTTTTGTTTTGGATTGCACGGCGCAGTTTCTTTAAAGTCTCACAATACGTCGTAGAATTTATTGTGTCACCACGAGGCAGAAAATCCACAAGCAATACTCCCTTTCTGTCCCAAAACACAGTACACATGATTTTCTGAACTGAAATTGTTTGCTTGAACTTCACTCTCTTGGGTGATGATTCCGGAGTAGCGTAAGCCACCCAGGTTTCGTCGCCTGTGACAATTTGGCTTAAAAAATCATCACCTTCCTCACTGTATCGCTGAAGGCAAGTTAAAGCACTACCGAAACGTTTGGCTTTATGCTCCTCTGTCAACATTTTCGGTACCCAGCGTGCGCACACTTTTCGATACTTTAAGCGTTCGCTCACAATTTCATACAGAACACTGCGTGAAACCCGAGGAAATTCATCAGATAATGACGAAATCGTAAAGCGTCTGTTTTGTTTCACTTGTTCATCAACTTTCTGCACCAAATCTTCAGTAATGACAGAAGGTCGCCCAGTACGTTCCTCATCATGAACATTCGTACAGCCTCCTTTAAAAGCTCTAACCCATTTCCGTACCATTCCATCGCTCATAATGTTTTCTCCGTATACTTCACTAATCTGACGATGAATTTCAGCTGCTTTCACGTCTTTAGCACTAAGAAAACGAATCACCGATCGTATTTCACAGTCGGCGGGATTCTAAATCGGCGGAGCCATTTTAAATACGCAAAAACAAACGTTACTCCGGTCGAATGTTTCCATAATAGGACTTGTGGCTTGTCAACAGATGTAGGTAAACAATGCACACGTGCGGAATGACGATCGCAGCGCTGTAGCGCCGGAATTTCAAAACGGTACTTACTTTAAAAACATGCCTCGTACCTAGGCGATTCGAGTCCAGAAACGCTCGGTATCATATGGGACGCACGTCACGATTCAATTAGATACAAGGTGAATCTTCAACTGCAGACGCAGCATACGAAGCGTACCATCCTGTCCACCATCGCGAAGATCTTCGACCCGCTGGGACTTCTCGTACCGGTCATCATCACCGCGAAGATCCTGATGCAGCGACTGTGGCAGTTGAAGCTGGACTGGGACAAATCGCTACCAGCCAGCATTCATTCGGAATGGACTTCGTACCGAGGGGAACTCAGCCGACTCGAAGATGTGTGACGTTCAAGCATCACGTCTCTCAACACGCGGCTTGCCGAATTGAGCTCCATGGCTTTTGCGACGCGAGTGAACGGGCTTATGGAGCACGCATTTATGTTCGGTCCATTGACAAACGCTACCGTGTCAAGATCGAGCTTTTGTGCGCGAAATCGCGAATCGCGCCTCTCAAGTCGACCACTTTGCCACGATTAGAGCTTTGCGGCGCAACCTTATTGGCATCGCTTTACGCCATGGTTCGAGAAGCTCTAACTTACGACATCGAGAACGTGGTATTTTGGACGGACTCGACCATCGTCCTTAACTGGCTCCGAAAGAATCCGAATACTTTGAAGATCTTCGTTTCGAATCGCGTCGCGGAAATTCAGACGAAGACAGACTTTAACGCGTGGCGACACGTTCGGTCCCACGACAACCCGGCCGATATGTTATCGCGCGGAATATCGCCGGCTCAATTCATTGAGTCCATGATTTAGCGCCATGGACCAGATTGGCTCTCGAACAACGTCGCGGATTGACCAGAGTCAATCATTGAATTTCCAATCGAAATTCCCGAACTCAACGAACACTAACGGTTGACGAACTGCAGCGTGTGAACAACCGGATCCTGTTTCTCACGCAATCCGCAGCATTCACCCAAGACCTATACCAGCTCCAGACAGGATCAGAGTTACACCCGAAGAGTAAACTCCTTCCTCTACATCCTTTCGTTGACGAGAAAGGATTGTTGCGCGTTGGTGGAAGGCTGCAGAATTCGACCCTACCGTATGAGCAGAAGCATCCGATCCTGCTTCCGAAGGGTCATCCGGTCACAGAACTCATCATCCGACACGCGTATGAGTCTAACCATCATACAGGTATCACGTCTACGCTCTACGCCGTTCGACAGTCGTATTGTCGTTCGCGGTTGCGTCACGTGCTTCCGTGTCAACCCGCCTGCAGTGGACTACCTGATGGGCAATCTACCTGCCGCTAGAGTCACCGAATCCAGACCTTTCCATAATTGTGGCATCGATTATTGTGGACCTTTCTAGATAAAGGAACGCCGCTACCGTAATCGTGAGCGCGTTAAGGTATACGTCGCTGTGTTCGTGTGCTTCGCTACGAAAGCCGTGCACCTCGAAGTCTTCAGCGATATGACGACAGAGGCCTTCATCGCCGCGTTGAAACGATTCGTCGCGCGCCGGGGAATATGTCGAACATATATTCGGACAACGTACGAATTTCGTCGGTGCGAACAACGAATTGTACGAACTGTACAGAACCCTGCGGGAGGATTATAAGGTGCGACAATTTCTTATTGAAAAAGAAATTTCTTGGCACTTTATGCCAGCCCTGTCTCCTCACTTCGGCGGGTTGTGGGAAACCGCGGTTAATAGCTTCGAACATCACGTGAAGCGCGTCATCGGTGACGAACTGTTTACATTTGAACAGTTTTCAACGTTCGTTACGGAAATCGAGGCGATTCTCAATTCCCGTTCTTTAACACCTCTTTCCTCCGATCCTAACGATCCATTAGCTTTGACTCCTGGTCATTTCTTAATTGGTAAGTCATTAACGAGTCTACCAGAAACCGATTTTACGTCGACCGCGACCAATCGGTTATCGAATTGGGAACACGTTCAGAAGGTCAAACAAGACTTCTGGAAGCGATGGTACAAAGAGTACATCAACCACTTTAACGTTCGCCACAAATGGTCCAGAGGTGCACACGAGATTAAGGAGGGGACCATCGTCGTCTTGAAGGACGATCATCTTCCACCGACGCAGTAGAATCTGGGCCGCATCGAGCAGGTCCACCCCGGCAAGGACATCACCCGAGCGGTTACCGTCCGCACGTCCACGGGGGTCTACCGGCGCAACGTTAAACTCCTAGCGCCACTTCCTATCGAAGCGATATAGGAAGCTTGTACAGGGTCATCCACTCAAGTAGGAACCCGCGCGCGCGTGCAACTCACGGATAGGCATTACTACAGTGACACTATATACAGTGTCCCTCGAAATCCTAGACAGTCGATTATTTCCTAATCTATTATAGATACGAAAAAAATCTTGATGTGAAATTGAATGGCTAAAGGGTGCAGATTTATTGGCTGTAACAATTTTTTTTTATCATTATTGTTTACAGAGATATGAAGGTCAAGCTCGGTTTTTTAAATGGGATTATATATTTTTTATCTGATCAATTGATAGTGCGTTTCAAGACGAATTCAACAACTATTAATGTGTATACCTTTTTTCAAATGGTTTTCGAGATATTACAGTTAAAAGTTTACTCATTTTCGGTGGAAAAAAACCTGTTAGAGTAGGACGAGCTGCAGGGGGCCTCGGCCGGTGTTTGAAGTTTGAAACGGGTCATAAACAGATACAAAGGATCTGCGGTAGGAGCGGTAGGCCCGTAGACCCAAAACTGAGGATTACCTGCGGTGCTTCCCATTCCAGCAGGTTTTCTTCTGCTGAAAATCAGTAAACTTTTACGCGTAATATCTCAAAAACTATTTGAAAAAAGGTGTATATATTAATGATTACTGAATTCGTCTTGAAACACACTATCAATTGATCGGACAAAAAATATATAATCCCACTTAAAAAACCGAACTTGACCTTCATATCTCCGTAAACAATAATGATAAGAAAAAATTTTTACAGCCAATAAATCGGCCCCCTTTAGCCATTCAATTTCATATAAAGATTTTTTCCGTATCTATAATAGATTAGGAAATAATCGACTGTCCAGGATTTCGAGGGTCACACTGCATGCATCTGCCCTCTATAGGCCACTGCTAGAAGTAACGATTCTATAGACACTACCAGAGGGCCCAACGAGCCTTTGGCAGCCGTGAGAGAGAAAGGATGAGAAATGAGTGAGAGAGAATGAAGGCCCCACGAGGACCGTTCGGCCGCTAAGTCCTCTAATGAAAAACACCTGAAGTCACATTGTAACTCAGAGTTATGCTCTGACTCTTTTCTTCGGCAATCGGCTTCGGTGTCCTACGCTTTCGCTGCGACCGAAAGCACATTTTACTTTTCGATGCCTTTCGGTCGTGCTTCTGGAAATCCGATAGAACTGAAGTTAAAAAATTCATAACATCTTGAAATTTTGTGTACAAATAAAATAGTTCATTCCTATTACAAAATTATTTTTTCACTTTTTCGAGTTTTTTTTCGGAATCTTTTCGGACCTTTTTTTAAATCAAGGATTTTAAGTTGTAACTCGAAAATGTATTCAACGAATAACTGCTCCCTCAAATTTTTCGCCAGGGAGTAACTATTCGTGGCTAGACACTAATTTCGCATGCAATCCTTTGATCTGGGCATAGGACCCCACGTTTGAGAAAAGGAAGACAATAGGAAAAATGGTCAATAAAAAAACTTTTACTTTTTCGATTAAAATAGCATTAAGCACGATGAAATTCGGATTATTTATACCGTAGATACCGTGGAGATACAATTTACATAGTTTTAAACTAAGTTTTAAAATAAGAGTAAGTTCATATTTTATGGCAGTCATAAACTGTGAGCCAAAAGGTCCCAACCGCCCTAAACGTGGCACAACATCGAGGCACATTGGACCTGCCGAGGGTCTCCAAAGATCCGAGCATTTAGGTTTGAAAAATTTAGGTGTGTAAAAATATAATACATTTATTTAAATTGCGAAGTAACGATAGTAACAGTGAATTCCTTACTTTTTCCGAACGAAATGACACCGAACACTCTATAGTTTGGACTATTTTTAGTTAATCTCACGGTTACTTGCCTGAAAAGCCTTACCTTATTGCCCGCGAGAATTGCCTTTCTGAGATTAACTAAAAATACAACCCCTAGCAGGTTCAATGTGCCTCGATGTTGTGCCACATTTGGGGAGGCTGGGACCTTTTGGCTCACGGTTTATGACTGCCATAAAATATGAACTTACTCTTATTTTGTAACATATCAATGTGGGAATAACGGCAATGGATTCCTTACACGTTTTTCCAAATAAAATGATACCAAATATCATAAAAATGGGACTACTTTTAACGAATCCAGTTTAAAACTGTAAATTGTATCTCCGCGGTATGTACAGTATAAATAATCCGAATTTCATCGTGCTTAATGTCATCTTAATCGAAAAAGTACAAGGAATTGATTGATAGTACTTTCATCTAAATCTGATGAGAAATCTTTTGTACCTAATTTTTTCGATTGTTTTTTTATTGACCATTTTTCCTATTGTTACAGTATTCGTTGAATACTGTACTTTGAAATTGCAAAGTGCGAAATGAAATATTTGATAATTTAAATTTTAAAAATTCTAAGTTGGACTTTCTTGAGTTACAACTTAAAATCCTTGATTAGAAAAAAAAGTCCGAAAAGATTCCGAAAAAAACTCGAAAGACTGAAAAAATAATTTTGTAATAAGAATGAACTATTTTATTTGTACGCAAAGTTGCAAGATGTTATGAATTTTTTAACTTCAGTGCTATCGACTTTCCAGAAGCACGGCCGAAAGGCATCGAAAAGTAAAATGTGCTTTCGGTCGCAGCGAAAGCGTAGGACACCGTAGGATTGCCGAAGAAAAGAGTCAGAGCATAACTCTGAGTTACAATGTGACTTCAGGTGTTTTTCATTAGAGGACTTAGCGGCCGAACGGTCCTCGTGGGGCCTTCATTCTCTCTCACTCATTTCTCATCCTTTCTCTCTCACGGCTGCCAAAGGCTCGTTGAGCCCTCTGCTAGTGTCTATAGAATCGTTATTTCTAGCAGTGGCCTATAGGGGGCAGTGCATATACAGTGTCACTGTAGTAGTGCCTATCCGTGAGTTGCACGCGCGCGCGGGTTCCTACTTGAGTGAATTACCCTGTATATAGTCTTCGTAGCGTAAGGTTAGTTTATTCGCGTCATTTTGAGACACTTCGTCTCTCAACGGGAGCAGCATGTTCCGTCCGGTAACGGTTTTTCCCAGGAATCATTCGGTTTCCAGATGGAGGAGTTAACGGAGCGTTTCTCGCGTCAAAAACTGCTCCTAAGGCACGTACGGCCAATTAAGGAAATTAACGTTTTTCCGAAATCTGGACGGGACAATGCTGTAAAGGCCGGGCCACACGTAGCCGTCCGTTGCCGTCGATTTCCATCACCTTCCGTCGCTCAACGACGGTCACCCTTACCCACCGGTGGTTTCGGAGTATCCGTATTCGGTTTCGCGTTCATATTTTTACTGTTGTATCCCATTATAATTATAAACATATACTCTTTTCACTCTTTTTGGAATGGTAGCACCTAGGTAAATAAATTAAAAACCGATATTTCAGTATTTTTCCGTACTTATGGGAGTAGCATATTAGAATGATCAATATACTTTCATTATTAAATAAATATTATATGAAATTCCAAATATTTGTATTTCATTTATAAACGTGTAAGCCTAAAACAATGCGAATTCTTACCTTGATTATCATGAATTTTAACTTAGATTACCATGAATTGAGAATCATGATTCTATTCCAGAAAATAAAATATTACTTTAGATATTATCTATTTTCTATAATTTTCGGGGCTATTCCCAAAACGTGACGTCACAGGGTGCGGCAGTTGGTAATTGGTGGTTTACGAGATTGCATTAACTATCGCGAGATGACTCGCGACTTCAGAGGGTTGACAAAAATGAAATATGGCGGTTTCAGTAGTAATGGGCTTGAGCCGACCAAACCTACGTCTTATTTTCCAAGGGTTTCGCTGATTTCTAATAGCTTCAAATCTGTGACCGAAGTTTCCGTCACGTTCAATTTTGTTTGAAGGAACATTTTTACTGTAGCAAATGTGAAATGTGTAGAAACAAAGATGCAGAAAGAGTTGTTTACGTTTCGAGCAATGTTTCAAGCTAACACTTTCCTTTACAACCCCCAATTAGACGCCATTTGACATTTTTTCACTCTGTTTTTATCAATAACCCCAAAATAGCTACGATTATGCGCGGGACAACTTTTTGTCCTTCTACGAGCAAATTTTGACCTGGGAAGGGGCTCATTCGAAAGAGGAAAGGTCAATGCAGGGCGCTCTACTCTTGATTTCGCCCAAAAAACTCGTTCAGTGACGCAATAATGCTTTAATTCCACGGCTAAATTTCTCCATTCTTGCTCTAATTTGTAGCGCTCAGATCTCCAAATATCAATAAAATCTGGTCAAACCAAGAGTAGAGCGCCCTGCATTGAACCTTCCTCTTTCGAATGAGCCCTTTCCCAGGTCAAAATTTGCTCGTATAAGGACAAAAAATTGTCCCGCGTGAATCCTTTTTTTACCTTATTTTGTCGGTATAGTCACCTACCTGCCATACCTGGGAATAGCCCCTTCTCGAATTAGTCTAAATCGTTACTAGATCAAATTGGCTATGACAGTTCGAATAACTTTTCAAAGAATTCTCTACGAACGTTTCACTCATTTTGCCGCTTTCTTTGAAATCATTTTTTCATTACAAAAATTTGTATTTCAGTTGATTAGTATCTTGACTTGAACAATGAGAACGAGAAGAACACCTTTCGCTCAAGACGAAATGATAGTAACAAAATATAGGCAGGAAAAAGTGGTCATCGCAAATATTTCAAACCGTGTATTTAGTATTCGTATACAGTATACACCATTGTATTTCAATACACGCGTATCTGCGCATTAAAAACTACACGGAATGAAACACAAATCTAATAATTTCATATTTACTTCTGAATTTCGGCGTATGTGAAATTAGGACTTTTATTTCATACTCGATAAACAATAGATTAATGTTCTATTTGCAAAGGGGATGACTCAGTCGGAGTGATGTGCAATTACGCGATTGTGCCAGTCTAAGGTACAGGTAACTTTATACATTTTTCTGTAGATCATTTCGGAGCGGCCGCCCTATCTAATAATGCACACAACTATTTACTATTTATCCATATTGCATACTGGCTGTCCTTTTTTTATATGTTAATGCTAATATTTCAAAAACTATGGAACTATGAAATTTTCAAAACTTTTCTTTTCCTTATAAAGAAATCAATATACATATTATCCAATTACGTTCAATGTATATACAAGCGTATCATGTGTCTCGTTCCTCGATCACACCTGTTTAGAAACCATGATTTATTTTTTAATATCCATGACTGATACACTCGATCACATGTTCATCATACGCATATTATGAACGATTAAACTACTTTACTATTATGAAACGCTTAATAATGGACATAATTATATCATGTTTAGAGTCATTTTCATCAAAAAAACATCACCATTTTATTGGTTCTAATTCTATGGCGATCAAATGCTACTGTAAACAAAATATTTTTATTAGTGAATGGGATGCTCCTGTTTGCTTACATTTTCGAACCCCCGGTGAGAGCGAGCTTCGAAAGGTTCGACTCGACAACCCATCAGGCTCATATAGAAAGGTCCCTTTCAAGTGGTCGTCCGTCGAAGGAGAAAAAAATCATTGCCAACGATATTCTAGCTTTGCAGGAAGGCAACGGAAGGCAAGCCTATCTTCTCCATTGAAATTTCAACGGAGCGACCAACGGAAAGCAACGGAAAGCAACGGGACCCGTCGCTGAGAACGACGGTCAAGTGTGGCATGCTTCATTTAAAACCAAGCGAATGATATTCTCACTTTTCCGACGGATAGCAACGGATCGGAAGGCAACGGATATGTGTGGCTCGGCCTTAAGGCAACGTGGGAGCGTTCGGAGTGGGGAACGTGCCGGGTTTACGACGGCACCTGAAACGGACCCCAGACGTATTGACAAAGTTTAGTCTTTCGAGAACATTGACCCTGAACGGACGTCACTAAATAGAGACTAGATTTTCTTCAGCTTATATACAAATTAGAATTACCATTTCAGTTGATGTTTCATTTCTTATACACGAGAGTTATTCTTTAAGTTTGCTCACAGCTTCCTCCCGTAATAACCGTTACGGACCATATTTTTCCCGGAGTCGGGTACGATGTACCAAGTCGACTTCGGTTCGAGCGCGAAGGTCGGCCGCCGGCAATCGGGACTAGGGCCATAAAACGGTCGCCAGCGAGACATTCGCAGTCGGTTCTCGCGGCAACCCGAGGTTCGTTTATTTCTTCCCCAAATTTCCGAACTCTTCGACCTGAAGGGGGGGGGGGGACTCTCTCCCCCAGGGTAGTTTCCTCCTTCGCAGGGAAGGTTCCCTCCTCCGTCGGTGAGGATCGCTCCGAGGGATCCTCCTCCTTCAGGTCGATAACGAATTGAAGACGCGTTTCGGAAATCGTAGCGGGGGTTGAAACCCCCAGAATTCGCGACTCGGTCGATGCGAAGGAGAGAAGGAAACGGACTTCGGAAAAATCGGCAGAATCGTTTTAGTCATCGTACGGACTAGAGTTAACTCGAGAACTTTTTCGGTCATTGTTCGGACCATCTCGTTTTCGAGAAAATTTTCGATCATCGTACGGATCAGAAGATTTCGATCTCAGTTTCACCTGCACATTACATAGACAGTTATTCGTAGAACTAACCCATCCAAAATTAATTTGGCGGGCGGCAAGTACGCGTCGCGACCGTACAGAACATATGGCATACGAGCTTTTCTCATTATTTTTGTGTCTACTACCTATATCTTCAAGATGTCCTACATTCGATTACACACTGTATATAAAATTTGTTCTCTATGTTTTGTATACGATCCCTTTATATGTACTTCTAAACATTGTGTTTTTATTTGTTTTCATTTTTCATAATAAATACTTGTAAATTCATTTATGTCTGACTTCAGTAGCTGTCTAGACTGTCTTATCCTATTACTAATCCTTTCCGAGAGTGTTAACCCGCTCGTTCCAAAATTTAAGAACTGTTCCCTCGTACTTAAGTATGAGTTGCAGAAACCTTCCCTGGTTAACCGGTTCAGGGTTTGGGTTAAGAGTTGGTTTGAACCCCTTAATAGAAGTAAACGCTAAACACTAAGAATTATGTTTCTTGATTTTAATTCGAAGCTGATATAGTGATAATTTTGTCATGTAAATAGCAGGATTGCCTACAGCACCCCCAACTGTTATACATATAAATGGACAACAGATAATTAAAAATACAGATAATTAAAAAAAATAAAAAGCCGTATTAGAAGTTGTGTTTATTACATTATTTATAAAGCTTTTTGCATTTCATAATAAAAAATTTGAGATTAATATGAAGATTAAGAAAAAAATAAGATTCAAATAAGAAAGAACCACAATCTAAGACACCACGGTGGATATTGCTTAAGTTATCACAGAAGTACAAAATTACAATTACTATACAGGGGGTGTCCACCTAAATCGTATAGGGGAGACCGGGACTAAAAATTCTAAGGGAATGTTGCTCCGCCGATTATATCTTTAAAATAAAAAGAAATAACGCCGTACTTTCAATTATTTTCGGCGCGTCAATCAATCAAGAAATTTTGTGGTCCATTTTAGCGAAGTCCTCATAACGAATGGTTTATATAAGCAAGACCTTTGTCACCGAGTAGGTAAGTAAATATTCTTCAATTGTTAGTTTTTGGACTACTACTTTGACTATCTAACATCAATATTATGTTTCATTCTTATGGATAAGAAACATTTAAAAATTTTTTATAATAGTGTTTATTTGGTTATTTCTAAATATAAGCAGAATCTACCATAGTAACAATCTAAACTATTCCAAATGTGAAAATTGGATGCTTCAACTCACGAATATGTACTCAAAGAAAAAAGGAAGAAATTAATTCAAATGCTAAAAACACAGAAAATGGAAATAGGAAAAGGAGAGGTAAAGATCAAGTTGGACGGAAGATTTTTCAGGAAAAAAATTAATTAACAAGGGAACATCCCGAACCCGGAAATTAAAAAAATTAACTTTTACTATTTGGTAGATATGATTGAAAGAAGTAACTTTTGGTTCAAAAACTTTTTCCTATCTCTCATAGTTCGCGAGTTATAAAATAGAATCGAAAAATAACCAAATTTTCAAAGGGTAATTTCAACCGCTTAGAGTGAATTTAGGCAGCCAAAAAATTGCGTAATACATATTATTACTTGCAGGGTGTCCCAAACAAAGTGTAAGAGTCGAAAAGGGGGGATTGCTGGGGTGATTCTAAACTACTTTTTCCTTATCGAAAATGTTCGTTGCGACTTTGTTAATGAGTTACTAACGAAAAACACCGACCAATGGGGGAGCGAATACAGCGGATTAATGATGGCGCAGATGATGGCGGGCCAATACTATTCACCGCTGGAGCCCACGCTGGAATTCATGCACTATATTCATGCGTCTATTGGTTGGTGTTTTTTGTTAATAACTCGTTAACAAAGCCGCAACGAACATTTTCGCTAAGGTAAAAGTTGTTTAGAATCAACCCAAGAATCACTCCTTTTCGGCGCTTACACTTTGAGACAACCCTGTATACATGCTCTAGATATACCCCAAGTTGCATACTTTTTTGAATTTCCGGGTTCGGGATGTTCCCTTATAAGTCAGGTTTCAGGTTGTTAATAATTTATCGTTATAAATGTTTAAATTTTTTCCAAAAACTCTATTTTTATGAATTTTTGTATATTTATGTACCAGTTCATGAAAACAAACTAATTTTCCATTTAAAAAATTTTATTTGAAAAAATAATTACATAATTATAGATTCAGCATTAAAAACATTAACAAACCGCACATTTAAACTTTTTTTCTAGGAACAATGGCTTTTGAGATGTACATAGTATCAAATGAGTTTTGCGGTACTAACCTTAAGGGCTATTTCACCTTTGTTGTATGCCAACGCTAAATTTTCCTATTGCAATCTATTCCTAATCTATTCCTTTTGTAATCTCTTTAGTCATTCAGATATCTTCTGTAAACCTAATCCTTATCAATCTCTAGCAGTAAATATCCCAAAATTAAAATAATAACCTTAAAAAAATTTGTTATGGCTATTAGATTTTCCAACTTTTACTGTATGTACAATTTCATATAAACTTTTTTCCGTAACTTTAATACATGGAAAATAACGGACTGTATACGATTTCGTTGGACATCCTGTATATATTCATATTTTCATTATAATTTTTTTATAAAGCATTTACCAGACCTATGTTTCTATAATATTTTTTTTTCTTATTAGTTTAATCCTAACACACCCTGTACATTTGTAGTAATAAAAATGGAAAAACTAAGTTTTAGTGTTATCTATTTCTACAGATTCTACTACCGTCGTTTCATTCAACAGTGATTTCCAGACATTGAATATATTTATGAAAGGTTTATAAAAAATGTATGTACCTGCGTCATAACAACATACGAAGGCTGATTATCACTATGCACCTCATCCAACGACAAGCAACTAACCGCAAGTCAAAACGTTCGACAAAGTGCTTTGTTTAACCATATGTATTCACTACATCTGGCATCACTTATCATTGTCAGCTTCCAATTATTTTCAAGAATTTTTTATAAAAACGATCTATAGAAACAGACTACCACCTATCTAACTAACTATCGCTAGAATTAAAATGAAATCGAATGTTCTCACTTTGTACCTTTATTCTGACAAGGAGAGTGCAAGGTCATCGGGTCACCGATTTGGTTGAAGCTTTGCATAGTGGTTAACAGAAATTATACTTATCATTATACAGAAAGAAGTGATAGACTATATAAACTCATCATTACATAAAAAGAAGATATTTATCACGAAAAATTAAAATTTTGTACAGGAAACGAGATAATAATTATAAAAAAATAATAACTAATAAATAGAAGCAAACTCTGTTATGCTAAGTGTCCATTTGAGAGTTTCTCGCGACAGTTGCTCTCGAGAGTACTCTCGCATTGTGTGTCCACCTGATAGTAGCTTGGAAAATTTTTACTCTCTGATAGTCATTATAATTACTCTCAGACAGCTTACTATCCGATAGAACTCTCAGATCCGTTTCCATTGGAGATTTGTGTTTCTCGGTTCGTCTGTTCTGCAGTTCATTTTGAGAGTGATCATGGAAGTAGAAAAACTTCGCGCTCTTATAATTGCGTACAATATTAGAAAAAAGCAAAAGCAACGCAAAAAACGCAGTTGCTGGGTGAAAGCGTGGATTCAGCGCAGGGAAGAATTAGGCGCATGTTCGACACTTACAAGAGAACTGCACATTGAAGATGCACAGCAATTTAGAAATTTTGTACGTATGAACGCGATTCAAGTTCAGTTTATAATAGATACGATTGGACCCATAATTGCTAAAAAAGATACGCAATTAAGAAAAGCCATTTCGGTGTATCAGCGTGTAATGGTGACATTACGCTTTTTAGCCTCAGGTTGGTAATGAGATAAATTAGTGAACGTAAAGATAAATAATAGTATACATCATTTTAAGAGAATATTCTTCATTTTAAATAGGTGATTCATACAGCAGTCTGCAGTATTTATTTCGCATACCTAAGTGTACAATTGGGAGAATAGTAAAGGAAGTAACTCAGACTATTTATAGTACATTAAAAGATAAATATATAAAGGTAAAATATTTAAATAATAATTTAAACTTTTTATTGTTCCTTCGTTTTTGTTTTCCTACTTTTCAGTTATTTTTTCTTCCTAGAAAAAATATTATTATTTTTAAAAATTTTGGCTTATTCCTTTATTATGATAATTACTTCCAGTTTCCAATAACGACAGCTAACTGGTTAGAACATTCTAAAGCGTTTTATCAACGTTGGAATTTTCCTCACTGTTTGGGTGCTATAGACGGCAAGCACATCGTAATACAAGCTCCGAAAAATAGTGGGAGTCATTATTATAATTATAAAGGAACCCATAGTATTGTTTTGTTAGCTGTCACTGTATCTCGGAGATTTCCCACGAATTGCGAAACACCCTGTATACAGGGTGTCCTCCCAAACTGAACGTGGGAGTCGAAAACTGGAGTTTCCTGGGGTGATTCTAAACAACTTTTTCCTTTGCAAAAATGTTTTTCGAAGCTTTATTAATGAGTTATTAACAAAAAACACCGACCAATAGGAGCACGAATACAGTGGATGAATTTCAGTGCGCGCCCCAGCTTTGAGTAGTATTGGCCCGCCATCGTCCGCGTCATCTATACTCGCTGTCTGATGATCTCTCAATCATTGCAAGAAATTATACGCGATTAAGAAAATCTATTTCTGTTCAGAAACGCGTAATCATAACATTACTTTTTTTAATATCAGGTTTATATCATTTGTACTATTTATCGTGTATCTGTATCTAAAGTATTTCCGCTGAATTTCTTCCGTGGCACACTCCAATTTCGTACCAATCTCATTAAAAATCTTTTTTTCCCGATTTCTATAAAATGGGTATTTACTATTCCACAACATTTGATGGTCTTTGTACATCACAATTTGATGTACATATGTATGTACGCTTTATCGACAACTCATTGACGGGATATTCTTATTGCGTTGCAGGAAATGTTGATCAGCTCTCGCGACAGCTTCTATCACAATACGAAACAATTTCGTATAGCGAAGGTAGCTGTCTGATAGTCATAATTAATGTGTGTCGATCAGAGAGTAATTGCAGACATTGTCGCTCTCAGATAGTTAAATGACGATCGCAGACAGTTGCTCTCACAACAGTGTCCATTTGCGAGAAACGCTCTCGAGAGCAACTCGCGACAGTTTTACTCTCAAATGGACACGTACCTTTAGCCTGTCTGTCTTGACAGGTTTACCGAACTTCCTCGTATTACCACTTCTACAGACTGTTTATATTAGAGCATATAAGGCCCATGGATCGCCTCGCGAAGTCGAAATGCATTATATTCTTGAATCAGTTTCTTTTGTATAAAGATAATGTGTGTCACTTCTTTCTGTATAAATTTCTGCTAAAAAGTCATTTAGTAAGTACGAATATTGTATTTAAAATTTATTTATAATTCAATATGCGGTTTCAAGTATGAAATTTAATTAATTAAAGGGAAATAAATTTTGTGTGCACCGAGGAGGAATCGAAGAACCCTGTTCACCAGCGTGGTAACTTTCCCACATTAACGCCGAGCCACGATGACTGTTCGAAATTCTTTTAGCTAACATTGTATTTTAGGTAATGCTAAAACTTTAAATCCAAATATTTCAAAAACTATTGAGTGTCTGCCCCTATAATGCTATATTTTCATAAACAGGATGACCGTATATACCACTATACAAAGCTTCAACCAAATCGGTGACCCGATGACCTTGCATTCTCCTTGTGAGCTACAACTCCAACTATTGTTGGTATAGTAAAAATATTTGCTAAAGTTCGACTATCATTAGAATATGTGCACACTTGAGCACGAATACAAACAATATCAACGAAAATTATAATAAATGGTCTTATCAAAGGCGAATGTACCTTGCCTCAGTATAATCCTCGGGTGCTTAAACCAGTGTTGTGTATACCAGAGAAGATGTCATGCGGGATGGCACAGAGGTAAAGAGGTGCAGTAAATCTTGGATGACTGATAGAAATTGGGAACCTAAGATGGTCAGTTACGAAGTAGGAGACTCGATTCTATTTATAGACGCGGCTCGCACGAACCCTCCGAGGGAGCCGAACGTAGAAAAGGACAGCGAGTGAGTGAGAGAGAGAGAGGGGGGGGGGGGGGTCCGAGCATATACATACAAGCACATTAATGCAAAGGTCTAACTTTATTATTTTTAATTTTTTTGCAATGAAGCTTGTAGTAGTGCTATTGTAAGGCTTTTCTGATTAAAATAATACTAAACGCAATATAATTCGGTACAAATTTGCATATTTAAAGCATGTTTATTGGCGGAGTGAGTCAAACGACAAAATATGCTTTAAATATGCAAATATGCACCCAATTATATCGCGTTTGGTGTCATTTTAATCAGAAAAACCTAACAATAACACGTTTTATTGCCAAAAAATTAAAAATAAAAAAAGTTACGCCGTTGCATTAGTGTGCCCTCACGGACAGTCGAACTTGAATTACGCTACTAATTGTAAGCTGCCGAGCTTCGCAGTGCGTCAGGGGAGTCGCCTCTCTCCTCCGTGGTGGGGATGAACAGCGAACAGTTACTAGATGATTGCTCCCAGCAGCTATCCAATCTTTACTGTACTCGCCTCACACCACCCAAGGCGATGCCAACGAAGCTCCCACTCTCATATGACGTTTTCGCGATTTCCACCACTTCCATTATTCCGTTCCTCTCTTAAGGGTGTTGGATACTGGATTACCGCCTCTCGCGGCAGAAAAGTGAACTAAAATAACCCCGTGTATTTCTTATGGGACCGTAAATACCAAAATTCGGACAGAATAGGAAACAAAACGCATAATAATTGTGATATTGTTGTTCCGGGGAACAAAGCCCACAGCGCTATAGAGCCCTTTTTTGGAAAAAAGGTGCAGAAAAAAATATCTTCTATAAAAACATTTACATTTATTTTTTACGAAGTTTTGAAAGCCAAATTGCAAAAAAGGGCTCTATAGCGGTGTCAGTGATTGAACAAATAAAATTGTAATAAAAAAATCAGAAACAAATATTGTTTATGCGCTGCAAATTCTGGTATACGCCGAACACATGAAATCCGAGCTCTTTGTTTACAAACATGGCCGGGTCCTTATCGCGCCCTGTTATAAATAGGTTAAAGCAGGGCCGGCATAAATTACCTGGACCTTGGGTATATTCTTATATTTATATTAAACGCATTTATTAAGTTCTAAATGTGTACAAAGCATTGATTGTTATTGCAATTATCATAGAAAACATTTTCCTAAATTAATCGCTTGTTTATCAATAAAAGTTGTATGTATATATTTTATTATGCGTACACGGGCCCCTAGGTAATTTTGCTACGGTACTATTTTTAACCACGTGTCTGCTATAAAGTATCTATATATCATACTCCATTTTTTTTCGGAACTTTCTTTTTCTGTCCCTAGGCACCGTTAATCCAGTATTCAACACCCTTAAGCCGTGTCTACATCTAGCGAATGCACGCGAACGAACGTGAACGACACAAAAGATGCTGATTCCTTTCTTTGACGTTTTTTTGGCTTCGTAAGAGTGGCCTGGCGTTTGTTCGCATGAGTTCGGTTGCGTTCACGTATACGTTCACTCGTGTTCGGTTGCGTGCGTTTGCTAGGTGTAGACGTGGCTCAGAGAAAGTGGGTACACACGAATACAACCAATCGGACCCGCATTCCTTATACCTGACATCTCCTGTGCTACACACATACTCTGTACAGTCGAACTTGGTCAAAATTCAGTGTCAATTTTATCGAAAACAGCGCAACATAAAAAATTTCATGCTTTATTTTCCACTTATTGTATCATGTAGAATTCAAATACATATCATGGGAACGAAGGCTGGACGATGAACTTACTTCCATTTTTAAGCTGTTTCGGTTTGCGGTTTGTGTTCGTGCTTAGGCATGTACCCATCCTTAGATCAACGAATAAAAATTAAAACGAATAAAAAGGAAGAAATCTCCCAAAGTTTATGAAAATTTTTTAACGCTTATGGCCTTTCAACAAAGTATTTTTAAACTTTACATGAACTTTTTTTATCATAAATATATGTACAATAAATATAGAATAAATATATTTACTCTTCAATAACATTAAACTGAAAAATGTTATATTCGTAGTTGAAAGTATGTACCTTCAATCTAGAACTATGTACTGTGTCACGTTTTAATGAAAGTTTACAAGTGATTCCAAATTTTTAGGGGTTTTGTATATTCATGTACTCCATAGTACGTTACAAGCCTTTTTTGTACTTCAAAAATCGATTACATCGCATTACAACCGATGTGCTTGAGATGCGAGAAAAAACAAACTACAGTAGTTCCTGTTTATAATCAGTTCGTTTCCCTTAACCAAGGTAAGTAAGATCACTCTCACGATTTTTTGTCGACTTAATACCTGAAAACAATGAGGCCATAAAAGACAAGACTAGTACTACCCAGTGCTCCTGACTATTTAGTTTTCACTTTTCGTTATCGCATCTCCATTATTTTCATTGGGAAATCGCTAAGAAAATCTAATACTGTAACTTTTGCATCGATATGACAACGAATAAGAAAAAGGAGCAAGAGATAACTAGTAACCAATGAACATTTAGAAGGAAATATTTTATGCTTGGCTGTGCGATATCCTTTGACATTCGCTCCGCGATTGTATGGAGTTACGCGTGTACCTACGGTCGCTCGGACGTTGAGTCATTAATTTTTTTCGTACTCCACTTTTTTATTGGTTGTCGTATCGATACAAAAGTTGTATGTGCATTCTTCCAATTAAAACAGCATAAAATTTCATGTACATTCGACTAGTTTAAAAGAAATTAACATTGAATCGTAAAAATATTAATAATTATGAACCAAATTACTTAGCAGTATTTTCACTAGGAGAACATAAGGAACATAAAGAAAGTCCAATGACAAAAGGCGAAAGTTAATTAGGAGCAGTCCTTATGCCGCGTCTACACTGACCACAACTGTTTGCGAGCTGCTCGCAACCTGTTCGCGAGCTGTTCGTGAGCTGTTCGCGAGCTGCTCGCTAGCAGAAACACCATCGTGTCTGTACTGAAGCTCGTGAACCGTTCGATAGCAGATCAAAAGCACTTAAATACATCAGGCCAGCGAACAGATCCTTTGATGTACCGCCTTTCGAGCGAACCCTGTTCGCTGTTCGCTGATCAGTTTGCTGCTCGTTGTTCGCTGTACGCACAGGTGTCCTCACTGCCAGCGAATACAGTGGCGAGCTGTTCGCGAGCTGTTCACGAATAGCTGTGTGGACGCGGCATTAGAGCGGTATTCATAATTGCTTTTTAGTCCTCCCCCTCCCCTCATGTAATTTATATTACAAGAGGGACTTAAACAAATACCTAACAATAAGAAGCGATTACGAATAGCGCCCCTAATCCTTTCAATACTAGCACTGTTAATAGTCAGCGTTCAGGGCTGACGAACTTCTTTACCGTCGAAGAGCCACAGTGCCCCCACTACCAGTTAAAAGGGGATGCCAGCGGGTTGGGGAGTGCGGGGCTGAGAGCCACACTGGCTCGCGAGTCGCTTGTTTGTCACCCCTTGTCTATGTATAGTCAGCGCTCATGAAACGTGCTAAGGATATCAGAGCCGTCTAAAGTCAGTGTTCACATAATAAGCTGTATATACATATCTTAAGGCTGTATGTACATATCTTAAGGGTATTCAGGAGTGAATTACTGCCGCGTAGTGGTGGAAAAGTGAACTAAACGCGTCCTATGTATTTCTTATGGGAGAGTTTTTCAAGGATTCCGGACCCAATAACGGATAAAATCCATAATAATTATGATATTCTTATTCAGAAAAAATATGCTGAGTGCATTACAGAGCCCTTTTTTGGAAAAAGTGAAAAAAAAAAAAAATTTTTTTCTTTAAAAACTTTTGCATTTATTTTTTGCACTGTAGCGCACTTCGTAGTTGTACAAAGAATATTGAAAAAAAATCATGAGAAAGTATTGTGTTTTCGCTTCTGAATCCTTGAAAAGCCAAATCGATGAAATCCGAGCTCTTTGTTTACAAACATGGAGTCCTTATCGCGCCCTGCCATAAATACGTTAAACCATTGCCGACGTAATTACATGGATCTGGGGTGTATTCCTACATTTATATTAAACATAATTATCAAGTTCTGGATGTTTACAAAGCATTGATTGTTATTGCAATTATCATAGGGAACACTTTGCGAAGTCAATTTCTTGTTTATCAGTAAAAATTGGTGTGTGTGTGTGTGTATATGTACTTAGTTTGGGACACCCTGTATATATATATATATATATATATATATATATATATATATATATATATATATATATATATTCATGTATATACAGGGTGTCCCAAACTATGTGCAGGAGCCGTAAAAGGGAGATTCCTGGGGTGATTCTAAACAACTTTTTCCTTTGCAAAAATGTCCTTGGAAACTTTGTTAACGAGTTATTAACGAAAAACACCGACCAATCAAGGATCGAGTACAGCAGATTAATGATAACGCGGACGATGGCTGACCAATACTACTCACAGCTGAAGGCCGCGCTGAAATTCATACACTGTATTCGTGCTTCTATTGGTCAATGTTTTTCGATAATAACTCGTTAACAAAGCCGCAACGAAAATTTTGGCTAAGGGAAAAGTTGTTTAAAATCACCTCAGGAATCTCCCCGTAACGGCTCCCGCACTTAGTTCGGGACACCGTAGTCATATATATACAGGGTGTAACAAAAATGTTGCAGTTCCTTGAACGGGGTAATTCCTGAGGTGAATTTAAACAACTTTTTCCGTAGCGAAAATGTTAGTTCGGGCTTTGTTAACGAGTTATTAACTAAAAACACCGACCAATCACAGCGCACGCATAGCGAAAGATCAGCAGTGAACGCTACGTGTAGCTTGGGCCAGCCACTGAACGGCCGTTCGTCCGTTATACGCGCTCTCTGATTGTTCGATGTTTTTCGTTAATAACTCGTTAGCAAAGCCCCACCTAACATTTTCGCTAAGGAAAAAGTTGTTTAAAATCACCTCAAGAATCACCCCTTTCAAGGAACTGCAACATTTTTGTTACACCCTGTGTATATATATATATATATTTTTTTTTTTTTATGCGTACACGGGCCTAGGTAAACTTGCTACGGCACTATCCCTTAACCACGTGACCATAGGTGACTGCCATAAAGTATCTATATATTATATCATGGTCCATCTTTTGCCGCAGTTCATCAACCGCACCACATGCGGCGGTAATTCACTCCGGAATACCCTTAAAGGCGCATATTTGTGGAGATGACCACGGTATATGTGTACACCAGGCTTGGGAATTAACTTTTCTTTTCGACCGATTCTCGAAGGCAACGCCTCCTTTCTCTCACCGCGCGCGCTTCACTCCCCGCGATAGCCATAATGCTCGACAAGACCTCAAGCGCGTGCCATATGAACTGTTGAGGCCGAGTCACACATATCCGGGCGTTCCGATCCGGACCTGGCCAGGCTGTGTGAGTAAAGAAGAGGAAGGTCTGTCCTCTTCTTTGCTCACATGGCCCGGCCCAGTACGGGTCAAAACGCCTGGATATGTGTGACTCGACCTTTAGTGGCGCATTAGAGCGAGAAACAAAACATTGGCGGATTCGACGTAGAAGCCCTGGTTTTAGGACGTTTTTATGCGAATGTTCGTTTTAGAAAATGCGTAGCATTAAGACAAAGCAGCACAAATTCTTAAACGACGCCTCGTTCTAGTCTTAAATACAAACAGCGGTGTCGCCCAAATGCGCCACTAACAGTTCATATGGCACGCGCTTGAGGCCCGTCGAGCACTACAATCGCTGCGCCGCGGGGAGTGAGGCGCCCGGTGAAAGAAAGGAGGCAGTGCCTTCGAGAATCGGCCGAAAAGAGCAGTTAATTCCCAAGCCTGATGTACATACACGAAAAGCTTATTCGCGACCAAGAATTGTATGTACAATCAGTTCAGTAGATTCTTGCCCCTAGGAAAAAATAGGATGTGGAAAAGTACCCAATCCCAGTAATATACAGGGTGTGTGTTTTATCTGTGAACGTGTAAAGATCTGGAAAAATATTGATGACACAGAAAAATAGTGAACACAAAATTGGTAGGGTTCGAAGGGGCACGCATGATGTCTATATCAAATTGACCCTGTTTTGACCTTGAAAAGCTGTATGAAGGTCACGGTTACATTTTTTAATGGAACACTATACAGTCTTGACTCGAAATAAGAATCTTCGTATCCCCACCACTTGCTCTGTAGTCGCCGCGTAACTCGATACGGTTGTGGTAGCGGCAAGGGGACTCGAGCCGCCGTACAATCGTCTCTTTTGTATTCTGTCTTTCGTCAAACGAAGCCGCAACGAGCCGAGCGAAATTTATGGCCTGTTCGACAGCGTGAAGTCCCCGACAGTCCCCTCGCCGCTACCCCAGCCGTATCGAGTTACGCGGCGACGATCAAAGCGGCCGAAACGTAGTACCTGACTCGAAATAAGGATGCTCCCAGTTCCAATACCCCACCGTATTTCGAGTCAAAACTGTATTTTTTATTTTATATTCATATAGCTAACACTGAAACGTTTTCAAAATATTACTATAAATGCATTTTGCGCAAAAAATGTGGAGATATTAAGTGAGGAATCTTGTGTGCCGCCGGTATTAGCGTTACCCGATCTACACTGCAGGGAGGTTGCACGATCGGATTTTGTACAGCATGATGGTTTTAAAGAAAATTTCGGGTACGTGCATAGTACTTCTTTTAATAAAGGGTATTTTGTATCTAAAAATCGAAAATACACACCCTACATTACAATAGAGCGTCTGTATGGAAGATTATTTTGCCGTATTCAAAATGCATTTCTTCATTAGACACGACCCCAAGATCACTAGACTTTTTTCTCTTGAGATATTTGAAAGAAAAGGTTTTCATTATACCTGTGGAGACAGTCCATGATTTACGTACAAGAATTACAAGCGCATGTGCAACTGTAATACTAGAAATGTTAAGAAATGTAGAAGAGGAATTTTTAAGAAGATTCGAAAAGTGTTATTTGATGGGAAACACATTGAAGGACAAATGAAAAATTAAGTACGACTGTTTACAAACATACACGTGAATACACAGGCACAAACGGCTCTACGGAATCTACAAAATCCGACCGAGCAACCTCCCTGCGATGTACAGACATCGACTAACCCTAATGCTGACGTCACATAAGATTCCTCATTTAATATCTCCACATCGGTTAGCGCAAAATGCATTTGTAGGTATATTTTAAAAACGTTTCCATGTCAGCTATATGAATATGAAATAAAAAATATAGAGTTCCGTTGAAAAATATTCCCCTGACCTTCATACAGCTTTTCAAGGTCATCACAGGGTCAATTTCGTATACAGGGTGTAACAAAAATGTTGCAGTTCCTTGAAAGGGGTGATTCCTTAGGTGATTTTAAATAACTTTTTCCTTAGCGAAAATGTTAGGTGGAGCTTTATTAACGAGTTATTAACGAAAAACACCGACCAATTGAGGAGCGAGTACAGCGGATTAATGATGGCGCGGACGGTGGCGGGCCAATGCTTCTCACCGCTGGAGCCCGCGCTAAAATTCATCCACTGTATTCGTGCCTCTATTGGTCGGTGTTTTTCGTTAATAACTCGTTAACAAAGCCCCACCTAACATTTTCGCTAAGGAAAAAGTTATTTAAAATCACCTAAGGAATCACCCCTTTCAAGGAACTGCAACATTTTTGTTACATCCTGTATACATACGTACCCTTGTTTCTTGTGTCATCTATATTTCTCCAGTTATTTACACGTTCACAGATCAAACACACACCCTGTATACATATGTATACAATATGAAATGGGCATTTTTCCTCATCACATTTTTCCCTAGGGGCAAGAATCAACTAAATTGAACGTACGTTTACAGCAGGCATGCTCAACTCGTGGCCGAATGGGTTACCCGCGGGTAGACTCGGGTTTGTTTGCTGCTCGTGGGGGGAAAGCCTGCTCGGGAGGAAAGGGGAGTGAGCCGTTTCGTGGACTGGGCTGCTCGGGTCGGAATAGAGGGGGCTGAGGGCTTAGTGGGTGTGGGGCCACCGCATCTTTCAACGTAGCTACGGCACGAGTCCGTGCACACACACTAATCTCGCTCTCCCCACCCAATATGTACCACCCATAGGGTTGCTCAAAAGCTGACTCGCGCCTCCGATCGCGGGTCGAAATGGGTACCCGTGCTCGCCAACCACCCAGTTGAGCATGCCTGGTTTACGGTAAAAATTATGCAAAGGAATGCGGGTCTGATTGGTCAGCGTCATAAATATTTTTGGTTCTAGCGTACGGCTATAACGGTCACACATACTAATTTGATCACAAGACTTCTCTTGTCCTTGTACCGTTCCAAACGCCACCATATCGCAAACGTAGAGTATGCGCTAAGGAAAGGGTTAATGGCTATATGTATAGTGCTATCCTTGTTTTTTATGGCCCCACATTTTTCGGACGTCGAGCTCTCCGTTTCGAACGTCGAAACCCATAAAAATCAGCTAAGCGAGTAATCGGAGGTGTGATATGTATTTGCTCCCAAACCCCGTTTGTAACTTGGTTGATGGACCCGATAACTGTTAACCTTGTCGGAAACTACTGTAGTTTTAATTCAACCAATATGTGATCGGAAAATATGAATTGTGTCGCATCACCTTCATTTTCAATTTGAACCATAAAATGTACTTCGTTTGATTATTTTTATGTTGATAAGCCCATCAAGTAGATGACTACAATTTTATCGTTGTGCGACGTCCAATTAGGACCAGCTTCAAGTTGGGAAAACAAAAAACTACACAAATACGACGATAGTTGTGCGATCATTTTCTTCCATTGGGAGAGTTTGCGAGGCCATTTGTCAAATTCGACGATCGTTATGCCGCGGCCGTAGCGGAGAAAACACTTTCTTCGTCGAATACACATTAGACGGAATCGCTCCTTTTCGATGACTCGCCGACATACGAAGCATCGAGTGGATGTTCAAGCGTGAACTTCAGAGTTCTAAAGCTAGAAAAGCACAATTAATAGCGGTGACTGACGAGGAGAGGGAAGAGATGAGTTTAGAAAGCTGAATAGAGAAAAGCAAAGGATACATAAAGTAAGATACAGTCTTGACTCGAAATAGGGTGCCTGGACTTGACTCGAAGTAAGAATCTTCGTATCCTCACCACTTGCTTTGTAGTCGCCGCGTAACTCGATACCGTTGGGGTAGCGGCAAGGGGACTCGCGCCTTCGAACAAGCGTCTTTTTTGTATTCCGTCTTTCGTCAAACGAAGCCGCGACGAGTCGAGCGAAATTTATGGCCTGTTCGACAGCGCAAGTTCGACAGTCCCCTCGCCGCTACCCCAGCCATATCGAGTTACACGGCGAAGATCAAATCGGCCGAAACGTAGTACCTGACTCGAAATAAGGATACTCCCGGTTCCAATACCCTACCCTATTTCGAGTTAAAACTGTACTTTGAAAAATTGGTTATAAAACTGCCGTTCGATATAGATTGTACAAAATTTAGGAAGTAAAGAGCTGTATGTACAAGAAAGAGAGATACCATGCAAATGGGTACAGAGGATGCACGTTCATTAAGAGGCGTGTATCATTAACAATTCAGGGATTTTAAATTACGACGCTTCTTGAATAGAATGTTGAATAAAAAATTAGATATTCAATGCGTTAAAGAGTATTACCTATCTGAAGAATTGGTCAAAACGGAAAATTTTTTTCCCTCAAATATTTATCTATGTTTGAAATGGTTGTTGTGTGTGTTGTAAGATATCAGTGTTGTAATGCAACTCATTATATAGTTATTAATTTTAAACCCTGTTTGCTGCAATACTTTTTTATGCAGAATTTAACGGTTTGTCCGAATTTGGAAAGAAATATTAGACATTTCATTTTTAAAAAAACGTAAGGTGACCTTGATATTTTGATAAAAAACGTAAAGTAACTAAAGATCGATTACAGTACTTATGTCCCCCCAAAAAACCATAAGCATTTTTGTTGGAAACATTTTTTCATGAACCAAATAACTTACGGGTTATTTGAAGTGAGCATGTTGCGAAATTCACCCTGTATACATAAAATTTTAGGTGTAGTTATTCGATAACTTTAAAGATAAAAATAATTAACACTATATGCATTCTATAAGGTTCCCATAGTAATATAAATAGAAGTAAGGTTAATAAGAATATTTTTTTTTAAGCTTCACTGTGGTAAGAATGTGAGATCGGGACTCCCGACTAGGGTTGCCATGTGAAAGTCTTTCCATACCCCTTACCTTTGCGCCCCTCGCCTAGATGTTCCATCACTCTTCCGCCTGTGAGACTGGTAGGGTAAATAATGGGTGTCTTACGCTACGGAGTCCATAGCGTCGCGTCACGTGGCACGTGGTAGCGTAACACAAAAGACACCCGTTATTTACCCTACCAGTCTCACAGGCGGAAGAGTGGGGGAACACTTAGGCGAGGGGCGGAAAGGTAAGGGGTATAAAGAGACTCTCACATGGCAACCCTGTTCCCGACGCGAAGTTTAAAGAGTAACAACGAGGAAAAAGCGGGAGGGCGCCGCGCCGTGGCTCACAATCCGTGGGTTAGAGCGCGGCTGGGCAGTCCGCAGGCCCAGGTTCGATTACCGCGGCCGCCGTTCCTCTTTTTTCCTCGGTTCCTACAAGAATGGATATAATTCTAGATTCTAGATGATAATTGTCATGCAATTGAAACATAAAAAGCACAATGAACGCATAATAAATGATTGTTTGTTACAATTAAGCGAGATTCACACATATCCGGATCGGATCGCCCGGATGTGTGAATCTCGCTTTACACTTTTTGTTTTTTGTTTCGTTTGAAAAAGCTACTTGATTTACATTGAAGAATATTACACATTATAGACTGTCTTGACTACAATTAATATATTGTAAAGAAATGCTGCTTTATAGTCATTAACATTTGATATGAAATTTTAATGTGATACATTATGATTATAATTCTTCAAATTATTATTTAAAATACAGCAAAATATTTATTTATTATATATTTGTTGTGTGTAATTTTCGTGTTGTAAATGTATGTACAATTATCGTCCAGAATCATTGAAAAAAAAAAATTAATAAGAAACTGCGGGTCGATTCCAGAATCTCTACATTAGCAGTCACGTCACCGTCTCGCTTGGTCAAACATGTTCCTGTAAACCAATATCTAGTTATACTACATGTAGTTACCACATAGAAGATGCGTTACTTTAATTATACAGTTTTGACTCGAAATACGGTGGGGTACTGGGACCGGGAGCATCCTTATTTCGAGTCAGGTACTACGTTTCGGCCGGTTTGATCTTCGCCGCGTAACTCGATACGGTTGAGGTAGCGGCGAGGGGACTCGCGCTGTCGAAGAAGCCATAAATTTAGCTCGGCTCGCCGCGGCATCCTTTGACGAAAGGCGGACTATGATTGGTCCTCTTATTCTGACAGCCACGCGTTCGGTCCGCGCGGACTTTTTACTATACATAGTTACGAATTAGAGCAGCTTCGTATCGGACTCAGTCCGCGCGGATTGAACACGTAGCTGTCAGAATAAGAGGACCAATCATATTCCGCCTTTCGT
Organism: Perdita meconis; assembly: GCA_030770465.2. Classification (NCBI taxonomy): domain Eukaryota; kingdom Metazoa; phylum Arthropoda; class Insecta; order Hymenoptera; family Andrenidae; genus Perdita; species Perdita meconis. Next base: position 1,371,167 of record JASKOS020000019.1, read on the forward strand.
CAAAGGATGCCGCGGCGAGCCGAGCGAAATTTATGGCTTGTTCAACAGCGCGAGTCCGCTCGCCGCTACCTCAACCGTATCGAGTTACGCTTACGCGACGACTACAAAGCAAGCGGTGGGGATACGAAGATTCTTATTTCGAGTCAAGCCTAGGCACCCTATTTCGAGTCAAGACTGTATATATTTTTAAAGATATTGAATGACTACACCTTATGGTTTAGATATATCATCAAAAACTTATACAAAAATTTCGGAGCACTTGGGTTATCTTTGCTGACTAACTGCGCTTTTGCGCCCAGCATCACCAGCGTTACTGTGGTCAGTAGTAGTACTAAAATGCCGCCATATTCTTGATTGTACACAATTCCAACGCCGATTTTGCCGAGTGACCATACTGGTTATACTTATACGTACTATGTTATGGCTGCGTTCCGTTTGACGCATTCAACGCTGAGATCGCAGCCAATGCGGTGTGCGCATCCAGATCGTTCCGTTTCATTACTGCGCTGCATGCACTGTTGGAAATGGAACACGCTTCTTTATGCTTTACGTATTGCGAATGTGATAAAGAATGGTTAATTTACAAGCAATGTAACAATGCTATTTCAAATTGCATCTACTAAGCTATGAATGTTATTAACAAATGGTAGAGAAAAAATATGAATGTGAAAATATTAATATTTTTTCAAGGTTTAAGTCGGAACCTGGCAGACCCGCATGTCAGGGTGTCGTTTATGACCATACATATTGCTTCACAGCTTAAGGGTGGACGTTGGTATATGCAGACTAAATACATAATATGTTTCAAATGTAGTCTTAATAAATAAATTTAAACTTTATAAAAAATATTAATATTTTCATATCCGTATTTTTATTAATTAATATTTTCATCTTCATATTTTTTCTCTACTATTTTTTATTAACATTCATAGTTTAGTAGAAGCAATTTGAAATAGCATTGTTACATTGCTTGCAAATTATTCATTCTACATCACACTCCAAATAATTAATATTTGTATGTAGGAATAAAGTAATTATTGTATGTACGTGTACAAATAAAATATGTACAAATCAGTTTAAAGAGCAAGGAGGAAACGAATTAGAGTAGCTTGTACAGGCTTGACTCGAAATAAGAATCTTCGTATCCCCACCACTTCTTTTGTAGTCGTCGCGTAACTCGATACGGTAGTGGTAGCGGCGAGGGGACTCGCGCCGCCGAACAATCGTCTCTTTTGTATTCCGTCTTTCGTCAAACGAAGCCGCGATGAGCCGAGCGAAATTTATGGCTTGTTCGACAGCGCGAGGTCGACAGTCCCCTCGCCGCTACTCCAGCTCTATCGAGTTACGCGGCGAAGATCAAAGCGGCCGAAACGTAGTATCTGACTCGAAATAAAGATGCTCCCGGTCCCAATATCCCACCGTATTTTCAAGTCAAAACTGTATCTTGTAAGCAGATTCGAACCGGACTGTAGTGTATTCAAAAACCCTATAAAAGTAACCGAAACGGATTTACTTAAACTCTACAGGTATCAAAATATCCATGTAGCGACCAAATGCCAAATAATCAGGTTCTTCTCTGTCTCTGTCTCTCTGTCTCTGTCTCTCTCTCTCTCTCTCTCTCTCTCTCTCTCTCTCTCTCTCTCTCTCTGTCTCTCTCTCTCGTTTTTTTTTTCTAAGGGAAGTGTTACACATCTTACAGACACTGGAACTTATTGTTGCTTAATTTACATAAACTGTGTAATTACCAACACTAGGACCTACATTACTGATTGCAGCACTACTTAAACTAATTCTGTAGTATTTATACTAAAACAAGCCTAAAAAACTTTTCCGTTTCAGGAGACTAAGATACACATTTGATTACTTCTCGATAGTCGAAGTAAAACTAATGCGTTTTATTCTGACGCTGCTAGAAAAGATGCAGATTGTATTGTTGGTAAGGAACCGAGGCTACGGCAATTCCCGGAATTATCATTGCTTCGACAGATTCGTGGAGTTGCGTATTTTTAGGGGAACGCATTAACGTGCGAACGTGTTCTACTTTTTAACCTTTTCATCATTATCCTGCTTTCCGTGAAATAAGCAAATAACATATCACATCATCTATAACATAAATGTGCAATATAATACATGCAAAGTTCTTACTACATAATACCCAACGTAGCAACGTCCGCTGCTGGGTTCATGTGCTATCTATTATTTAGTATTTGGGATTTGGTTGCTACATGGATACATGTATGTACTTCGATACCTGTCGGAGTTTTTTTAAACCAAAAACTTCACCTACGTCAAACCAATGTCCGAGGATACAGACGATCAGAACGACGAATAAGTATACAAGGTGTTTCATCCGATTTTGACATCTTGATTTCTCGTTATTATTACTCGAATAGCGAAAAATGTTTCAGAGGAAATTTTAATGGGGTCGAGTGGAGCAAATTTGGTGCTATTGGTATACATGTATAATTCAATGTATTTTTATAATCCTTCCATGAAGTTTATTCTCGCCTATTTTCTATTAAAAACGAGCAAGTTTGCAAGCATTTTATCAAATTCTGACACTAAAAATATACATCGCAAGGTTTTTAATGTATTCAAATAAAATCTTTGCTCCGAGAAATGAACTTAGCGAGCTATCGATTCCTAGGCTAACGTTGTAACCAAAGCTCCAGTTCTATTTGGTGGTGCTTCTGCACACTATAGCACGCCATTCAACTTGAAATGTTTATTTCTTAAAAATGCTTGAAAGGCATATTGAGTAACAAGCACATTTTATTGTACACATCAAGGACTACATATTGACCAAATACTGCTCGATTTGGTGATACACGTGTCTGGTCTTTCCCTTGTTAGATAGTATGAGAGTCGGAAGTAATGATTCTGAATAAAAGTGCAATTGAAAAGTTTAAGGCAGGCTAGTTTTTATTTAAAATCGGTGTACCTCGAAAAGAAGCCATACATTTACAACAAGATTGGGTTTGTACCTTCGATAAGAATTCTATGAACAAAGGATGAAAATGCTGACTCAGAGTTCAGATAATGTAAAGTAGCTTCTTAGCAAGAAAATTTAGCTATTTTTATGCTCTATCTATTTTTATGCTAAATGACCACATGGTCATAAGATTCGTTACATTAATTATGGAAATAAGTATAGTGTATGTAAGGTTGATTTGTTATTGTGAAAAAATTCATTTGTTATTGTACAATCCATGTATAATATCTGTCAAATACTAGAAACAATCTAAAAACAGTGCTTTCGAAGTCACTTGTTTCTATTCAAAAGCATAATTGAAATAAAATAATGAGACGCCATTAATTGTAGGATGATGTAACTACATATAACGCATAAATCTATATGAAAAAGAAATTGTTGAACGTTTGTTGTAGTTGATGGAATAAAAACCCCCAAAACTCCCTCCCAGAACTGTTTGAAATAAGAATGTTCTCGATATACCGAAAACCGTGCACAAAACTTATAATTTCTGTTCACGAACAATATACAATCATTACAATCACATCTGGCGCATCGTTTGAGTAACTGCATCCTCTGGAAGAGGATAAAACATTTTTTAAATCCTTTGGGTTACAGAGCGCGAGACTTTTTTTTTCGTTCTTTTTTTCCGGTCAGAACGGTCGGAAAAAGAAAAAGAGAGGCCCGCCGCGTTCTCAAGTCCGAAGAAACGATTAAGTGAACCGGAATATTCAGGCCCCGTTGCTCTGGTCTAACCTCTCTCTGATTTTGAACAGGCCCTGGCGCAAAGAAGAAATCTCGAAGCAGCAACAATAAGTCACCGATCGGTGTGAATTTTTAACTTGGACAAAGATATCTTTGTGCATCTAATACTCAATTTGTGGAATTCTAAAAAAAAGCCGAAACGAGAGAGAGGCTATTTCTATTTCTTTTTTTATATTTTTGTAGTCATTTAATTTTTTACACGTTCTCCTCGAGTCAATGTAAAAGATATTTTGAAACCAAATAGTCCTAAAAGCTCTTTGATCATTTTATGGTCAAATATTCTCGAAGTATTTGTCAATGTATAGCATAGCGTGAAAGAGAACGCTTTGACAAGTGTTTCTTCGCGTGTTTCACAAGGGTTGAACCGAAAGCGACTGTAAGACAGTTAGGGTAAATCTCAAAATCAAGTAAGCGTGGGACATTCTGGACATATGTATAGACTGTAGACGCAAAAATAATAACAAACGTTCCTATACAATATGCTCGCAAACGCTAATTGTGGAATTTTCGAGAGAAGAGACTTGGGAGGCTGGTGCGACAGCGTGGTTAAGGAAGAAGGCCCAAAGCCTGCAGCGTATTCGGGTACGACGTTGTCAGACTGTGTAGTACAGGGGTTCTACCATACCCGTTCCATACACGTTTTTTTCAATATGATCATCAGCTACAAACTAGAGACACGTGTGTATGTAGTGGTGCCTAGACAGATGATGGTAGGGGTAGTTGATGGTGGGGTTCGCGCCACGTTCGAAGAAGTTTAGTAGACTGAAGAAGCGAGTATAGGAGGGATCGTTCTCATACAATTCGGCAGAAAAGGCAAAGAGAATATACTCTTATATTTATTATACGAATTCCAAGCTAAAAAACTAATTACTTTATCTACTTATCTTTTTTCCAGAACTACATAATGTTTCAAGTTTCTTCAAGTTTCTTCTTTTGAAAATCGCACAATAGTTTATTAACCGTTAGAGGACCAGAAAACCATTTTAATGGCTTTAGTTAATACTAACTTTTCTATTTTTTAGATGTATATAAACTTGTATATCTGTGTATTTAAACATCCATGTACAATGACTGTCGACTGACAGGACGTCATTTTCCTAAACTTCGTCATTCAAATTCATCGTGAGCTCTATGGCGGCAATGTGTAATGTGTGTCATGACTAGACTGCGGATGTTTATGCAAATTCATATTTTTGCAAGACAGAAACCGATAATCAACCGAAATAAATGTGTCTTTTACCTTTTAAATATCATAAAATGTATTTTGTTTTCGATATTTCATTCGATATTTATACACTTCTTTATGCATTTTAGCAGATTCAAAATTGCTATACTATAAATGCATAAACACCCGCAGTCTAGTAATGAGTAAAAGAAGATGTCGAACTTGCTATGTATCCACTATTTGCAATATTTCATAGTGCATAACACCATATCTTGAGGTTTACCAACACCATATTTAAAGGTTTAACTCTAAAATAGTTAGAAGCTAAAGTGAGACAAACAAATAAAGAATAGAAATAAAAATTGAATACAAAAATAAAAAAGAGATACAAAAAGTTTCTACGTCTCCATGGACAGCTTTATAACGCTAGAGTAGCTCCGTATATGCTCATAAGTATTTGCCTAAAAAGTCTGTGATGTTGGTTCAATCGTTGAAAATTTTTAAAAAACTTCATAATTGCAATCAGTATTCTCAAAAATAATTATAAGCACTAAAATTACAAAATTACAAAATTTTCAACTTTTATCCTTTCAGGACCGCAAAGTCACTATAGTGGCTAGCTAGGAATAAATGTGGGGACTCTGTAGAACATGTAGGTTGCATACATGTACAAATTTTTCGGAAAAATGGTTCAAAATTGTAATGCAAAAATGCCGGCCTTCTAAAGGTTAATTACGCGCTAGTACTTTTGTCTGGGAGAGGCCCATTTTCCGTGACTTTGCCTTGACTCTCGCAGGCGAAAGTGCTATACGTATAATATTACTGGTTCGGCTCGACGCTGGGCTCGCTGTAATGTTCAGGTTCGGACGGGGTCTAAGGTCAGTGACCGTTGTTTGGGCCCCTTAAGGTTGATTCTCATTATCCGTCAAGCAGCCGCCGGCTAGCCACCGTCAAACTTTCTTCAATCGATTTCTTATGGCGATATTCACACTATCCGTAAACATTCCATTTAAAGGCCATTAAGCAATTGACTAGTAACGGTCAGCATTCTCAGGCACCGTCTCTACTAGAACACCGAGTCAAGCTCAGCATCGAGTCGAGCTTAGTAATGCCAATATGTCTACGTGTGAGAAGCCCATTTTCTCTGACATTCGCTAGCAGGGAGTTGAATTTTGGTGTTCTGCACACCGAGAGAGAGAGAGAGAGAGAGAGAGAGAGAGAGAGAGAGAGAGAGAGAGAGAGAGAGAGTGTGTACTAAATGACATCAGAACAAGTCATGCATGTACAGGACTTAAACAAGTGTGGTAGTGAGTCCACGTTGCTCACACCACTATGTGCCGCTAACCACTAAGTAGCAAACGAAACGAGTGATACGCATAGGGTTGTAAAAACGTTAAACTTAAGTATAATGGAAGTCTTACAGATTTTCCTCTGAATATCGACCAAGTCTTGGTTCGACTTTGTGCTTTTACATAGCCAGAATACGCGCAGAATGAGAATGTTTGACGATCACTTGAAGGGTACCTTTTCTATGACCGTGATGAGTCTTCTCCGTGTCAAACTTCTCAGAGCATACAGATCCGCGGTTTCGGGAACAAAAAGAAACGAGAGTGAGCTACTTAGTAATGAAAAGTCATTTCTACAAATTAATATTTACTCTTCAAAAGAGTGTTACCAGTGAAATATTGATGTTTTTCTTGGGAAAATGGTACCAAACCCGATATACAATAGAGCTGTTAGGGAAACTGTTTCAATTATTGAACTGCGTGAAGATACAAATAATATATTGTCACATGATGGTCGTATGCCTTTCCAGCGTTGAAAACATTTGTTTGTTACTTGCAGTCTGCGTGTCAAACAATACTGATATTATATTTAATTCTGTTATGTCTAGAAACGATATTATGATTCCTAACAAGTTTTACCAAGTCTTATTGTTAACTAAATATAAGTTTCTGACCTTAAAATATGTTCTCAAAGTCATTATTTTGAACAACTATTGTCTATACATATATTAGGGCAGGGATGCACAGGCCACGGCCCGCGGTCCGCATACAGTCCCCCGTTGACTCCCTGGAGGCCCGCTCACACTACTGTTTTGCAACAATATAAATAAAATAATAATTATATGATAGACAACATTCATTTTTTTCCAGCCCTCCCATAAGCGACAGTGAATCCATGTGGTCTTTGGCTTTAATAAGTCTCTGCATTCCTGTACTATGGGCTCTCTTTTGGTCTGGATTAGATTTATTAGCGGAGAGGGTTCTAAGTACTTAGAACTAATTCTAATTACGAAAAAAAAACACAAAAGTCTAACAAGCCTTATGAAATATAAACTCCTTCTTGCCAAGTAGAATCGGTCTTAAGTATACCACATTAGGTAGAAATTCGTCAACTGTTTTGAAGAGAACCCCCGAACCCCCTCCCCGCTCAAGTTACGTGGTGAGGAATCATATTCATCTTGTAGCTGTTTTCTAGTATTGCCAATATTGATTCTCAATGTGTTTCAGGTTCGGGCTTAGACCTGGCAAGTTCAAAACTTGAAATGATTGCGATTTCAATCATTTCTGTATACTTTTTGCCAGATGTTTGGGATCTCTATCGTGTTGGAGCACGATATCTCTTTCGTCAATTGGCATATTTTCTACTGTTTCTCGTAATTTAATATCCAATACGTCTGGCTACAATCTGTAGAGATTTATTCTATCACCAATTCTGCTTAATGATCACCGTGAAGTCTGAGACACCCTCAAATTCGGTAGTTTTTTTTGTTTTTCCGAATTCAGGCCCACTGACGTTCGTCAGATAAATATCTATTAATTTTGAATTTGTCTGACCATGTTACATGCCTCTGATCCTCTATTGTCCAATTCATATATTTTTTGGCATAAGCCAAAGACGCTTTAATATTTTTCTTACTTGTCATTGGTTTTTCCTTCTTTTCGGTCACCTTAAAATTCATTTCTTTAAAAGCTCATCGTACAGTCCAACGACTGTAGCGTACTACTACGTTCTCTAATGATTTCCTTGCTATTATTGTTGACTTTGCTGTCCCTGAACAGACAAAACATATGAGACTCCTTTTCACTTGCGCAGATCGTCCTGTAGAAGATTCAGGAATATCGTCACAATATTTTTTTAAAATAAGTATTAGAAAATTGAAGCGAGATATAAAAGATTTGCACTTTAAACATGATTGTGTTGCAATATACTGACTTTCTTTTATTGAAAAAGTTTTGAAAATTTGAAAGTTAATTCTGCTTAGTTAAACGTAATATTGCGTTTAACCTTTAGAGGGTCGGAGTGGCCAATATAGTAGTCCAAAATGGATAACTATTTAATGTGCATTTATAAGAATAATTCAGTTTTCGGTTGCTAGGTGGCGTCTTTTTCTTGCTCTATGATTAGTTTGCTGTAAGGTATCAAACAGATTACAGTTACTGAATCTGGTTCGTTACTATAGATATACGTAATATGATCTTATCTGCATCCTCATTTCTTTTTCGATAAAAAATATTTACTAAATAAAAATTCCATTAAGCTTTTACTTCCTTTTTTCCTTCTTTTCATATCAGAGGATATAAATACAAAAAAACTAGCTAGTCCGTGTTACTCGCTCGCTTCGCGAGCTCGCGAGTGGAGTTACTGTTGCTCGCTCGCTACACTCGCTCGCGAGTAGTGATGCCTGTAGCTATTTATGTTTATTTTGTGTGTGACCCTTTACGGGCCACGCAAAGAACTTCCCGATTTGCGAGTTGTAATTTATTATTACCATTATTAATTGTCACTAATTAGAAAATTATTCGTATTCGGAGAAATTTAATGGTTTTCTACTTATCAACATTGTTGCTATATGACATCGCATTAAACGAACATCTATATATATAGGGAGAGTGTCCAGTTTTAATCCGCCACTACGGACAACTTAAGAAATATGCATTGGATCAAAAAACATCCCGAATAAAAGTTTGATGGTTTGGAGGGGGACATCTGACCCTGTTAAAAAATTTCATCCCTACCCCCCTGGGGTATATATGTATGTATGTGTGTGCTGTGTATATGGATATTATGTATATTCATTTGTTTTCAATATGTAGTTATTGAGTATATATACATTTATACGTGTATAAATATACTCATATATATGTATTTATCACAATTATATCATTATAATTATACATTATATTGTAATATATACAGGGTGTTTGGGATAGCATAGGCAAGCTTTGGAGGGGTGATAGATCACGTAAAAACAAACAAAAAACTTCTATATGACTTGGGTCCAAAACTCAACCATTTTTGAAAAAAATTGTCAAACATTTAAGCTATAAACCGCTATAATTCAAAATAAATAATAAAATTCGTTTTTCGTAAGCAATTTCTTCGCTAAAATAAAGATTACGATCTTGTTAATCCAATAAGTACAGTAACTGTGATATTGTTACCTTGTACCGCGAAAAAATAATATTTTTCTAACCCCTTCAATTATCGCGATTTTAAAGGGTAATTTAGGGGGTTAGAAAAATACTATTTTTTGCGATACGAGGTAACAATATCACAGTTACTATACTTATTGGATTAACAAGATCGTAATCTTTATTTTAGCGAAGAAATTGCTTACGAAAAACGAATTTTATTATTTATTTTGAATTATAGCGGTTTATAGCTTAAATGTTTATGAGTTTTTTTCAAAAATGGTTGAGTTTTGGACCCAAGTCATATAGAAGTTCTTTGTTTGTTTTTACGTGATCTATCACCCCTCCAAAGCTTGCCTATACTATCCCAAACACCCTGTATATAGGCGAAAAATCGAGATAGGCGAAAAATCGAAATTTCGCGATTACAGCGCCACCTATCGCGTATGAAAAAAAAATGTTTGAAATAAAACCTACATATTTTGTGGCGTGGAATCCGAATCTGCAATAAAAAGTAGGTGGTCCTATTTAAAATTTTAAAGTAACTCCCCCCCCCCCCCAGGGGGGTAGGGGTGAAATTTTTTTAACAGGATCAGATATCCCCCTCCAAACCATCAAACTTTTGTTCGGGATGTTTTTTGATCCGATGCATATTTCTTAAGTTAGCCGTGGTGGCGGATTAAAATGGGACACCCTGTATATATACATATATATATGTGTGTGTGTTTGTGTGTGTGTGTTATATAAATATAATAATAGTAATAATATATGTATATATATTATTTCAGTTTAGTTATTCTCTCATAAATTTATATTCTCCCATTTAGATTGCATTATTCTGTTAGGTTTTCTTAGAAAAACTAAGAAACTACTGGACCGAATTAGAACAAAATCTATTCAGCTCTAAGTTACATTAATACGCATCGATTGCATCATCGACCATTTTGATCTCACTATTAGTTTTTTAGAAAACGTTAACGAAAAATTTGATCACATACGTACGTACGTACGTACATACGCACACACACGAACAATTTGTTAAAAATAGCCTAAAATTACTCCAATGACCTTGAAACATGGAGATCTGTTAAAAAATCGATTTTTCATTTTAGGGGCAAATACAATAACTTCCCTATAAATCGGGAAGTTAAAAAATTATAAAATACAAAAACAGTAACAGAAAAACATAATAAAACAAAAAAACAAAACCACAAAAGGAGCTACAAAACTTGCTACGTCTACGTCGTTAGTGCTGGGTTATGCCAAAGGAAAGTTCATACATGAATGTTACGGCTTTACTCATTTAGCCTTCTTCAGATTGACAACACTGTCATTACGTAAAATTTTGATAATCTAACCCTAAAACCGTGATTAGCGATATCAAAAACCCCGTCATATCATGCCGTTCCGTGCCTGACTGGCTACCGGCTACTATAGTGGTCAGGAAAACATGCGGCGACTCTACGGTACATATGCATATATTTGTCGGAAAAAAAATTCAAAATTTGAATGTGTAGGCGATTGGCGCCTGAGTTTGTGTTTACGTTTCGGTTATAGCGTTTAGGAGAATCAGAGTTGTCGGTCGGCCTGGATAGCTTAATTGGTTAAAGCACTCGCCCGGAAAGTGAAAGATCCGGGTTCGAATTCCGGTCCAGACAATCCGATCGGCCGACTTTTTTTCGCCTACAAATGGAAAAATGCCGGCCCTCTAAAAGTTAACAATGTTTGACGAAAGGTGTCGATTAGCAATGTAAGCGAACTACTTCAAAGTCGCGCATCATAAAAAGTCGTACTACATTTTTAATTGTATTTAAACTTCATCATATTCCAATGTAAAATTATATTTGCATAGCTAGAATTTTCTTATTGCAGTGCGGCAATGTAAAAGGAAATATGTAATAGTTTTACACTAGTTTTACATTGAAAAAATTGAAAAATTGTAATACAATAACGAAGCTGCGGTAACAGCTTACTTATACAGGGTGTAACAAAAATGTTGCAGTTCCTTGAAAGGGGTAATTCCTGTGGTGATTTTAAACAACTTTTTCCTTAGCAACAATGCTAGACGGGGCTTTGTTAATGATTAACGAAAAACACTGACCAATAGAAGCACGAATACAGTAGATGAATTTCAGCGCGGGCTCCAGCTGTGAGTAGTATTGGCCCGCCATCACCGCGCCATCATTAATCCGCTGTACTCGTTCCCCGATTGGTCGGTGTTCTTAGTTAATAACTCATTAACAAAGTCGCAACGAACATTTTCGCTGAGGAAAAAGTTGTTTAGAATCATCCCAGCAATTCCCCTTTTTCGGCTCTTACACTTTGTTTGGGACACCCAGTATAACAAAAGTTATGATTGAGGCCGATTCCATGGACGAGTCCCGCAAGAATTTTTAAAATAAATTGATTATTTTTCAATTTAAGAAAGTTTGTGTTTATTCTAATGTATGGAAATTAATATTACCTTCCTTTTTTCTTTAAATCTATTCCGTTATAAATTTCAACGAGAGATTTTAACTGAGTATTTTTCAGTTGTTGCATATCAGAATATGCCAGGAGACAGACAGCAGGTACCGTAAAAATGAAACCTGGTGGGGGCTGTAACGTAGTCTGCAGCCGGCTAGACAGATAGTGTTAATTATCGTAATGGTTGACGGTCGACTGACGACATCTAGCAGGCGGTCAGCCTGACGGACAATGAGAATCAGCCTCTAATTGTGGATAATTATCAGTTGTTTTACATTCGTCTAAATTACAACTTCCAATTACAAAATATGTGCTTTTCCATTCGATGAAACATCTCTTGACACACATTGAGAGTAACCAGAGGCACACCTAGACCCACAGACCTTAGGTTGTAAATATAGTGGAACGGTGAGCGGTGAGGATAGTGACGAGGTAACAGGATAGTAAAGGACACCATGTCTTTGCGTCCTTTGTTTTCTTTTGTTCGCGTCGCTATTCTTCCTCGCCGCTCACCGCCTCACTATATTCGTCTATTAAAGGAGGATGAGCCAGTATGGCGTCAGTATTTTACGAAATATAAAACAGTGTATTACATAGAAACTTTTATTATTATATTCCTATCTACATTCCATATGTCCAGAATGTCCTACATATTTGGTTACACCCTGTATATCTAGAATTCACTTTTTTTTAATGATATGTCAAGATTGTTATAAACGCGGTCGTTTTTTCTTGTAAATGTGGTTGTACGCTTTTCAGTTCATAGCTACACAGACTGTTCATTTAAAAGGGTATAGCCGGATAAGGGGGTCAAAAGTGCCCCTAAACCAAATTCGATGTGCAATGAGTCATTCGATAGCTTATCCAAACGGGAGCATTTCTACCAATTTTCAACCCTATATCTCTCCTTGGGGGGTAGTAAAGAGTGAAAATAGAAAATCACGTTTTTTCCCAATTTCTCTTACACTATTGGATGAAAAATTCTGAAAAAAATCAAGGATATGCTAGTTATCGAGGCACATGTTACAGAATTTTTTCAGATTTTTACATCAATTACCTAAATTGTAGAAAATAAAAACGCAAAAAAATGCCGAAAAATGCTGATTTCATATTGAAGGAATCGCGAAACTACAATCATATAATTCCAGTAGATTCACATCTTTAATACTATTATCCTGTATTTTTTTCAGATTTTTAAGTTTGGTGCGCCATACTTTAAAAAAATGAAAACCACTTTTTTCGTAGTTCTTTTACGGATTAGAACGACTTAAGGCTGATTCTCATTATCCGACAGGCAGGCCGCCTACTAGTAGCCGACAGCCGACCGCCAATCGTCTCGGTTATTCACACTATTCGTCTAGTCGGCGCACAGTGGTACAAAATGGCATTTTTTTTTTCAAATCAATCTACATGTCGTAATTTTTTGGCAAATTCGATGTTTTTTTTTTTTTTAATTCTTCGCAATTAAATTCTCTATCGATCTGTCCTGCCTGATTTTTGAATTTCGTTCCCATTTTTTAAATATTTTGCGAAAAACAGCATTTTAAGGAAATTTTTATCACCAGGGAAGTCGGCGTCATTTACGAAAAATAGCGTTGAATGAAATACCCAAATAAAATTTTTCTTATAATCTCCCACAATATGTCAATAAAATATAAAAAGTTCTTCATGTCTGTGTCGAAATCGGACTCTCTTAGGAGTACGTTCTCGGATATTAGATAAATTAAATATGTGTAGTTTTTATCGATATATGAGTGTAACTTAAAGGGTTCTGGAAAGTTTAAAGAATTACTTATTTTTCAGCTCCAACTGTATTATTCGCTTTTTTCCATCAATTTTTACTCTTGAACTAGCAAACTGATAAGAACATGCTTTTGAGTGTTCATAGTGGAATAGCTAATAAAAATTATTTCAGTCAAAGAACAAATTTTTTAAAACATTTCTTTTGCAATGGTTGTTTACAATACCATTCCATGCAAAAGCGGACACCACTTTTGGGAGTAACATATGTTGGATTTTGTTCACATTTGGATATGTGTAGTCTTTGGGGGCATATAGACGTATCTCGAAGGATTTTTCAAAATATGCCTAGCCATTTAAAGTTTGATGTTTCTTGAAAAAATTGTATCTGTGATCTTTCTTCGAAATATTATAACGGTTGAACTAATAAACCGATTAAAATGAGCTTTGTGGTGCTTATAGCAAAGACTTTGGAGTATCTAATTAAAATTATTTCAGTCGAGATAATAATTTTTTTCACCATTTATTTTACAAGTGTTTTGAACAAATGCCATTTGTAACCGCACGGGAATGTTTAACAATTTTTTTTTAAATGTGGATATAGCCTCGTTCATCTCCTTCATGGACAACTTTTTAAAAATATGGTCACTTTAAGATTTTCATAGAAAAATGATTTGAATGTAAGCCTGCGTCGCTTCGGAACATACCGCTCGATTGGCCGAGCCGTACGACACTACGACGAGGCGCAGCGGCCAGGCGGATATGTATAGGGGAGAAGAGGGACACTTGATCCCTTGGGAGAGTTGATCACCTCCCTTAATCTCTGAAATAAAGATATGTGGCAATATTTCGAAGGCAACACTGTGAAGTAGTCAGTGAGCCGTTACTTTTTGTGACATTCAATTGTTTCCAAGTGGCGTGTGAGACGGCACGTCGACGTTGAGTGATTCTGATAACTGCAGAGAACTATTCCAACAATAGTTTCAAGTGTGTTTGGTTTACCTCTTTGTTAAGGTAAGTTGTATTTATTATTTAACCTTGATTGTATATTCAGTCAAGAAGTTTTTAGAAATACCTTGCAAAATGTTTACTTCGTTCATAACTTTTTATTGAATGTAAATCGCAAAATGACGCAGTAGGGACACTTGATCACTGTTGTTCTGGGATACTCGATCCCAGGATCAAGTCTCCCCACCCTGATAAATCTTTTATGTTAGCATTATTTTCTATTTGTAGATATGCCGCGTACATATAAGAGGAAGGAAGGTGTTAAAAAGAGAATACCTGTGGACAGCCAGAAACTGAAAGAAGCAGTTTTACACGTCATTAAAAATAATTCTTCACTGAAGGGGACGGCTAAGAAATGGGGAATAAATGTGATGACGCTAAAAAGATATGTCCGTGCACAAAAATTAAGTGAACATGAAATAGCCTTCTCTTCTAATTTCAAGAAGTCCCAAATTTTTACAAAAGAAGAAGAAAGGGTATTGAAAAATTATTTAGAAATAGCGAGCAAATTACATCATGGTCTTACACCAAAGCAAACAAGACAACTGGCTTATGAGTTTGCTGTAAGTAACAATAAAAAAAATACCTGAATCATGGAAGACTTATGGAGAAACAGGCTATGACTGGATGTATGGATTTATGAAACGTAATGACACTTTATCACTACGATCACCGGAGCCAACAAGTTTGACGAGGGCTACTAGTTTTAATAAGATTAATGTGTCCAAGTTTTTCAATAATTTGAAAAACATATTTGAACAAAACAGAATTGGTCCAGAGGCAATTTGGAACATTGATGAGACTGGGCTGTCAAACGTTCATAAGCCACGGAAGATAATAGCGTGCAGAGGAGAAAAACAAGTCGGCAAAGTAACTTCAGGAGAACGTGGAGAAACGGTAACCGCTTGTTGCGCAATCAGTGCGATTGGAAACCATATACCACCTTTCATGATATTTCCTCGTAAACTATGGCAAGATCGGATGATCGATAATGGCCCACCAGGCACAGTTGGTGTCGTTCATCAGAATGGATGGATGACCTCGTCAAATTTTATAAAATTTTTAGAACATTTTCAGAAACATGTAAAGGTAACCCAGGAAAATAAATGTTTGATTATAATGGACAATCACGAGAGCCATATTAGTCTAGAAGCCATAACATACGCTAAAAAACACGGTATAATTCTTCTCACTATTCCACCCCATACGTCGCATAAACTACAGCCGCTAGACAGGACTGTATATGGTCCTCTGAAAAACTTTTATAATAGTGCCTGCGATGATTGGATGTTATCACATCCAGCACGTACCATGACCATTTATGAAATTTCGGGATGTTTGGCTCGTGCTTTCCCTTTGGCATTTACTCCACGAAATATTGAAAGCGGTTTCCGTGTCACAGGCATCTGGCCTTTTAACTCAAATATTTTTACTGAAGAAGATTTTATGTCGGCAAGTGTTACGGATCGTGAAAACCCGGAAGAACAAGAGGAAGCCAATCTCGAAAACCCAGAACATCTTATCATAAGTAATCAACAGGAAACTGGTGAAATCTCGGAAACTGCTCCACTTGAAAACATTCATACAGACCAACCTAGTGAACAATCACAAGAATCACCAGTAAGGGACAATAACCAGCCTTCTACTTCCACCTCAAGTTTCATTACTCCCGAAATGATTAGACCTCATCCTAAAGCTGCGCCCAGGATGAATTCTAGAAGAGGTAGGAAGCGGGCACAAACAAAAATTTTAACAAGTACACCGGAGAAACTTGCACTAGAAGCTAAGTGTAGGGCTAAAAAACAGACCGAGTTAGAAAAACAGCGTAAAGCCAAATTAAGACAGGTAAAAATGAAAAGTAGGGAAAACTTGAAAAAATTAAAAGAAGCTTCAAGTTCTTCCGAACACGAAGAATTAGGAATTAATGACGAGATGTCGGTGGACACTGAATACGAACCAGAAGCAGACACCGATGATTTTGATTTAGCGAGCAACGATTGGGTTATTGTAAACTTTGTATCTAAAAGAAATAAACTTCATCGTTATGTAGGCCAGATAACAAAAAAAAATAGAGATTCTTTACAAGTTAAATTTGCACGAAAGAGAGATGACAAAACTTTCAAATGGCCACAAAATGACGACGTTGCTGAAGTGGCACGTTACCAAATTATAAAAAAGTTACCCAACCCAATTTTCAAATCCTACAGTAAGCGTGTGGGATTCTTCGAGTTTCCTAAATCTCTGCGGATGTTTAGACTAGAATAAAAAGTACTTTTTTTTCCAAAAAACATTATTTTGCAATTAATTAATTTTATTTTTCAAAGAAACAGTTTTTGTTTGAGAATCGTCTGGTTTTTTCATAGTTCAATTATTAATAAGACTGAAATTAAGTTTATTGTGTTATTAAGACTGAAATGAAAAGTTAATTTTATTATGTTTATTTTTCTACTTATATTACTTATGGTTTTATTTTAATAAAGAAAATTCGGGAGATTTGATCCCTCCGGAATCAAGTCACCCCGAAGGCATGATCATCTCTCCCTAAAATACATAAAGCCTTGTTTATTTCTCTTCCTCATTTTGTCTTAAATAACTCCGTGTGCATTGGAAATATATCTCTTAATATTATAATAAATGACAGATAATAACTTTGTTATTATTTTGGTAAAAGATAGACACAATAGATCGATCACAAAAAATTTGTGGGCAAAAAATGTGAAATAGGGATCAAGTGTCCCTCTTCTCCCCTACATACCTGCTAGCTTTATATGGGGTATACAACCACTACAGGGTTTCTTACCATTAACTGTTTTTAGGAAACTCACTCTTTGTCAATGGCACTCATTGTTAGAAACATTTACGAGACAACTGTTCAATGAAAACTACGAGAAGATGGTGAGTATTCTTCCATCGGGATGGGATAGGATGTGATAGAATGAGATGGTAAGGGATAGGATGGGAAGGATTGAAGGTAAAGATAAATGATTAATTAGGTGATTCCCAGCAAGTAATAATATTACATTCTGATGTATCAGACATACACATACAGTATGTGTTTCACTGCTTTTTGCTAGAATGCACTCCTCAGTGCGAATTTCGGCAAATTTACTAAATACAATTTTTATAGACGAATTTTCTTGTTTTGATAAATAAATATAATTCATTTGAATTATTTAGAAGTAAACGCTTTTGTACATGCATTTTCAGAGTGTCTCTTTTAACAGAAATAAAATATTTCTCCGAAGGGGCTGGATTACAATATAAGAACAAGTAGAATTTATTGAATCTCAGCTTCCATTTCGAAGACTTTGTTATTAACGCTGAATGGTATTATTTTGCAATATGGTAAAAATGCATATGATGGTATTGGCGGTACTTTAAAACGCCTTGCAGCCCGTGCTAGTTTACAAAGACCATTAGAAGACCAACTAACACCAAAAAAATTATTTGATTGGGCGACTGTAAACATTCAAAATATTAATTTTCATTTAATACAAACTTATTGGAAGAAAGGCGGAACCTGGCAAAAACAATTCCTGGGACAAGAAATTTTCACGCATTTAAATCACCGGATGCAGTGTCGCATTTTATTGCTAATTTTCCTATGGTTAATATTAAAGTGACCATATTTTTAAAAAGCTGTCCATGAAGGGGACGAACAAAGCTATATCCACATTCTTTTTCAAATTTTTGAATATTCCCCTGCGATTACAAATGGCATTTGTTCAAAACACTTGCAAAATAAATGGTTAAAAAAATTATTATTTCGACTGAAATAATTTTAATTAAATACTCCAAAGTCTTTGCTATAAACACCACAAAGCTCATTTTAATCAGTTTATTAGTTCAACCGTTATAATATTTCGAAGAAAGATCACAGATACAATTTTTTCAAGAAACATCAAACTTTAAAATCCTTCGAGATACGTCTATATGCTTCCAAAGACTACACATATCCAAATTTGAACAAAATCCAACATGTTACTCCGAAAACTGTCCGCTTTCACATGGAATGTCCCAAATACAGAATTAACTCCCAAGTTTTCAGAACCCCTTTAATTACAAAAACGTCAGTATATTGCTACACAATCATGTTCAAAGTGCAAATATTTTGTATATTCTGATCTCCATAGATACATACTTGTTCGAAGCTGCACTCCGTTTCATTTTTCTGATATTCATTATTGACGTATTCTACCATCCAGTTCACATGTGATGCAGAATGTGAGTACACTTTCTTTGAAATCCTTAAAAACAATCATAATTATATCGTGTTTGGTACTATTTTCATCAGAAAAACATCAGCATTTCAATGGTTACACTGCTATGAAGATCAAATACAAAATTATAGAAATGACTTTTCATTACCAGGTAGCGTACCCTCGCGTGCTTTTGTTCTCGTACCCCTGGTGTGCATGCTCCGAGAAAGGTCGACCCGGGGACCATAACTGTCATAAAAAAAGGTTCCATTCAAGTGTCTTCGGCTTGGAGCCTATGACCCGGCACCGTCGAAACATTCTCTCCGAGAATGTTGACCGTCAGTAGACGGTTGCTTGCCGTTTCTCAGATGGAACGGTTACGGATAGTATGAATATCACCATAAGAAATGCATTGCAAAAAGTTTTGTAAGCGGTTAGCCGGCGACTTTTTGACGGATAATGAGAATCAGCTTTTATACGTCGAATTTTCATACAATCATTACGAAATAAGTATTTTGTAGGATTTCCAAAGACTCTATGCACAGAAAATAATGTAAAAGTTAAAAAAAATTAAATAAACCCATTCAACTGAAACTACGCTACGCGTCTTATATTCCGAAGTGCTCGCAGTATTTCCAACAGCGCCGGTGGCTCAGTGGTAAAGTGTCAGGATGCTAAACCGCTGCGTACCTTTTGAAGGTAAGTTCGAGTCCCACTTAGGAAAATTTCTTTTTTTACACTAAGTGTATATTTTTCCTATCCCTACGCATATAAAAATCATTAATGCTTATTTACAAGTGTTTTAAGTAGAGCTTCTAAAGATTTTAATTTTTTTTTTTTTTTTTTTTTTTACTTGCAGAAAATTCTACATTGGACATCCTGGATCGTGTGAAAGAGAACATTTTTACGTATGTATTAGGATTACAGATCTTTAGAAACTCTGATCTTTTTACAACTTGGATAATTGATATAAAAATCTGAAAAAATTCTGTAACATGTGCCTCGATAACTAGCATGTTTCTGATTTTTTTCAGAATTTTTCATCCAATAGTGTAAGAGAAATTGGGAAAAAACGTGATTTTCTATTTTCACCCTTTACTACCCCGCAAGGAGAGATAGAGGGTTGAAAATTGGTAAAAATGCTCCCGTTTGGATAAGCTATCGAATGACTCATTGTACATCGAATTTGGTTTAGGAGCACTTTTGACCCCCTTATCCGGCTATACCCTTTTATTTGTTTATTTTTCATTTTATAATAAAAAAATAAAACTTGATATCTACAGGATGTGTGTTTTATCTGGGAAAGTGTATTTAGCAAACAATTTATGACATGAGAAAATAGTTTCTATAAAAATTATAGGGTTGCACGGGACAGATATGTTACCTATTAGTTAATTAACTTTACGGTGAGCTTGAAAAGTTTTATAAACCATATTTTGAAAACTTATCAAATTATAAGTGCAATGATTTTTTATTACCCTTCTGGGATCCATATTACCAAGAAACACACGAAGGGACGAATTAGAATTAGATCGTGGTTCACTATTCACTGTATCGGTCATGCTTTCTGATAAAAGTATCCAGGTAAGGCGATCATATATTTTTCGCTCTTCGTTCTTTCGGCGAAGACAGTGGTGTACGTGCACGAAGCAACACCATATGCCATGTATTTACCATGTCCATCACGGCTGTACGTTATTGAAAGGGGTACGTGGCAAGGGTTGAGTTTACCCTACAGGTGCTATTAAGCACTATTTAACGTCCAATATATTTTCCTGTCGCGATAATAAAAATGTGGTGGCTAGATGGCGACACAATCGTTTATTCAATGACAATACCCTGCCAATACTCTTACGTTATTCTTGTATCTGATCAAAATTAATCGACATACATGTTATTTTGAAACATAAAATCAATCAATCAAGAGTGTTTGATTTTGCTCGATCAAACTTTGTACGCCATGGTGGTTCTCAGAAGAAACGGATTTTGTTTGCGATATCTAACGCCGGCAGCCTAACAGCCTGCAAACATTTTTATGGGTGTTCACTTCTGTGCAAGCATACGGGATACAGATTTTCAGTATTTGCAGGCCGATGAAACTGGTGTTACTCTGACGAATTCGATGATCCACATACTCTATAATGAATAATAAAGCCAATAAGTTTTACGACTACCCGCTAGCAGACTAGTAAGTATACTCCAAGTGACGTACATAAATACATATCTTTAGTCTTTAGTATATGTGTTTACCTCTCGACGTAGGAGAATTAGTTTTCATTGACGGTACTACATGTTTATTTAAACATTTTGAAAGAAAATTTATATAGAAGTGTAGAAAACTTGAATCTTGGCCACTCGTTTATCTTACAACAAGATAACAACCCCAA
Source organism: Perdita meconis (assembly GCA_030770465.2). Taxonomy (NCBI): domain Eukaryota; kingdom Metazoa; phylum Arthropoda; class Insecta; order Hymenoptera; family Andrenidae; genus Perdita; species Perdita meconis. Next base: position 1,392,286 of record JASKOS020000019.1, read on the forward strand.
GCATACTGCCACAAAGGTGAAGAAATGGTTACTGTATGTACAACGTACATACAGTGGTACAATTAACCTTGACCTTCAAGGTCATTCTCATTCAGAAGGTTTTAACCATCGCTTGTTTTCTTTTGTTAAAAAGTGACTACTTATTAGGGTGTTTCATTTTTCCAAAGATGTGATTTTCATATGACTTTGCTTACGCCCCAAGTCTCGGTGATGTAAAAGATATATGTGCCAAATTTCAAGAAGATTGGATAATATTTAGGGGTTGCACACATTGATCATTTTTATCTCAAACGAGTGAAATTTCTAATATTGAAGTGCTTTGTACTAATGGGCTTCTCATGTATTTCTTTCATCTTTTGCAGGTAATTGAACTTTAAAATGGGAACTAAAAAAGGAATTTGGTTGCTAGAAAAGGTGCCTAGTGGTGAATTTTTAGGAGCTCGGCTCCCTTCAAAGGAACAAGTACTTTTAGTTTTTATTTACCATCACAAGGAAATGAAAGAAACACTTTCGGATGCTGCTAAATCTACCAGTACTAAACTACAGGAAGTGTGGAGGAAAGCAAATATCCCTGTTAAGACGGAGGAGAATATCTGCGCTGGTATACAGAAGCTGTACAAAGAATACCAAAATCTGGGTAAAGAGAAATCGAGAAACACGGATAAAGTAAATATGAAACGGCAGATTTGGAAAGGTGATCTCGTGGAGTTATTTGACATTTCCCGGCAAAATGTGATGGACATGACTTGTGTATCACAAGATAAAGGATTTCTTAGGTTACAAAGAGAAGATCGTATGAGTTCGTCGATGAGTGAAGTAGACAAGGTTTTCGCCTCGAAAATAAGAACTAAGTGTACAAAAGAAGACAAAAATGATTCATATAAGAATAAACATTACAAAGCTGTCGCTGAAATCAATAAGACAGTTATACTGGAAGACTCATCTCCATCATCATCAGCACCTAGTGACAAAAAGACCGAGTTTTCGCCTCCACCAAGGAAAAAATTACGTTCAAGTCCTAAATTAAAACCTCTTGATCAGACAGTCACGTCTACTTGGGATCGAGAACAGCTCTCTATTCGACAAGCAAGTACTTCATTTATAGCAACTTCAAAGAGCCTTGGTCACGATATTTAAAAAATTTTCGTATCTCTAGCTACCGTTTACCGAGCTCGGGCGATCAATAGAAGTAAAATGGCAAAGAAAATCGAAGAGTCACTCTTTGAAAATCCTCTTCATTTGGTTCTGCATTGGGATAGTAAACTGTTGCCCTCAGTTGCCCATGGGAGTGTCAAAACTTTGGAAGATAGAGTTGCAGTTCTAGTGACTGGCAAAGATTTTGAGCATTTGCTTGGCGTACCTGTTGCCCTGAAAGGCACTGATGAGCAGATGGCTGAAGTAGTTATTCGGGAAGTGGACCGATTTGGGCTACGTGACAATATCATCGGTATGTCTTTTGATACTACAGCATTTAATACAGGACTGATCCAAGGGGCATGTACCAGAATTGAAAGGGAATTCGGACGAACATTGTTGTGGTTGGCTTGCCATCATCACACCCATGAACTAATATTGAAAGGAGTGTTTGGGGAGTATTGTGGCATACCATCAAGTGGTCCTGACATCCAGATTTTTCGGAAGTTCCAAAGTCTGTGGGCTTCACTTGATAAGAAGTCATATATGACAATGCTGGATGAAGAAAGTCCCGTTCAAGGCTTTCTAGACGAACAACGAGTGAAAATGGTTAACTACATCCAAAATGTCCTAAAAGACGGAAGTCATCCAAGAGAAGACTACAAAGAGTTATTACAACTCTCACTCTTGTACCTGGGAGGTTGGTCTCAAAACGACTTCAGTTTCAGGATCCCAGGGGCTCTGCATCAAGCAAGGTGGATGGCAAAGGCAATATATGCACTTAAAATTGTCCTCTTCACTAAACAGTTGAATATTCCTCCACGAGAATTGAAAGGAATGAAACGGGTTGCACATTTTGTCAGCCTCATATATGTTCGCTTTTGGCACGAGGCAATTGTAAGATGAGCTCCAAAGAATGATTTGGATATGCTACAGCTTCTGAGCACTTACCCAGACGCAGACGTCAAAAAAGGTGCTCTCACAGTTGCTAAGAGACACCTTTGTTATCTGTCAGAAACAAACGTAGGATTGGCTTTTTTGGACGAACGTATTACTCAGGCTGATAAGGAAAATATGACTAAAAATTTAGAAACCAAACCTACAAAAAAAAAAAAAAAAAAAAAAAAAAAAAAAAAAAAAAAAAAAAAAAAAAATAATTGAAACGATTAGAGGGTAAAAACCTAGTTTTTGAAAGAAAAGACCTGAGCTATTTCGTTACTAATAAAACAAAGATGTTCTTTGAATTGTTTGGGATCCACAACGTGATAGAATACTGCAGTGATTCTCTAAGCCATGTGAACGCTCTTAAGGTGGTCAATAATACCGCAGAAAGAGGAATTGCTCTAATAAAAAAGTTTAACGAATCGGTCAAGGACGAACAACAAAAGCAATTCTTGTTGAGGGTAGTCGAGCATCACAGAAAAGTCGTTACCAAGCGAACAAAAGAAGGGATTGCATCATTCAAAGTTGATTAATATAACACATGTTTTGCCTATCATACTACCTATTAATCTTAGTGTCTAGTTTTAATATTATTTTAAGTTTTTGATTTCTAGTTTTCCCAATAAAAATAATTAACATTGAAAAATCGTATTTTTTGCCTACTTTTACAAAACTGATCAAAGTGTGCAACCTCTAAATATTATCCAATCTTCTTGAAATTTGGCATATATATCTTTTACATCACTGAGACTCGAGGCGTAAGCAAAGTCTGAAAAAATTTTACATTTTATTTTTTGCCTTCCAAAATGAAACACCCTACTACTTATATTAGTCCTTTCTATAGATTTTCAACACTCGTTAGGCTTGGATTAGATATTTTGGAGGTCCGGGTTAGGTCTGGATAGGTTGGCATTTAGGGGTCAGTTATCCATGTGACTGAATAATTGCTGATTATTCAGTGTACCTATGTACAGTAGGCGAAATAATGTTAGGTTCACTACTCCAAATTACTTATTTACTGTTCTTATTTCTATCTGGGTCAGTAGAAACATACCCTGGCGTTTGTTATTGTTTTGAGTGGGTCTGACCTTGTTTAGACGTAGCTTGTTGAGAACTTTACCGAAAATTATGGTGTTAAATCAACGAATTAATCTTAGGTTCATAGTGATTTTTTCATAAAATACATTTAAAAATTAAAAGTTTAAAGGAATTTGATAAGGTGAGTTCAAACTTATTTAATGTTTAAATATTTTGAGATAAATTTTATATCCGCTTAATGCTTTTAAAGCGTAATGGAGCATGGAAAACCATTGAATGACCATGAAAAGGGACTAATCACTGCTTTCAAGGACATGAACCTTTCAAATACAAAAATTACACAAAAAATTCAAAGATCCGTAAATGTTGTAAACCACTTTGTAAAATTAGGTAAGAAATATGCCTCTAAAAAATCTACAGGTCGTCCAAAAAAGCTAAGTCACAGAGGTAAAGGAAAGATTTTTCAAGAAGCTCGAAAAAATAAACTTAATGCATCTCAAATAAAGGCAAAATTAGATTTGCCTGTTGGTGTTCGACGCGTACAACAAATTTTAGGAACAAGTGGAACACTTCGTTACAGAAAAAGAGCAAAAAAGCCTCCTCTCACAAAATTACACAAAGATGAAAGATTAAAATTTGCTCAAAATCATATGGCATGGACAGAAGAATGGAGAACAGTCATTTTCTCTGACGAGAAGAAATTTAATTTAGATGGACCGAACGGATTCCAATACTACTGGCACGATCTGCGTGACCAAAGAGAAATAAAAATGAGTAGAAACTATATGGAGGAGGTAATGTAATGATATGGGCTGCGTTCGGGTACAACGGTAAAACTCCGACAATGTGGTTTCCGCCAAAGGCAAATGCAGAAAAATACCAAGAACTGTTGGAATACGTGTTAGATGAATACGGTGACGAAATTGGTGGACCAAATTTAATATTCCAACATGATAATGCTCCAATTCATCGTGCAAAAGCAATTAAAGCATGGTTTCAGACAGTAAATGGTGAGGTTTTGCCTTGGCCATCGAGAAGTCCCGACTTAAACCCTATCGAAAACCTATGGGGAATTTTAGTACGAAAGGTATACGCCAATGGCAAACAATATTTAATTACTAATGAATTAAAAAATGGTATTAGAGAGGCGTGGTCTCAGATTGGTTTACACACACTACATAAATTAAGAGATTCAATGCCGCAAAGGATATTTGAGGTAATCAAAAACAAAGGAGCATCCACTAAATTCTGAATTTTTAGTAATGTTTCGTTTTCTGAATTTTTTGTTACAAAAACATAATGTGAACCTATATTTATTTCGCACATAAATTTCAGATTTTGTAATAAAGATTTGTAATTTATATTAATAAAAATTATATTATTGAACTAAACTCAGTGTTTTAATATTATTTCGCTCACTGTATGTGTGAGCGAGTGTTGGATACAAGTATCCGAATGTGACTCATGTACATTTGTACGTCATATTACAGTTTAGTAGCGGACTAGTCAGTTGTAAAGTCTCGTAAGTTTCAAAATGTTCAATATGCATCTGCATGAATTTACAAGTCCCCCCCCCCAAATTACCAATGTAACTCAGACCTCCAAAATGCCTAATCCAAGACCAACTTAGGCCTAACGAATGTAGGCAATTGATACAGAAATAGCTATATTTATGAAAATTATTTTGTTAATAACTTTTTAATAAACAATCAGCGACGGCTAAAACTCTGTCTACGAAATATCTCCTCTTCCTGTTTAAAAAAAAAAAAAAAAAATGGCGATTACCTTCGTCCACTCCTAATATAGTGATATCTAGCAAACCTCAGAAGACTAAACTGGAATTGAAGAAACAGTAAAAAATGACTTCTGCTCAAACTGTTAAAGCCTCTTCAAGATCATTCTTTAAAGGAAAGGTTCGGCTTGACGTTGCACGTAGTCATTATTTGCTCGTCGATCCATAAAACCTTTTTTAACCGACCTTGTTCCGGTGAACAGATAGAAATTCCGTCAACGGTACCGAATTCGCGTAACCGTTCAGCTGACGTCACGTCATCCCCCACCTTGCGCGAGCCTCGCGCTTGAATTTGGGATCGTTACAGCTGATTGATACATTCCGCTAACGGCAACAGTATAGATCACCTCGTTGACACTGTATTCGATCAGCTGTTACGTTCCTTGCGCTCGTTTCGTTTATCGTTAACACCGTTTTCGTATCGTATTCATCGTTTGTTTGTCGTATCTGCGTCGCGTATTGTTCATTGTTGTGTTTGTATAAGTGTTATTAAAGTATATGTTCGCAAAAACTGTCTCGTTTCATTTCACCGACTAATTATCGCAGATCATCGTATCCGATCTCAAACAGACCTTTTTAAACCGTTTTAAGAGTGTTTTGCAATGCGCGCTGCACGTGTCTAGCCCCAACTTATCGTCACAGTCGCATAGCCGTGTGTGTGCGCGCTATGCATGACCGAGAGGCCCAGAGGTTTCGCCGATGATGTGGTTCGCGAGAAACCCGTTTACCTTTAACTCCTCTCTCGTGGTCGCGGTTCTCTCGATCGGACAAACGCAAAAACCGCTGAGACGAGGACGAAGGAATCGCGGCCAGAAACAGTGGGCACCGTTCATAAGACAATGACATCGAAAGTCGAGGCTGAACGGGGTCATGATGCGATCTCCTTGTGACCAGGTTTAATAATCGCGGAGAAGTTGCGTGGAGGTGGATTTCGTGAAAGGTGGCGTAGGCGGTTGTTAATTTTTAACGTTATCCTTCGGAGTAGAGGGTGAGTGCATAAACCTCTTGCTGAAAGCATGATGTCTCTACAAAAGAGGGTTTTCAAAAAGAATAAATCTGTCGACCGGTTTCATTACATGTGGAGTAGATAGAGCTGTAATGAAATTCATGCTTCATCTACTCTGCAAATTTTACAAACGATTGACAAGTTACAGATATTTAAGACAAATAACGTGCGGAAACAAAATTAACACATTACCGCATTATTTATTAATTTAATGTGTTCTCAAAGCGTTCGTCCTCTAAAGTTAATACACTCATTTAAGCGTAAGATTTAAAACAGGTTAATAATACTTACAGATTTCTCCTCTGCAAGTATTTATAGTTCTCTTTTCATTATTTGTAAGAATATGTAATCAACGGAGCGGGAAGTCTTGGTTGCTGTGCGAACGTATTGGCATCGATTTGGTACTTAGGATCTGTTCGATAAATGGAGCCTGTTTCTACACCAGTTGAATTCCTCAGTCAAAACTTCGCTTATATAAAACCAACATCTGAGGAGACAGATGACGAGGAAGCCGATGTATAAGATTTGTATTAATTAATTGTTTTAATACAGAAGAAAAATGTTTTAGATTTTGAAAAGAATAAATATCGTGCGATTGATATAGATTAAGCAATGTATAACGCTCTCGAGTCAGATGAAAACATGCTGTATAAAGAACGCATATACATATAGATAAAATGGTCCACTATGCACTAAAACTGTTAACCGTTCTTAAAACTATAATTTAAAAAATAAAAAAATTTTCCCGATGTTTGCCATATATCATTGGAAAGAGCATGAGTTTTTTGTCAAATTTAAAAAATTCGTATTTTGGAAAATGCAGTTTTATATGAATCTGTTGGATCTATAAAAACCAGAACCGCGTAAAATTGATCACAAAAAAAAAAAGTACAAAAAAGAATAAATTGTTAGAAAGCTTGATCTTTTGGCGCAAGTTTCGTTTCCATATCTCTTTTCGATAAGAAATTCTGACCATCGATGTATTTTGCGAAACTCGCACTTTGACCTTTTCCCGTACTCTACTCTCACACCCTTTTCCATTCCAGAAGCACTACAGACTTTAAAACTTGGAATCGATGTCTCACATACAGGGTGTCCCAAAGTCGATGCGGGAGCCGGAAATGGGAGATTCCTGGGATGATTCTAAACAACTTTTTCCTTTGCAAAACTGTCTTCCGAAGCTTTGTTAATGAGTTATTAACAAAAAACACCAGCTTTAAGTAGTACTGGCCCACCATCGTCCGCGCCATCATTAATCCGCTGTACTCACTCTCTGATTGGCCGATGTTTTTCGTTAATAATTCGTTAACAAAGCTTCGGATAACAATTTTTGCAAAGGAAAAAGTTGTTTAGAATCGTCCCAGGAATCTCCCATTTCCGGCGCCCGCGTCGAGTTTGGGACACCCTGTATACAGCATGTGTATACAGAATACAAATATTTATGACATGAAAAAACAGTTTAGACGAAAATTATGGAGTTTTAATTAACTTTATGGTGACCTTGTAAAGTTATATAAAGGTGGTGTTTAAATTTGCTTAAGAAATCCTATATTATTTATTACATCTTCATCTAGTTGACATTATAACGTTTCCAAAGCACTACTTACATACATATAGGTATTTTGTACTAGCCTACGTCGAGATATCGAATTTGAAATCCTATGAGCCGCCAGCATTAACGTTACTCGAAGTCTGACTGACAATGAGCATCTCTCCCTGCGGTGTGCATCAACTGACGCTGACGCTAGCAGCACATTTATAACATTTCAAATTCTATATCTCGATATTGGCTAATTCAAAATGCATATGCATATGTAGGGTTCCATACCTGTTTTCAAGGTCACCATAGGGTCAATTAAATATAGGCGACACACGTACCCTTTAAATTCCTTTGTCTAAACTACTTCGTATTATAACACACACCCTGTACAGGGTGGGGCGGGACGGGTAGTGCAACCGGTTAGAAGGTCATTCCACGTGTAAAAATAAGTCGAAAGAAGACAGAATAATATTTTTTTATTTGAGACTCGTTTTTGACAAAAACGAGAAATGTTTTCCATCATTTTCATATCTAAACTATTTTTTTTCTTCTTTTTTCTTTTTTCCAATTAATCGCTGCTATAGGTACTTATAAATGTTTTAAATTATAACTTCATTATGTTCTTGACTCTACCATAACTATTGTGCTAAATTTTTTCTAAAAGGAACTATAAGAAAGAAGGATGTATCAATAATACACACAATACTGTGAAATAAGATTCGTAAGTCTAAATAGAAATGACTCTATCAATTTAGGTAGTTACGTTAGAGAACCCGGAAAAGCAGTTTGGATCCCGTTTCAGAAATAACATCGGTTGGTTCTTTTTTTCCTTACATTAGTAGTAGGGCTAAAAGTCTGGTACAAAACTTGTTAGGGCGGCCTTGGATGGGATGAAATCGAGCTAGAAACTGGACCAGTTCTCTACCAGGAGGTTTCGAAGGAGGACAACTCCCACGAGCTGGGCCTAAAATTGAACGTGCAGGGTGCAGGGGTCACAAAGACTCGAATTTATGCCGGTCGAAGAGGCAGCAGCAGCAGCTGCTTGTTGTCGATTTTCCGACAGCTGGTGCCTCTCTTCGTGTCTCACACGAAATACGGCCTTAGACTTTCGTCGTTCACTCAGCTAACCCTTAAAAGGCCCGAGAATGACAAAAGGCGGTGTGTCTAAGGGCGGAAACGACAGGTCGGGGACCCTGACTTTTTCCCCTTTCTTTCTGCTTCCCTCCCTCCCTTATCGCGCCCAACTTCCTTTATTTTTCTCCCTCTTGTAGTCCATGCGCTCGAAAATGCTTAGGTTTCTTCGAGTCCTCTAAGAATCGCAAACTTGAGAGAACTCGAAGGAGCTCACTCTCTATCGATCCAGGTCGTTTTGTATCACGAAACTGGCTGGTGCCCCAGAGAGAGAAGGAGCGAGAGAGGACTGAAGGAAAGGAACGCCGAGGGACCAGAGAAAGAGGAGTTAAAACGATAGGAGAAAAGAGACGGCGGGAGAAATTTCTACTTTGGTCTTCAAAAGATGTACTGGTTAGACGAGTGATTTTTTGTATAGGATACTGATTCCTATTAATGAGCCATTAAACCGACGTGTTCATTAATGAATTAATTTATGCTCTGACTTTAATTTCGTCTGCTCCAAATTTATATTAGTTTCAGAATGATTTGTCTGTATGGAGACATTTTTTAAAAGTGGAAAATATTAATTTTTTAATTATTTTTTAATTAAAATAAGAATATGTATATTTGTTCCAATTAGGGAGCCTTTAGAAATGCGGTGAAGACATTAATGTACCCCCATTTAATGTGCCTATCCATAATTGTGTGTCTCCAGTTAATGTGCCTGTCCACAATTGTGTGCTCCCAGTTAAGATGCTTGTCCGCAACTGTATGCTCCCATTTAATGTGTTGTTTAAATTTTGAATTGTTTCATATAATTTGAATAGGATCCTTTCTCTTACAAAGCCTAGATCCTAGACCTTATAGATACTAGAAAGGATATAAGGAATATGATGTGTAATGTCGTGTTGAGCAACTATCATTGCGGACAAAAAGTGTACACAGTATATACATAGTATATGTATATCACTTTTATAGCCTAAATAGGGTTCCGAACCCTTAGTCTATTGCAAATTTGTCACATCTTTTCTACAGACTGTTAAAAAGTATAAAGGTGAGTCACCAACGTTTTTTATTTAATTTCGTTTATCCTTTCTATACAGGGTGTTCCATTTTAAAGTCCTCGCTGGATTAAGGTTCAGGAAGTTTAATGAAGACATTTAAAAAAAAAGTTCTAGGCGGAAGTTGTAGGAGTCAGAATGGGACATCTGAAGGTGACCCTGACTTTGACCTTGGTGTCAAATTTAAGGGTCATTCAAGGTTAACTTTCTTTTTATGAAAACCCCTATTTCTAACTTCGGAAATAAAAAGAACAGAAAATTTTAGAGTTAAATGTATCAAAAATTGACAATTTGGATTTGTGCAACAACGATGAATTGTCCAAATTTGAAGTAGGAACAGAAGGATTGTCGTCTTGCTTTCGCGAAGAATTGTATGACGTGGATTAATGAATGGGTCAATATAATATTATAAGATATATTTAACTTCCCGATTTATAGGGAAGTTATTGTATTTGCCCCTAAAATGGAAAATCGATTTTTTAGCATCTCCATGTTTCAAGGTCATTGGAGTAATTTTAGGCTATTTTTAACAAATTGTTCGTGTGTGTGTGTGTGTGTGTGTGTGTGTACGTACGTACGTACGTACGTACGTATGTGATCAAATTTTTCGTTAACGTTTTCTAAAAAACTAATAGTCAGATCAAAATGGTCGATGATGCAATCGATGTGTATCAATGTAACTTAGAGCTGAATAGATTTTGTTCTAATTCGGTCCAGTAGTTTTTTAGTTTTTTTTTTAAGAAAACCTAACAGAATAACGCAATCTAAATGGGAGAATATAAATTTATGAGAGAATAACTAAACTGAAATAATATATATACATATATTATTACTATTATTATATTTATATAACACACACACACAAACACACACATATATATATGTATATATACAGGGTGTCCCATTTTAATCCGCCACCACGGCTAACTTAAGAAATATGCATCGGATCAAAAAACATCCCGAACAAAAGTTTGATGGTTTGGAGGGGGACATCTGATCCTGTCAAAAAAATTTCACCCCTACCCCCCTGGGGGGGGGGGGGGTTACTTTAAAATTTTAAATAGAACCACCTGCTTTTTATTGCAGATTCGGATTCCACGCCGCAAAATATGTAGGTTTTATTTCAAACATTTTTTTTTATTCGCGATAGGTGGCGCTGTAATCGCGAAATTTCGATTTTTCGCCTATATATATATTACAATATATAATTATAATGATATAATTGTGATAAATACATATATATGAGTATATTTACACACACACACACACACACACACACACACACACACACACACACACAACTACAACTACAACTACAACTACAACTACAACTACAACTACAACTACAACTACAACTACAACTACAACTACAACTACAACTACAACTACAACTACAACTACAACTACAACTACAACTACAACTACAACTACAACTACAACTACAACTACAACTACAACTACAACTACAACTACAACTACAACTACAACTACAACTACAACTACAACTACAACTACAACTACAACTACAACTCAATAACTACATATTGAAAACAAATGAATATACATAATATCCATACATATACACAGCACACACATACATACATATATACCTCAGGGGGGTAGGGATGAAAGTTTTTAACAGGGTCAGATGTCCCCCTCCAAACCATCAAACTTTTATTCGGGATGTTTTTTGATCCAATGCATATTTCTTAAGTTGTCCGTAGTAGCGGATTAAAATGGGACACTCTCCCTATATATGTAGATGTTCGTTTAATGCGACGTCATATAGCAACAATGTTGATAAGTAGAAATCTATTAAATTTCTCCGAATACGAATAATTTTCTAATTAGTGACAATTAATAATGGTAATAATAAATTACAACTCGCAAATCGGGAAGTTCTTTGCGTGGCCCGTAAAGGGTCACACACAAAATAAACATGAATAGCTACAGGCATCACTATTCGTGAGCGAGTGTAGCGAGCGAGCTACAATAACTTCACTCGCGAGCTCGCGAAGCGAGCGAGCAACACGGACTAGCTAGTTTTAATTTTGATAAGAAGTATATGAACGTATGTACGTTTTGGGTGATCTGAAGTGATGATAAAAAATTTAATTTCGATAGACCACATGGTTTCAGCTGATGAAAGAACCAAAGTATTTCTCGAAACGAAATTTCGGAGACATGTTAAGTTTGGTCATCGCAAGGTGTTCCCCTATTGTAAATATTTATTAAAAATAATTAGGGAAAATCAAAAGCACAGTTAGATCACAAAAGACCCGGAGAACGTACAAAGGTTAAAAGTTGTTCATCTAGAATCTAGTGTGTTCTCCGTAGAACACTGATGTGTAATTACACGACCAATATTTGACACTTATGATAAATAAAGTGCGGATGTTTATGTCATGGCGATTTTAAATGTGCCAAAATGTATAATCATACGCGTAGATGAAGAAATACATGAAATATTGAATATAAAACGCATTTTATAATATTTGCCTTTAAAATATGAATTTGCATGAACAAAATGGACCAAAATTCGTGGTACAAATTGTGTCAAGGATATAACAGTAAAAAATAACACAAAATTCAAGAGTAATCAAAGTGCGTTCGAGATTTCATTTTCGAGAAAAATAGATTTTAAAATCAATTTTTTTCAAAACGTTTATTTCATACCAAGAGAATAACAAAGCAACCTATTATCAATAAATCCTTGAACATAACAAAATACATTACGATTTGTTGGTATAATAGGGCTAAAGATCCGTTGTCAGAGTACGCATAGTCTCTACAATGGAATGAATTGAACTTGAATTAATCGCATCTAGTGATTTATTATATAACTTTATAGTATGCCTAATAATGCATAAGATTTTTGTAATGTGTTTCGTGTCGATTTTTTTTTTACTGTCGCACGCACTAACATAGTCCTTTGCTTAAATAGATTTTTATATTATAAATGCAAGTAAAAAGTGCAATTTTCGGACATTTTCAGAAATACGAATATCATAAAGATAATTTCAATAATGACTATATCAGATTTAATTAAAAAATAAATTCGAAAATAAGTGAAAAAAGAAAAAATTAAAGAAAAAAATTATCCGCTTCTAAATACAGTTCTGATCCACAAAGTGTTCGCTCAACGGGACCGGGCGCGAGTCTCTTCTGAGACGGGTAGTCGTTTTCGTAGTCTTTGATGCCTACCGCGCCCTCGAGGCGGCTCGGGCCGATCAAGGGGATTAGCGTTGTAGTACAAGCCATAAATTTCGTTCGGCGCTGGTGCGGCTTTCTTTGTTGATAAAAGAAAAGGACAAAATACGACAAGCGCTCTCGTTCTGACTTCTGTCATTTAATCCGTGCGTACTATGATGCGAAGATGTGAACTCCCATTCATTCATTTTACGCTTTTAAACCTATACATATTGATATCTTGTAATATAAAAATATAAACATGTAATAATTATTTTAAACTTTAAACCAATATAAGAATATTAATTATTAGGTACTACTATTACAAATATTGTACAAGACGTTCAATTAACAGTGTTAGTTCAAGTTGCGCTTGATAAATTATCGATATTGTAAAAAAATGATACAGGACAAATTTGAACTGCTTTAAACGTGACTTGTAATGGCGTAAAAATTTAATTTTTCTATTTTTCTATTTTTAGTCTTTTTCTGAGATAACTTGATTGTTTTTTAATGAAACCGTACTCTTTTATGTGAATATGTATGTACACATGCACATACATATGTATATATCGCTGCTATCAAACATAGATCCGGAAATGTTTGTTTCGCACTGACTAAATACTTTAATTATGTTCCGTTACTTATTGCCGCTCAAAAATAGAATGTTATTACTTTTGGGAAGACTTTACTTGTGAAATGTTTCCGCGGGACGATAAGCAAACTGGCGGAAATAGAGTTTATTACAGGGACATATGTAATTTCTTGCTGTTCGGACCCACCGTAGTTTTCCGTGCGACCGATCAAACCGATCGCGATCGGTACTTCGAGAGTTAATTATACAGATTTTTCATGACTATTTTCGGAGAGGGAGAACTAAATAGTATAATTTTAGACAAATTAGGTCAATCCCGAAAAAATATTAATATTTCCGTTTTATACTTTTCTTGTATCATTTTGTAATAACTTTTATAGTTTAGTGGGTGCAATTTGAAACAACACGGCCACCTGAACGTCTTGTACATTTTTCATAAATTATTATTTATCACATTCGTAATTAATATTATGCGTATGTAAGTGTAAAATAATTACTGTACATATAGGTATAAATAAAGTAAAAACAATATTTATACAAACAAAGTTAAAATGTCAATGAACTAAAGTATTAAAGAATTGGAGTCTCTTCGTATCGTAGTAAATCCGCGCGGACTGAACGTGTAGCTGTCAGAATAAGAGGACCAATCATATTCCGTCTTTCGTCAAAGGAAGCCGCAACGCGCCGAGCGAAATTTATAGCTTGTTCGACAGCGCGAGTCCCCTCGCCGCTACACAGCCGTATCGAGTTACGGCGGCGAAGATCAGTCAAACTGGTGGGGATATTCGATGGGACACTTTCTGAGTCAAGCCAGTGGAACACTTTCTGATCAGTACTGTACATAGCAGAAAATGCAGTTTTTTTCAGTAGATACAGAAGTCACAAAGTGTTTTTTCACTAAGGTGGCCAACATATAAAATATAACGGGTCTTTTATTTCGGGACCTGATTTTTTATTGCTCGATATAGGCTTTCAAAAAGTTTAAAAAAAAATTTGGTTATAATTCTTAAAATTTCTACTTTAACGTGTAAGTTATAATTAGACTGCGGAAGTTTATGCAAATTAATATTTTTATAGACATACAACAGCAATTGAATCTTAAATAAATGTAAGTTTTATTTTCTGAATATTATAAAATGCATTATATTTTTTATTTGATTACATTTTTACGTCCTGCAGACGTTCTTATAGGTTTTTGCAATTTGGAAAGTGCCATAAATGCATAAACTTCCGCCGTCTAGTTATAATTAAGTAAAATGATTCAACATTTTTACAATAGATAGAACACTCCAAAGGAGGATGTGAATAATGAGATTTATTTGAGTAAACTATTTATGTAAAATATTCCTCAAATAACTAAAATATAATATTGTTATGTACTATTTTTATTATTATAATAAGTTATTTCGTATCGGTCGAAGTAATAACACTGTTCAACACGAATTTTGTTTTGTAATAACCACTAGGTGATTTTTATAGGGTTACTCGCCCTAAAAACGAATCCGGAAGCAGAATTGCTCTATCACCCTCAGTTTTCAAAAAACACGAGTTTTTGTAAAAACGCGATCTCTCCGGCAAAAATGAGTTATTACGTGAAAACTAAAAATGCTAGAACATTCAAACTTGTTTTAAATGAAAGGGGAAAGTTTCCTGCATATGATAATGCCCACACTTATAATTGTTTATGGTTTTGAATGGTTGTAAATGAGCATCAAAGTTTGAAAAAAGGCCGATATCCGCAGTTTGTACGCGCTATTCATTCATTTTCAAGAGAAGCTGTTTATTTCACACGAATTTGCTACACACTACCGGATTCTGTAGACATTTCTGACGAAGAAACAGTCTGCAAAAAGTGTCAGAACGGCTTTTAACTCGAACAGGTTGAGAAAATCTTAATCGGCAGCGTACGCGTGGCGTTTTGCCGCCGCGTGGCCATTGCTCGTCTGTCGTGACTCGTCAGTGCCGTAACTACGCTCAATCGGCACGAATAAAGGTGTCCAACAGGGGCCCACTTTTGATATCTAACGTATGCTTTTTTTTTGACTCTTTATTATATTCAATTTTTTCATGCATTCCTTGCTATTAGTCATCGAATGGTAAAGAACTGTTAAATTGTTTTTGATTGGCGTTTTCCCGAACTATTTCGCTTCCATATTTAAAGCAAAAGCGATTTTGTATTTCTCCTTGAAGCTTTCTGTTGCAAAAAATGTACTCTATAGCATGCTATGATTAGATTTTCCTGTAGTCCCTTAGTTTTTTAAATAAATTTAAAGATATCAGAAAAAATGTGCTTTTTTACTTTGATCATTATTAACATATAAACATGGGAGTCATTCACTCTGATCATTATTTAAACATGTTTAGCTATTTATAAAGTAATAGGTATAAACGCATATTGAATGTTATGCAGTTACATAAATACATGTTCAACACTTCTATCTGCAAGCATTGCAATCTTCTCTTTCCCTTCATATCGTTTCTATAGAAAAAAGAAGTATAAAGGAAAAAAAGTTGATCAAATTGTAAAATCAATGGATCTCATAGATATAAAAAGTGGGCCCCTGTTGGGCACCTTTATTCGTGCCGATTGAGCGTAGTTACGGCACTGACGAGTCACGACAGACGAGCAATGGCCACGCGGCGGCAAAACGCCACGCGTACGCTGCCGATTAATATTTTCTCACCCTGTTCGAGTTAAAAGCCGTTCTGACATTTTTTGCAGACTGTTTCTTCTTCAGAAATGTCTACAGAATCCGGTAGTGTGTAGCAAATTCGTGTGAAATAAACAGCTTCTCTTGAAAATGAATGAATAGCGCGTACAAACTGCGGATATCGGCCTTTTTTCAAACTTTGATGCCCATTTACAACCATTCAAAACCATAAACAATTATAAGTGTGGGCACTATCATATGCAGGAAACTTTCCTCTTTCATTTAAGACAAGTTTGAATGTTCTAGCATTTTTAGTTTTCACGTAATAACTCATTTTTGCCGGAAAGACCGCGTTTTTACAAAAACTCATGTTTTTTGAAAACTGAGGGTGATAGAGCAATTCTGCTTTCGGATTCGTTTTTAGGGTGAGTAGACCTATAGAAATCACCCAATGTATATTACAAAACAGAAAAAAAATTTTTTTTTGTTCCACAGTGTAATCGCTGTGCACCATCTAACGTGAGTCTAGTTGGAACTAGTGATGGGGTCTGAAGCGCTTCGAATCACTTCGAATCAGTTGTATAGAGAAAACTTCGAAGCACTTCGAATCTGATTCGAATCTCTTAGAAATCTTAAAAGTCTTGAATGTCTTGGAAGTCTTGGAAGTCTTGAATGCTTGGAAGTCTTGAAAGTCTTGAATGCTTGGAAGTCTTGAAAGTCTTGATGGTCTTGATTGTCTTAAAAGTCTTAAGAATTACGATACTTTTGAAAGCATCATCAGAATTCAATATCTCATAAGTTTTTTGATTAGTTTTATTGAAGTAGGTTCACTAACATAAAATATTAAAGGTTGTTTCAGTCTAGATATCTCAAGAAATTATTTTTTTTATTTTTCGAACCTTCTACCTTTTTAAGAATGTGTTTATATAAGTGTTTTGAAATTTGAGAAATTCCCGAAGCTATATAACAATGGCTAATGCAATTGCATTTCTCGAACTAGTGGGATAAATATATCAAGAAGTAATTAATCTATACTTTATAAGAGTAGGTATACTTTTCAGGTAGCACTGAATCTGTAATATCGTGAATTTTTCAAATTTATTTGTTTTTATGATAAGTAGAATTTTGCAGAAATTGATAAAAAATTATGTTTAAATTTGAAGTGTCAGAAAATGGTTAAAGATATGTTCAATTTTATTGTTTAAGGGTGTCGGATACTGGATTAGCGGCGCCTGGGGGCAGA
The DNA here is from genome assembly GCA_030770465.2 of Perdita meconis. Lineage (NCBI taxonomy): Eukaryota > Metazoa > Arthropoda > Insecta > Hymenoptera > Andrenidae > Perdita > Perdita meconis. Next base: position 1,409,590 of record JASKOS020000019.1, read on the forward strand.
AAAAAAAAGTTCCGAAAAAAAATCGACTATTATGATATACAGATACTTTATGGCAATGATCTACGGTCACGTCGTTAAAGGATAGTGCCGTAGCAAGTTTACCCAAAGGCCCGTGTACACATATATAAAATATATGTATACAACTTTTATTGATAAACAAGCAATTAACTTAGCAAAGTGTTCTCTATGATAATTTCATTAACAATCAATACTTTGTAAACATTTAGAACTTAATAATTATGTTTAATATAAATATAGGAATACACCCAAGGTCCACGTAATTTACGTCGGTCCTGATTTCACAAACACGTAGCTATCCATCCTTTCGTATAAAGAAAATTTTTCGAAAATCACTAATAAAAACAGCACGGTTCTTCTTAGTATTTGAATAAAAAAGAAATACAACTTTTTATAGCTTCAAAAAAATATATGTAGAGTGTAAATCTGGCGCCGACTTACGCACATTTTAGAATCGTACATTAAATAAATAAATAATAATAATAATAATAATAATAATACTTTATTAAACGGATTAAAGAAAAAAAATTTTACTTTTTATTGCAATTTAATTATTTTAAAGTTGATTTTAATTTGAACGAAAATTTTTTAATTTTTAGTTATTTCGAATAAAATAAATAAAACCTCTACTAAGGTTTCCATACGAGCAAATTTTTCAAGATTTCAAAACCTTCCATGTTCCAAGTCGAATCTTCCAAAATTTCCCAGTCTTCCAAGGCGATCAAGACTTCCAAGTCTTTCAAGTCGATCAAGACTTCCAAGACGTTCAAGTCGATCAAAACTTTCAAGACTTTCAAGACTTCCAAGACGACCAAGACCTTTAAGACTTCCAAGACGACCAAGACCTTTAAGACTTCCAAGACTTTCAAGACATTCAGAACTTCAAGATGATCAAGAACCGATTCGAAGTGGTCTCTAGAACTGTGCTAGATTCGAAGCGATGCGCGATGGGTCTCAGATTCCATCACTAGTTGGAACTAGTGGTGGAGAACTATCGATGGCAGTATCGATGGTAGTATCGATAGCTATTGATAATGTTTGCTATCGAAAATTGTCGATAGTTTTTCTTAACTATCAATAGTTTTAATATACGCTGTAATAGGGGTAATAGCGTAGGGACACTAGGGAATTCGTCATCGCCCAGGCATCTCTGCGTGCGTTTTGCGAACCCAACCTAGTAGGTCGCGACATCTAGTTCACTTTTTTAAATAAAGTTACATACAGGGTGCGCCAAAAGTATGGAAACGGTCAAATATTTCGAAAACGGAACATTTTTGAAAAAAATGTTTTAGAGCAATGTTTTAGGGTTTTAAAAATTCTATTGAACGGTCGTATCCGTTTGACCTTCGGAGGAACGGTCAAGGTCACGTCAAGGTCAACATGATTTTTTTAAATGGAATACCCCATTTTTGATCATACAGTGTTAAAGTTGATGATGAGACCTTTTCAAAACACTAGCTGATGACCTATTTCTGTTGAAAATTGTCTGAATACTGAGCTTTAAATGTATCGCGACCGTCAGGCTTATTATTAGTATTATGTCGTTTTATGTTAGAATTAATGTCGTTTGGTAGTAGTAGTAAAATCGGATTTCGATGGTATTTTTAGCGCATGTGCAGTAACATCTTTGAGATGCGATTTCGGCCGAGTGATGTGACAAACACTGGAATGATCATTATACACAAGCGAGAGTCTATTTCTTCATTCTCAACGCTCAGAACTTAAGCAATTCTCAACAGAAATAGATCATCAGCTAATGTTTTGAAAAGGTCTCATCGTCAGCTTTAACACTGCATGATCAAAAATGGAGTATTCTATTTAATAAAATCATGTTGACCTTGACGTGACCTTGACCGTTCCTCTGAAGGTCAAACGGATACGACCGTTCAATAGAATTTTTAAACCCCTAAAACATTGCTCTAAAACATTTTTCTCAAAAATGTTCCGTTTTCGAAATATTTGACCGTTCCCATACTTTTGGCGCACCCTTATAATTAGATATTGCTCTTATTATACAGAAATACTGCATATTTTTAAAAAACCGCAATTATTTTCTCTGTGTATACATAATAATGATATTTAGATACAACTTTCAACAACACTAAAATAAAAAAAAAAGAATAAGTACACATCAATCACGCCGATCGAGCATCGCCACCGTTTCCAACCGAAATACACATTAATCGCGCCGATTCTTTGTCGCACCGCGTTCAAACGCAACAATGTTAAAACGCACCGCTCTGTCATACTACAATATATCTGTTATTAGTATTAGTCAGAGCAGTCATGTTTCAGTCTGTTGTGTGAGTTCGAAGTGTTCGCACCGAGGATTTAGCTCAAAGATACAGTGAAATTAAGAAGATGGAAACTAGAAGTGTGGATAGAATATTTTTGTTAGAACATGATGAAAGCCAAATTATTGGGTCCAAATTACCAAGTAATGGACAAGTTTTGCGTGTCTTATTTTATAATGTTCGAAAGGTAAAATTAGAACTCCGTGCAAGCGCTGCTATCGTGACAAAGGAAGCGGAAGTATTTTGGGACAAAGCACGCATACCGAGAAGAGAAACGCATCATAGTATCGACAAGTTACTGGAACTACATAAACATTGGCGAACATTACAAAAATCTCGAAAACGCCGAAGCGCCATACAAGAAAGAAAGGAAAAAGAATTTCTCGATTCGTTGGATAATCTTTTTGACATTGCTCATCGTGACGCCGTATCTATGATAAAAATTGAAGAAGACAAACTTTTCTTATTAAATCAAAGAGAAAAGGGACGACCAGGAGCAATGATTGGAGCCGACAAACATTTACTAGAGAAAGAAAAGCGACAAGCAGTTCAACTTCAGCAAAAAGTGCTTCGAAGAGAACGATTGAGGCCATGATAGAAGAGCAAGGTATGACATGTCTTTATTAACTTCCCGATTTATAGGGAAGTTATTGTATTTGCCCCTAAAATGAAAAATCGATTTTTTAGCAGATCTCCATGTTTCAAGGTCATTGGAGTAATTTTAGGCTATTTTTAACAAATTGTTCGTGTGTGTGTGTGTGTGTGTGTGCGTACGTACGTACGTACGTATGTGATCAAATTTTTCGTTAACGTTTTCTAAAAAACTAATGGTCAGATCAAAATGGTCGATGATGCAATCGATGTGTATCAATGTAACTTAGAGCTGAATAGATTTTGTTCTAATTCGGTCCAGTAGTTTTTTAGTTTTTTTAAGAAAACCTAACAGAATAACGCAATCTATATGGGAGAATATAAATTTATGAGAGAATAACTAAACTGAAATAATATATATACATACATTATTACTATTATTATATTTATATAACACACACACACACTCACATATATATATGCATATATACAGGGTGTCCCATTTTAATCCGCCACCACGGCTAACTTAAGAAATATGCATCGGATCAAAAAACATCCCGAACAAAAGTTTGATGGTTTGGAGGGGGACATCTGATCCTGTCAAAAAAATTTCACCCCTACCCCCCTGGGGGGGGGGGTTACTTTAAAATTTTAAATAGGACCACCTACTTTTTATTGCAGATTCGGATTCCACGCCACAAAATATGTAGGTTTTATTTCAAACATTTTTTTTCATTCGCGATAGGTGGCGCTGTAATCGCGAAATTTCGATTTTTCGCCTATATATATATTACAATATATAATTATAATGATATAATTGTGATAAATACATATATATGAGTATATTTATACACGTATAAATATATATATACTCAATAACTACATATTGAAAACAAATGAATATACATAATATCCATATACACAGCACACACATACATGCATATATACCCCAGGGGGTAGGGATGAAATTTTTTAACAGGGTCAGATGTCCCCCTCCAAACCATCAAACTTTTATTCAGGATGTTTTTTGATCCAATGCATATTTCTTAAGTTGTCCGTAGTGGTGGATTAAAATGGGACACTCTCCCTATATATATAGATGTTCGTTTAATGCGACGTCATATAGCAACAATGTTGATAAGTAGAAAACTATTAAATTTCTCCGAATACGAATAATTTTCTAATTAGTGACAATTAATAATGGTAATAATAAATTACAACTCGCAAATCGGGAAGTTCTTTGCGTGGCCCGTAAAGGGTCACACACAAAATAAACATGAATAGCTACAGGCATCACTACTCGTGAGCGAGTGTAGCGAGCGAGCTACAATAACTCCACTCGCGAGCTCGCGAAGCGAGCAAGCAACACGGACTCCACCCGCGAGCTCGCGAAGCGAGCGAGCACCACGGACTAGTTCATTTTTTCTTTTTATCTATGCATACTATTTCTTGTTTATGCATCTGCATTGTAGAAGAAATAGAACTACAGTCCTCGTCAAGTAGTGGAACAGAAAATACTGGACAAGATTTAGACTTTTCTGTACCTGAGTCTTTTAAAGAATCAGTCCAAGTGACTCAAAAAGACCAAGAAGAGGGAAGAAACAAATTATTACGGATAAGCTTGTTGCAGTTCTAGATTCATGTAAAATAAGCGATCATGATGCAGTTCGGATCATAATTGCTACTGCTGAAGCTTTACAACTGAATATAGATGAGCTCATAATTAATCGTACTTCGATACGACGTTGCCGACATCGTCTTCGTACAGAACGCATCACAAAGCTGCGCAAAGTATTCCAGCAAAATTCACCGTTGACGGCTACTCTTCATTGGGACGGGAAAATGTTACCATCCGTAACAAATAAGGAGCTTATAGATAGACTACCTATCAGAATTACATATAACAATACAGAAAAGCTTTTAGGAATTCCTGCGATCCCAAACAGTAGTGGCAAGGAACAAGCGTCAGCAATTTACCGCTTATTACAAAATTGGGACTTAGTAGACAAAATACAAGGTTTGTGCTGTGACACTACATCTTCAAATACCGGACGATTACAAGGAGCTTGTTTACTGTTAGAACAAATGATAGGACGGAACTTATTGTATGTTCCTTGTCGTCATCACATTTATGAGATAATTTTAGGAAGTGTATTTGAAGAAAAACTTTTTAAATCATCCGGCCCTGAAATACCTCTTTTTAAAAAATTTCAAAAAGCTTGGTCTAATATTAATAAATTAAATTTTAAATCAAGTACAGAAGACAAATATGTTTATGAAAAGATCCAGGATATATAAACAAAATTAGACTTCTGCTTGTACAATATACAGCAGAAGCAACCACGAGAAGATTACAAAGAATTTCTAGAGCTGATGATAGTTTTCCTTGGTGGATCTCTTCCACGAGGAAACACATTCCATATTCCTGGAGCTTTTCATCATGCCAGGTGGGTGGCTAAGGCAATTTATCTCCTTAAAATATATTTATTCTGCCAAGAATTTCCATTGCGCAGTACCGAAATGGTAGGAATTAGTGATATATGTATCTTCTTAGCTAATTTATACATTCAAGCCTGGATAAATGCACCCATTTCCGTAAAAGCACCGCAACAAGATCTTAAATTTCTACAAAATTTATATTCGTAATCTGTGATTGACGAAAATATTAGTAGAATAGCAATACGCAAATTTTGCGGCCATTTATGGTATCTTACACCAGAAAATGTGACTTTATCCTTTTTTGATGAAACAATACCTTTGGACATAAAAAGACGTATGATTGGTGCTCTACAAAACGTGAATGTGAAAGATTCCACAAAAGGAGTTTTAATACTTCCACAAAACGTAAAGAATTATTTAGCTACAAATATTGATAGTTTCATTTCCATAGAAAGTAAACAATTTTTTAATAGGTACAATATACCTACAGACTTTTTAACATTGTGGGAAAACGATAGATCGTATCAGAATGGTTCCGAAATTGTAACACATTTAAAAGTGGTAAATGATACCGCGGAACGTGCTGTCAAACTTATATCAGAATATAATAATCTGCTGACCAAAAATGAGAAAGAAAAGCAATATATTTTACAAATAATTGAAGATTATAAAATGTACATAAGTACATAAGTGTACTTTAAGAGAAAATGTATATTAAACTAGCTAGTCCGTGTTGCTCGCTCGCTTCGCGAGCTCGCGAGTGGAGTTATTGTAGCTCGCTCGCTACACTCGCTCACGAGTAGTGATGCCTGTAGCTATTCATGTTTATTTTGTGTGTGACCCTTTACGGGCCACGCAAAGAACTTCCCGATTTGCGAGTTGTAATTTATTATTACCATTATTAATTGTCACTAATTAGAAAATTATTCGTATTCGGAGAAATTTAATAGTTTTCTACTTATCAACATTGTTGCTATATGACGTCGCATTAAACGAACATCTATATATATAGGGAGAGTGTCCCATTTTAATCCACCACTACGGACAACTTAAGAAATATGCATTGGATCAAAAAACATCCCGAATAAAAGTTTGATGGTTTGGAGGGGGACATCTGACCCTGTTAAAAAATTTCATCCCTACCCCCCAGGGGTATATATGTATGTATGTGTGTGCTGTGTATATGGATATTATGTATATTCATTTGTTTTCAATATGTAGTTATTGAGTATATATATATTTATACGTGTATAAATATACTCATATATATGTATTTATCACAATTATATCATTATAATTATATATTGTAATATATATATAGGCGAAAAATCGAGATAGGCGAAAAATCGAAATTTCGCGATTACAGCGCCACCTATCGCGAATGAAAAAAAATGTTTGAAATAAAACCTACATATTTTGTGGCGTGGAATCCGAATCTGCAATAAAAAGTAGGTGGTCCTATTTAAAATTTTAAAGTAACCCCCCCTCCAGGGGGGTAGGGGTGAAATTTTTTTCACAGGATCAGATGTCCCCCTCCAAACCATCAAACTTTTGTTCGGGATGTTTTTTGATCCGATGCATATTTCTTAAGTTAGCCGTGGTGGCGGATTAAAATGGGACACCCTGTATATATACATATATATATATATATATGTGTGTGTTTGTGTGTGTGTGTTATATAAATATAATAATAGTAATAATATATGTATATATATTATTTCAGTTTAGTTATTCTCTCATAAATTTATATTCTCCCATTTAGATTGCGTTATTCTGTTAAGTTTTCTTAAAAAAACTAAAAAACTACTGGACCGAATTAGAACAAAATCTATTCAGCTCTAAGTTACATTGATACACATCGATTGCATCATCGACCATTTTGATCTGACCATTAGTTTTTTAGAAAACGTTAACGAAAAATTTGATCACATACGTACGTACGTACATACGCACACACACACACACACACACACGAACAATTTGTTAAAAATAGCCTAAAATTACTCCAATGACCTTGAAACATGGAGATCTGCTAAAAAATCGATTTTCCATTTTAGGGGCAAATACAATAACTTCCCTATAAATCGGGAAGTTAAAAATACGATGTAACTTAAATTTTAATAAAGAGCATTTTGTTTATAACTATATACAAAAATTTCATTCGTAAAAACCAATATAATCATTAATACACAGATAAACAAACTGTTTGACTCGAACAACTACGTGCAGTGATTTAGGTGCAGTACAATATGGTAAGAATATTAGAAAATATCAAAGATTTTAAATAAATTATATGAAGTTACATACAAATAACATCTTAATAAGTATAAGAAGCTATAATTTTATTATAAAAGTAATCATTATCCTTTTAGAATAGCAGTATGGAGATGAGTTAGAGATTGACATACGAAACCAATTAAATTTTAAGAATTAAATCAGAATGCGGCACGGATTCCCAACGCCTAATCAATCTGAAGTTTTCAGGAAATCATTTTTTCACTCAGTATCACAATTTTAGGAGGTGTGACAGAAAAAAATTCGACAAAAAATTTCGAGTCCTATAGCTAAGGTCCACCCTAATATACATACCACCTAAACTATCGAAAACTATCGACAGTAGACAATGAAACTATCGGAAACTATCGATGGTTACGACTATCGATAGTTCTCCACCACTAGTTGGCACACCCACTTCCGGGTTAGAAGTACATATTTGGAGTTTTGCGATTCGCCCGCCCTCATCTCTCCGGATTTTGCCTCGCATCCGACTGATACAAGACTTCTCCAAGGAGGCCAACAGAAAGAGGGCAGACCGTATGCGTCACCGTGCCCGCATACCATAGTAGTGAATTACAAGGAGGAAGAAAACAGAGACCATCCCTCCACACGTCTGTCTTCCCCATATAATGATGGATATTGTGGGCAGTCCTCAAGGGAGCTCATTCTCCCTTCCCTGGTGGCTTCGCAACGCGACACAACAATCGTCTGCCAGGTAGGAGGTTCGCTCGAGAAAGGTTTTTATAAAAAAAAAAAAAAAAAAAAAAAAAAAAAGTTCTGAACGCAGCCTTTTCACCTGACCGAGGTCATGCACCTTCTGCTTGTACCACGGATGCTCAATGGTGAAGAAGCTATTCATACATTGGCCGGACTTTCTCGTCGCTTTCCACGAGGAAACACATGGTTGTACTCGAAAATGGCCCCTGCCCAAACCTGACCAGAATATGAGCTTTAAAATACTATTTTACGAGCTTTGAAAGGGAAAAACAACGCAATGGTTCATCGATCAGACTACGAGATCCATCTTTTTCGATAAAGTCACGCTGTATCTACTCGTCCAATTTCTATTGCACTATTACACAGCAAAATCTAAAAAAAATTAGGGCTACGTATCATAGAATTTTCCCGGATTTTTAAATCGATAATTCAAGTGATAAAAAACATTTAAAAAAAAAAAAAAAAAGTGCTGAAAAATATATAACGATTTCGTATTGAAAAAGTTTTTATAGTAAGTACATATTGTTATTATTATTAAAAAAAATTTTTAGATTTTTCGGTTTGGTGCACTGTAATTAAAAATACAAAAACTAATTTTTGGTCGTGTCAATTTTTTTTTTGCGTGTCAAAGCACCTTTTACACGTTGAATTTTTATGCATTTTTTATGAAATAAATAGTTTGGAGAATTTTGAATGCTTCACATACAGTAAAACAGTGAATACATATACACAGACCCATAGAACTAAGAAGTGCACACGTAACTACAGACCCAAATGCACGTGCATGTACACTATTTCATTTCGTATGCGAACCTTGAACTGCTAAGTGTTCCAGTGTGCGAGAACAAGAAGCCCATAGAAAGCAACCACAGTACAAATTAATTCTGATAAATATTTAGATTAAGGGACCCACCTCCGATTGCAATGACGTTGAAATAGGTTGTCAAGATCATTATACTAAACAACTTTTGCCTATAGATATACTGTGTACCCGGAACGTGTTGGCCGGCTTCCATCAAGCTAAAAGCGCTGCGCGGCAAGGGGAAAGCAGCCACTGTCCGCGAATCAGAGGAACTCCAGCGTCACGCGACGCCTCTACTCACACGCATTGATTGCGATTTTATAATGCGATTTTATAATTTCATCTATATTATAAATTTTTTCCGGTGGTTTATGGCGTTCTATTAATTCTGAAAGCTGGTATTTCTTCATGGTTTCGGTATGTGGAATATTATTATTTTTAAGCCAGTTGATCATGTCTGCTTTTTTAGCATATTTTGAGGGCGGTTTGTTCATTTGGACAGAGTGGTAAGGAGCGTTGTCCATTACCACTACGGTATTGGCAGAAATATTTGGCAACAGTTTTTCTGTCATCCATTTTTGAAAATTAGTGGAATTCATTTGCCCACGATAATCACCACTTGTACTGCGAGCTTTAAAAATGAGTGCTGCATTCGGTACAAATCCGTTTTCACCACCAGCATGCGCAATTATTAAACGGTGTGAAGAGCTGATATTTTTCAATATTCCTAATTCTTCATTACTTTGCCAACATTTTCCAAACGACAGGGTGTTATCTACCCACGTTTCGTCGAGATAAATAATACAGTTCTGATCCACAAAGTGTTCGCTCAACGGGACCGGGCGCGAGCCTCTTCTGAGACGGGTAGTCGTTTTCGTAGTCTTTGATGCCTACCGCGTCCTCGAGGCGGCTCGGGCCGATCAAGGGGATTAGCGTTGTAGTACAAGCCATAAATTTCGTTCGGCGCTGGTGCGGCTTTCTTTGTTGATAAAAGAAAAGGACAGAATACGACAAGCGCTCTCGTTCTGACTTCTGTCATTTAATCCGTGCGTACTATGATGCGAAGATGTGAACTCCCATTCATTCATTCTACGCTTTTAAACCTATACATACTGATATCTTGTAATATAAAAATATAAACATGTAATAATTATTTTAAACTTTAAACCAATATAAGAATATTAATTATTAGGTACTACTATTGCAAATATTGTACAAGACGTTCAATTAACAGTGTTAGTTCAAGTTGCGCTTGATAAATTATCGATATTGTAAAAAAATGATACAGGACAAATTTGCACTGCTTTAAACGTGACTTGTAATGGCGTAGAAATTTAATTTTTATTTTTATATTTTTAGTCTTTTTCTGAGATAACTTGATTGTTTTTTAATGAAACTGTACCCTTTTATGTGAATATGTATGTACACGTGCACATACATATGTATACATATATCGCTGCTATCAAACATAGATCCGGAAATGTTTGTTTCGCACTGACTAAATACTTTAATTATGTTCCGTTACTTATTGCCGCTCAAAAATAGAATGTTATTACTTTTGGGAAGGCTTTACTTGTGAAATGTTTCCGCGGGACGATAAGCAAACTGGCGGAAATAGAGTTTATTACAGGGACATATGTATTATTTCTTGCTGTTCGGACCCACCGTAGTTTTCCGTGCGACCGATTAAACCGATCACGATCGGTACTTCGAGAGTTAATTATACAGATTTTTCATGACTATTGTCGGAGAGGGAGAACTAAATAGTATAATTTTAGATAAATTAGGTTAATCCCGAAAAAATATTAATATTTCCGTTTTATACTTTTCTTGTATCATTTTGTAATAACTTTTATAGTTTAGTGGGTGCAATTTGAAACAACACGGCCACCTGAACGTCTTGTACATTTTTCATAAATTATTATTTATCACATTCGTAATTAATATTATCCGTATGTAAGTGTAAAATAATTACTGTACATATAGGTATAAATAAAGTAAAAACAATATTTATACAAACAAAGTTAAAATGTCAATGAACTAAAGTATTAAAGAATTGGAGTCTCTTCGTATCGTAGTAAATCCGCGCGGACTGAACGTGTAGTTGTCAGAATAAGAGGACCAATCATATTCCGTCTTTCGTCAAAGGAAGCCGCAACGCGCCGACCGAAATTTATGGCTTGTTCGACAGCGCGAGTCCCCTCGCCGCTACCACAGCCGTATCGAGTTACGGCGGCGAAGATCAGTCAAACTGGTGGGGATATTCGATGGGACACTTTCTGAGTCAAGCCAGGAACACTTTCTGATCAGTACTGTATATCTATTTTGCTGTCTATAGTTGCGTAGTGCTTCTAGGTATTTTCCTCTCTAGGTGACTATATTTGGCCGTTCGATAAGAATTTTCCTGACGCTGTTGCACTTTTTCCACTTATATCCCATTTTTGCTAATAGTTCATACAATGTGGTTAATTTCCACGGGAAATCCATTTCTTCTCGAATAGAACCTAAAAGTTTCGGGCCACTTCATACAATTTTTTTTTCAACATAAAAATTGTGTATAATATTTCTTATTACAATTTTATTCTCTTCAGACAAGTGAAATTTTTTTTCAATGCTCTTCGGCCGCTTCTTTCCTGGCGATGGTAAACGTTCTTCTTCAGAAGCTGAACTCTCACTTTTTATTCGGCGTATCATCCTTTCCGACAAGCCCGTGTATTCTGCAGTACGGACAGTTGGCTTGTTTATATCATGAAGAAGTTTGCACTGCAATGCTTCCTCTTCGCACTTCGCTGCTATTCTTTCTACAAGGGTCCGTGCTTCACTATGCACTGTTTGTCCCTTTTTATGTGATGCCATTTTACATGTACTTATCAATGTTTTAATAACAGTATTAATAATAGTCTTGTTAATAAGAGTTAGCACTACACTTACACTACACTACCACTAAACTAATACTGCACTAAGCTACACTCTAAAACTAAAACTAAAACGGTAACATATTAATTTATACTAAGTAAAATTATAATTAATAATAAAAAAAAAAGAAAAAACTAAATTCACTCGGCGATATGCACGGGATGATAGCTCTGAAGAAACTGATCTGTGGAAAACCTTTGGCGACATCGAGAAAAGTCGTTTGTTTATTCTGCAAGCTCGAAGAGACCGACCGAGGTGCTCAGGACCTCGGTGTGGAATCAGATTTCCTTATCGGAGTCGATGACAGCTTAATGAGGTCCCAAGTGAATCCGATTTTGCTTACATTGAAAATTGAAATTAAAAAGGCTGTAGTAAAATCACACTAGTACCAAAACCAAACTAGTAAAACCACAAATTTTGGGCTTATTTAATCTCTTTCGATTTACACTGCGCGTTGTACTTGCTGTCTGTAATTCTGATCAATCCTCGAATTCTTAAGAGATTCTTTTCTTTACCTTTAAACGAGTGAATAACTTCCCCGGTACTTAATCCATGTATCGATATTAAGTAGAGAAATGATTTCAGATTAAAAAGCTCAAATCATTTTTTATAAAAAAATAATAGTAACGGCTGAAAAATGGAAAAACTTTTGCCAACACACAGAAATTGGAAAAAAATATTATGATCAAGATAATGCATTAGAAACTGCCATGGACAATTTATCGTTAAATATAGGAAGTACCGAGTCAGAACAAGATCTCGACGAAAGCAGCTCTTCGGAAGATTCGTAGAGTAAGAAAACATGAAAATTTTATTTAATTTGAACACTTGTCATTTATTATTTATTCATTAAATTTTATTTAATTTGAACACAATGTGTTTTTGTACACATTTTCATTTGCTTATTATTAATAAAAATATTTCAAGGGCGACAGGAAAATACATACGCGTATTATCATTATATTCATATACAATATAACGTATTATATCTACTATTTTGTAAACTTTAATTATATTTTTACTATCAAACAATCTAATGAATAAAATGTATTTTATACCGAAAATTGTTCGTAACGAGTCATTGGCTTCCTTAACACGTTTCTTTGTCGAAGAAGAGCTGCAGTGGGCAGCTCATTTTTGTACCTGAGGAATTTTATGATTTTTATGGTTTGAAGGTATGGACCAGGTAAACAATTCATACACAGGTAAACTGGAAAATCCAAGAAATGCAGAAAGTCAATCAATGTGTCACGCTCTTTCGTGTTGAACGGTTGTGTTTTGTGCGATTAGTCAGTGCTCTTTTACTAAAAATACACAAAAAATGGCGGAGAACAGCGAAATAACAACATTGAACTTTGATGTGGACTGTGAATACGATTGTGAAAATGTGCCTGTAATAATAGATGACGAAAGAAGAATAGAAATGACAAATGCGGTCGAATATGTAATCACCACTTTGAAAGAAGTAAATGTAATCAATACTGGTACATTTCCCCTCACACAGCGGTCAAAACTAATTGGTGACCGTATTTTGAAAATAATATTTCAAATGACAAATGATTACGATTTTGTGGAAGACGATGAACTTGTTGAAGCATCGCAAGAAGTAGCTAACAATTTGGAACCATTAAGAAGTTCTGATGCAGTCAGCAGATCAGAAAACATACCTAACGACAATAAAGAATTTGAACTGGTTATGGAAATTAATAACAATAGCGTTGCAGTTCCTCTCGACATCCTATGTATAGAAAATATACTACAAGTTTTGAAAGTGAGTGATGAGTTTTTCTAATTATTGATCCTTTTCCATTAGACAAAAGTTGTAGAACTCGCACGATTACATCCGAATTGGAGCCTAAAAACCTTACAAAGCAAAGGATCGCTACTGAAAAACAAAAGACAATTGCAAACGTGGATGCAGCAAGTTACAGTTGGAGGACATGCTCGTGACAAATATAAAAATATTGATGCTTGGGTGTTTGAGAAATTTTGTGAAGCACGTGAAACAAAACAAATTATATCATCGAGAATGCTGCAGGAGTGGGCAATGATAGCTGCTGCGCGGCAACTCGACGGAACACGCTTTACATTTAAAGCATCTCGATCGTGGGGGGATAAGTTTAAGGCAAAATATAGAATTAGGCAAAGAAAAATTACAAAATATGTCAGCATGACAGAACGATCTTCTTTTGAAGATATCATTAGTAATGCGGAATTATTTCGTGAACAAACGTCGGCAATGATACCGAATTTCAGTCCACAATTTGTAACCAATACGGATCAAACCGGCTGCGAATACCACGTAGTCAGTAACAGAACTTTATCATTTAAAGGCGAGAAAAATACTGAAGGATTGATATCACATTTAAATAAAATCACACATTCGTACACTGCACACTATGCAATTACGTTAGGTAGAAAACTTCTTCCACAGGTCTTCTTGTGCATGCAAGAATTCAACGGGACATTTGGTCCGAGAATACAAATGGAAGTGGATGAACTTACGCGCCAGTTTAGAAATGTACACGTTACAGCTTCAAAATCCGGCAAAGAAACAAAAGATATACATGCATCGTTCTTGAACAGAATCATAAAACCATACGTAAATAATGAAAAGTTTTTATTCCTTGTTGACTCGTGGAGTGGCCAGACAGACATGTCATTGTACGACCGTATTTTTATTGATGAAAATCAAATTCCCACATGTACAGTGCGCTTTATTCCCCCAAAATCTACACCGTATTGTCAACCATGCGACGTATACTTTTATAGGCAAGTAAAAAATTTTATTAAAAGGTTACAAAATTCAACTACAGCGATACGTCAAAATAGAACTCTTGTAACTAAAAATGACGCCATACGCATTCATTCCCTAATCCATAATCAACTACAATCACCTGCGTATGAAAATATGATACAATATGCATGGTTTGCAACTAAATTAACGAATGACAGAGTCGTTTTTAGAAATGGGAATGACATTAATTTCCCCGCAGATATACACAATTATAATTGTTCATGTGAGGAACCTGCGTTCACGAGATGTTCTTGGTGTAGTAGAAAGTGTTTTACCTGTTTTTACGATAAATTTCATTCAAACGTATGTACCGAAACGACATTGAATTGTATATAAATATAATGATAATACGCGTATGTAAAATATAATTAAAGTTTACAAAATAGTAGATATAATACGTTATATTGTATATGAATATAATGATAATACGCGTATGTATTTTTCTGTCGCCCTTGAAATATTTTTATTAATAATAAGCAAATGAAAATGTGTACAAAAAACTTGTATAAAACGATCAACACATTAATAATTGTCGCTTTACGTCTTTATAAAAAGAAAAAAGAAAAATTCCCGCGACGGGATTGAACCCTGGCCAAAAAAGTGGCCATCTTCGACGCTTGCCGCTGCGCCACGGTCGCGTTTAACTATCGACTCCACTACCGGAACATATCGGCTCAAGTGATTTTATTCAAACTTTAGGTGTAATTTTCTCATAAATTACTGCATATCTGCGGCTATAATTACGGCTACATTTATTACAGATATAGACTTATCACCCTGCAAAATTTAATTGAAATCGGTGAGTACAACATGTGAAGCTTCCGTTGTAAGAAAGAGAGAGAGAGAGAGAGAGGAAGAATCCCTCCGTCGATATCGATTTTCTAGTTCTGTGAGGAAGGTCAGAACTGCCGTTGTCCTCGTATACGAACGCGCTTCGCTTTGAGTGTGTAGTGCTACACAATCACAATTTTGCGTAAACTTTAACGCTTTATAGCGTCCAAACGGTGCATTTCCGGCATATGGCTCCTTTCAGACTTTTTCTCAACTCGTCGAGTAGAATAGATTCATGCAATGAAAAAGTTTAACAACAATTTTCATTGTTATAAACAATTTTGCGGTGCGTTTCTTTTACAAATCTCCATCAACCACGAGGTATAGTTTCACCCCTATCACGGGTGTCCATGATTTTTTATACACCCTGTACAAGTCCCACTCGTCGTCGCGTCGGTAGAGGCATCGTTGTCGCAGTCACATATGCGTGTATAAATGAAATTGTGTAAAAGGGATTTAGTGTTACTGTGTAATTAGTGTATTGTATGACTTATACTCTAAACGCTGAAAGAACGGAACCTGAACTTCGTAAGAATTTGTTTTGTTGGAAAACGGTCCTTTACTTAGCCGTGACTCATGGAAGAGTCACCACGATAACAAATTAGGGGTGTGCGGATATCCGAAATTACGGACTCGGGGCGGGCCGGCAAAAGTCGGGTGGATTCGGGAGGGTACCCGTAACATATCAATGCCGACGAAGTCGGGTTGATTTGGGCTGATTCGAACGGCTTGACACACTTTCAAGCAAAAAAATGCCGATTTCGTATTAAAGCAGATTCGATACCACATCCATGTTTTTACAGTAAATAGGTATTATTGATACCAATACCCTGAATTTTTTTTCAGATTTTTAGATTTGGTGCGCCATGTCGAGAAAAATCAAAAACCGATTTTTTAGTAGGTGTTTGCCTGTCAGAGTTCCTTATACGCAGTATTTTCGTGTAAGGTTTATTAAATAAGTGTTTTATAGGGTATTCAATGAAATGGTATACAACAAGACAGTAGGAATTGAAAAATTCACTGAAATCAGTCGATTAATAGTATTAATTTAATACAATGCTAAGCGCCTTAAGTTCTATACAAGTAGCGATTGTTTTAACGGCGTCAGTGGCGCAGCGGTAAAGTGTCGAGCTGCTAAATCGCTGCACACTATTTTAGCGAGAGTTCAAGACTTCATTCAGGTGAATTTTTTTTGCATTTATTACATTTTTTCAACTCCCAACTGTATAACAACGATGACTCCTTAAATAGATGACTGAAAAAAACCATAACATTACTACTTCAACATTTCTACGCTGTATGCTTTCTACTAAGGAACATTAATTGTATTCTTCTAGCAATAATAATAATAATAAAAATGCCTTTTAGCATTAAACTCCGTTTTTTCTGCATAATCGCAGCACATCGTTAAACAACTACAAGTTAACAGTTAATGATATCGAAGATTGAACGCGAAATATAATTATACGAACAAACGAACTTAGAAGCCAGAATGACAAAACATACCTACCCTAAAATAATTCTTCCGTACATTTAAGGTAAAATATTGTTTAAATATTCTTGGAACACATAAGTAAATATTGATCATTGTTATACAATTGGGAGTTGTAAATAAATGTAATAAGTGCAAAAAAAATTCACCTGAATGAAGTCTTGAACTCTCGCTAAAATAATGTGCAGCGATTTAGCAGCTCGACACTTTACCGCTGCGCCACACAGTGGGGCGAATCGCCGAATCGTTGGACATCGGGACGAAAAATGGAAATTCAAATTTGGAAATTTTAGTATATTTCCATGAAATTATGAACCTTTCACAATTATATTCTATAGTATTTTCATATGTGGCATCACTATTTATTTCAAAATAATCCATATTAGATATACCCGTAAATTTTTAATTTTTTTGAATTTGCGTATTAGTGTCTCTATTTTACGACTTTATCTAAAGAATGTGTATGGTACATAATAATATGATACTACTAATTCCAAAATGAACAGAAAAGAAATTTAAATGTTTAACGGAAGTTTGTTACACTTAGCGATAACTCCTATAAACATTTTATTCGATTACAAAAATCGCCCAAAAACGCCCAAGAAAAACTTCATACCATTTGATTGTTAAAAATGCATAGATTATAGTCATTTAAGTACTTTTTGCTTTTTGTTGCTTTTTCGTCGGAAATTTAATTTTATTCTTATAGCTGAGTTAAATTTAGATACCAAGTGTGAAATGAATTAAATAAACGAGTATTAAATAAACGAAATAAATGAAATATTTTTTTAAGATTATTTATAGAAAATATTTATCTATATATTTATAAAATTTTGTCTTATTCATATTATTTTTAAGAAAGACATACCGTTTATGAGTCCAAATCCACTTCTTCATCCAAGAGTTCTTTAGCTTCTTGTAACAATTCTCTCTGCATTCTCTCTCATAATATGAATAAGACAAAATTTTATAAATATATAGATAAATATTTTCTATAAATAATCTTGAAAAAATATTTCATTTATTTCGTTTATTTAATACTCGTTTATTTAATTCATTTCACACTTGGTATCTAAATTTAACTCAGCTATAAGAATAAAATTAAATTTCCGACGAAAAAGCAACAAAAAGCAAAAAGTACTTAAATGACTATAATCTATGCACTTTTAACAATCAAATGGTATGAAGTTTTTCTTGGGCGTTTTTGGGCGATTTTTGTAATCGAATAAAATGTTTATAGGAGTTATCGCTAAGTGTAACAAACTTCCGTTAAACATTTAAATTTCTTTTCTGTTCATTTTGGAATTAGTAGTATCATATTATTATGTACCATACACATTCTTTAGATAAAGTCGTAAAATAGAGACACTAATACGCAAATTCAAAAAAATTAAAAATTTACGGGTATATCTAATATGGATTATTTTGAAATAAATAGTGATGCCACATATGAAAATACTATAGAATATAATTGTGAAAGGTTCATAATTTCATGGAAATATACTAAAATTTCCAGATTTGAATTTCCATTTTTCGTCCCGATGTCCAACGATTCAGCGATTCGCCCCACTGTGCGCCATCGACGCCGTTGAAACAATCGCTACTTTTATAGAAATTAAGGCGCTTAGCATTGTATTAATCAACTGATTTCAGTGAATTTTTCAATTCCTACTATCTTGTTGTATACCAATTCATTGAAAACCCTAATAAAGCACTTATTTAACAAACCTTACACGAAAATACTGCGTATAAGTAACTGTTACCAAATCTAAAAATCTAAAAATCTGAAAAAAATTCAGAGTATTGTTATCAATAATACCTATTTACTGTAAAAACATGGATGTGGTATCGAATCTGCTTTAAATCGGCATTTTTTTGCAAATTAGTGCATTTCGGATGTCTCTTTCCCTTTGATCCTTGTTTAAACATATTTAAATGTTTATAATCAAATAATAATGTATATCATTTTATTCGGGAATGTTCATAGAATAATCTGACGCAAAAATCAACTGAATAACTATTACTGTTTAAACACAATTGTTCAAAGTTTAGAAATTGCATTTATTTTCAAAATTGATTTTTTCGAAAACTGAGGGTGATGGCGACAAACAGATTGCAGATTCGTATTCAACGCACAAAAATCTATAAGAAATGATTATTGAATGTTACAAGTCCGAAAAAAAGTCAAAATTTGTTGTAGAGTGTAATCTACTACTATCGGTTCAAATATTACCAACCCTACAAAATAATCTATTATATATTATCCAAATAGCAACGGAAACAATTAGAGAAAAGAAAAATTGTTTCTCGATTTTTAGGATAACGAATTAGTTCACAAAAAAGTTGAAGAGCAACGAATCAATTGAAAAGATCCATATTTCAATCGAAATAATCAATTTTCTGAAGAATCGAATCGGAATCAAGCATTCCTGCTTCCAGCTGAGGACAAATGAATTGTAGGTACCGTTCTCTTGGACGGACAATGTCTACTACCTGAAAACCTCAGGTGGACGTGTCACCTTTCTTCGACTATCACCTGCCCTTCGGTTCCTCTCTTCCCGCGGCAAGCTGGTCTCCGTATAGAGTATAGAGCCACGCGCTTTTCGTATATACAATATTCTCAGACCTTGGCTGGGTCGACTGGCTCTCTTTTTGAAACGAGAAAGCGTGAACTGTAATTGCAAGCGATCGATAAAGAACACGCTTTCGATTCCCCTCGAGATTTGCAGAAAAAAACACGATGAAGGAATGGAAGTATCGCCTTCGATATGAGGAAATATCGCCACCGGATTGCAAACGTGTTCAAAGAAACATATGTACTTATGTACTTTCGATGGACTATTGAATTGAATCGATGAATGTATGGTATATGTATGGCTCTTGGTGGTTGGGGTTGTCTCGGTTTATCCTTAGCATCGTTAAATAGATTCGTTTGGAACATACGCGATGTGGCTAAATTGCGTACAAGCGATCAGAGTGCAAGGATGATAAAAGAAGGACTTATAACTTGTACGGTGGTTAGTATTCGTCAAATGCTGAAAAAGAAGTAACAATCTTTGGATCGAACAATTAATACATTGACTGCCACACGAATTTGATAAGTTTTACCCTAGGTGCCACAATATTTTTAACTATTCTAAATAGCAAAGGCATTCTAGCCACTGACGACCACCATAGACCTACTAAAAAGACAAACTCTAAATGAATAAAGATATTTGTTTGCTACTTTACTCTGTCCACTACAGACACGTATAGTTATGTCCACCACTATTATAAGTCTTCACATGTCTACTTAGCAGGTATTTTGTATTACCTAGTCCCGTTAATCAATATCTTTATTATAAATCTTTTGTTGAACATGGTCTGAAACATCATATGAATCAATATACTTAACTCTTATGCCAGTTCTCAACATATGCGATGTTGTTCACTGCACGGCAAGCGCTTGCAGCGAACGTGCGCGCGTATCACGTCCACAGGCGCCAATCCTGTTGCTTAAAAGTGGGATTTCCTATGTGCGTCTGACGCGTCCGTCAGACGCATTACTACTGATATAACGAGCAATAATGCTTTTGTTTTCCTATACGCGATTTTCATATGTTGCGTCCGCGTCGCGTTGCGTCAAACGTATGCGTCGGGCGATCGTCTCCTCCAGAAGCAGTCTAGACGCAAACGCAGTGCGATCGAAAATAAAAATGTCCACGAAATTTCAATTTACTTCTGAAGAGGATGAGAAATTATTGGAGTGCGTAGCATCTTACCGCGTTTTATACGATGCGAGTGACAAAAATGATAAAAATCAAGTTACCAAAGAAAATGTGTGGAAGGAAATAGCAGATAAATTAAAAAGAACACGTAAGTATTCGTAATATTTTTGATATTTCATATATTTTGGCGTATGTTAACAGTTTTGTAGATTTTTGCATACCTACAAGACTATTAACATACGTCAAAATATATTTTTGAGTATTGCTGTAAATGTATAAAATTTACAGTCTAATCATAAGTATTATAGATTTTTAATAATAAAATAGACAAATATAAATTATTTCAAATAATACTCATAACATTTTATATTTTAACATCATTTTAAATACAATTTTGTTAACTGATCCTCGGGGGCTATTAAAGTAATGTCGAAATTTGTCTCGTACCTCAAATCCTTCTAGATTGCCAAAACCTCCTGATCTTTTCAATGGCAAAAAATTATTAGAGGGTAGGCTATTTTCACTGTCCAATTGAGAGGTGTTATTATTGACGTACTCATCACGCAACATATTATGCAAACAACATGTTGCGGTAATAATTAAATCAGTTGTTTCTGGTAGGACCGGTATTGCTGAATAGAATATTCTAAAACTTTGGGATAAAAGTGCAAAAGCATTTTCTGACACTCTTCTGGCTCTGCATAGTCGGTAATTAAAAATTCGCTTCGTGGTATCTACTGTAGCCTGATTTTTTGGATATGGCTTCATCATGTGATTAGTGAGCCTGAAAGCTTCATCACCAAAAATGACATGCGATACCACAATGCCAGATGCTGGGAGAGGTTTTTCAACGGGAAACTGGAAATTTCCTGAACGAATCTTCTGACCCATAATTGATTTTTCGAATATACCGCTATCGCCTTCTTTGCCGTAAGAGCCAACATCAATAATAATAAACTTGTAATTTGCATCAACTAAAGCCAGAAGTACAATAGAATAATAATGCTTATAGTTAAAATATAACGATCCGCTGTTTTTCGGACACAATATTCGAACGTGTTTTCCGTCTATTGCTCCAACACAATTTGGAAAGTTCCATTTTTTCATAAAATCACTTGCAATATTTTCAAATTCCGTAGCGGTAGGTTGTGGTAAAAATATTGGAACCAATTTATCACATAATTCTTGAAGAACATTTTTTATAATAATACTTATATATGAATATGATATTCTAAATGCGAATGATAAGGATCTAAATGATTCACCAGTGGCAAGAAATCTGAAAAAATTTATTATCTATTAATTTCAGCTGCTGATTGTAAAAAAAGATGGAGAAACATACGCGACACGTTCATGAAAATACAGCGCTGTCAGAAATATGCCACAGGATCGGCAGCAAAGCCAAAATCAAAGTGGCCATTATTAGAACAATTACAATTTTTAAATAATGTCAGTTTTGAAAGAAGGTATGTAATTTTTATGAAATAATCTGAATTGATTTATATGACACGAGTTTCAAAATGTGTAGAATAAATTTAACAAATTTATTTTACAGCACTTCCAGTAATATGGGTTTACAAGAAGAAATAACTGAAATACAATCTACAAATTTAGCATCTACAGACTTACAAACTATAGACACACTATTTACAGATATGCCAGTCACACCAATCACAGATACACCATCCACA
Source organism: Perdita meconis (assembly GCA_030770465.2). Taxonomy (NCBI): domain Eukaryota; kingdom Metazoa; phylum Arthropoda; class Insecta; order Hymenoptera; family Andrenidae; genus Perdita; species Perdita meconis. The sequence goes on from JASKOS020000019.1 coordinate 1,432,162, forward strand.
GACGCATCAGTTACAAACATACCATCCACACATACAGTTTCCAACACATTATTAACAAATACAGTCACGAGTGAAAGAAGCCTAGATGGAGAACACAAACAAAAAAAAAAGAAACAAAACGGATGACAAAGTTTTGGACATATTGCAAGCGAGAGCTCTCGAAAGGGAAAAATTTATGGAGACCCTAAATAAAAAAATGTTAGAAGATAACGATTCCACTATGACATTTTTTAAAAGTATGGCGATGACGGTGAAAACTTTTCGGCCAAATTTAATTGCGGAAGCGAAGTCTAAGGTCTTCAGTATCATAAACGAATTAGAATTAAAAAATTTAGAAGAAAATTCATCAAGTAGCACTTCATATAATTTAACACAATTGTAAGAAAATTGTACCATAGAAAATAAAACTTATTTTTACAAAAATAAATTTACCTCAATGTCAAAAGTAATTTTTCAAGTGGTGAAATTGGATGTTTCACTCTTCTGGATGACGTTTTCTCTAAATTATCACCAACAAGATTTAAAATGAAATTTACTTGTCCTTTATTGAGTCTAAAGAATTGTCGATATGTTTATTCATCATCTAATAAATGCTTCCTTATTAATATAGTGCAATAACCCTCTGTGCATCGAATTTTGTACATATTCCCTGTTTGCTTTCTTTTTTTTTCGTCAAAAGTGCTAGAAGGATATCCTCATCTTCTTCTTCTTCTTTGAAAAGCAATGAAAGTACGTTTTGGTTCATTTCAAACTCTTTTATCGTTTGATAAGTACAATAGACAATACACTTATGCAGAATACGATGCAATAATTCACAATACAATATAATGTATACTTCACAATAATCTATAGTTCACAATATAATGTATAATACAAATGAGCTCTGTGTAATACGAAATGTATACTACATCTGTTTCTTCTTTTGTTAATATCGATATCTGCGATTACGCTACGTGCGATCATACCGACGCCGGACGCGTCTAGGAAATCGCTTCTGCGTGCGAACGCTGCGTCTAGCCGCAAGCGGCAACCGCATGCGTCTGACTCTGCGACTGGACGCAACATCAAACGCACACAGCGTAAAAACAAAGAAGAAACAAATGCAATAGATCACATGTATAGTGGGTAAAAAAAGTATTTGTACACCTTGTTTTCTGGTGATATCTTTGTATAAACAAATAAAACTTTAACGAAAACTACATTTATTAATAGTCCATTATGTACTAACAAGGGGAAGGCACGGCCCTTCTGCCGCTTTTGGAACGGCACTATATGGAAGTTGTAATGTACACATAGTATAGAAAAACCATTTGGGCTTTCTTCAAAATGGGCCTTAGTTTTTGAGATATTTTAATTTAAAGTTTTTATGTATGTACTAGTACGGTTGCATTAATGACAAAATTACGAACGGTTCGTAGCTGTGGAGCGTAGGGTATAAGATGTCACGCAAAAGTCTGGGGTTCTCGATCCCGCCGCATGTGGGTGAATTTTTTTCCCTTTTTTTATTCTTTTATTCATTTTTTTATATATTATACATTAATTTTTGCAATGATTTCTGCTTCACAATCCTAGACGTCGAAACCTTCGGTATGAAGAATTTACGAAAAAGAACATTTCCCCAGTACAATAATATAAAGACATTCGTAGAAGAAATGATAAGAGTTGTTACAGTATGTAATAACATGAGCAATACAATAAATACAATACATTAATAAGAAATATATAAGAAATTACGTTTCCATTGCAAAAACTAATGTATAATATATAAAAAAAATGAATAAAAGAATAAAAAAGGGGGAAAAAAAATTCATTCACCCACATGCGGGATCGAACCCTAGACTTTTGCGTGACAATCTTATACCCTAGCTCCACAGCTACGAACCGCTCATGGTTTTATCATTAATGCAACCGTACTAGTGCATACATAAAAACTTTAAATTAAAATATCTCAAAAACTAAGGCCCATTTTGAAGAAAGCCCAAATGGTTTTTCTATACTATGTGTACATTACAACTTCCATATAGTGCCGTTCCAAAAGCGGCAGAAGAGCCGTGCCTTCCCCTTGTAAGGTAATGTGATGAGTAACAATTTTTAATAATGTGTTATAAAAAAATTATACTGGAAATACACAAATTTGAAAGTCAAAAAAGTATTTGTACACTTGTCTATATAACGATAAATTTATATGTATCTATAATAATGTATCACTTCGTCGATTCACCGATTAAAACTATATTACCGACCACTTCTCGAGTTTGTGCTGAAAGCAACTCCGAAGGTAAAACAGTTTCGAACGTCATGGCGGGCAAGAGAAACGAAATACCTTTGTTAATACGAGATAGAGTGATTTCTCTGCGTGAACATGGCGAAAGTTACAGAAAGATTGGAAAAGCATTAAATTTGAACTTTAGTACAGTCCAGTACATTGTAAAAAAGTACGAAAAAACGAAAACGAAGCGGAGGACATGTAATGTTATGGGGCTGCACGTCGTACAGTGGCGTAGGCCAAATTGCATTTATTGAGGGAAATATGAATGCCATGACTTATATCGAAGTGTTGCGTGATAATTTGCGACAAAGTGCCGAAAAATTGGGCCTGAACGGAAATTATTATTTTCAACAGGACAACGACCCGAAACACACGGCTATGAAAACTAGAGAATGGTTGCTGTACAACGTCCCTAAACAACTTAGTACACCACCACAATCCTCTGACATCAACCCAATTGAAAATTTATGGCACTTGCTAGGCATAGAAATCAGGAAACGGAAGATATCAAATAAAACTGATTTAAAACGAGTTATTCTAGAAGAATGGGCCAAAATATCTTACGAAAGAACTAAAAAACTAGTGAAGTCAATGCCACGAAGATTGCAAGCTATTATTGATGCCAAAGGACTGCATACAAAATATTAGTTATATTGTATGATTAAACAAATCATACATATTCTGTAATAATTCAAGTGTACAAATACTTTTTTGACTTTCAAATTTGTGTATTTCCAGTATAATTTTTTTATTACACATTATTAAAAATTGTTACTCATCACATTACCTTAGTACATAATGGACTATTAATAAATGTAGTTTTCGTTAAAGTGTTATTTGTTTATACAAAGATATCACCAGAAAACAAGGTGTACAAATACTTTTTTTACCCACTGTATTTAAAAAGCATTGTGTACGTTTGGACGTTGCGTTCTGTCGCAACGTCAGACGCATATAGGAAATCCTACCTTTACACGTTAAGTCGCATGTTACACTACGCTCGTCTGGATCCAGCATAACATTTCAAATTAATATCTCGTCATTGGCTAGTGCAAAATGCATATTTAAGTAGTGTTTTGAAAACGTTTTATTGTCAGCTATATGAACCTATGTAATAAAAAATACGGAGTTTCGTTAAAAAAATAAAATATGACCATTATACAGCTTTTCAAGGTCACCATAAGGTCAATTAAGAATAGCCAACACATATGCCCCTTGGAACTTTTGAAATTTTGTCGGAACCATTTTCTCGTTTCATCAATATTTTGTCTAATATTTACACGTTTCCAGATAAACCACACACTTTGCATATAGATTTATAGGAATTCGCATTCAATCCAGGTCCATTTCCTTTTCTCACATTCTGTAGTAATTCCTAAGTACTGTTCACCGATTGTAAGTTGATAGTTGGAAGGAATGCGGGTCTGATTGGTTGGCGTCACACTTATTTTGGGTTTTAGCGTACAGTGAGTAACAACACTAAGTAAACGGTCAATTTTCAAATGAACTGATAATGTTTATGAAGTGAAAGTTTAATGTTATATAAATTAACATACAGTCAGTTATAGTACAGAATATGCTTAAGTAAAAACAATGAAACTATTTTTGTTAGTTAATAATATGTTGATGTAACAGTATGAAAATTATTATTAGTAGAGAAACATACATATATTACAAAAGTAAGTAAACATCCTTCAATTTAGTTATGTAATAGCCGCAATGATGGTCATTCTGCAGTGATACTTTTGGTAAATGATCAGGTAGAGAGTGTGCGTACTTCTTAGATTTTTCCACCGACAATAATTGCCTATCTTTAATTTAAGTATTGACCACATATTCTCAATTGGCGATAAATTAAGGCAGGCTTGCAATTTAACTGAACTTCGCGGCCGATTCTCGCAGGCAATGCCTCCCTTCCTCCGACCGCGCGCCTCACTCCCCGCGGCAGCAGGAGTGCTCGGTAGGCCTCAGGCGCGATTGGCACGTGTACCGAGCACTGCGGTTGCCGCGGGGAGTGGAGGCGCACGGCCGGAGGAAGGGAGGCGTTGCCTGCGAGAATCAGCCGAAGTTCAGTTAAATTGCAAGCCTGAATTAAGGTATTAATACAATTGTTTTTTAAATAATTTGTACGAATTCTTGCTTTATGGATCGGAGTATTGTCCTATTGCAGGATAAAACCATCCTCTATTAATCGTTTTCCCTTCTTCTACCAATTTTAAATATACAGAGGCGTTAACTTTGCCACTTAATATTACAATTCTTCCTACTCCAAATGAAGAAACGCATCCCCACACCGTAACACCTCGATTCATTGACTTCAGCACCGGTTTAGTCCACTGATACGAAAGAATTTCATCTTTTCGCCTCTACACTGTTACGAGCCAAGGGCTAGGTAGTCTTTAGGTTTTGTTATTGTTTCGTGGACGAACCAGCGAGTAACTTTGCACCCGCCGGGAGCCACCTCACGGATGTGGACGAACCAGTGTCTAACTCAGCAGACACCGGGAGCCACCTTAGGATTAGGTAGGATTTCGTGGACGAACCAACACTCAACTTTGCAAGTGTCGGGAGCCACTAGGATGGAGTAAAGACTGTGGACGAACCAGCGAGTAACTTTGCACTCGCCAGGAGCCACGGGACGTGGACGAACCAGTGCGCAACGGCCAACACCGGGAGCCACTTATAGGTTAGGAAAAGGAGACCTTCGCAAGGATTGCGAAGATGTTAGTATAGCCTCGTAACTTTTAAGTTTATAATATACAGCAATGATCAGAAAGAGTTCCATTGGCTTGACTCAGAAAGTGTCCCATCGAATATTCCTACCAGTTTGACTGATCTTCGCCGCGTAACTCGATACGGCTGTGGTAGCGGCGAGGGGACTCGCGCTGTCGAACAAGCCATAAATTTCGCTCGGCGCGTTGCGGCTTCCTTTGACGGAAGACGGAATATGATTGGTCCTCTTATTCTGACAGCTACACGTTCAGTCCGCGCGGATTTACTACGATACGAAGAGACTCCAATTCTTTAATACTTTAATTCATTGACATTTTAACTTTGTTTGTATAAATATTGTTTTTACCTTATTTATACCTATATGTACAGTAATTATTTTACACTTACATACGGATAATATTAATTACGAATGTGATAAATAATAATTTATGAAAAATGTACAAGACGTTCAAGTGGCCGTATTGTTTCAAAATGCACCCACTAAACTATAAAAGTTATTACAAAATTATACAAGAAAAGTATAAAACGGAAATATTAATATTTTTTCGGGATTGACCTAATTTGTCTAAAATTATACTATTTAGATCTCCCTCTCCGAAAATAGTCATGAAAAGTCTGTATAATTAACTCTCGAAGTACCGATCGCGCACGGAAAACTACGGTGGGTCCGAACAGCAAGAAATAATACATACGTCCCTGTAATAAACTCTATTTCCGCCAGTTTGCTTATCGTCCCGCGGAAACATTTCACAAGTAAAGCCTTCCCAAAAGTAATAACATTCTATTTTTGAGCGGCAATAAGTAACGGAACATAATGAAAGTATTTAGTCAGTGCGAAACAAACATTTCCGGATCTATGTTTGATAGCAGCGATATATACATATGTATGTGCATGTGTACATACATATTCACATAAAAGGGTACGGTTTCATTAAAAAACAATCAAGTTACCTCAGAAAAATACTAAAAATATAAAAATAAAAATTAAATTTTTACGCCATTACAAGTCACGTTTAAAGAAGTGCAAATTTGTCCTGTATCATTTTTGGTTAAACTTTACTTCGGGGGACGCAAAATTGTTGACTTTTTTTAATGTCATTTAATAGTATTCGATGTGCAGAATCTAAAAATACAAATTTCAAGCTCAGGAATGCATTGCTTCAAAAGTTATACATATGTAAAGATAGCGTACTTTATAGGTTAGTTTGACACTAAATTACCTTACAGCCATAGTTCGTTCAATGAGTGGAGCTACTGTTGGTGGCGGCTATTTAAAAAGCATACTGTATTTTGTTGTCACTCGTTTCTTAATGGCGCGCTTCGCGCGACAAAAAATAAACATCCCCCTTTTCTGTGGCAGACCGCCGAGGGTAAACAGTATTTTCCAAGGTGAACCCTTGCTTTCTATGGAGTGGGGGGGGGGGCTCCGCGCCCCGAACCCCCCGCCGGGGGCCGTGCCCCCGGCCCCCGGTGTGCGTGGGGGCTGCGCCCCCACACCCCGCTTTGGCTTAGAGTTAAGGTCGCTTCCTTAGTATTCGGCAAGTTTGAGAAATTCCACTTCGGAAAAGACATACTTGAGAAATATGTGGGACGAATTGCATTTGTTTTTCCGCAACGTGTTTTGTTTATCATCCTACGACATTACATATTTCTCAAGTATGTCTTTTCCGAAGTGGAATTTCTCAAATTTGCCGAATACTAATGGTGGGTCCAGACTATGGCGAGCAGAGGCGAACGAACAGCCTGAGCACCCCGAGCGCCTCGAACGACAGAAACGGCGTCCACACTGCTGTGATACTCGCGAGCATCGCTAGCCTCTGCCGGATTTGTCGGCACCACATGGGCCCCACCCGGAAAACGTTTGGCCCTCGAAGGAGACCCTTGCCACGTATTTTTTGTGCTTTCACTTTATTGGCCGTCCTCAAGAATGCTTTATTATTCTAGCAAGGCTACGAATGGCACTTCGTCTCCACAATTCTTTTCCACGCCTTCTATGTATTCATGCATTCACAAGAGGTAGGAGTCACAGTTTCGACCAGCTAAACGCTAGGGAATCGAGGACAAAGAAGATGGTGGAAGATTATACGTATTAACTAAATAGATCTCCTGATCGTATCTAAACATACGTGTACCCGTGAAATTATTATATCCGAGTCAGAGATCTAACTTATGATGTTGGTTCCATAAAGCTGTAAATTGCTGAAAACACAAATAAACATACGTCAGAATGTGACAAACGTCAGAAATGGATCACGTCCGAAAGTCCATTTTTATTGCAAAATAAAGTAAAAAATTGGGACTTTTTTTCAGTTTTCTTTTAATAACTAGTCCATTATTGCTCATATCGAAAAAAAAACAGGCGTACAAAAGTTGTTCAGAACTAAATTTAGATTAGAACTAGATTAAGCACTTTTTTTTAAACAAATGTGCGTTGTTAGCCATTTTCAAATTTGGGGTTGGGCTCAGACACATATCCTTAACATACCAAGGGACATTATTATATGCAATTCTGTTAAAATTTAATTATTTTTTATTTGCTTTTTCGATGTTCAAAACTCTTCATACTCTTCAATGTTTCTTCTTGTAATTTTGTAAAGTAAAGATCAATTTTTTCTTTGAAAGTAGCCAATATGTACTAAATGTAATTGTGAATAACTTTTGTTTAGAACTTTTTGTGATAAAATCAATAGTAAACTAATTATTTAGAGAAAACCAAAAAGAAATGTGTGTTTTTTTTTTAAATTTATTTTGATATAAAAATGGACTTCCTAACCTAACCTCCATTTTCGACATTATAGGACCACATTCAGACGTATGTTTACGTATGTTTCCAACAATTTCCACCTCTATGGAAGCAACATCAAAAAAATGCTATGTCAAGTGTTCTGAGTCCCTCACTAAAAATACTTGCTATGAAATACGCGTTTATCCGTATATTTTATTATGCATTGAAATATACGAATACACATGTATTGTGCGATTGTAAATGATAATTCATATAATACACTAAATAATATTGATGCAGAAAAAATTCGTAATAGATTGGTACACAAATATGCAGAAAAATTAATGAACATTGAAGCAGAAAATTGAGCAAAAACGTACTATTTTTTAATATATTATATAAACAAATGGTGTTTCGTGTAATCTGATTTTGTTTCCATGCAACGTTTCTCAGCGGTGGAATTTTCTTAAGACCATTGCGACCACGGAAAAATTTGGGCAAAAAGGAACGGTATAGGTATTCTTCGGATTAGCAGTATCGAGCGCGAGTGTCATTCCGACGACTCTTCGTTCGTTAATTGATTGCCATAGTCATTTCTTTCACCTTATTATCTTCACAGCAGTGTGTCATCGTGACATAAAATCCGAACATTTATTAAACTCATTATCCAGAATAACCACTGACTAATTTGTTTTGAAAACAAGTTACCTACGTTTATTCGTTTACATCCGTATTTTCGAGACCGAGGACTGGTCATTCACCCAGGCCTGTACCCTGCACCCGGGGGTCCTAGGGGTCTATTACCTCTGGGGGCTGGTGACATAAACCAGATGACCCGTTCGCAACCTTTCCTTCGTCGGTTTCGACTCAGAGTGGAAAACCCCGAACAGGGATTTTCGAAGCTGCGAATGGGATAAACGGCAGGAATCGAACGAACGGCACGTACAAGCTGTGCATGCACCCCCTCCATTCGTCAAGTTGGTCGGTGTTCCTTCCTACTCTTTCCAAGCAATTTAAACGAAGAAAAGCTGAGGCGCTCGCGAGCAGCCGGCTAGTTTTCCATCGTGCTCGCAAGTATCGTGGATTCGCCGATGCTCGCGAGCACCACGGGCAGTCTGGACCCACCATAAGGAAGCAGCTATTAGTTGGGCACGCAATCATGGGTTGCTACGAGTAAGTAAGACTTGCTCGTTACATCGAAAGCCGATGAAACTGTACGATTCGGTAGAGCACGGGGTTGGTCGCTTTCCATGTCCCATCGGCCGTACCAAATGCAAACAATTTGCAGCCACTGTCGACTCGGTTTTTGAAGACGTTCATTTGCCTCTGGACAAAACAATAAAATTAATCTATTTTTTTGCAAGAGATTTTTCGTACGAAAATACCGCGCATGAGCTATGCGATTTTACGTCCGAAGACGATTATGTGGTGATCTCTTCTGCAACAACTGCCGCGTGGTTCCACTATTGTCGGGAGATGATAGTGGATTATTTTTCGCAAATCCAAGGGGGAAAACCGAAACTAGGGGGAATTTCGGAATCTGGGAACCCCATTATTGTACAAATCGATGAGGCGAAATTTGGAAAACGAAAATATAATCGCGGAAGACGTGTCGAAGGACATTGGGTTTTAGGAATGATAGATACTAAAACCAACGACTGCAGGATGTTTATGGTCGAAAATCGCGAAGCGTTAACATTAGTGTCATTAATAAAAGAAAATGTTGTCACGGGTAGTGAAATTCACACCGACTGCTTTAAAAGTTATGCAGGTCTTACTAAAGAAGGATTTATCCACAAAACTGTGAATCACAGTGCTGAATTTGTTGGTAAATTTAGTTTCTGATAGATTTTTATTGTTTAAACCTTAATTATCTTTGGACGAGGTTTAGATTACGTAAGATTTGAATAATATCTGTAGGAAGTGATGGTACACATACCCAAAAAATTGAATCGAATTGGCGACCGGCAAAGGATTGGATGAGAGGAAGAGGACGCTTTCATGATGACGAATTTGCACATCGTCTGTGCGAATATTTATGGCGTCGTTTTTGCCATCACAATAAAATTGATGTGATGTCATCCCTAATAGAAGCAATTAAAATGCAGTATGCTTTTTAAATAACCGCCACCAACAGTAGCTGCACTCATTGGACGAACTATGGCTGTAAGGTAATATGGTGTCAACATAACCTATAAAGTACGCTATCTTTACATATGTATAACTTTTGAAGCAATGCATTCCTGAGCTTGAAACTTGTATTTTTAGATTCTGCACATCGAATACTATTAAAAGACATTAAAAAAGTCAACAATTTTGCGTCCCCCGAAGTAAAGTATAGCCTCATTTTTTTACAATATCGATAATTTATCAAGCGTAACTTGAACTAACACTGTTAATTGAATGTCTTGTACAATATTTGTAATAGTAGTACCTAATAATTAATATTCTCATATTGATTTAAAGTTTAAAATAATTATTACATGTTTATATTTTTATATTACAAGATATCAGTACGTATAGGTTTAAAAGCGTAGAATGAATGAATAGGAGTTCACATCTTCGTATCATAGCACGCACGGATTAAATGACAAAAGTCAGAACGAGAGCGCTTGTCGTATTCTGTCCTTTTCTTTTATCAACAAAGAAAGCTGCACCAGCGCCGAACGAAATTTATGGCTTGTACTACAATGCTAATCCCCTTGATCGGCCCGAGCCGCCTCGAGGGCGCGGTAGGAATCAAAGACTACGAAAACGACTACCTGTCTCAGAAGAGGCTCACGTCCGGTCCCGTTGAGCGATCACTTTGTGGATCAGAACTGTATTTTAACTTTTACGATTACGCACGTGGTTTATACGATTATTAATGTATCGTGGGGTAATATTTTGTAGACGAGAAGAGTGGGTTTGATTTTGCAACATTAAAGCATCGGAGTACACAAAATACAGGGTGTGCAGTGACCATTTCAACCTCTCTGATATTTGGAAAATGCACTCTAGACCATTATTGAGAAAGGGTGCGATACCAACAATTCAAAATATTCTTCGTGAAAGGACACAAAGTAAATAAAGTTTCAGAAGTATTTAGTGAAATATTATTAAATGGTTTCTCATATAAGAAATTTATTTAATACAGAACAATCTGCCATCGGGGAAGTCCTGCTCATTCCATCTACCAGTAATACAATCACCACATCGCTGACAAACACAGTGGATGATTCAGATATACATAATCCAGAGCCAAGCATTTGTATGCTTAAAGTTTTTTGAAACATTATTCAAATATTGCATTTTTATTTCATAATATTTATTATTTGCTAGTATGTATCTTTGAAATTATTCTACATATTCAAGTACAGTTCTGATCCACAAAGTGTTCGCTCAACGGGACCGGGCGCGAGCCTCTTCTGAGACGGGTAGTCGTTTTCGTAGTCTTTGATTCCTACCGCGCCCTCGAGGCGGCTCGGGCCGATCAAGGGGATTAGCGTTGTAGTACAAGCCATAAATTTCGTTCGGCGCTGGTGCGGCTTTCTTTGTTGATAAAAGAAAAGGACAGAATACGACAAGCGCTCTCGTTCTGACTTCTGTCATTTAATCCGTGCGTACTATGATGCGAAGATGCGAACTCCCATTCATTCATTCTACGCTTTTAAACCTATACATACTGATATCTTGTAATATAAAAATATAAACATGTAATAATTATTTTAAACTTTAAACCAATATAAGAATATTAATTATTAGGTACTACTATTACAAATATTGTACAAGATGTTCAATTAACAGTATTAGTTCAAGTTGCGCTTGATAAATTATCGATATTGTACAAAAATGATACAGGACAAATTTGCACTGCTTTAAACGTGACTTGTAATGGTGTAAAAATTTAATTTTTATTTTTATATTTTTAGTCTTTTTCTGAGATAACTTGATTGTTTTTTAATGAAACCGTACCCTTTTATGTGAATATGTATGTACATATGCACATACATATGTATATTATATCGCTGCTATCAAACATAGATCCGGAAATGTTTGTTTCGCACTGACTAAATACTTTAATTATGTTCCGTTACTTATTGCCGCTCAAAAATAGAATGTTATTACTTTTGGGAAGGCTTTACTTGTGAAATGTTTCCGCGGGACGATAAGCAAACTGGCGGAAATAGAGTTTAGTTTTCCGTGCGACCGATCAAACCGATCGCGATCGGTACTTCGAGAGTTAATTGTACAGATTTTTCATGATTATTTTCGGAGAGGGAGAACTGAATAGTATAATTTTAGACAAATTAGGTCAATCCCGAAAAAATATTAATATTTCCGTTTTATACTTTTCTTGTATCATTTTGTAATAACTTTTATAGTTTAGTGGGTGCAATTTGAAACAACACGGCCACTTGAACGTCTTGTACATTTTTCATAAATTATTATTTATCACATTCGTAATTAATATTATCCGTATGTAAGTGTGAAATAATTACTGTACATATAGGTATAAATAAGGTAAAAACAATATTTATACAAAGTTAAAATGTCAATGAATTAAAGTATTAAAGAATTGGAGTCTCTTCGTATCGTAGTAAATCCGCGCGGACTGAGCGTGTAGCTGTCAGAATAAGAGGACCAATCATATTCCGTCTTTCGTCAAAGAAAGCCGCAACGCGCCGAGCGAAATTTATGGCTTGTTCGACAGCGCGAGTCCCCTCGCCGCTACACAGCCGTATCGAGTTACAGCGGCGAAGATCAGTCAAACTGGTGGGGATATTCGATGGGACACTTTCTGAGTCAAGCCAGTGGAACACTTTCTGATCAGTACTGTATGTAAGTATGCTAGTTGCTGAGTAGAGCATTAGGGATTGCAATCGCGCAAAGTGGGATCCCGCAATCCCGCAGGATCCGCATCATTTTTTGCTCCCGCATATATCTTAAATAAAAATTGCGGGATCCCGCAAGGTGTGCGGGATTGTGTGTAAAACTATGAAAATGACAATACGCACAACGAATGTCTGTAACAATCTAAGGCCGGAATCCAATGGAGCATGATATTACACGCCGCATTTTGGGAACAACGGCAGAAGCTTGAATCATGGCGCGTAGTGGACGCGATTCAAGCCTTTTATCGTTGTCTTTTGTCTTCAAGGCACGGCGCGTGATCGCGATATTCGCGATCCGTAGGATTCCGTCCGAAGGCGGCAGCAAATGGTGAGCGCGATATTAATTTGTTTCACGATTCCTCCTCACTTTTTCCGTTGGCGTCTTTATGCGTGCGTGTTTCATTCTGTCAGAATACTGATTTATTTGATTATATTACATATTATTTGAATTTAATAAGTATTACAAGTGTAAAAAGTATGTCATCCGGTAAGGTAGCAATGTGTGATAGTGAGAAAGGAAGCACTACCAAAACTGTATGGGACTATTTTGTGAAAAATATTACTGGCGAAAGTGCTAAATGCTTGAAGTGTTCTTCTATTGTAAAATTAAGTCAACGATCAAGAAAATGATTGGTGGTACATTTGAAAACCAAACACTGTATAGATTTGAATTCACAATCGCATGCATCCACATCAAGAACCGCCATAACAACACAGCTGCCGGTTGTCGATAATGCAGAAAACGTAGTACCAAAGAAAAAGGCCAAAACCATCGACAATTTTTTCATTGAAGAAAATTCCATGGAAAAAATTATATCCCGAATGATTGCTAAGGATGGTTTTAGTTTTAATATATTTTGTAAATCTATAGATTTAAGAAATTTGTTTTTGAAAAGTGGTTTTACACTACCAACTTCTCCTAACACAATAAGAGCAATAGTCAGTACATTCTCTGATTCTGTGAAAACCGATACAATAAATAAATTTAAGAAACTTCAAGAACAGGACCAAAAATTTTCATTAACGTTAGATGAATGGACATCTCGGAAGAATAACAGATATTTAAATATAAATGTGCATTATACAGGAAAGCACATTAATCTCTGTTTAGTTCGAATCCATGGTTCATGTACGGCAGAGTATTGCACCGACTTGATTGATAAACGTCTAAGAAGCTTCAATCTCGACATTAAAAATGATATTATTGGCATAACGACTGATGGAGCGAGTACAATGGTGAAAGTTGGTAAGCTTGTACCTTGCTATCAACAACTTTGTTGGTATACAACTTGGTGTATACCGTGTATACAACACAACATACAACGCCATTATTGATGTTTTATATAAGAAAAAATTGGAGAAAGATTTATCAGAAGACATACATTTTAATATGACTGACGATGAAAACGACGACATAGACGATGAAGAAAGTGGATTATTAGTAACTTCGAGGTTTTCTTCTGTAGAAGTAGCTTCAGACTATTCAGGTCTTATTGCAAAAGTAAGAAAAACTGTTAAGATTTTTAAAAAATCGCCCACAAAAAATGACATTTATTTGCAAAAATATGTAGAGGAAGAACACGGAAAACGATTAGAATTAATATTAGATTGTAAGACTCGTTGGAGTAGTTTATTTAATATGTTGGAACGCATTTACAACTTAAGATTGTGCATAGGCAAAGCGTTAATTGACATAAAATCAGAAATACATTTCTCTGATGAAGAATGGTCCAAAATAAATGACCTAAAAATTTGTCTAGAACCAGTTAAGTTGGGTCTCGAAGTAATATGTAGAAGAGAATCAACTCTGATCACTGCAGAAACAACTTTCCGCTTTATAGTGGAAAAATTGGATAAGCAATCTACTTCTCTCAACATTAATTTAGCCACAGCATTACGCGAAAGAATAGGACAACGTCGCACTAATGTAAGTGGAACATTGCTTTATTTACAAAATCCAAAGAAATTTGAAGATGATTTGAACAATTTAAAAGATACTACATTTACAATGCCTAAAAAAACTATAATAGGAAAGATATAAAAAGTCTATTAGAAAGGGTTCTCAGTAATATAAACGGTGATACCAGTACAAATAAATTCGATGCTGCATCCAACTGCTTCGAAGAAGACGAAGATATTCAAGAAGATAAACAACCGCCTAATTTGTCCTTACAAGAAGAATTAGAATACAAATTGCTAAAGGACTATTCCAAAGTAATTGAATCAAAGGGTGTTTCAGACGATATTGATAAAACTTTAAAGAAAGAAATGAGTGTTTTCGAAAGTGATGGCACCAAAGGGAAATATTTATGCATGGCTTACGAATATTTATTAACCATCACCCCAACAAGTGTAGAAGCTGAACGAGCCTTTTCTGCCGCAGGGTACATTTGCAATGACTTGAGAAGTAGGTAGGGAGACAAAACAATTAATAGTCTTTGTTTTTTAAGATTGTATTATTTTCAAAATTCTACAAACTAAAATTTCGTTCTGCGAATTCTTCGAATCGTTATTCTAGTGCCTTGAAAGTGCAAGGAAAAAGGCAGAGGCATTCATATATTAGGTGTATGTGAAAGTTTTTGTCTTTCCTCAAACGTTGTTAAATAGGATTACTTTTGTTAACACCATGTATAATTACTTTAATATAATTTTGATATACGATTTTTTTTAATATATGAGTTATAAAAAATTGGGAAAACAAGAACATTAAGCAAAATTAAAGCTCTTATATGCACCTAAGTGATCTAATAACCAAACCCCTGATTATCGCGGGATCCCGCATGAATCCCGCGGGATTAAAAATACCGCGGGATTGCAATTCCTATAGAGCATATACTGTACAAAAAATGTTTTTGTATGTACAATGTCGATAAGAATTAATTTGTTTTTTATTTTGGACAATAAATTAATTTCCCTCCTTCCCCCTCCCTTTTCCTCCGTACTTCTTACATGTACCTATATCTTATATTTATTTACAGTTCTGATCCACAAAGTGTTCGCTCAACGGGACCGGGCGCGAGCCTCTTCTAAGACGGGTAGTCGTTTTCGTAGTCTTTGATGCCTACCGCGTCCTCGAGGCGGCTCGGGCCGATCAAGGGGATTAGCGTTGTACTACAAGCCATAAATTTCGTTCGGCGCTGGTGCGGCTTTCTTTGTTGATAAAAGAAAAGGACAGAATACGACAAGCGCTCTCGTTCTGACTTCTGTCATTTAATCCGTGCGTACTATGATGCGAAGATGTGAACTCCCATTCATTCATTCTACGCTTTTAAACCTATACATACTGATATCTTGTAATATAAAAATATAAACATGTAATAATTATTTTAAACTTTAAACCAATATAAGAATATTAATTATTAGGTACTACTATTGCAAATATTGTACAAGACGTTCAATTAACAGTGTTAGTTCAAGTTGCGCTTGATAAATTATCGATATTGTAAAAAAATGATACAGGACAAATTTGCACGCTTTAAACGTGACTTGTAATGGCGTAGAAATTTAATTTTTATTTTTATATTTTTAGTCTTTTTCTGAGATAACTTGATTGTTTTTTAATGAAACCGTACCCTTTTATGTGAATATGTATGTACACATGCACATACATATGTATACATATATCGCTGCTATCAAACATAGATCCGGAAATGTTTGTTTCGCACTGACTAAATACTTTAATTATGTTCCGTTACTTATTGCCGCTCAAAAATAGAATGTTATTACTTTTGGGAAGGCTTTACTTGTGAAATGTTTCCGCGGGACGATAAGCAAACTGGCGGAAATAGAGTTTATTACAGGGACATATGTATTATTTCTTGCTGTTCGGACCCACCGTAGTTTTCCGTGCGACCGATTAAACCGATCACGATCGGTACTTCGAGAGTTAATTATACAGATTTTTCATGACTATTGTCGGAGAGGGAGAACTAAATAGTATAATTTTAGAGAAATTAGGTCAATCCCGAAAAAATATTAATATTTCCGTTTTATACTTTTCTTGTATCATTTTGTAATAACTTTTATAGTTTAGTGGGTGCAATTTGAAACAACACGGCCACCTGAACGTCTTGTACATTTTTCATAAATTATTATTTATCACATTCGTAATTAATATTATCCGTATGTAAGTGTAAAATAATTACTGTACATATAGGTATAAATAAAGTAAAAACAATATTTATACAAACAAAGTTAAAATGTCAATGAACTAAAGTATTAAAGAATTGGAGTCTCTTCGTATCGTAGTAAATCCGCGCGGACTGAACGTGTAGTTGTCAGAATAAGAGGACCAATCATATTCCGTCTTTCGTCAAAGGAAGCCGCAACGCGCCGACCGAAATTTATGGCTTGTTCGACAGCGCGAGTCCCCTCGCCGCTACCACAGCCGTATCGAGTTACGGCGGCGAAGATCAGTCAAACTGGTGGGGATATTCGATGGGACACTTTCTGAGTCAAGCCAGTGGAACACTTTCTGATCAGTACCGTATTCTTTACCACTATTAATATTTTGCGCTCACTTTTACTTCTTACGATACAACTATACTGTATGACTGCTATTTTTATGTACTTATTGTAAAAAGGGGTCCACCTCGTAGAAATATGAAATAAATAATAATAATAATTTTAATATGTTATTTTTAAGCTGCACCAACGTTAAGTCCTCACCAAGGAAAAGAAAGACGTTCGCCTAAGGCTACTCTTAAAACGAGTAAAAAATACTAACAATAAACTACAAGCGAATATGAATACGAAGGAGTACAAAGTGCGGTACCATCGATTGAAAAATCAAAAACTGAAGGCAACAGCAAATAGACTAATTGAGGAGAGTAGACAGTTTCTAAAACCAAATGCTCACGTATTATTCGCTGCACAATTAAAATTAAACAATATAAAAAAATCCGGACACCGATTTAGTAATGATTTGAAGGATATCGCATTATCCATACTGTATCATTCCCCGAAAATATAGATTTTTACGGACAATACTAAGCCTCCCGTCAATTAGAACGTTGCGTATGTACCAAAGCAGTTTTCCAATATACCCCGGTTTAAATACGCAGGTACTCAATCAGTTAAAGTCTTCATTTTCGGAAAAGAAAGATGCTGATAGAGTCGTGAATTTAATATTTGACGAGATTTACTTGAGTCAAGAAATTTACTATGATGCCAGTGCAGACAAATTTGTAGGTGTAATAGATACTGGGGAATTACGGAGACCTACATTAGCAAAAACAGGGTTAGTGTTACAAACAGTACGGGTGACAAAAATAGTTAAACAAAGTATTGGATACTATTTGCTTTCGAGTAGAAAATCTAGTATAGAATTAAAAAACATTATATTAAATGCAATCGACCGTTTGAATGAATGTAACATAATTGTGAAATCAATAGTATGTGACCAAGCCCCAACCAATCAACGTTTATTAAGGGGCTACATATACCTAGGAGGGTCATAAAAATCGATTTTTGAAATATATTTTTATTTGATAGTATAACTATTTATTTATACTCTCTGAAAGTTTCAATAAGAAATTCACAAAATTAACGAAGTTACAGTCTGTGGAAGCCAGCAAGCCAAGCGGCCCCTTGCGCGCAGGTATACGGTTATTGTTATATATATCTGAAAATTTTATTGTACCCTTCTACATTTGAGAGTTTCCATAGGGTTCGCAGGTATAGCGGCTAGCGACCTTTACTAATTACGATAGGGTAACTGTCCCTATTTGTGTGCCTGTCCCTATTAGTGTGCCTTTATATTTAAATAACTTTCAGAGAAAAACGAGTGAAAATTAGTGGATAACGTATTTTTTTTATTGAAGTTAGGCTATGAATATATATTTATAGAACACACATTTTGTATTTACAAGTTGTTATATTACTATTAATATTTTTTAAAAATTCGTATCGTCACTATTTCTAAGTAAATAAATGGACTATTAATATGATTTACGACAATTGAAACGTTAATTACAGAAGAAAAGGGTTCGATACTATGAAAAAACAGTATTCGGGGCACTTTTAAAACCTTTTAACAGTTTTAAAAGCGTTTCCACAAATAGGGTCGAATTTTATGTCCTGTCCGTATTTATGCACATCTATTGACTATTAAACTTAACCCAATTTACCCTAATTTCTGAAGCAAAAGTGCAGTAGGTTAGAGTACGGAGAATTTCAGAGTGGTTGTAAATACATTGATATTTCGAAAAGATATAGGTTTATAAACTATGCACTATGCTTAAAATTAGATATTAATCAATAATTATAGGCAACACAGGAATTGGGGGCTCATAATTTAGAACAGGCATACAAATTGGGGGCTCACAATTTGGGACAGGCACACAAATTGGGGGCTCACAATTTGGGACAAGCACAAAAATTGGGGGCACAGTAATATGTTCAATGCCTATCGAAAAAGCACACAAATAGGAACAATAACTTCATCTCTAATTTTAATGAAAACATAATGAAAACATAACATTTTTTATATTATAAAAAGTCTTTACAAAAAAAAGGATTAAAGAATCAATATAAATTTTGAACAAATGAATTTGAGACCAGATAATTTAATATTTACTTCATAAAGAGAACGTGCTTGCTTAACCTTCCGTTAGTCGCGCGCACCTCACAGGTGCATC
Source organism: Perdita meconis (assembly GCA_030770465.2). Taxonomy (NCBI): domain Eukaryota; kingdom Metazoa; phylum Arthropoda; class Insecta; order Hymenoptera; family Andrenidae; genus Perdita; species Perdita meconis. The sequence continues at coordinate 1,451,401 of JASKOS020000019.1, forward strand.
CCTACTACACTTTCCCCTCCTCTGCCGTCAATAGACGCTTCCGGGAGAAGAGCTTCATGTTATCTTCTTAACTTCTGATTACTTAGAGGTCAGTGTACTCCCGAATTTCGAACATGTCTGTGTAGAGTTGCGGCAGCTCCGTTCACCCCACAGGTGTAATGCGACCATTGGCGTAAGTATTATGGATGTAATATTTTTATGAATTATATATTTTCCTTTTTTAATCTTACTTTCTGCAATTACTAGGATACTTTTGATAGATTGTAACTCAAAAGTAAGTGCAGGAAATATTGTAATCACCCAGTAGGTGCAACGCGACTAAATTCGTTTTCCTTCTGATTTTTATTCTGGAATGGATTCGAAAAAGAGAACCTTTGATTTGAATAACCGCAATGACGTGAAGGAAATTCATAGAATATTGTTTGATGATGATTCGACCGAGGAGGAGGATAGCGGAGACCAATCTGATACTAATAGTGAAGACGATCTTCAAGTGCGGGACCAAGATTCGGAAACGGAGCAAAGCGATGTTGATTCATCATCTGAGGACGAAAATTCCGATAATGACATATACTACATAGCCTATCGAAAGAAGAACAGAAAGATTATTGATTCGTACCAATGGAACAAACATCCATCATCAAGCAGAAAGAAAACCAACAAACAGAATTTATTGGTACGCATACCAGGTGTGATTGGTGATGCAAGGAAAGCTGAGACGATTTTAGACTCTTGGCTACTTTTTATTGATGAATCAATTCTCAATTCTATAGTAGAATGGACTAACCAGTACATTGATCTTGTGAGACCTGAATTCACTCGAGATGAAAGCTTTCATCGGTTTGTTATACCTCGCAGGTGTATACCGTAGATCACGCCTGAATCTGGATGATCTTCGGGATACCAATGGAGATGGTATAGAAACATTTAGGCTCACCATGTCAGTAAGACGCTTCCGATTTTTGATGAGGTGCATTCGGTTCGATAACAGAGAGACAAGAGGGGAGAGGAGAAAATTGGACCGACTTGCATCCATACGAGATGTTTTCGAAAAGTTTATCGCCAACAGCCAAAAATGCTATTCTCTCGATGAAAATGTCACACTAGACGAAAAATTGGAGGCATTCCGTGGCCGTTGCAGTTTTCGTCAATATATACCCTCCAAACCCGCAAAATATGGCATTAAGATTTTTGCCCTTGTTGATTCGAAAGTCTATTACACTTATCATATGGAAGTCTATGCTGGCAAGCAACCGGATGATCCGTTTGCTGTCAGTAACAAATGTACTGATGTTGTTCGTAGGATGGTAAGTCCAGTAGTCAACACTGGACGAAATTTAACTGTAGACAACTGGTTCAGTGACCCTAATGAGTGAACTCGCAGATAAAAAAGTATCCCTCGTTGCTACCTTAAAGAAAAATAAGTGGCAGATTCCCGATGAGTTAAAAAAAAGTTGTGAAAAGGAGTGACAATTCCAGCGTCTTTGGTTTTAGGAAGGAAAGAACTATTGTTTCATACGTTCCTCGCAAAAACAAAAATGTCGTTCTCATATCCTCTTTTCATTTTGATGATGCAATAGATGAATCTTTGGGGCCTCTGAAAAAACCTGAGATCGTGACATTCTACAATAAAACAAAAGGAGCGGTGGATACCGTTGATAAATTATGTGCCACTTACAATGTGGCTAGAAATGTTCTACGTAGGCCCATGGTAATTTTTTTCGCCCTACTCAATGTAGCAGGTATAAATGCTCAGATTATATACTCAGGAAATGGTTACAACGTAAAAAACCGTAGGACCTTCTTGCGTCAATTGGCTAAACATCTTGTGATGGATGAAATGATCTGACGCAGCAGCGAGACGAAAAATTTACCCTTAGTACTTAGCCTTAGATTGGGAGAGATCACGAAACAACCTTCTCGAGCCACAGAAAATACACCTATGGAGTCTAGCAATCAGGCCAAGAAAAGAAAATTGTGTGAGCCATGTTAAAATAATAAACAACGGAAAAATACAAAGTATACTTGTGCTACTTGCGGAAAATACTTATGTTTGAGCCATGTTACCACACTTTGTAAAGACTGTCACGCTTGTAAAAATTCTAGTTCAGAGGAAGATGGTGCTGAATCAGACAGCCTCTAAAATAATATTTTGCTCTTGAATATGTGACATTGGAATAAGTAGTTCCTATACAAGACTCTCAACGTTTTTTGCAAATTTACTTTCATTTGCTTTTTTTTATTTTTGTTGAATTATTTGTGATACTATTTTTGAATAAATTTTACTAATTAAATAAGTTGTTTAATACTTTATATCTCCAAAGAATCTTAAATAGGTAACAATTAACTATTTAAACTAAAATAAATTTCACTTGGCTTTCGAAAAACCAGAAACACCTTATAGGTGCAACGCGACTAACCATGTCGGAAAGAAGTGCGCGACTAACGGAAGGTTAACAGCACACTAATAGGGACAGTTACCCCTATACCCTGTTTACACCGTTTCTACCGGTTCCAGATCTAAAATTCCATGCCTCGAGTCAGTAATATTTTGTCACTTGAGCTGAGCAGTTCGTTTAGTACTGAGTGAAGTTGTGTCGTTTCATTTGTAATACAATTATTAAAATGAAAAGTTCTCGAGAATTATTACAATCTGGCGTATATAGGAAAGACAGAGCAAAAAGAGGACCCCACCGAAGAATAGATATCAGACGGAGCGAGAAAAAATGAACACAAGTACTTCAGCGAAGAAATTAAAATCTCAAAGCGAAATACCTGTACCCGAGGAAGAAACCATTGCATATCGGATCCTCAATTTTGCAACTGTTTTTGCAGCTATTTCGGAAAATGTTAAATGCAAAAATTGTGATAGTGACATAAAATTTCAATGTGAAAGTACTCGTGGACTCGGATTTAAAATAGGGATCGCGTGTTCAGCATGCAGGCCTGTTTTAATTCTATCTTGTCCGCACATTGATAGTGCCTATGAAATAAATAGACGTTTTTTTCTATGCACTAAGACTGCTAGGAATTGGACTAAATGGTGCGAAGAAATTTTGTTGGATAATGGACTTGCCTCCTCCTGTCGAACAGAGTTCATATGACAAAATAGTGAGCAATATTCATAAAGCTTCATCGGTGGTGTGCGAATTACTATTTAGAAACGCCATAAAAGGAGAACAAGAATTAAGTGACAACAATAATCTTGACAGTAATAAACTTACAGTCTCCGGAGATGGAACTTGGAAAAAACGCAGGTTTACGTCGTTATTTGGAGTATCGACGCTTATCGGATTGTTCAGCGTAAAAATTTAGATATTGCAGTAAAATCCAGTTTTTGTAAGTCTTGCGAGTATTAGGCATCGAGAACAGATACCGCCGAGTATGAAGATTGGAAAACTGAGCATGAGAAAACTTGTTCCATCAATCACGAAGGTTTGGCGGGAAAAATGGAGGTGGACGCAATAAAGGAAATGTTCGCAAGATCTGTGGAACATCATGGTGTAATGTACACAAATTACATTGGCGATGGGGACTCGAAAACTTACAAAGGACTGATCGATTCCAAACCATATGGGGATATTGAAATAAAGAAAAAAGAGTGTATTGGTAAAAAGACTTCGACAATCCGTACAAAAGAATAAAGGTAACTGGTAAAATAATTGACAAATTAACTACTTATTATGGTTTAGCTATAAGAAGAAACAGTGACTCAGTAGAAGAGATGAAGAAAGCGATTTGGGCCACATTCAATCATTATAGTTCAACAAACCAACATCCCCGTCATGAATTTTGCCCCGAAAGAATTGACTCTTGGTGCACTTGGCAGAAAGCAAAATCAGAAAATAAGCTTAGCACATACGTACACGATTACACATTGCCTCCCGAAGTCCTAACTGCCATTAAACCACTTTACCAAGACTTAAGCCAGGAAACGTTATTAGAACGGTGTCTAGGAGGATTTACGCAAAACAATAACGAAAGTCTGAATAATCTAATTTGGAAAATATCACCCAAAGAAATACATTGTGGCTCAAATATTATACAAATTGCTGCCAACACTGCTGCATGTATTTTTAATAATGGGGCTTCATCACTTTTAAAAATAATGCAGACAATGGAAATTAGCTGTGGATTTAATGCCCATCGGTGAGCTGCTTCTGAAGACAGTCGACGAATAAGCTTGGCGGAACGCGCAACTGCGGATGCGACAAAAGAAGCCAGGCTATAGCTGAAGCGTGCTAAAATAAATGAAATGGAAGCGAATCAAGAGAAGGTGAATTTTGGTCCAGGAATCGATGACTCAATGTAAGTATGAAACTAGCTGGTTATTGTTGCTCACTCGCTCGCTTCGCTCGCTCGCGAGTGAAGTTCTTGTTCCTCGCTTGCTACGCTCGCTCGCGAGTAGTGATGCCTATAGCTATTCATGTTTATTTTGTGTGTGACCCTTTACGGGCCACGCAAGGAACTTCCCAATTTGCGAGTTGTAATTTATTATTACCATTATTAATTGTCACTAATTAGAAAATTATTCGTATTCGGGGAAATTTAAGTTTTCTACTTATCAACATTGTTGCTATATGACGTCGCATTAAACGAACATCTATATATATATATATATATATATATATATATTTTTTTTTTTTTTTCATTCGCGATCGGTGTCGCTGTAATCGCGAAATTTCGATTTTTCGCCTATCTCGTTATTATTATATTTATATGTATATAACACACACACACACACACACACACACACACATATATATATGTATATATTTATTTATTACAATATATAATTATAATAATATAATTGTGATAAATACATATGTATGAGTATATTTATACATGTATAAATATATATATACTCAATAACTACATATTGAAAACAAATGAATATACATAATATCCATATACACAGACACACATGCATACATATATACCCCAGAGGGGTAGGGGTGAAATTTATTGACAGGATCAGATGTCCCCCTCCAAACCATCAAACTTTTGTTCGGGATGTTTTTTGATCCGATGCATATTTCTTAAGTTAGCCGTGGTGGCGGATTAAAATGGGACACCCTGTATATATACATATATATATATGTGTGTGTTTGTGTGTGTGTGTTATATAAATATAATAATAGTAATAATATATGTATATATATTATTTCAGTTTAGTTATTCTCTCATAAATTTATATTCTCCCATTTAGATTGCGTTATTCTGTTAGGTTTTCTTAAAAAAACTAAAAAACTACTGGACCGAATTAGAACAAAATCTATTCAGCTCTAAGTTACATTGATACACATCGATCACATCATCAACTATTTTGATTTCACTATTAGTTTTTTTAGAAAACGTTAACGAAAAATTTGATCACATACGTACGTACGTACGCACGCACACACACACACGCACGCACGCACGCACGCACGCACGCACGCACGAACAATGTGTTCAAAATAGCCTAAAATTACTCCAATGACCTTAAAACATGGAGATCTGCTAAAAAATCGATTTTCCATTTTCGGGGCAAATACAATAACTTCCCTATAAATCGGGAAGTTAAAAATATATATATATCTTCAACTTTACTTAAACTTTAAACTTTAAACGTGTTTTTCTCAAAATGATATTTTTAAAAACGGTAACCATTGTATCTCAAAAACTAATGGACCGATTTACTTGAAATTTGGTATACGGATTCTCGATACAATTATCTAGTTTTTGTCGTAGGATTTTGCTTTTAAACGTTGTAGTTTATTTTTTATAAATTAAAGAAGTTTACAGTTTATTTTTTATAAATTAAAGAAGTTTACAGTTTATTTTTTATAAATTAAAGAAGTTTACATTTCCAACCATAAATTCGACTTCGATGTTCAAATGTCCGCCATATTGCGAAAAAATGAAAAAAACAAAATCGGCTACGATAAGTACTAGTTTTTCTTGTCTATCTCAGGAATAATTTTTCTTTTCTTGCTTCAGATAAAAAATGACGAAGATATGATGGTTACCGCAAACGCCTTCTCTGAAAAACCTTCGTACGGAAACAGCTATGAAAGCCGGAAGCCGCTTCTTCTTCGAATTTTTTAATGCAAATTTGTCATTTTGCAGATAAAAGTGTGCTCTTTTCAATGTGCACAATGCTTTTTTTATAAACAAATTTTTTCGCGGAAAAAATATTCTTCTAATCCATTCTCAATTTTTTCCTTTCATAGGTGTATGTAGCCCCTTAAAAGAATTGAATTTAAATACCTCACATCCTTATTTCAATAGAAACAATCACAATATACATTTCATGTTTGATTTCCCCCATTTACTGAAATCTTTGAGAAATAATTTAATAAAAAGCGATCTCAAATATAAGGGCGGGGATGTTAGTTGGAAAGACGTTGAACTGGTTTTTGCATGTAGTAAATTGAAAAAATTAAATCTAATACCCAAAATAAAGGAAAAGCATTTGGACTTAAATCATTTTTCAAAAATGAAGGTGCGCTACGCAGCCTAAATTTTTAGTGAGTCATTGTATACAGCAATGTTATGCTACGAGACAATTTTCCCAGAAAAATTTTCGAAGGAATCCTCTAGTGCACAATTTATATATGACATGGATAGATTGTTTGATAGTGTCAATAGCAGTTTACTGAGAAAATCAACTATTGGTAAATTGAACTATGCCGTGTCGAGGGTATAGTGAACACAGAGCATTTCTGCAAGAAATGATAAATAATTTAATATCCATACAGTTTGTAAATAAGAAAAAACCACCATGTATAAACGGCTGGATATTATCAGTGAGAAGTCTTCTTAACTTATTTGATGACTTGAATAAGAATTTTAATATTAATATTCTACAGACGCGACGACTCAACCAAGATTCGTTAGAAAATTTATTTGCTGTTATAAGACGACACAGTTGTAATGTAAATCCATCCGTGCGAAATTTTGAAAAAGGCTTCGGGCATACCTTGATTACACAATTATCAAAAATTTCAACAATAACAAACTGTGAAAGCGACATAAATTGTATACTAACTAAATTAAGTTGTATTGTCACTTCAGATACACGCGCTCGCGATACATGCACAAATAATGAAGCTAGCATACAAATTCATACTGATGAATTTGCTGATGAATGTGCAATAGATTCAAATATGGAAGGTATTTCATTAGCAGATTTTGGAGAAAGAAATGCTATTTTTTACATAGCAGGGTATTTATGCAAGAAATTTCTGCAACAAACGAATTTCGAAGACTGCAAAAGCCGGTGTTTTGATGAATCACCAACATTACCGATAGAAAGTCTATACATGGCATTAAAAAATAAGACAAAGACGGAAGGCTTATCTTTTGTCAAAAAGAACATTTTTGATGTAATTTCATTATGGGAAAATAAGTTTAATGATACAATTGACAAATTCTTACATAGAAATAATATAAGTAAACATTTAGAATGTGTATTATCAAATAACGTATCGCACGACACTTTAAATTTATGTAGCACCGAACATAACAACATATTTTTAAAAATATTTATAAAAGTACGTTATTATTGGGAGGCGGGTTTTATTAGAAATGGTATAACGCAAAAATCTAAAAAATCCAATAATAAATATAAAAAAATTTTATAAATATTTATATATGTATGCATGCACGTGTATGTATATGTATATAAATAAGGATATTAACATTTAAAAATAAATGTAAATATGTTTCATATTTGTGTATTTCATTTATTACCGAATAATTTGTATCGCAAGTATAAATTTTTAAGTTTTTAGACCAGTTAAATTAGTTATAATAAGAAATGTATACAGTTTTGACTCGAAATACAGTGGGGTATTGGGACCGGGAGCATCCTTATTTCGAGTCAGGTACTACGTTTCGGCCGCTCTGATCTTCGCCGCGTAACTCGATACGGTTGGGGTAGCGGCGAGGGGACTGTCGACCTCGCGCTGTCGAACAAGCCATCAATTTCGCTGGGCTCGTCGCGGCTTCGTTTGATGAAAGACGGAATACAAAAGAGACGATTGTTCGGCGGCGCGAGTTCCCTCGCCGCTACCACAACCGTATCGAGTTACGCGGCGACTACAAAGCAAGTGGTGGGGATACGAAGTTTCTTATTTCGTGTCAAGCCCAGGCACCATATTTCGAGTCAAGATTGTACTATCATTCGTGCAAAAATTCCTACAGCTGCGAGATTGCACAACTAATTTGTGTACAATAATAAACCGTGACTAAATTTTTTTTCTAGAACTGAAATTTCAAGTCCGGTGTTTGGACTTGCAATTTCAGTTTTAGAAAACAAATTTAGTCATAGAGTTTATTGTGAATCGAACCGTGAATTCAGTGACTGTTGGTGGGACTGTTTTCGGGGAGCGGGGCAAAGGAATGAATGAATGGTTCGGTCCTGAGTCGTTTGAGAGCGTTGCGAAACGAGTTACACTTTTATACATAGGACTCTTATGGAATCTTCCTCTCTATCTAATCCTCTTTGAAAAAAACTATCGCTCTCGATATGTTTATAACAAGTGCAGCCACTGTTGTTAACTGTTGAAGATAGTCACTGCAAAATATTCCATTTTTCTCATACATGGCGTTGAATTCTCAGTTGAATAAAGTGAATTTTACTATTACTCATCATAGTGTTTACTTACTCTTGTTACCCACTGTGCCGTCCCGGGTGTCAACTTACTAAAGTAATAAAAGACTTTGAAATATTGATGATGTGTTATTACTAGTAGTTTGAGATGGACCATGGTAAAGCATTACTACTGCAAAATAGAGGAAGATCAGACACTATGTACATCAGAGGATATTTTTTATTCCATTTGAGCTATCCATCACACCTTAAAATATTTAAACGTATATTGTTTACACTCTGTATAGTAGGACCAAGAACATTAGTGGTAGATTACGTAATAGCAAATGAGAAGGCGAACGAAGAGATAGAAATAGTACAAGAGGAGAAGAAGGAGAAGGAGAAGGAGGAGAGAGAGAGAAAATAATCAAAGCATTTACCAATAGGGTAACTGACCCAAATACGGACAGATTAGTGGCTCCGCGAACTAGTTGTTGTTAAGACATAATAACGAACTATTGATCATTATTTTTTTCGTGCCTCTTAGGAAGTTTAAGTTTTTCCGGAATCCCTAAACAATATTCTTTTATGGAATAATTAAAAATTAATGAAATACCGAACAAAAGAAAAAAAGAGTTGTTTCTACCTATTATGGAGCCTTACAAATAGGAGTGTCTACAGGGTGATTCTGTCGCCAGTGGACTCAAAGGCGATGCCGCCGCCTAAACATAAACACGAAAACCCTGATTTCAAGAGATCGATATCGATCTTGAGGCCTCGGCGAGGATGACTACTTAGCAGAGACGGCTGTATGCGTACGTGTGTGTATTGAAAACGAGAGTCTCACAATTGGAACGCCTAAGAAAACACAATAAATCGCCTCTTAACCGACAGACGAGTGTATAAAAACCGGGTTTTTCTGTCGCTATGTTTACTCGGCGGCACTGCCTTTGAGTCCACTGGCGACAGAATCACCCTATATATTACGGAGCCTCAATTATGGAGCTTATATCCCGATATGGAGCCCCAGTTACCGACTTTGATTTACATACTCAATATAATAGTAATAATATAAATACCTATAATGGATAAATAAATTAATAAATAATTTCGAATGATCAAACAGTTTATTTTAGTTACCTTAATTATAATGAACACACTTTATTATAATGTAATTTTTAATAACGCTTACATATTTTAATTGAGCTTAGTGTATTTTTTAATAATATATTTAATCACAGTAATAAGAATCAGACTAGTTTTTAACAAAATGAAAAATAAAATTTTTTAATCAACATGTAAAAAAATACTGTACAGGTCGATCAATCATAAAATCTTACGAGAGAGCAAAACCTTCGGGTCGTCGATTTAGTTGAAACTGTGAACAATGATAGATTATGTTTTTCTGTTCACGAAAATACTATATTATAGGGGCAGATACTCAATACTTTTTAAGATATTTATAAATAAAGTGTTAACGCTACGTTAAGATACAAAAAAATCAAACGTTGAAGCAAGAAACACCGTTGCTTGCAGAAAAGATACGGAACTACCACGGCGGCAGCCAGGGTTCAAACAAATCTCGTTACATATAGAATTTTTTTTTGTTTTTCAGAATTTTTTTATCTTTGTATACAAAATATTTATTTTATGTAAATTTTATTACAAATTCATTGTTATAAAAGTGTCTTCACTTACTGCATATCTACGATACATACTACATTACATTATACAGTACTGATCAGAAAGTGTTCCACTGGCTTGACTCAGAAAGTGTCCCATCGAATATCCCCACCACTTTGACTGATCTTCGCCGCCGTAACTCGATACGGCTGTGGTAGCGGCGAGGGGACTCGCGCTGTCGAACAAGCCATAAATTTCGGTCGGCGTGTTGCGGCTTCCTTTGACGAAAGACGGAATATGATTGGTCCTCTTATTCTGACAGCTACACGTTCAGTCCGCGCGGATTTACTACGATACGAAGAGACTCCAATTCTTTAATACTTTAGTTCATTGATATTTTAACTTTGTATAAATATTGTTTTTACCTTATTTATACCTATATGTACAGTAATTATTTTACACTTACATACGCATAATATTAATTACGAATGTGATAAATAATAATTTATGAAAAATGTACAAGACGTTCAGGTGGCCGTGTTGTTTCAAATTGCACCCACTAAACTATAAAAGTTATTACAAAATGATACAAGAAAAGTATAAAACGGAAATATTAATATTTTTTCGGGATTGACCTAATTTCTCTAAAATTATACTATTTAGTTATCCCTCTTCGAAAATAGTCATGAAAAATCTGTATAATTAACTCTCGAAGTACCGATCGCGATCGGTTTGATCGGTCGCACGGAAAACTACGGTGGGTCCGAACAGCAAGAAATAATACATATGTCCCTGTAATAAACTCTATTTCCGCCAGTTTGCTTATCGTCCCGCGGAAGCATTTCACAAGTAAAGCCTTCCCAAAAGTAATAACATTCTATTTTTGAGCGGCAATAAGTAACGGAACATAATTAAAGTATTTAGTCAGTGCGAAACAAACATTTCCGGATCTATGTTTGATAGCAGCGATATACAATATGTATGTATGTGCATCATGTGTACATACATATTCACATAAAAGGGTACGGTTTCATTAAAAAACAATCAAGTTATCTCAGAAAAAGACTAAAAATATAAAAATAAAAATTAAATTTTTACGCCATTACAAGTCACGTTTAAAGCAGTGCAAATTTGTCCTGTATCATTTTTTTACAATATCGATAATTTATCAAGCGCAACTTGAACTAACACTGTTAATTGAACGTCTTGTACAATATTTGTAATAGTAGTACCTAATAATTAATATTCCTATATTGGTTTGAAGTTTAAAATAATTATTACATGTTTATATTTTTATATTACAAGATATCAGTATGTATAGGTTTAAAAGCGTAGAATGAATGAATGGGAGTTCACATCTTCGCATCATAGTACGCACGGATTAAATGACAGAAGTCAGAACGAGAGCGCTTGTCGTATTTTGTCCTTTTCTTTTATTAACAAAGAAAGCCGCACCAGCGCCGAACGAAATTTATGGCTTGTACTACAACGCTAATCCCCTTGATCGGCCCGAGCCGCCTCGAGGCCGCGGTAGGCATCAAAGACTACGAAAACGACTACCCGTCTCAGAAGAGGCTCGCGCCCGGTCCCGTTGAGCGAACACTTTGTGGATCAGAACTGTACTTATACATACGTATGGGGCATTCCACTCCTAATCAGACAGTTTTGGAACTTTGATTTTTTGATTTGTCTAAAATTTGTTTATATCATTCTACCCATTAAATGAAATTTTTACGCGTTCTTTTTAAATTTTTTTATCGAACCGTTTTCGAGATATCGATTCTCTCGGTTTTTTCTTCTAATAGATGTAACTTGGCCAAAAATAGACTAATTCGAGTGCTTTTTTTTTCATTCTGATGGATTTTTCGCGCACTTTCCGAAGAAAAATATAAAAAAAATTTTACTCGTTTTTTTTCGGTATGATTTTTTAATTTTTAGGTTGAATTATTTTTTTCAAAAATGTTTATCCGTTTTGATTTTTTTGAAAAATTTATATATTAAAGATCTGCTTTTTCAACAATTTCTGTGAAAGTTTCATAATGGGATTCCGATTCTTTATATTTTTTTCATAATTTTGAAAATTCACAAAAAAATTTTTTTTCATAATTTATTGAAAATTTGCATATATTTTTATAATATTACATGTAATCAAATTTTTGTAAAAGATACTTAATGTTATTAAGTAATTTCTTTCGTCATTACAAATTAAGTACATACAGCAATCGTGAAATACATCTATATTACTATATGTATCATTTATTTTCGTTTTGTCTCGTCTTACAGTGAAAATCTGATTGAAAGTTCTTCAATTAAACTGTGATGAAAAGTAAAAGTGACACATAAACTGCAATTTCGATAATTACACCGACCGCTCAAAATTTGTCAACTGTACACTGCACATGATCCATGTGCGCGCGCAGTGATATTGATCGAGAATAATCGATACCTCGTGGTGGTCAAGTTCATGGCCATTTTTCACGAGCACTTACGTTTTCGGCGCCAGTCGTGTCACATGTGTGTACGCTTGCACGTGCAATATTGCTGTAAAATTATACATGTGACATAATATTTGTATTGATTTTATTGTGTAAATCGTGATTGTGAACAAAATTTACTGTGTTCATTAAATAACTTAATAATAGAAAGAAAAAGTCAGTTTAACTGGTGTTGCAATCCTTTTCATTTAAGGAATCACCGACAGTTGAAAGATTTGAGACTAGTATCTCAAACCTTGCAAAATCAATTTAATTTGCAACCCACTATTTATAAATAGTGCAGTTGACAAATTTTGAGCGGTCAGTGTAATTATCGAAATTGCAGTTTATGTGTCACTTTTACTTTTCATCACAGTTTAATTGAAGAACTTTCAATCAGATTTTCACTGTAAGACGAGACAAAACGAAAATAAATGATACATATAGTAATATAGATGTATTTCACGATTGCTGTATGTACTTAATTTGTAATGACGAAAGAAATTACTTAATAACATTAAGTATCTTTTACAAAAATTTGATTACATGTAATATTATAAAAATATACGCAAATTTTCAATAAATCATGAAAACAAATTTTTTTGCGAATTTTTAAAATTATGAAAAAAATATAAAGAATCGGAATCCCATTATGAAACTTTCACAGAAATTGTTGAAAAAGCAGATCTTTAACATATAAATTTTTCAAAAAAATCAAAACGGATAAACATTTTTGAAAAAAATAATTTAACCTAAAAATTAAAAAATCATACCGAAAAAACGAGTAAAATTTTTTTTATATTTTTCTTCGGAAAGTGCGCGAAAAATCCACCAGAATGAAAAAAAAGCACTCGAATTCGTCTATTTTTGGCCAAGTTACATCTATTAGAAGAAAAAACCGAGAGAATCGATATCTCGAAAACGGTTCGATAAAAAAATTTAAAAAGAACGCGTAAAAATTTTATTTAATGGGTAGAATGATATAAAAAAATTTTAGACAAATCAAAAAATCAAAGTTCCAAAACTGTCTGATTTGGCGTGGAATGCCCCGTATATAATAATAATATTTATAAATCATTTTATATGAAAATGTAATTTTGATTTTGGTACATCGTCATTCCTTTCGTGCATTCAGGTTATCATCCGATTTCTTTCATATTAGTTTCCTATAAGCTCTAAGATTTCGTTCGTACCTGATTGTTATATGTATATCTAAATTTCATCAAAATCGGTGAGGTGTACCCTAAAGTGAACATTTACCTTTTTTTCTGTTGTATGTTTGCAAAAATTCCTTACAAGACAATGAAAATTAAATTGCACGAGCGATTCCCATTTTATAAGTTGAACAGAACACCTGTTTCTTACCACTTCAGATTCATTCGAAAAAATTCCCTTTCTACAATGTAATTACAACATGTAACTATACTCAAAAAATTGTTTACTTCGTTATCTGGAAATCAATGAAATACAGTACTGATCAGAAAGTGTTCCCCTGGCTTGACTCAGAAAGTGTCCCATCGAATATCCCCACCAGTTTGACTGATCTTCGCCGCCGTAACTCGATACGCCTGTGGTAGCGGCGAGGGGACTCGCGCTGTCGAACAAGCCATAAATTTTGCTCGGCGCGTTGCGGCTTCCTTTGACGAAAGACGGAATATGATTGGTCCTCTTATTCTGACAGCTACACGTTCAGTCCGCGCGGATTTACTACGATACGAAGAGACTCCGATTCTTTAATACTTTAGTTCATTGACATTTTAACTTTGTTTGTATAAATATTGTTTTTACCTTATTTATACCTATATGTACAGTAATTATTTTACACTTACATTCGGATAATATTAATTACGAATGTGATAAATAATAATTTATGAAAAATGTACAAGACGTTCAGGTGGCCGTATTGTTTCAAATTGCACCCACTAAACTATAAAAGTTATTACAAAATGATACAAGAAAAGTATAAAACGGAAATATTAATATTTTTTCGGGATTGACCTAATTTGTCTAAAATTATACTATTTAATTCTCCCTCTCCGAAAATAGTCATGAAAAATCTGTATAATTAACTGTCGAAGTACCGATCGCGATCGGTTTGATCGGTCGCACGGAAAACTACGGTGGGTCCGAACAGCAAGAAATAATACACATGTCCCTGTAATAAATTCTATTTCCGCCAGTTTGCTTATCGTCCCGCGGAAACATTTCACAAGTAAAGCCTTCCCAAAAGTAATAACATTCTATTTTTGAGCGGCAATAAGTAACGGAACATAATTAAAGTATTTAGTCAGTGCGAAACAAACATTTCCAGATCTATGTTTGATAGCAGCGATATATACATATGTATGTGCATGTGTACATACATATTCACATAAAAGGGTACGGTTTCATTAAAAAACAATCAAGTTATCTCAGAAAAAGACTAAAAATATAAAAATAAAAATTAAATTTTTACGCCATTACAAGTCACGTTTAAAGCAGTGCAAATTTGTCCTGTATCATTTTTTTACAATATCGATAATTTATCAAGCACAACTTGAACTAACACTGTTAATTGAACGTCTTGTACAATATTTGTAATAGTAGTACCTAATAATTAATATTCTTATATTGGTTTAAAGTTTAAAATAATTACTACATGTTTATATTTTTATATTACAAGATATCAGTATGTATAGGTTTAAAAGCGTAGAATGATGAATGGGAGTTCACATCTTCGCATCATAGTACGCACGGATTAAATGACAGAAGTCAGAACGAGAGCGCTTGTCGTATTCTGTTCTTTTCTTTTATCAACAAAGAAAGCCGCACCAGCGCCGAATGAAATTTATGGCTTGTACTACAACGCTAATCCCCTTGATCGGCCCGAGCCGCCTCGAGGGCGCGGTAGGCATCAAAGACTACGAAAACGACTACCCGTCTCAGAAGAGACTCGCGCCCGGTCCCGTTGAGCGAACACTTTGTGGATCAGAACTGTAATTGTTTCCATTTATTGGCTGCTAATTTATTTGCATTTTTTAGATCCTGTGAAATGGCATAACGTCGGTTTATTCACAGACAATAAGAAATGTACTCGCCGTCAGAAAAATTATTTACAACAATTTATTTAGAAAATTGGGATCTTTAACGTTCCGCGAGGGGCAAATTGATTTTCCACTGTACAATCGGGATGCCCCGTAAAAATCGAGACCTCTGACAACGCTGCCTTCAAAAGGAAGAAGCTGCACAAGCAGAGGGAAATTGAGAAAAATAAACAAAAAAGGATTGAAAATGGAGGAAAAAAATTTTAAAAGTAATAATTAAAAAACGGATAAAAAAGAAAAGACAAGAATCAAGAAAAAAAATCAACACCCAATGACAAACGTTCTAATATATTGTAATTCTTATTTATTACAAAATAAATATTTTAATATCTGTTTAATGGATGAATTAATAAGCTCAAATTAAACTAAAAATTTCCTTTTTACTGTTACAATTTTGAATGTGTACGTGCATGTGTAAGCCCGCCTAAATATTTTAGGTTATTCGATTATTTAATAAGCTCTTATGTAAAAATTGTATTATTTTCATACATGTTTCCAAACTTTTTAAAACTGTGCCACATAAGAATTGTTCATTACTTTTATACCAATGATTTTTATGAAATTTAATTTTCTGTCTAAACACTGGGACAGCTAAATTCAATCACTGGGACATACTGTAAATTCTATCCAATAACTGGGTCAGATGAACGCTTTTATAGATATAAATTTTTACATTTTTTTTACATAAACGATATTTTATAACCAATTTTCTGAAAGAAGAAAACTCTATCGATTGAACAAACATTCAGATTAATTTATATTGTTTTAAATTATAAAAAGTTTTGATAACAGCAACCTTCGTCTTGAAAGTCTAACCACTGGACATTTACCTTAATTGAAAACTGCGTTGTTAGAGCGTCAGTTGTATGTGTGTATACCTCCTATCACTACCTTCACTCGCGCGAGAGAAAACAAAACGTTCTATCAAAGTCTTTGAGTCTAGCCGACCAGACGTTCGTTAGCAAACTTCACTTCGAAGAAGAAAAATACGCGCTGTTTGTGGCATGCTACTAGGTATTTCACGCAGCTATCGATAAAGCAGCCTCATGAATGATGTGCTGTCCCTATCGAGCACGATTGTTCGCGAGCGTTGAACGCGTGACAAGCATGAGTCGGGGGAAGCATTGACGTAGCGAAAAAAGAATCGAGCAAAGTGATCGAACGGATAAAACTGACGAGTAGAGAGTATCAACGTACCATCTAGGGAACCAACTATCAGATTATAATACACATTTTGTAAACTGCCCACTAAGATTCGTTTATTATGCTTCGGATTTCGTGGGCGAAAGAAAGTGCAACTTTCGGTGTATTCATATACGTTTCGCGATATATGAAATACCCACCGAAGGCCGTATCGATTCGTAGAAAATTATTTGTGCGGTCCAATACTTATACGATAATGACGAAACACATGGTCTGGCGACCGCCTACCTCTCTCCTTAGACCAGCGCTTTCCTAACCCTCGCTAGACGGCTCACTGTACGGACGCTTGGCTGACAATTGCTTTAAAGAAAAAACTATGGAACCGAGTTTTTCCTACCGTATGGGATAACACTCCCGCGTCGCTGTCATGCCTCGGTGTCACACCGTGTCTCTGTGTGCGGAACGCTTGAAAGCAGAGGCCACGATGATGATATCAGACACGCACTTATACACTGTGACACTGTGAAGGCACACGGCACACGCATGTACGCACGCACGCGCGCCCACAAGCACTGCACACAGCCACTTGCGCTACGACGGCACACGAGGACACAACGAACAACCACCACCGCGTATGAAATCCACGAGTAACAAACAACCAAACTCGTTGGCGGTGCACGACAGACTAAAACGAAACGCGGCTCGTTAGACTGGAAGGGGTGAGGGTCGCGCGGTGGGGCTCGAGTGCCACTGGAGGGGGCAGCCCAGTCACAGGTACGTGCCGCGACGCCTGCGGGGCCCTCGTCCTCCGCTTTCGCCCTCAACTCGCTCAATACCCCCTTCTCACCAGAATCGATAAGATTTCCTTTAATAGTTCTTTTCCCTCCCTCTACGCTCAACTATCTGTGTTTACCAATGAGAAAAATCGTCACGCTGAACACTGACAAAGAGGTAACGCTTCATTTACTATCCTGGAAAAAAAAACGGAAAAAGAATCGAACTGTAAAAGGAATGACTTTATTCGAGATTAAATAGTGATTGTTACCGTGTCTCTGATAAGTTTTTATAAACTCTGAAACGTAACGTATAAGTACCTATCTACACGCGATAATTCTTATGTCATTAGAATCGATCCGAAGATCGCTAGAAATACGGGTGAATCGTATCACAATTAAAAACCACAATCCTGTTGTATCTCATTTATTTGTTTGCTATGAAGGTGACATTGTCAATGAGAGAAAAAAAATATGCAATCCATGTCGAATACTAAATGTTATACCATGTAAGCTCTGTATGTCCCTTACACAACGATGCTATCGACCAACATTAAAAGTAAAAGGGCAACGACGGTCGTCTGATAGGTAAGAAGTTTTAATGGAGGGCTATATGTCGTTCATGTATTACCCCAGTTTGATGGGGTCTTTATTGTAAATCTGCAGTCTGATTTGTTTAGAAATATATATGAACAGTTTTAACAGCAAAATCGTACTGTGTACATCCCTGGGCCCTACAGGGTTTAATATCATGAAGGGTAGCTGAGAGGAAGGAAGATATGAACGACCCTAAAGCGAGGGAGTGCTGATGCTAAAGCCGCGAGCATGAAGGGACCCTCAAATAAAAAAAGATAGGTTCTATTGAGTAAGCGAGTGAACGAACCCCATACACACACGTGCGCCCGCGCGCGCGCACGACAGAGAGAGAGAGAGAGAGAGAGAAGAGGAAGGAAAATCTGGTCCCTCTTCAAGACCAGGGAAAGCCGCGCCCACGTAGTTCTTGAAGATCATGCTGGATCCCTGCTGGCACAGACCTGAGCGAGTAAGTAAACACACCGAAGTTCTGGTGCTTCAACACAGAGCGAACATTTTCCACGAAGCTGGATACCCATGAAATGCGAATGGCCACTCGTGTAGACGCGAGAGTGTAAATCTTCCAGTCGGTACGGTGTAAGGGAAGATAAAAACTGCATCAAAACGTAAAGCACTAGTACATATATGTTACAATTTAACTAACATTCTAGAGAGAGAATTCATAATAAACTGTAAATCACTTTCTGCGTAAGACATATTGGGTCTTCTCATTTCAGGTTTCATTATTCGGAGAACACATACAGAAAAAAAATGAAACACAGGCCTGACTATTGTACACTGATCGCATAATACCGACAAAGGAATGTTACTGATTTACCGACTGAGCAGTCCTTCACTTTGCACTTTGTAGTAATTCGTATCGCCCATGATTCGTTTATGTGATACCTGATCTCGTGATACCTAATGAAAATTCAAATGCTTTGTCAGCAAGTTGTTTCTTGCGTACGTTAAGTTGAAGTCAACACGTGGCAACGTTGCGCCTACAGCTGTCATACGCAACACGCGTATTGAAGTCGAAGCTTTACTTATTCTAGCATGAGTGTGTTATAAAAGCCATCTGATTCATTGTCCTCTATCTTGCGTAGCAGCGATACAAATGCCAGCTTAAAATTTGCGAGACACACGGTTAAAAACTGTTTCTACCAGTCTGTTTCTTGCATGGTTAAGTGTACATATTACTACATAATCTTGCTTGTTACAGTGTCGATTCGCAGAGCGTTCTCATGCCACAATTTCCTCTCCCGAAATCTCCCACATAGAAAAGTGAGTTTTGAAACATGATTGTTAATTTTACGTAATTTATGGTCTACTCGCCTGCTTGTCAGGAACAAGTTTCCCCTCACGCTTTTACTCCAAGATCTGAACTCGATGTTGAACTCGAAAATTTTTTATTTCAACTCCTCGATCACGACAAATATATAAATAAGAAATTAAAAAACGAGTAATGATTCCTGTATTTCTCACGCACCTTTAAATATCACTAAACATTTTCGTTTGATCTCTTAAAAATCGTACTGGTTGCCTTTGAAAAACCAACTGATATTGTCACCGTGGCGATGTTAACTTTACGAAGTACGTGAAAGAGGGGATAGTAAGGGGAAACAAAGACAGTGCGGAGGGATAGAGTTAGACTGTATCAACTCTGCACCCTTATCAATTGGAAAATTGGTGTGTGCTGTGGAAGCGGAAGAGGAGACGGCTACGACTACGTTGACCAATGGAGGGAGAAGAACAATTACGTTTGTGCGCCTGCCAGGGACGTACGCACCAGAGGGTTCTTACGGATGAGACCAACAATACCGATATTGTGGAAAGTTTATATTTAATATCTTATGATCTGTATCTTATTTTCTCGATTTTCGTGAAGACGAAGGATCTTTTAAAGTAAGAAATTGTTTTAACGATCGGCACTGTCCATATATCCCCGCGAATTAAAAATTTCAGTCAACCGTGCGAAGCAACAGAAATAGAGGGAGAATGAGAGTAGTAGAGTGTGGAGGGTGCTCGTACAAAAAGCCAGGGGCGTATCCAAGCAATAGAAGGAAGACTTTGTGTGTACGTTGAGAGAGGACCAAGAGAACAAGCAAGTGAATCAGCGAAAGAGGATGAGAAAGAGACGTACTGGCGCTAAACCAAAGGAGCGAGGAAGAAGAAAAACAAGGCGCTGTGAGCGCATGCGTTACTCGTCGTGGGCGTCGGGAATGTGTTGACACGAGAACTTGAGAGAACGTTGTGTGGCTCTAATACCACGACGTTCGTGTTATC
This sequence comes from Perdita meconis, assembly GCA_030770465.2. Taxonomy (NCBI): domain Eukaryota; kingdom Metazoa; phylum Arthropoda; class Insecta; order Hymenoptera; family Andrenidae; genus Perdita; species Perdita meconis. The sequence goes on from JASKOS020000019.1 coordinate 1,471,934, forward strand.
GTCAATGCGGTTCCCATACTGCGGGTCCGCCCCGTCCTCGCCGAATCTGGGTCTTCCCTTTCATCCTGACGGCGAAATTCAGTTCTCTGTTAACAGGGTCGACCCAAGTCGACTATATCAATCGATAATGATTCAAAATGTACTAAGCACTTAACGAGCAATTACGAACAATAAATAACTATACATATCTCACTTGGAAATTTATTGGTATTCCCTTACCATGGTCCTAATTTTTAATTTAACTTTACTCAACTTCGCTAGAGTCGAGCATTTATTTTTCACAAAACTTTTACTCGATGTTTAGAGGACTATCACCATTAGCAGAATTAGGTTCGAGGTTACCAGAAACTCCATTCCATGGAAGTAAATATTGATTCGCTTGGTGAATTTATATTGAAGCGTAATATTTCAAAGAAGCGTATAGAGGGAATAGGTGTACAATAAAATAACTGATAGTTTCGCAAATATTTCCGCCAATAGTGGGTTTATTTCCATAAGAATTAAATTAGAATATTAGTTTAGAGAAATGGAAATTGAATGTTTCTGAAAATATTCAAAAGTATGAAATCGTTGCAAGAAACTTCAATTATTAGTATGACGTAGTTTTATACATATAATGTAATAGGAAGCAGCGCCCTACTCAACCACTTCGAAAAATCCTATGCATTCATGAGTATGAGACACGGGGACTTATAGCGCGGTAAGGAAATCACGATTGTTGCTTATGGCTTGTGCTTGTTGCACAACTAGAAGGGAGCTTTCAACTCACAAAAAATATCTTTTCTTTCTAAGATCATTAACGCGAAAATTAATTGTTCTGCATTATTCGAACTCATTGATTTATACGCACCAGTGAGAAACGTCAGAAAAAGGCCGTCTTTTATACCCCAATACTAAAAATTTGAAATATGGATCACTTCATCCAATTAATCGCATAATTGAAGAAACTATCCACAATATCGATTTTTTCTCAGGTAGTATTTTGTCCTTTAAGATTAAACTTCTCAGTTTAGTATAATAATATGTACAATAACACGTCTTAATTATTATAATTACTTATTCTACGTGAAGGACTTTACCTGTTTAGTTTACAAAGAAATAATAATAATAATAATAAACATTTAATTTGCGTAAAATCAATGCATAGGTTGATTACAAATTGATTATCAAAATATTGGAAACGTGTTACGTTTGTTAAACAAAAAAATATCGATCAAGATAAATACAAAGAATATCTACTTTTACGCTATACAATATTTTTAGATGTTCTTTATTACGATAATAATTACAAGCTAACAGACACCGTATTTTCGAGAATTAAAAAATGCAAATTTTTTTAACAGAAAGAGAATAAATCCATATTCTGTATTCAATTAATAGACTGTTTATTTTAAAATTCGAAAAAATATTAATTAACAAAGAAAAGTTTCATGAACAACCTATTCCATGACTGCGTGCAGATCCCATGCATAAGTATAATCAAGTCATAAAGTAAATGTATTTCCTGTCAACTTTTATGCACTCGTAAATAAGTATTAGGAAAAATTAATACTCTTATTACAAATACATGGCGTTACGTAAAATCTATTAATTAATCAACAATGTAAAATGTAACAATATAATTACGACTATTCATAGAGAACTATTAGTGTTGTAGTGTTGTCACATATATACAAATGTGTTTAATTTTTAGGAACCACTGTTACAATTAAGTTGAAATATTTATAAAATGTAAGAAAAAAATGCGACAGACATTTCCGTCGAGTTGCGTGAAACATTGTGTCACTTTGAACGACGCGTTTACTAGCTTTTTATGGTATATAAAAATGAATGAGCAGTACGATGGTATACGTATCAAGGTGCTACGCACCGCAGCAATGTTACACGAATGCAAGGGAAACACAACCAAGTTCCGAAAACAGCTTCACGAAGAAAGTATTTGCTCTACGCATGTATAGTGTATACGCATGTTATTTTCGCAGATAGCCATTAAACGGCGCGGCGGTTTAGTTATTGAGACAATAAACAGTAAACCGTGTCATACCTTGATTGAAAGCTTATGTCTCATAAGATTATAATGTTGATATTCCGAATTGCAGCAAACTTATAGTTTACAAGATATTAGCAAAAATATATTAGTACTACTACGTCACGTTTTGCCATACATACGTACATACATATACATAATTGCGTACACAGGCGCGGACGCCGCGATAACTCACCACTCGACAGTCTTCTGTTTATAATACATATCGATTTCTGAATCAGTTTTTATTTTAAAAAAACGCTGTGCGCACTGAGTTGACCGATTTCAATGACCTTAAAATATGTTATAGAGGGCAAGATTCCGAGTAACTTACCCTATGCATAGTACCGCCACTAGGCTTCAGTTTATGAGTTATACGTAACAGTTGAAAAATCCATCTTAGAAATGATTGAATTTGTTCTATGTGGTGACCACAGCCGCCTTATTGATGTCTACAATTTTCTAACTAACTCTAACTTTTCTAACTAACCAACTCCAACAGTCTTTTCTTATTAATAAATACACACGAAAATTATGTCGGTTGCGTTTTTATACCTACACAGTCCACATACATACATCTATGCACAGGTGGAACGCAACGTAGTACTACTGATATATTTTTGCTAATACATATCTCGAAAACTATAAGTTTGCAACGATACGGACCACACGATTGTAATCCTTGAAACATAAGCTTTCGATAAAAGTGTACTATAACCTCCTACTTATTGTCTCAGATAACTAAACCAGTGCTTTTACATAAATCTTAATACATCAAATTCGTATGGGTAAATAAAAAGTATGGTAAAGGATAATGGTTGGGAAACAGATCGTAGAAAGATCGAAAACGTATCAAGTGCGTCTGTGCGATCGAACGTGATATAAATCTTGCTCACGTAGCAAGGGACTAATTTCAGCGACTGTGCATCTTCTGTTTACGAAGGACAATTATTCAAAATCGAAAGTGGAGTATCATACGATGAAAGCCAAATATGAACAGCGAGCAGAGACAAAGGAGAGTGGGCGAAATGCGTAATTGAATGGTTAAGAGAACAGATAAGGGAAAAAAGTTAGACGGAAAAGGAAAAGAAAAAGAGAGGACAGTTAAAGGGGTAGAATGGTCTTTAGGAAAGGGGAGGCAGGGGTAATAATTTCAAGTTCAGTCATCGGAAAAAGACGCGTTCGGAGGAGTCTACGAGAAAGCAATGGGGGAAGTATCAGCACACCGTCAGGGTGAAATGTATATAAAAGACAGGGTCGAGCGAGCGAGAGAGATAGAGAGATATAGCGCGCATCCAAATTTCGGAGGGAAAACTCCTACCTTTTACTGGGATAATCTGAGATTTTCAGAGCGATGTCATAGCAGAGTACGTTGGTTGCGCTAGGCGAAACCGACGGTCGGCGATGGCCGTGCAGCTCACCACTGAGAACACTGAGGTCGCTCCATGTCTCTCACTCGACCCAAGCCACGACCCCGCCCATTACGGGCCTACTGACGTTCTCAAGGTCGTGTATTAAACCATAAACCACCAAATATGTTCATATGTTTGATTAATATCGCCCGTTAAACCACCAAAGATATCGTCTGATGTCCGCGTAGTGATATCTGCGTCGTAAGATTATCAGCGTTCTTGGTCACTGACGTCAAACGGTTTCACGAACTTCCGACATCTTACCGTAAGTTAAACGGTGGCACCACTTGCTAGACTCTCCCAACAATGGCGTAGCTTTCCATCGATATCGACTGAGAGAAAGTCAAACGATATAATCAGGACGTTTTTTCGTAAAACGTTAGCTTTTACTACTAGTATCACATACTTTAAACGATAAGCGACAATGGACATTCACAAACATTGCGTCTAGGAATGGATTTCTTCGTTTATTTACAATAAGTATGTATATTTTAGCTGATCAACGTGTAAATGTATAGGTGCATATACGTAGTTTGGAAAGTTTAACAGGAACGTGATAGTAATAAGAGAAGACTTTCTTTAACTATGCATCTACATAAAATCATTTCTTCTGAAAGTTATTATTACGGACTACAGATGTATCGTTTTACATTACTTCATACATTTCTTGATAATAAATTGCTTTAAATTTTAAAGAAATGTAATAATATAGATTTAATTGGAGCAAGACGCTATTTCTATATTTTATAGGAGCGATGAAAATTTTTATCTTATGCTTTAGAATTCATTTAAATTCAAAATATTAGAAACTATAAAAGAATACCCTAAAATTTTTGCAATAAATCAAAAGAATCATGCAAAAATATCTTGCTCATTTTCATTACTTACGATAATTAATTAACGGTATTTTTTTAACATTTTTAGGAAACAGAAAAGAAAATAATAAGAGCGCTCGAACACTAGTCGTAAAACAATTTTGTTACTCATGAAAAAGGGCACTAATTTATATTGAGGTGGGCACTCTCAACGGCATCAATCTTTTTGTTTTTCATTTTTCAATGCAATTACAAAATGGATTTGTTCTTTTCGTAGAAAAAACAGTTTTGTCGCTAAGTGCGCGGCTGCAAAAATTACTTGTTACTTCTTACATGCAGACCAATGTCACGAGGTGACGTTCTTGATTGCGCTCGACCAATCGGCTTAGCCCTACGTTCCAATCGTTATACATAACGTTGAGTTCTTTAACAATTGCGGTATAAAAAGCAAGAATAGAGTAGCATATCAGGATGTAAAAAATTCAAAGACGTTTTGAGTAGAACAGAAATTTCAAAATTATATTTATAACATGATTTTAAGGACAAGATAGTCAATTATACGGAAAAATCCGAGAATACCCGAAAGAGAAATAACCTGATTGGTCAGAAAAGATCACGTGGGTTGAAATGTTCTTCATCATTGGTGAAACGTGAACAGGAAGGAATAGTCATGTCATAACCCTTAAGATAGGCTTACGTTTTCAGAAAGGTAATAGACAGAGTTGGTAGAGGTTCGTGCTTATTGGCATATAGTTTACGAGTTCGATCGCAGTATCCTGTTTCAGTGAGTATTGTGTGAGTTGGCAAAGTGTAGAGAAAAAAGCGGTTTTAAGCTTTTTGTGATAGAAAACGAAAAGGACGAGGCATAAATTAGTGGACTTTTCTTCTCAAGTTTATCAAAGAGTTTAAAATAGAAAGAACATCGTTTAGTGCGCATACATGTACAGTCACGTACGAGTTATTACACGATAAAAAGTTTAATTTCACGTTTGTGAAGGTATGTGTACGCGTGTGTGCGCCCAGTGAAAGAACGAGGTATCCGCAAAATTTCGCTGTCGAAGCGCTGTTTGTGTGACGCGCAGTGACGCGATAAGAACGGTGGAGGGCAGCGAAAACAAACAACTGGTGTCCGCCATCTTGTGCCTCTCCAGCTGCGTTTGGAAAGAAGTGAGAGAAGTTGGAGACGACACGTGTGATTTTTATTTCGTGAAAAGTAAGAAAGTGCGAACGAAAGGTGACCAACGGTCACCGAATGTGGTCAAATTCACAAAAAACACGAATAGGGAGGACTGCGAGAGAACCCGACGAAACCGGGGCGAGGTAGCATTTCGCTTGCTAGAGGTTCTTGGGATACCCCACTAAGTTTTCGTCCGCGTTCCCCCTACCCTTTTGTCCTGAATCCCGAGATTATTGCGCAGTTAGAAAAATCGCTGAAAAGTTTGGTTTCATCTTCTTCAGAAAGTGATCCGCGGATACAATACGGTAAGCTTAGTTTTTTTTCGTAAAATTAATTTACCTTTTCTCATCTCGTGTAATGCTGTAATTTCGAAACATCATGATTTTCAAAGTAGGAATGTGGTTGAAACTGAATGTCTTTTATTGTTACTACGTTTAAAGTAAACGGAAATCCACTTTTCTCTATATTTTACGTTGTAATATTTTTTATTCCATGCATTTTATTCTTAACTTTGGCTTTGTTAGATCAATGTTAGAAAAAAGTATCGGTCATAAGTATAAAACAAAGGTATTTTAAGGCAATAAAAAAATTTTTTGTTTGGATTCAATCATGATTACGAGTTATCAAGCATTATGTCGCATCGCGTGATTAAAGTAAACTGTTCCATAGATTAGGTGTTGTGGATCAGTCTTGTTAGCAGAAATGAGAGACTAACTGGTTACACTGAATTCGTTTGATAAACAATGTAATAATTTCTCATTGATCTCTTTTGGTGCTGTGGTTCAATGTAAAGCGTACAACTTTGAATGCAGTGCATTGAAATCAGCATTGAGAGGGTTAGAGTATAAGCTGAACGCATGAGATTAAAAAAATGGTTTGTGTTGCAGACGGATTGGTTGACTTTGTAAATGAAAGAAAGGTTAAAAGAACAATAAACAGACCATGACCAATTCGGCACCAAAATTAAACAACAAAGTAGAGCGACATGGATCGCCAAATGTTGGCGTCGAGCGGCATCACCACCGCTCAAGTGCAATCAAATCATCAACGTTCTTCCACAATGGTGGGAGGCCTCATGGTAGAAATTCAACCGGAAGATTGAGCTGCAGTCCACATTGTTCTTCTAAAAGTACAAGAAATTCGCCGTTGCGGTACGACTACAGCCCACGCAGCAGCCCGACAAATAGCTTTTATGCGGGTGCAAAGTTTTCTGAACCGCCGTCTCCTGCAAGCCTTCCTAAACCACCCAGCCATTGGACAACAAGACTGATGAGCAGTTGTCAGCAATCCGACAGGAGTTGCAATATTTCAAATCATCTCAAGATGATTCTAAACGTCCAAGCCTGATATCCAAAGACCAATGAACCGCTAAAAACAGTTACCAGCTCCTAAAAAAGTGAAGAGACAGGTACAATATTATTGTTCCCCCTCTTGGATTAAGGATATATTTTTTTCTCTTGTACGTGATGTATGTCAAACTGTTCGTTTAAAGAAAAGAAGGGAAAAGTGTTAACATAAGAACAACTGCGCGATAACACAATCTAAAGACGATACAAGTACATAAGCAACTAGTTCAGGGCACCAGTGTCTTCAGTTTCACGGTATGGATGCTGAATGAAAAGAAACCATGATTTGTTCTTTAAGCTATTATACAAAGCATACAAACATTAAGGATAGAAGAGACGCGGGTGCGTCTACCTCGAACCGTGATTCAAGTATATGATAGCTTGTAACGATTCTATTATGCGCCATCTATGAAGATATAAGCGTATGTATTTTAGATTATTATATATGATTAACGTGCAGAAAAGCATACACATACACTACACATTATACACAAACACTATTATATTACTTGTTTGACGAAATGGTATGAAGACACAGGCAAAGCTGCATTAGCTATTCTTAGAGACAATAGCTATACTTTTTTTTTTTTTCTTTACAATCAAAATTGCTGCAACTTGTCACTGTTGATTGCGACAGTATGTTTTATTCTTTTCTATCTTGTTCGGAATTCTTTCCAAAATCCTCAGATTTTGTCACAGATCATATCACTTGATTGCCCCCCCCCCCCCCCCCCCCCCCCCCCGAGAAGTACTTTATATTTACGGTATAGGTGATAAATTTTAAGTATTGGATATACGTCTACTGCTCTTTAGCATAAATCTAGGTATCGATTCAGTATGTCTTTGACTGGTGACCATAATCATTAATTAACCAGTCATATTTCTGTTTTCTGTTAAGGTCTTAATATTTTCGTATAATTTGTAAGTTTATTGAATCTTAGAGGCATAATCAAATTATCCTTGCAAGATTATTCTAAGGAAAATTTTTTGTTTCTAATTTATCGTCTTCTTTTACTAAAAGTATTCTTATTCCTTTTACAGCTTTGCAATATTTGTGCAAAGCACTACATAAGATTAAAATGACGAGTTTCCATTGTATAGTGGATAAATTTTTTTTGAAATCCATATAATTCGTTCATGAAAGAATGAAATAACATTGGATGAGTGAACAATGAAAATACGATCTCATATCTATACTATTATGTTCATGATTATTCATTTCAGTCTATATATTTGAATAGCAAGCTACACGAGTTAGCAAGATTTATGCCTTAATTAAAACAGTTTTTATAAAACTTTTTTCTAAGTGACAAATTTAACACTAGAATTATAGACTAAAACATGTGCTTTTTTTAACAGATTGCCAATACATCAGATTCTTGAACAAATACTTAATTTAAAACAAAAATAATATTTATTTACACATTTCTTCATTTCTTTTCAATATAGATTTCAAATAAACATAATGTTTTTTAAAAACAGTGTGTATCTCAGAAATACCTGTATGGGTCACTTTGACCCCTTTAGTAATTCTAGTGTTAAAATCAATTTAAATGTAATACATCAATTACAGTGATAGGATTTATCATTTGATTGTCACTGTAAAATTAGCATGTTTATATCCTTAATTTTTTCTGTTAATATTTGGACAACATTTTCGGTAACATTTCTATCATCTAATATCAAGTAGAAGTACAAAATCATAAAAATTCAATTGATGAGGCATAAATGCATATAGTTTGGCGAAATGAAATGTTTGCTTATTTGATGTGGTCTAAAGTAAATTTATTTTTGCCAATAATATTGGGTGTTTTGACGTTACATTAGAAAAGTAACAAGAATTTCAAATTTTTTTCAATTGCTTTTCATTTATTTCTGACACAAAACACAGGCATTATATGGATTTAAATGCAGATTGACTAAATGACTTTAAGTATTTTAAATCGATATATTATTTTTTGTTTTTATCGAAAAAATGCATTGTTTCTTTTAAATTGCGTTGGTTTCATTCTCTGCTGAGAATATACTCTTTCTCTTTTTTTTCCTTTTTTTTCCTCGTAAGTTAGTTTGTAGGATGGTTTATGAAATAGATTGGTGATGTATATGCATAACAAGAAAATGTGCAATTTCAAACTTTAAATTACTTTTTCTACAGTGGTAATTTCGTAAAGTAAAATTTTTAATCGTGTATCTGTAGCATCTGACAGCCATAGGGTTCTATGAAATGGTTGAATGAAAATTTTGATGTAAATCAATGAGAATTACAATTTGCCTTAATAAGCAACTGGATGTTTCAGCTTCTGCTCTTTTTTCTTCTCGGCTGAGAAGAAGGTGCAGGGCGGTTTTACAGAAGAGAACGGGAACGGAAGTATAGAGAAATGTAACGAGTCTATTAGGCTTTGTTCCTCTGATTTTCGCGATTCGTTTATCTATATACACACGCGTGTTTTAAATTTGCATAGTTTTCTATTGTACCGCTTTTGAAGATATTATCGGTTCAATGTTGAAAGTGTTCAAGAATACTGCAATAATTCTCTTCGTTTACTGCATCAATTTGTTAATTCTGTTCAACATGACAAATTTTTATCACGGACCACACTCTACTATCCATGTGATAGCCATAATAGTTGCACAATAGTTTCTGCTCTCGTCGGAAGACAGAAACGTCGTGATCGAAGATTAGAGGCGAAAACAAATAACAGGAGTATGCTAACTCAACGTAAAATCGATTTAATCTTATCGTGTAACTCAAAAACAAATAATTCGTTCGATCGTTAAAAATAATTTGTTTTCGATTCGACGGGATCGCAACGAGCTCTTCTTTCTCTTCGGTTATTGCTGTATATATTTTAGTATTTTTCCAGTGGTACTTCTGCAAGTTTTCAAAGACATTGGTGGCCATCGTCGGTCCTTGACTGCTAATTGTACATATTATACATACGAGCCAGGAATCCGTGAAATTTTCGATACACGTGCACGCTACGAGGTTTTTCAATTTTTTTTTCTTCCCCCTCTTTCTTAACGGTGTCATCGAGCGTGAGGCAAAAACGAGAAACACTGCCGTCCTGTGGGAGATCGATGAACTGATAAAACCGAATGGGTTGTATCAGGGATTATTGCACAGACGCGCATCGGAATCGTGCAAATAAATAAGAGAACGGTGAAAAGTGGTAATTAAAGAAAAGTAAAATTAGTGTACATACGAACAAGAAACAGGGAACTATGTATTTTGTGTGTGCAGGGTGTTCGGCAACGTGTGTCAGAAATTTTAAGGGGTTCGACACGCCAAAATAAGACGAAAATCAAGAGTAACGAAATGGCGGTAGCAGCTTTGTTTTTTAGTTATTAGCATTTGAAAAAGTGGGCGAAAACCGCCTGAAACATGGCAATCCCTAAAATTTTACGGAATATTCAGAGTGTGTAGAGCTGTCCGTATGAAACGAAGATGTGTGTGTAACGTAAACCACAGCTATTTTCGCGGATCGATATGTTGATTATTTTAAAAAAGGACCGAATGAATGTAAGTTTGAATTAGGGATTGCCATGTTTCAGGCGCTTTTCACCCACTTTTTAAAATGCTAATAACTAAAAAACAAAGCTGCTACCGCGATTTCGTTACTCTTGATTTTCGTCTTATTTTGACGTGTAGAAGCATCCCTTAAAATTTGACACGTTGCCGAAACCCTGTATATATACAGGGTGCGCCAAAAGTATGGAAACGGTCAAATATTTTGAAAACAGAATATTTTTGAAAAAAATGTTTTAGAGCAATGTTTTAGGGTTTTAAAAATTCTATTGAACGGTCGTATCCGTTTGACCTTCAGAGAAACGGTCAAGGTCACGTCAAGGTCAACATGATTTTTTAATAGAGTACCCCATTTTTTAGTATGCAGTGTTAAAGCTGACGATGAGACCTTTTCAAAACACTGGCTGATGACCTATTTCTCTTGAGAATTGCCTGAGTGCTGAGCTATAAATGCTGTCAGCCTTATTGTTAATATTATTTAGGGTGCACCTTGAGTAAGTTTCTTGATTGGTTTTCGCACAATCATGGTCCTCACGTATGGGCTTAGGAAGGGCTATTTTAGCATAAATACGCATTGAGCATTTGAGATTTGGCATTAATGTGCTTTAACTTATTAGATGTTCGAATTGTCTTCTGCCTGTTTCTTGACAATTCTTGGCAATTTTCAACAGAAATGGGTCACCAGCTAGTATCAGCTTTAACACTGCCTGATAAAAAATGGGGTATTCCATTTTAAAAAATCACGTTGACCTTGACGTGACCTTGACCGCTTCATTAAAAGTTAAATGGATACGACCATTCAATAGAATTTCTAAAACCTTAAAACATTACTCTAAAACAGTTTTTTTTCAAAAATGGTCCTTTTTCAAAATATTTGACCGTTTCCAGACTATTTGGTACAGTAAACTTTCTTCATTCTCAACACTCAGAACACAGGCAATTCTCAAGAGAAATAGGTTATCAGCTAGAGTTTTGAAAAGGTCTCATCGTCAGCTTTAACACTGCCTGATAAAAAATGGGGTATTCCATTTCAAAAAATCAAGTTGACCTTGATATGACCTTGACCGTTCCTCTGAAGGTCAAACGGATACAACCGTTGAACGGTTGTGTTCAATAGAATTTTTAAAACCCTAAAACATTGCTCTAAAACATTTTTCTCAAAAATGTTTTGTTTTCGAAATATTTGACCGTTTCCATACTTTTGGCGTACCCTGTATATATATACATATATATATACACAGGGTGTAACAAAAATGTTGCAGTTCCTTGAAAGGGGTGATTCCTGAGGTGATTTTGAACAACTTTTTCCTTAGCGAAAATGTTAGCTGCGGCTTTGTTAACGAGTTATTAACGAAAAACACCGACCAATCGGGGAGCGTGTACAGCGGATTAATGATGACGCGGACGATGGCGGGCCAATAGTACTCACCGCTGGAGCCCGCGCTGACATTTATCCACTGTACGCGCTCCTTGATTGGTCGGTGTTTTTAGTTAATAACTCGTTAACAAAGTCCCACCTAACATTTTCGCTAAGGAAAAAGTTGTTTAAAATCACCTCAGGAATCATCCCTTTTAAGGAACTGCAACATTTTTGTTACACCCTGTATATATGCATATAAAAGGAGTAGTTCGGTGGCAACAACGTTTTGTTCCGTTTCGAATGGGGGCGCAACTATTGTGGGAAGAAATATAAAACACCCGGAATATAAAAGTAACAATAGTTTATTGGCTCGTTCTTCATCAGGTCCGCACTCTCGCTCTACTTTTGCACGTCTGAATCTACACTTGACGCATCTCACGTGTAGACGTTTTTTTTCGTTTTTTGTATAACTTCGTTGCCATAACGCCATCGTGTGGGTCACGATGGCGTTAAAAAACACCGCAAAAAATGGTCGTAGAGAGTAGCTCTGTGAGACTCGTGATACAGTACGCACCGCGTGGCGCGTAGCACGAGATGCGATTCGAGAAGCGTTCCAAGCTTTGATTGTGGTTCGTACACCCGACCAAAAAATATTCTCCGGTCTAATACAGATGCAAACTTGGAAGAACTGCGTTTGACCAATAGCAGTAGAAGTGTTACTAGCGTGCGTCTATGGCAAGGTCTTCTTACACGATCGAAACGGTTTAGAGTGCAACATATTTTTTGGTTGGGTGTACTGGCGCGGCTCGTGATGTCGCGCTCCATGGGATCGTGACCTTTGACTCGTGATTGCTGCGCCGCGTGTAGGTTTAAACGGATCCCCGCATGAATCGCTATTGCAACGAACATATCTCATATATATATATATATATACACACACACACACACACACACACATACATACAGCACACGCGCGCGCGCGCGCGCGCACACACACACACACACACACACACACACACATACGTCTCACTTCACACTATGAATCTTCAGATCTTCAAAAGTCAGTAATACCGTGTATTATAAAATTGTTTGAGTCTTGCAGAGGAGTGAAAAATAGTCAGTACATGTGCGTAAAGTAAATGAAGAGAGGTATAGGGAAGAAACAGATGTGATTGAAGAGTGTTGTCAGACTCAATTTAACACGCTGACTGCGGCTCATGCGTTTTACGCTTGAGGTTTTGTAGGAATGCGCTACTAAGAACGCGCCAGGCGCGCTACGGCTTTTGCCAGGTCAGTTCTGACCTTTACAATTGTTTCTGTTGTGTTAAAAATGACGTCGAGAAGTCGCAGTAAAAGAAAGTGTCGACAGTAGTACCGGCGGTGATAGCCTGTCTTAGGAAATCTTAACCCTCGAAAGAAACCCAGGCACGGTTTCCGAAAGGTTAACTAATCATAGCTAAAGCTTTTCAAGGGACAAGTGCCTGGAGATACGTCCACGACTGACCGATACGCACGGTATGAAAGGTTTTCCTGCTGCAGTCAACATGTTAAGACGGTCATTTTGTGTTAGGAAACACTAATTTTGTCAAATTAGGAGACAGGGAGGCTCTTAAGGGAAAGAAAAAACGATGGTGTTGCGATATATGACTAGATAAGTTGACGCGAATCGGGTGGGCATGAAATACAAAGTTAAGTATAATCAACCTAATACTGAAAAAATGGATAAGAAATTAGCTGTGATGATAACCCCATAGGTACTACTAATTTTTAGTTGGTAACTCATCAAACAGACACAACTCACTTACACAAACACACACACACACACACACACACACACACACACACACACACACACACACACACACACACACACACACACATTATATATTCTATATTATATGTATATGATATAAGATGGGGTAATTATAAGAGCTTGAAAACGTGATGAGATATAAAATCGATTCTTTCGCTAGAAGCCGCGAAATAACACGAAGGAAGGAGAGATGCTACTGTGCAACGCGTTGTCGTTCGAAGCTGAAGAAAGAGGACGGTGTCTTTTTGTTTTTAAAGAAAAGGAGAAGGATGATGCGACTATTAATTATTGCGTAATAGCTTTTAGTGATTAATAGGGGTACGCGAGAAATGCTTTGAAGCACGAGACGTGTAAAGAGAAGACAAAGGAGTTGCAATGTCAATGAACGGAAAACAATTATTATTTAAAAATTTTCGAGTACGTCCATCACGTGTGATCCACCTTCGTGACTTTAAGATGAAAAATATAGCTACTAGTTCTAATTATAAGGGCCAACGGAAACTTGGATCGTTCCGAAAGAAACGGTGTCGAGGTCGGCTAAAAATTTTATCATCTGAAATTTCCGGCCATACGTGAAAAGTAATGCTTTTTTCCCCACTTTTTTCTCAATACTCGTTGATCTTTCGAGATTATCGAAAATGGAGAAAAGCTTTTTCTTATTAAAATGACAGGAAAAGAAATGGGAATAAGCAAGAACAGTACTTGAATGATCCATGCTCGGCTGGCGTTTATTGTGATATTGTAACGTACAAAAAATCGTTCATCACGAGTAGAGCTGCCAGGCATAGAGAAACTAACTCAGACCTGACTAAAATACCTACACTAGTGATGTACATGATGTACATATGCCTGGTAACTTTGATCACGAGTTACATAAAAGATCAAGAAACAATCGGTAAGACAAAATTAAGATTCTCATGAAGGCTTCACGGGTGTGTCATGAATCTACTTTCGAGTGGGAACATTCTGTGGCGTACAATGACGTTTATGCTCAGTTCATAATAACGTAAATATTGTTTGTCACATGTTATCAGTATTATAGTTGGAATCAAACAGAGGTTTATCCTCAGTCTTGTTTATTATGAGCAGAATTGCCAGAAATAGTGACGTCGATGGCGTTGTAGCAGTAACAGAGGGGGATGAGATTAGTTCTTACTACTAATAATTGGTTCGGTTGATAACACCATACTTCCAAAATGCAAAGTACATAATTTATACACACCATGTAAGGATGGTTTATCATTAATTAATAATCCGCGACGTAATAAAATCTTGTAATAAAATCAAGTTAGATACATACAGGGTGTAACAAAAATATTGCACGTCCTTGAAAGGAGTGATTCCTGAGATGATGATTTTAAACAACTTTTTCCTTAGTGAAAATGTTAGGTGAGGCTTTGTTAACGAGTTATTAACGAAAAACACCGACCAATCGGGGAGCGTGTACAGCGGATTAATGATGATGCGGACGATGGCGGGCCAATAGTAGTCACCGCTGGAGTCCGTGCTGACATTAATCCGCTGTACTCGTTCCCCGATTGGTCGGTGTCCTTAGTTAATAACTCGTTAACAAAGTCCTGCCTAACATTTTCGCTAAGGAAACATTTGTTTAAAATCACCTCAGGAACAACCCCATTCAATGACGTGCAACATTTTTGTTACACCCTGTATAATATTGATGAAACGTAAAAAGAGAAATAATAATAATAATATTATAATAAAGAAATTATTTATGTACGTAGTGAAGTGATAAAAAAGAATTCAATTCTAGTAGTATAAATATTACAAAGGACTCAAAATACATACATATACAATTAATTTGATTAAAATATAGTATAAAAATATACACAAAATTGAATAATACAGCTGTAATGAAAAAATCGTCGTTAAACGGTACTCTTTTATTCACTGCGTGGATCATGTTTTTTATGTTTCTACAAAATTGAATAATATTGTCATTATTTTCGGTATCAGTGTTTCTTGCAATTGCATTGCTGCGTTCCGTCTAATTACCATGAATATTCTCTGCTACCAAGCATTCTTTTTTTTATAAAATTACTACCCAAGTGTCACAGCAATTAGATTGCTTAGGTAGAAGACAACGGATTAAAATTGTTGAACTTGAAAACACGGGATTAAAATTTATCAATGCAAGTAGTATGTTACTTAAGAACTCTAAATCTGCTTTGGCCTATAGATTTTAAAGCTATTAAAAATTCCGTTTGTGATTGAAGATCTATCTGCTATACTTGCTTCTGCAAAGATACTGAATAAGACAATCCATTGATTTGCCACTCTTGTAAAGCACTTTGAGAGTAATACCTATTGAGTTACAGATAGTTGAATCAGTTTTTGACTTGCATGTTCTAGAATATTCTGTTTAGGACTTGGTGAGAAATATGAATAATGCAAAATTTTTAAGTTACTTGGATAAAGATCCAATGATATGTGCCTGGGAAAACAGTAATTTTCACATTGCCTCTCAATAACCGACAAATAAACTAGTTACGTCTTCCCAATATCATGTTAGAGCATCGTTGGGCACTAATACCAACTATATTTTCTACACTAAAATTATGTTTCTGTAAAGAATGAGGTTCTCTTACACGTGCGTAGTCCAAAAAATGTTTAACTTTTGTTATGTCTATACTTTCATCTAATAGTATAGACAAAATTTTGTTTTCTAATATTTCCATTGTTTTTAAAACTATGTTTTTTAATTCAGTTTTAAAGATTTGTTAATTAAGTTTTTACTGAGAGCCGATATGTTACTTATTTTAAGTGAAATAATCTTTATTATTATGGAGTCCGGCAATGAATTTCAGGTAATTCGAATAAAATGTATGTACGAATGGAAATTTGTGCTGTATGCAACTGTGTCTAGAGAAAATCTCAATTCTGCTTTGTTTACATTGCTTTTGAACGTGCAGCTTGCTGAATCTTCTTTTCTATGACGCATTTGTTTTCAGTTTTTGGCCCAAGCACTTTGTAAATAGATCGTTCTTTTGCTGTGCTTTAGCAGCTCACCTTTACCAGTTAAGAGGATAATTGATTTTAATTGATATAAAATACTACAGTGATTTCAACTGATCCAAGAATGAATGTCATGTTCCTTTCAGCTATACTGAGGCCAGGGGTGTGTGGTCATCATGTTGCATTCACTGTCAATGTAAATGAAAAAGAGTTATCATTTAAAGAAGAAATAACTATCAAAATGAAATATGATGTAGTCTACATAAAATTAGAGGGGAGAGGGTTTTAATTTATTTTATTGCTTTGAAATTCCTTTCAAAAATACACGGGTGATCGATTTGACGTACAAGCTTGGCTCCATAATAATAAAATGCTTATATTCTTCAAGGAATTATAATGCAAAAGTGTTAAATTTTTGTCTTACTTGATTCCGTCTTTACAGTGGCGTACACATTAGGGCGAGGCATCCCGAGGGTCCGACACTTGGGTAACAATGAGGTCATGAAGAAGAGGCCCAGAATTAGGCTCAAGAAACCGAAAATTATATTATGTGTATTTCTTATCGGATTTTGACGGAAGTACCACCAATCTATTCCTTGTATTCTTCCGATGAAAATGAATAAGCTGGTTGTGTGGAAAAAACGATTATTGCGCGTTTAAGACAACATTGTTAAAAATAAGATTTATATATTTGACATCATGTTAATAAGGAAAACATAGGGTAACTACCATAATGATATGATTTATTGTTGCCATAAAGGCATAAACCATCATTGAAGGGTCGTATCGCTCTCGTAGTTGAATGTCGCGTCGACTCGAAATGGACCTCCGAAGTCCTAGTTTCTGCGCATTAAAGCGTGAAATTTTCGGTACATCGGATTCACATTTATAATGTTTAACTAAATTGAAGAAAAAGTAGTACAAATGAATTGTTTATATTTTCTTGATTAAAATGATACTAAATACTATGTAATTTGGATTAGTTTCCAGTATGCTCGGTAGAATTTACCTAACGCAAATTTTGAAATTGTTGTCGATGTCTCTTGTTATGCATCATATCATTATGGGAGTAACGCCAATCGATTCCTTGTAATTTTCTTATTAAAATGGTACCAAATATTGTGTAAATCGAATTGTTTTTAAGATAAAACACTTCGCTTAAAAAGACGAAAATCGTTTTTTTATATAACTACGTACAAGTAATCCGAAATATCAAAATCCAAAAATAATCAAAATCCAATAAGAAATAAACATACCTACTGCTTCTGGTTTCTTGGACCTAATGAGGTCTTCTGTATGGGTTTCTCTTTCTCTTACACTGAAAACTAAGGAGGTCAAACTGATAGAGGTCTTACATACTAAATTAGTGGCATAGCCTTACACCGGCTTCATACATTCGGCATTCGTGTAAAAATATTTCTATATGTATGCGGTCATTTGTATATTCATATATATATATAGGGTCAGCCACGTATCTCGGAACTCGAACTCACTTGTTTTCGTGCGCGCGGGTTCCGAGATACGTGCCAAATGTGTGGAGCCGGCGTTATTGTGTGCATTAACTCGTGCACTACTATGTTGCACCATATTGGACCATTGAACTTGAACAAAACCAGAAAATCAAAAGCGTCTACAAGTGTTTCGCGTACATGTTACTATGCACTGTGTATGTTGAAAGCGTGGCGGCATTATCAACCAATACTAACCGATGTTCGGCAACTCTAAAATTTTAAAAAATTTGAAAATGCAAAAATATAGTTCAAATGATGCTAATAACGAAACAGTTTTTGTGTTTCGATGATAAAACAGCTCTCAGAGTGAAAATACCTCCCCAAAAAAATGCGGAATTTTCGTATTATCCTGAATATTCACGAAACAGTGCAAGATATAGGAAAAAAGTTAAATTCAAACTTGGGCGGGTTTTAATGTATACTATGGTGGTAAAGAATTGTTGCAACACAACTTTTTTTTCAAAATTTACTCCCGCTGCTTGTAGTATTTAAAAGTTTTATTTTTTTATCAAATTCGATTAATTTTATAATATAACGTGAATGAATATATATATTACTCATACAATATGGCACTTTCCAAAATATTTCGAACAAAGGCTTACCATACTCTAAAGGTAAATGCAAAGGTTGTGTCAAATCAGTTGTCTTTTTCGGTATACTTAAAACTTCTACTTGCTTATGTGCAGTAGAAGCTGTAAGTCTTGATGGCAATGTTCTGCTCACAAATGCAACAGTAGTAGATTTTTTTTGAGAAATTGTATTGCAGAGGTTACTATAGTTTGTGTTGAAGTAACAGGATAACTATACGGATGGTAGAAATCCGAATATAGTGTAATAAAAATTTGAACACACTGTAGTAAAAATCCGAACATAGCGTAGTAAAATATTTTTGAAAAAGTGAAAATCCTCGGATGCCCGGAGGGGATTTGAACCAGTGACGACCGCATCTGTACGCCACGTCCTAACCAACTCCTCCAAAATGTAGTTTGGCTGTTCGTTTTTTTAATTTCTTTCGGATTTGAAATATGTGTATTTGTTTTTATTCGTGATATATTTTTATCCATTTATCTTTCATAAATTTCACACTACTTGACTATGTAGAATAGTAAAAATGATCAAAGCCAATAAATGTGAGTAAATACATGAATATATCTGCGGCTTACAATTCGTGACAGAAGTGCTAATGTCATAATTTTACTAAAATTAGTTAAATCCGGTACAACAACAAACAACTTTTGTATAGAAATTCTATATAAAAAAAAAACAATTTAAAATTCTACCTAAAAATGATTATAACGATATTTGTATATGCCAGCGATATTCAACCTTTTTTTTATCTCACGATACGCATAACTAATGACTGAAATTCTACGGCACATCAATAGATATATTACTACTATAATTTTATATTACTACTTTTTTGAAAATATTTACGACACTGTTCGGTTTTTTTTTTTTATCATAGGTGCACTTATCCTGATATTTTAGTACAAAATGTAGTAAAATTTGTAATACGATTTTTCTCAATGTAGAAATATTTCTTGAAACCAGTTCCTGAACTGTTAAGCTACAAGATTCCCTGCTTTTGAGGCTGTAATGTAAACGTTAACGGGACTAAACAGCAGAGCTGCGGTAGTCAAAATTCATGACTCCGACTTCGACTCTCGAAATTGTAGTATATACAATATATACAATGTAACTCATGTAACACAACACGACAGTTACTTTCTCAACTTCAGGAAATAGTTAGAAAATACATATCAATTTGAGGAAATACACTATTCATTCTTTGTGTGTAACTGTAAATTTTTAATACTAACGAAAAAGTTTTCATTTTTGAAAATTAATAGAATCTCTAATATTTCGTAGAGATAGTTGTTACTTTTAGGGCTGTCTTTTATCTTTTTGGTACTGAATGAATCAATTCTCAAATATTAGCAATTTATTTATGTATACATAGACTTATTAACGATTTATTATAAACAAAGTGTTAGAAAAAAATATATCGACTCCGACTCCAGTGATCAGAAATTACTCCCAAGCTTCGACTCCGACTCCGTAGCTCTGCTAAACATAGTATCTTTCATACATGGCTCAAACGATCTATATGTATAGTAGGTTCTTTTAATACAATACAAAAAGGGGGTGAAAGGAGTTGTCCACTTGTGTATAACTGTAAGTTATAGAGGATAAAGACTGAACGGTGGCGTCGATAGTTTTCGTTTCAACAGCAATGTTCGCTCAGAATACAATTTGAAATTAAAACCGTTCTTGTTTGCATTGTAGATAGACCCTTCGCCAATAGTAAGTGTGTATGTTTTACCAATTCAATGAATTCTTCGGCACTACTATGTTGTCAATGTCACTGATTGTTTTACTGAAACGTGTTTGAAATTTCGTTGTCTTACAGAATGGAATACTTAAAATGTGCCTTCTTAAAATTCCGTATCCACCGTCTTCCTGCTCTAAATGAGGGGAAGTCGATTTGTTCTTTTCTTTCTAATACTCATCTTCGTGGGTCTATACATACCATGAATGTTAGATTTTCTGTCGACAGCTTTTTGAAATGGAGGCGTTGGATGGAAAAAGGGAACATATAGACAAAAAATATAATTTCAAGAAAGGTGATTTCAGAGTTTTCATTACGGTATTATTTAATGAAAAGTACTGTAATTACATTCAATTATCATTCCTGAATTCAATTACATTAGTTTTCATTAGGTAATACTGTAATGAAAACTTTGATAACGATTTTTTTGATATGGCATTTTAGCCTATGTGTCCTTTTTCTATCCAGTGCCTCTGTACTTGTCCCTGTTCGAATCTCTACGCATTACATGACAGATGAAAAGTCTATACTTGGTACGTGCCGCTCCCAGAGAGCAGGTACTGCGGAGCTCTATAGTATGTGTTTGCACCGGCACTGCCGCGGCCAGATTCTTTTTGGGCGATAGCACACTAAAAATCGACTAACGACTTTTCTTTCAACTTTTCTAAAACTTAACCGCATTTGTTTTACTATATTTCAATAATCAATTAGTCTGATATTGAGGTGTATTGAGTGTAGTTTCGAAGGATAATCAAAATCAAGCCTTCAGTCGTAGTCAATTATAAATTCATTGTTTTTGGTATTCGTTATTATGGCTACAGTTATAGTGAATGCATTTTTTAACGAAATACGTTCGAACTGTTTTGAGCTACACGATGAAACAGTTCGTCAGAGAACGTATTCACTGTAACTGCAGACTAAATCAGTTGTTGTATCATAGAATTCCACTTCACTTTGGTTTACAGGAATGAGTACATACTATTTCAGCAATTTGAAATTTTATGCTTAGCATATTTATAACATTTGTAATACTTACTACAATCATTTTAACAGTAAAAAAGTTTGCAAAATGGAGTTTCATTAAGAGGTAACACCACAGTCACTAGTTGCAAAGTATGTGGCTTTTTGGGAATTTTTTAAATGAGGGAAAAACATTTATCTAAAATTCATTAAAGAGACTATTATACATATCTTAAAGCAGGCTTGCAATTTAACTGAACTCCTCCTCGGCCGATTCTCGAAAGCGACGCCTCCTTTCTCTCGCCGCACGTCTCATTCCCCGCGGCGGTCATAGTGCTCGACGGGCCTCAGGCGCGTGCCATATGAACTGTTAGTGGCGCATTAAGACGAAAAACAAAACACTGGTGGAATCGACGTAGAAGCCCTTGTTTTAGGGATTTCCTAATGTTTTAGAGTATTTTTATGTCAACGTTCGTTCTCAAAAATGCGTAGCATTAAGACAAAGCAGCGCAAATTTCTAAACAATGCCTCATTCTCGTGTTTGATGCGAACAGCGGTGTCGCCCCAATGCGCCACTAACAGTTCATATGCTACGCGCCTGAGGCCCATCGAGGACTACGGCCGTCGCGGGGAGTGAGGCGCGCGGCGAGAGAAAAGAGGTGTCGCCTTCGAGAATCGGCCGAGGAGTTCAGTTAAATTGCATGCCTGTCTTAAAGTATATACAAAATTTTTTAGTAAAAACAATTTCACAAAATGGCGACGTCACAGTCTGTTGAAAGGAGCCTCTTCAAACACATGGAAAATATGAATTATTTCTTGTTGGTAAAGAGTAGATTTAGTAAACTATTTTTGCCCCTCTACTACTACTGTGTATTATGTACATTGTACATCATCGACGTCCCTACTTTCGGCAACCCTGATTGTGAGTTATATCAGACAGTCAACTTTTGAAAAACAGGTATTAGTGCATGCTTAGAGTACTTATAGCAACCATGATGCGTGGATCGAAAAAATTATGGAGGGAACTTTTCAGTGACCTTGAACAGTCAATTGATTTGGTTTGACGGAAGTTAATAGCAAATATGTATAAATTCAGTTTATCTTTTATTTGATTAAAAACGAATAATAATTGTTGTCCAGAAGGAACTATAAATCTGGTTTCTGTTCCTGCACTGGCTGCACTAGTGCACTTGCTATCTCCTTCCGTTTTGTGAAATAGAAGGAGATAGCAATTGGTTCGTTCTGCACTAGTAAAACCAGTGCAGGAACAGAAAACATACCTTATAATACTAGGCCAGTCAAATTAGTCAAGAAATGTACTCATTCCGGTAAAAATTTCTACAGGTGCCCAGGTTGCACACATTGGTTGGGATTATGTTTAGAAATTAAAATAACAAAAAATTACCAGCAGAAAAAATCGATTATATCTCGGAGGAATTCTGAAGTGCAAGAGAAGAATACTTGAAATGAAAGTTGTAGATTATTGAATTATCTAGAAAGTGTCTATAGTTGAGGTATAAATCGGCGGTAAACGCAAACAAATATATTTTAAGAAAATGATTGTAATTTTGAAAGAAGTAAACCATAAAAATCGACTGGATCAGACTTAAAGATGCCGTTCGACTACGAAAATGCGCGGCGCGCAAACTTTATGGGAGAGCGCGTAGCCGTTGAAAATCAGGCCTGTCAGGAGGTTTCGAGGACTCTTCGCAATGGAACGGTACCTTTGTATGTAAGAAAATATCCTCCAAAGCTCAGCTTGATTAGTAAAGTAGTTTCTGCACAATTTAATTATTAAGTAGGAAATCTTGTTTTGATCAATTAACAATAACTTCTTTATCAGACATGGTACAAAATTAAATATGAAACCTTGAAATTTAACAATTTTGACAACTAAGGGCTAGATATTACATTTTATTACTAAGGGCGTTTTTTAAATGTTGAAAATAAATAACTGTCGCATCAAGAAGGCATTTAGTGCATTGAAATGCGGTGATTTTTTTTACAAATTTCAGTTGTCTAAATTGTTAAACTTCACGATTTCATATTAAAGTTCGAAATCTCTAGAATCGATTAAGCACAGAATTAATTTTGTACCATGTCTGATAAAAAAAGTTATTGTTAATTGACTAAAACAAGATTTCTTACGGAAACTACTTTTACCTTTGGAGGATATTGTTACATATTAAATGTACAGTTTCACAAACTTCTGTGTACACGTGTTTACTTCTTTTAGAATTGCAATAATTTTTTTTTTTAAATACATTGTTTGCGTTTTCCGCCAATTTATAGCTCAACTATCGACACTATCGTAATAACACTATCGTAATAACACTATCAGTAATAACACTATCAGTAATAATTACAACTTTTATTTTAAGTATTCTTCTCTTGGACTTCTGAATTCTTTCGAGATATAATCGATTTTTTTAAAAAAGAGCTCGTTTTTCGTCTTTCATTGCCTGCTGTTTATTTAAAAAATTAAGCTGTTAATTAACTGATTTGTTATTTTCATTTCTAAACATAATCCCAACCAACGTGTGCAACCTGGCACCTGTAGGAATTTCACCACGTACAAACTCTAATTTGACTAGTCTATACGTGGTTGCTATGAGCCTGTGAAGCTCATTATTAGGACCAGAGACGGGCTCATAGCGAGCATGCACTGTATTAATAATTTTATACATAAAAGATTTTCTTTCAAACGTATTGTCATAATTTCTCTTGCAGGATCTTGCTAATTTCAAAATAGTATGTCCATTGAATGTTGAAAAATTCGAACCTCTGTAGAATAATCAATATTCACAGCAGCATAGTTTATTTTCTTACGAAGTCAGCATTTTACGGCATTCTAAAGACCGCTCAAATACCGTGATGCATTCGTCGATGAGCATTATTGCGACATGCGAACATACATGCTGCGAGTCGCACGTGTTCTTATGCGCTCTGTTTCAACTTACACGTACTACGTACCTTCGTACTTTTCGAACAAAAACTCTTTTTGCTGATCTCCTTCGAAAGTTGAACGTGGTCTGCCCGTAATGTAATCAAATTATAGATCAACGCGTAGGGAACGCCGATAGCAAAAAAGAACTCGAATCTTTGGTTGTCCTCTTACTGTCGATTAAGAGTTTTTTTGGTTGTGTTAACATATAAAAAGTCATTGCGTCACAACATGCGTTTCTTTTTGGCTAGATGAAGTCAGCTTCGGGAGAGATTCCAGATCATCCTTAATTCGTTGTGTATTAACTTTTGCGACGTGTAAAACCACCGTTATGGTTTTTTTTCAATCGAAGTCGAGGCATCCCTATTTGTAGCGAATTTGAAATATTTTCATTACAGTGTAGACACATCGCGTGTCTGCACCTACTGTTTCTCTGATCCCTGGTGTTCATTTAATTTCTCGTAAACGAATTTTGATTATATTCATTGAGACTTGTACTTTTTTCGTTTTTAAAACAAACAAATTATTTACTTAGATTTTCTTTCTAGATTTATGATACTGTAGAAAAGTATATATATTTAATTGTTTCCCTTTTTTAAACTATGATCGTAGGTGTTTCTAAGTGATTAATTTCGATAATGGGTCCCATGGTCGAGCATACTTTTGATTATAATAACAATTGGAAAATACTTTCGATATATTATATGCGTTTTTAAGTGTTTTTCTTACGCGTATTTGCATATTCGGAGAGACTTACGTGCAGCAAAAATGTTAAAGAGCACAGAGAAATTTCTCAAACGAATTCTAATATTGCACATCTGCGCCACAGCTTGTCATTATGAAAAGAATACTAACGACTGTCGAATTCTCGTTGTTTTCAAAGAATATTGATCAGAGGAAAAATGTATGTTCACAGAGTGAATAGAAAGCGTGAAACGGGTAATTATTTACAAAGCAGACGTTATCCTGGATTTCAATGATTTTGATTTGTATTATGGAATACATCATTCTGATTGTAACTTTTTCTTATACATGTTACCACCGCTCAGCTTTAGTTTCTAAAGCCGGGGTCTCACTAGAGAAAAGCGTGGCGCATACGGTCCTGAAAACCAGCTGAAAAAGTTGATTTTCACGAGCAGATTGGTCCTGAAGTATTTCAAGTACTCTGTCAAGGCGCGCTTGGTACTTCAGGATGAGTCTGCTCGTAAAAATCGACTTTTTCAGGTGATTGCCAGGGCCGTGCGCGCTGCGCTTTTCTCTAGTGGGACCCCGGCTCAAGATATTTGCGAAACACTTGGCCTTCACGCCACTTAAAAGAAAGTAAGAGTTCAACTTGAAATTACTGTCAACGCTCAGTGTTCTATCACTTGGGGGATATAATACAAATTATGTGCGCAAAATCGTCTTTCTAAGGTACGTTTTTTTGCGAATATTATACCATTTATATGTAAACTCTATCGGCTGCTGTACTGAGTCCATGTTCTAGGAAAGAACAGCCAAGCGTTCGAGCTGCGCTGACGCACACATTGTCGCGCACGTGTATGCGAAGGCGAAATTCAGTGTGTGTAGTAGTGGCGGTTTTTCGCGAATATCTCGGAAATTAAAGCCGAGCGGCGTAGCGGTAACATCTATAAAAAGAAATTGTTCACCATTTCGAGTGCTATATTATACGTATTTCAAGATCATTGAAATTGGTGATAACGTCTGCTATGTAAATAATTACCTTAAAAAGTAACCTATGTCTTCGAACGACTGTCAAACAAATATTTCAAACCCTCCTCGAAATCTCTTTAGAAAGTATGTTTCTGAAGCGGTTTCGAGGTTGAGGATCAACGTTACAAATACATCATCATATTCGTTTTCTTTATGAAAAGAAAGCAAAATCAACAGTTTCATTCAATCACACTCATACGAAGTATTGATTTCATATACATACAGGGACACAAAGAACAGCCACACGAAGCACTATGTCGATTAATTAATTAAGCCTTAAATTTAGAATTAAGTTTTGAAAAGGTCTGAGGGAAACAAAAGATAGGAAAGAAAACAAAGAAGAAGCTGTGAAAAGGTCTGTCATTAAGAGAGCGTCAATGGTCTACGATGTATTAATTGAATATAGGCACAGTATACCTCTGGTAAGTTGGCAATCAAACAAATACAGGTATAAGTGAAATAAACCAATCTACTAAGAGACACGATCAAGCAAATGGATCACACGAATTTTCGGTATTAGCTGAATCAGTTACATCTACTTATTCCAATGTAGAGATAGGTGGATCAAGCTGCCAACTTACAAGCGGTATGCAGTACTTTGATGTGTTTTTAAAGGAGTGAAAGAGAGGCGAAAGTGCGATTTATATTTTACGAATCGGTTACTTTTCTTCTTTTTCTGTATTCAATACGCCTCCTTCATTTTTTTTTACGTTAGAATACTTCCAAGCTACAACGTTTCGATCTAAATTAATGGCACCGTTTTGTTTACATTTGAATTTCAGTCGCCATCCAACAAACTCTATGTTAAATCATTCGATCGCACAGACTAACAAAGAATTGTTTTGTCGAACGTCAAAATAGCGGTGTATCGTTTCGCACTCAAATCACAATTGCTTCGAATGCGAACCGATACTTGAAAACGATCTAAGAAAATAAAAGGAGAAATGAAGGATTCGTTCTGCGTGAATTATCTGCGTATATATTATGAATTTATTGAAGAATAGACACATTTTCAGAATTAGAGCAATAAGGATCACGAGTGGTTCCTTCTCAGCATTGTCAACACTCGTCGCAGGCGCACCACTCTACGTTCTTAAACGGTCCACGGACGGATACGATTTACCGAACAATTAATTATAGAACATAAGTTGCTTTGACCGTTTGAAAGACAGTTGCAACCTTTGTGACGCATTTGTACGATTGTTTGTGGGCAAAAATGAATATAGTCTCTGTCTTTACAACTGTCTGGTGCAACTTATACAACTTGATGTACGATAAATCGCATCGTCTACGAGCCGTTTTAAAGCTTAAAGCTCTACTGCAAGTTTTTAAAGCTTAGATGCTTCTTCATTGTTGCAATACGCACAAACGCGAATTAAGTGTCGCGTTGTGCGCATTCTAAACAAAGACGACGGATGGTGAAGTACGCAGAGGGGGATCCACATGTTAGCAACGCTGGGTTTTAGATCACCTCGTAAGCGATAATACGATTTTTACTTACGGTAGCAAGGAGAAGATTCACTTGTGAAAATTCCCGTGTTATAACGCATCTCTGACGAGCCTGTCAATGACAATATTTTTTATCCTTCTTCCTGCTGCTGCTACTTGTGAAAGTTCCAGTCGTACGTCAACACGACGCGACGCTCGAAAACCACTTTCATTTCTTTCGACGCGTGTATCCCTTTCTTTCTTTTCGTTTTAATTCAGGGACTAATTTTTTAACGCAAACATGTACATGATTGAGCGTATGCTTGCAAGAGTATAAAAAGGATTTAAAAAAAAGAAGTTGTGCGAAATTTGTTGTGCAACATATGTATGTTCACCCGTCGTTCTGACGTACGGCTAACAATAAGCTAGAAAAACAAAAAGATGGGGGAAAACGGATTGGCCGCTGCCGCGGCAAAAACAATACGCACTGATTATTTTAGCGAATCAAGATTCGACCATGTACCTTGATATACATATATATAACTTACACGTGTTTCTGGAAAGTATGTACGCGTCCGATAAGCATAACGAGTAAGTGGAAGGCAACCAGAATGAATAAATGCGTGCGTACGTGTGTGAGCGTGCCAAAAAGTGTAAGGCTGAACGAGTGAGAGGCGATAAATAGAGAGAGCATGAGAGAAGAAGAAAACAAGAGTATCTCACTGCATGGAAGTAAAATAAAGCGAGAAGCGGACGCGTTTTGTCCATCGAAACGTGCGAAAGCCGACTGTCTTTTAATACTTGTTTAAACTAGAAAGCAACCTCTAGAAATAGTATGCAGTAGTAATTAGATAAGTGTCGACTAAAATTTCTACATCATACGTCAAATTCTATTCCCATCAACCAGCATGTGGTCTTCTTCCAAACTTTTTCAAGTGTGAATTCTAACCTAGGAAAAAATGTAATATGTATGTTCTACGTGAAACATCGAATTCCGTTCCCGAATATTCGACTCTTATCGAATTGCTACTGTGTCCTCAAAGTTGGCGGACCGTTGTGGAATAGTATCTCAGAAATAATATCGTTAAGTGGTAGTCAAAATCGACTATATTCAGTTGGCAAAATATCTAACAAAATTTTGCCTTTGCCTACTTTCCACTTTGGACAAAGAAAATCATTAAACTTATTAACCGTGTTAAAAGTATTCATATTGTAGATACCAACAGTCCGTTTTTAGCGGTTGTCTATATTTTCCTTTCGCTCTAACGAAGGGATATTGAAGATTTCGTGGAAGAACGCGTTCGTTTGAAATTTGAATATTCTCGCAGGTGTAGAGCGGTTGGCGTTCATTTGCAACAAATAAACAAGAACAATACGTAATTAAACGTTGAGAGACGATGCATCAGCGATCGTTTCGTAGCTCAACGTGCTCGGAGAGGTTAATGTCCGCCCTGTGAAATTTCTCACAGAAAGTACCGCATCACCTAAAATGCTTTACACTTTACAATATTTCGTCGATCACAGCTATTCCCCATTCGAATCGTCTACTGTTAAGTTGTTAAGTTACTGGCACTTTGCTGATCGTCCATTTTAACTTATAATTGGCCAGTAATTATGAGATCGTCAAATTCTAGGTCTAGCTGTTTCAGAGTGTCACTTGCGAGCTCCTGAGCAGAGACTTTGTTCTGCGGAAGCTAGTTAAGGGGTTATATCCATCAAGAAACTCGAAAAAATGGCACCCAAAAATTTTTTTCTTTAAAGGAGGCAACATATTGAAATTCAGTCAAACCGTTTGTATTAAAAGATATTCGTGTATATTAATTTGACTATAAAAGTTTTCTTTGTAATATATTTACGAATTGAGGGGAATATTGCTTTGAATTGTTTCCTTCAAAGCTGTGCACTCATTTTCGACTTACGAATTGGAATTCTTTAGAACTTTCAAAAATTCGATTGGTTTTCGTTTTTCTAGGCAGATATAATCCTTGAAAGAAACTTAAATTTATTGAGAAAACCTCATTTGATAATTGAATACATAGCTTGTTGGATTTATATCTCCCGAGACTTCTGTAAGATGGCGAATGTGCGTAGAGGAAGTCGAGTTTCAAATGTAAAGTATTTACATAACAAAATTTGCTTCCATAGCCGATGTTGATTCGTGGAGATATACAGATACTAAAAATATTTCGTTTCTCGCTTCTCGTCTCAAATTTACCATTGTGATTAGATTATGAGATTTTAAATGAAACTCCCGAAAAATCGCATCGAAAAATTGTTGCAATTACCTCTGGGAGACGTCTAACTTGTAGAAGAAAAAGCGGAAATATTTTTAGTATTTGAGATTATTACTCAATGAAAATCAGGATATTAGGGTATGAAAAGTCGATCGAGGAAGTTTTGCGATAAAATTCGAAACGATTTGACGCGGACGGAGAAGATTTGTGGTACCAGAATAAAAATGGTCTGAGTAAACGGCCTTTCTCCTGCGCGCGCAGACGTTTCTTCTCTGTTGCAAGTATGTCCTACAAACCACGTGGCATTTCTTCTTCGAACGGTTTCTTTTACTGTTTCTTTTTATAAGCTTACATTTTACACCGAGCATCGCTGTACAGAACATTGTTCCGCGTAACTTTGGTCTGCTTTAACCAAACCAAGGTATAGCAGTTAACGAACGACGAGACTCGTGGCAAGTGCACTAAAAGCCACTACTTACTGAAAGTTTGTACTTCAGAGACGACAGGTCGCAGATATTTATCATTTCCTCATAATTCACTCGGATCAATTTCACGCTTCAGATAATCTCAGAAAAATAATATTGAACTTTGAAACGAATTTCTCTGAAAAAGAAGAATGTTAGATCGCCAGTCGTGCTCACGAGTATAGACTTCACGAGTCCGTTGAAAGGTTATAACAAAAAGCAAAAAAAAAGAAAAAAAAACGCAGAAGGTCAGAACTTTTGTTCTGTCGTTCCAACGAATGAGGGGGACGAGTTTATCCGTAGGCAGTAAAACCAGTAGAATTAATACTTATTAAGGATAAATACCGTGTCGAGATCTCTGTGATGAAAACGATAGAACTTTGACGAGTAAGAGACAGAGGGAAATAGATGACTTCAATGACGGTTAATGAGAATGATGGTAAAATATTTCCCCCTTCGTCGTGTTTCTTTGACGATTCCGTCACAGGCACGATACAATTTCGTTGTCGAGATTTAGAGTAAACATAAGAATAGAGTTATGGTTGTATATCTATTATTATCCGTAAAACACAAGAAATACGTTTAAGATTCGAATCCGAGCGAGCGTATCATATAAAAAGCATTGTACCATGCAACGTGTTAAAGATGTCCAGTTTCGCGTACACGGATCTTGAAGATGGATCTATCGACGATTAAGTGATCCAACAATTGTATGTATATAGAGAGAAAAAAAGATGAAAGAATTGGTTCGTGCGAACCGTAACAAGTGCATGAGAAGAGAATATTTTGTTAATGTAAGTTGAGAGAGAAGTGCTCGTTTTTTTCCATTGAGAAGGAGGATAGTTGTGTGTAATTTTCGAGTTTTCGATTAAGATTCAGGGTACGTTATATTAAGAGTGGCAAATAGGAAAAACAGAACGAACCGCCATCATTACACGCAAGAACGAGATTTTCTTTATCATTCCGAAAGCTCATCGATCGTATCTTGGTATTTTTGTTTCGGATGCAAATGGAAGAGAGAAAGAGAGAGAGGGGAGAGAGAGAGTGGGGGGGGAGAGAGAGAAGCAACAATAAGAATTTATTCAACATTCCGGGGTTGAATAGTTAGTCTTTCGAGATCGTTCGTCGTGCATTATCAAATTATTTAGCGTACTGTATGAAGAGAAGAGAATCTCAACCAGATGCAACTCCTGCCGGATCTTCTTTGTATGGAAACATGAACCAAGATCAAGAAAAGAACGAGACAACAGGATAATGGGAGAGAGTTACCGATGGTGTAATCGACGTGGAAGTGGATCATCGGCTGATCAGTTTTTGACGTGCATTCCGTTGTTTGCTTGGCGAAACAATCACCTCGTGTTTGCACGTATGACATAATCAAAAATGATAAAGAGGAAGAGTAACAAAGAAGGAAAGAGGGCATCAGAATAGACGGTATGAGAAAACTTTGTCTCGCAGGAGGAAAGACTTGAAAATTGTGAAGGAAAATAGTTAATCGTCTGCTACGAGGCTCGATAGAAGAACAATTATTTTTTGCCGTTTTTCTCCTATCAGAAGAAGCGGAAACAGAGGTTTCTGTTGCGGGAACCTAACAGCTTCGGCGCCAACGATTTAAGATGGTACAAGATGGCAATGATGAGAATATATTTCGGGAATCCTTCAAATATGAAAGATAACATAATGCAAAGAGAAATGATAAAACTAGTAGAGTATTACATGGATAGTGGAAGGGAAGCAAGTCCAAGTTGTACCTAAAGCATAATCCTTTTTAACTGTAATTTTGGTACTTCTATTCAGTACGCACATGTATATTTGCAAGAGATACACCGTGCGTCATCTCTTGGAGGAAACGAAGACGATGTGGATGACAGTACTGTGCGGAGAAAGATTACAATGAGCGAGGAGAACTATGTCTTTCAAGATTGTTGTGTAGGAGTGATGAAAAATGGATTTGAAAGGAGAGAGCCGTGAGCTGTACATGAAGAAGCAGAGGAAGGAGAATGTAACGGTGAATGGGATTGAACTTTTATTTGATTGAACGAAGCCGGAGCGTATGTGAGAATTTCTAAAAAATGATCAGAAAAATGTCTTTTTGAGAAGAAAAGGCGCCAAAAAAAAATCAGAATATACAGTCAACTGAGAGTATGTGTATGTGCATATGTGTATGAAAGTACAAATGAACGAAGAAAGAGCAGTATTGAAGTTTGTAGCAGGTGACGAGATGGTATCGAGAGAAAAAGATGGAAATTGTTGATCCGCTTAGTGTGCAATAAGCGTCGATAGGAATTAATCACATTTTCGATAGAAGAAGCTCAAAGACGAAAAAAAGAAATTCCTTGGATACTTTTCCGTCAAGAGACGAGCATATTTGGTGCGAGGATCTTTTTTTTTAAGAAGAGAAACGAAGGTAGGAGTTTCCGTAAATATTCGGATATTCGGAAGACCCTTCTCCGAATTGATGTCTACAACAAAAGAAACAATATTTCCGGAATAGCACAATTACACACATATACATGTTAGACACACACCAATTATAAACATGTGTGTACATAACGCGACAGAATAAAGAAGAAAAAGGTCTCATTCAGCTCATTTAATATTAAAAACGTTGTGCATTTATGTGAGTCACGTGTGCAGAATAGAAGCGCATGACTACCTACTATACATCACACTCATAATAACAGAAGCGTGAAAATCTTCTAGATCACGGGTAAAAAGATACACACCAATACACACCAACACACAGAGAAAGCTGTTTTGAATGACGGATGCCTGAAAATTTTCTACAAAAGCATCGTTTAACGAACCAGAAAGATATGTATGACATTGCACTGAAAACTTTCCTGTGGTTTTTACATAATACAGATGAAGCCACTTTTCGAACAGTATGAAAGTGCAAGAAGCTACATAGAAACAACAGAAAGAAAATTTTTAATGTTGCCTGATATGGTAGACGACATCCCTCTGTTCCTTATTCCCTTTTCTCCCCCTTGTTTCACAACCTTTTTTCCTTTACGCTTTTTTCCTTGGTACTGGTATAGAAGACAAACAGCAAGTCGAAGAGTTCCATTTGAGTTTCTCGAAGAGAACCTTCTTGAGTTCCTGTTTCCATTGTTATTATCTTGAAACACATTTATGCATGTCCCGTTCAGATTTCCTCTTACTATTCCTTATTTCCCTTTAGGGCCCTTCTCAGGGCCCGCAAATGCTTCATACACGGAGTAGCAACTGCTTGGATAAACTAAACATTGAAAAAATATCTGTCCTTTTTAGGACACCAAAAACTGTCCTTTTCAGGACATCTAACATTGTTGTTTTCAGGATATCAAACATTCTTGTCAATGTGAACGACGGTCCTTTTCAGAAAAGAAATCTATAGAATTTGTCCTCTGTGAAGACGTCATCGATGTTATCTTCGCTTTGGAATCTATGAAATAATTTTGTCCATTTGAGGATGTTACGTACTGAGTACGCAGCGCACCTACTTACAAGCCAAAGATGGTATGGCGTTTCTGAATCCCGAGCGGCTGAGAGATTCAGAAGCGTATTCTCGCTTTCGAATGGTGCGTCTCCACTGAGGCGAGCACGGGCGAACGAACACCCCGAGCACCCCGAGCGCCACGAAAGCGTCCACACTGCCGTGATGCTCGTGAGCATCGCAGGCTTCTGCCGGATTTGTCGACGCCCGGAAAACGTTTGGCCCTCGAAAGAGACCCTTGCCACGTATTTTTTGTGCTTTCACTTTATTGGCCGTCCTCAAGAATACTTTATTATTCTAGCAAGGCTACGAATGGCACATCGTATCCACAATTCTTTTCCACGGCTTCTATATATTCATGCATTTACAAGAGATAGGAGTCACAGTTTCGACCAGCTAAACGCTAGAGAATGGAGGAAAAAGAAGATGGTGTATCTAAATATACGTGTACCCGTGAAATTATTATATCCGTGTTTCAATCCGTTTAGTTTTTAATACATGGGTACACGTGTATGGAAATCTTGTAAATGGCGGCCTATGGCAAAATTATTAGTGCGAATTCTTTAACCAGCTGTCAATTCCTGCCAAAGACAAATAATGGTAAAACCTTTGGAATTGAAAGCTCATCATGTGTACTACATACCCACACAAGAAAAAAGTTTTAGTTAAAAGATTAGACACTTTTAAACAAATGTGCGTTGTTAGCCATTTTCAAATTTGGAGTTGGGCTTAGACACATATCCTTAACGTGCCAAGGGACATTATTATGTGCAATTCTCTTAAAATTGAATAATTTTTTATTGGCTTTTTCAATGTTCAAAACTCTTCACACTCTTCAGTGTTTCTTCTTGTAATTTTGCAAAATAAAGGTCAACTTTTTTCTTTGAAAGCAGCCAATATGTACTAAATGTAATTGTGAACAACTTTTGGTTGGAACTTTTTGTGATAAAATCAATAGTAAACGAATTATTTTGAGAAAACCGAAACTACAATTTCTCCGTTTTTTACGGCGACGAAACAATCGCTGTCGCTGCAGAAGTTTGCGTTGATGTATGAGGAACTTTAATTTCGTTGTCAAGTGTCAAGCAATTAATACGTATTTATCCTCAATCTCGAATAATTATTTGTGATGTTCGCAATAATTAATACTATTATTATTATTATTATTATTATTATTCGTGTTGGTATTCGATGCACAATTCCTTCGAATAGTGAATACAGTACATTCCGGATAAGCCTAGGTCAATCGGGTCCGCATTTCAAGACTTAAACGAAGTGGGAAGTGAATCTCGCACCTCCGATTTCTCGCTTGATTGGTTTTTGTATTTGGACGCTCGAGCCCGAGCGCTCGACTCCCGAAACAATGGGGCCATGATAGACACGGATAGCACTAGGCATTTAAAAATGCTCGTGACTGATTTTCATCTTTTTCCATCGAATTTTCACGAGAGTGACGCCAATCGATTCCTTATACTCGACTGATTAAAAAACTACCAAACACGACATAATTCGGTCCATAATTAACGAAATAACGAAACAAATTAATTTTCACGCTTCAATTCTAACTTCGCTAAAAATAGTCCGATTTATGTCGTATTTCGACTAATTTTCATCGGAAAAATGTAAGGAAGCGTGTGGTATCATTTTTATAAACGTTAGACAATAATTAGTAACCGATGAAAATTCAGGAGGAAATATTTCACACCTGACTACGCGGCGGTATTCTATTCGCCAAGCGACGGCATCGGATTACGCGCGTGGCTAGGGTCGTTCGAGCGCTGAGTCATCAATTTTTCTCAGTTTCCGCGATTTTATCCGTTGTCGTATCGATACAAATGTTTCACCATTGGATTCTAAGCGTTCTCCCGATTAAAATAACACCAAATTTCATGTAAATCGGACTATTTTTAGCGAAGTTAGAATTGAAGCGTGAAAATTAATTTGTTTCGTTATTTCGTTAATTATGGACTGAATTATGTCGTGTTTGGTAGTTTTTTAATCGGTCGAGTATAAGGAATCGATTGGCGTCACTCTCGTGAAAGTTCGATGAAAAAAGATGAAAATCTGTCACGAGCATTTTTAAATGCCTAGTGCTCTATCCGTGTCTTTTATAGCTCATTGTTTCGGGAGTCGATCTCGCGGCCGAGAAAGTTCCCACGGCCCAAGTCGACAAAAAATAGTAGTTGGAGGCAATAGCCTAGGCGTATAAAAAGAAAACTGCCTAGTTTTAAGCAGATTTTACTGTATATTTTTATTCGAGCGAAATTACCAGTAACTTCGCGCCGAATGAAAATATGTATTATTCGTTAGTTACGAAGAAATCTTGGAGATTTCTTGATCATTTTTCATTCGTTATTCGGAATGAAACTTGCCTAACTCTGGCAATAACCATTAATGATTCACTTGTTTTGAAAACAAGTTAAGTACATGCGTTTATTCATTTACATATTTTCGTCAACTAGAGTTGACCGAAGGGTCATTCATCAGTGATTTTAGGCCTGTACCAGGGGCCTACAGACCTATATTGCCCAGGGGCTGGTGACACAAACCAGATGGCCTGTTCGCGACCTTTTCGCTCGTGAGTTTAGCCTCCGAAGCTAAAACCTCGAACAGGGAGTTTCGATGTTATGAACGGGACGAACAGCAGAAATCGAACGAACGGCACGTGCAGGCGGTGGATGCCACCCCCTCCATTCCTCACGCTGGTTGGTTTTCGTTCTGTAAGAAACTAAACAGTTTTATTTAAATCTTATTCGGAGCTCTGCTACCGTCAATGGTTACACAGTTAATGAATCCACATTGTGGGTCCTTCTCCCGTCAGCACGCAGGTATCGGAAACTTAATTTATGGCACCCTTCGGCTCATTGCCCTCCTTCGCCGCTAGCCGCGTGGTGACGAAAAACCAACATGGCTACTCCGAACACTCATATATATTATTTTTCGTACAATCGGCCAGCCTGACTATAAGTCTGTCCTCAGACGGGTTATCTGGAAAGCATCATAGTTGGTCTTAATGTTATATATAAATTTTAAATATTAGCATGATTAACAATTATACTTATTTTCAGTATGATAACTAGGTAATGGATCCTGCCAGAATCACATTACAATCCTTTTGATTAGTGTAAGCACTCCAACTCCATCATAACCTGTTCTCCGGTTGTATTGCGACGTCTACAATTACGACGATAACCCTTCTGATAGTTCAAAATCGTTGACCCCGGGCAACAACCCGACCAGACCACGAAATCACGGCTTAGGGCAACAACCCTATCTGCTACAACAATTGTCAACTCTGGGCAACAACCCTGTCTGCTATAACAATTGTCAACCTCTGGGCAACAACCCTGTCTGCTACAACAATTGTCAACCTCGGGCAACAACCCGATCAGACCATGAAACCACGGCTTAGGGCGACAACCCTATCTACTCCAACAATCATCAACCCCGGGCAACTACCCGACCGGGTTACGAAACCTTAATTCGGAATCTATTCAAACCACGATATACCAAATAAAAAGAACATAAAAAATATAAGTCAGAATTCAATAGCCATGTGTGCCACATTTATTAACTTATTAATGGACGGTATAACACTGTGTATAGACTTCGTCTCTCTCTTTTTTTTTTTTTCTAGACATATATAACTTAGGAGAAACATTAGTTTTAAACACCATGGTTGTTGCCTTGGATAGAAATCCAAGATTTAATCCGGTCGGCCGCTACCACCGTTCTAAATCGCCTTAGATCCTCTCGCATATCCTCTACGTAATAACGATCATTGGGTAAGACGTTTCAAATTCGAAACGGTCCCTTATATTTTGGCAGCAATTTCTGGCTTGCTCCGGTAGTAGGTTCGCTGGTCAGCTGTACAAACACTAACTCTCCTACCGTATATTTCTTGGGATAGGTCCCTTCGTAATTCCACGTCGAGGCATATCCCCAAACGAGTTCATGAAGGCGTACAATTCGTTAGCGTCTTCATATTGTGCCGAACGAACTGCACGAGCCACCGTATCGTCAGGTATACCCCCGACGACCATATCTATTAGATACTTGTCTGGTATTTCTATGTCTAATTTGCGTAGTTTCAAAAGTTTTTGAAAACAGTAGTCCCCCAAATTCTGACCCGGTTGCGCTTCATATAAAGCAGCTTCCTTAAATAAGCGACAAAAGGGTACTGTTTTTTTAAATTGCGCTATTAATAGGACTTTTGTTTCTGCCCAGGTAGTGGTTATATTTTGGCGAGAATCATACCACTGTCTCGCATGACCACGTAAACGGTTTGCAACTAACCTCATCACTGACATATCGTCCCATCCGTAACGTTTGCTCAGCTCGTCGACGTGTTTCACCCACTGCTCAATTACCACATCATCCTTAGCAGGATCAAATTTTGGGATCAGGAATTCATCTCCGGATCGTGCGTACGTAGGAGTGTGAGCACGCGAATATGACCGATAGCCCAGTTCCTGCACCATACGTTCCAGCCTGCTTAAACGGTCATTATCCGGAGCTGACTTTTCTCGCGATCTGCGCTCAACGGGCGATCGCGACCCTGTTCTATGCCCAACGGGCGACCGCGACCGTGTTCTATGCCCAACGGGCGACCGCGACCGTATTCTATGCCCAACGGGCGACCGCGACCGTATTCTATGCCCAACGGGCGACCACGACCGCGACCGGTCTACCGAACGCAATTTTTCTTGTAAAAGACGTTCAAGACGTTTAAGTCGCGATTCGTTTCGATTTTCCGCACTTCTTTTTGTATGATCCCTCTGATCAGGTGAAATGTCCGAAGAAGTACCTTGCCCGCCCTTCTGGTTTCCAGCAGATGGACTTCCGTGACCATTCATTTTTCACTATTTCACTCAAATCCTGTTGGCTGTGATGAACGAACTAAACTGTTTTAATTCTAAACACACTACACTTTTAACGCTGCTATAACTCACTAGATTTTGCACGTAACACACAACGTAACA
The DNA here is from genome assembly GCA_030770465.2 of Perdita meconis. Classification (NCBI taxonomy): domain Eukaryota; kingdom Metazoa; phylum Arthropoda; class Insecta; order Hymenoptera; family Andrenidae; genus Perdita; species Perdita meconis. The sequence continues at coordinate 1,510,425 of JASKOS020000019.1, forward strand.
CAGCACGTAGGCGAATGCCACTTCTGATTTGTAAGAAACTAAACAGTTTTATTTAAATCTTATTCGGAGCTCTGCTACCGTCAATGGTTACACAGTTAATGAATCCACATTGTGGGTCCTTCTCCCGTCAGCACGCAGGTATCGGAAACTTAATTTATGGCACCCTTCGGCTCATTGCCCTCCTTCGCCGCTAGCCGCGTGGTGACGAAAAACCAACATGGCTACTCCGAACACTCGTATATATTATTTTTCGTACAGTTCCTTTTCTTCCCAAGCAATTTAAACGAAGAGAAGCTGCGGGCGCTCGAGAGGATCCAGCTAGTTTAGCTTCATGCTTGCGAGCATCGGGGATTCGCCGATGCTCGCGAGCATCACGGCAGTGGAGACGCACCAGAACAGGTCTTGGGACCTATCGTTCGGGATAATTGAGGAAAAGGTGTCTAATAATCAAAAGTGAATAATAATATCAAGGTTTATTCATCTAATTTTTGTTTGACATGATTATTTTCGGTGATTTTGTTATTTAAATCCTCGACCACCTCTAGGATCCCTTGCGGGACGTTTGGGGATGGAAGGTTCTTGTTATTTTTAATCCACTTTTTGTGGAGGGTCCGTCGCGCATTGCGCCTTCGCGTACGTCCAGGAATCTTATGAGTAGAACAAATAATTATATAAATTAACACTTCCTCAAATATTGTTTCATAATTTGATGTATATTAAATACTAACCGATTTCTTTTTTGATTTCTCCTTAGTTTCAGGTGACATATGAAAGACAAGTAGCAAAGAAAATAATTAATCTTCAACATAATTATTTGAATTGCATGTGTATATATATTATAACTATACTGTGGATTTTTATCCAAAATAAAATTATCATTATCATAAACAAAATAATTAAAGCTTGTATAACATTATATCATTAAAATGATCATAAATGTATAAAATCCACTGTCTAGTTCTACTATATAATTTTATAATAATAATTGTAACTTACCAAAAATGCCATTATCAAAAATTTTCACTTTATGCGTTTGCCACAACACATTCATTGGCTCCAGTTTTTTTATGGCCTTGATTAGTTTTGAATGTGGATATGATGGCCAATAACACATATTTTGTTTTATCCACATGGATGGCACCGCCTCCACGCTGCCATCCTCCAAGAACTGGATAACACTCCAAGTCCGTTTCAAGGTGGTTGAATGTTCTAAATCCATAGTTGATTCTCACAATCAAACCCTGAATATTATATGCGTGTACGTTATGAGATACTGAAATAGTAATTGGAATATTATTGGAAAAAAAAAAAAAAAAAAAGTATTAATTAATTGAATTAGTTGTGGGAATGAAGCAATGGAAGAACTACTACTGTCTCGCCAATTTCTAATTTTATGCATTTGTAAATAATACTATTAATTGTAAATGTTTCTAAAGGTCCTAAATGAAATTTATCTACTTTAAAGATTCCAAATTCTGATGATTTGCTGGGTGTTTCATAAAAATCTGTTTTGGTTAAAAATTATCTTCCTATAATTTTATATTCTGCATTGAAAGAAACTACATTTTGCAAAAGGATTATATTACCGTCACTCAAAGAACAATAATTGTCTGGTTCTGTGATGTTTAGGATGAAGTCTTTGAAAACTAATCTTTTATATTGTTTTAAAATTTCAATATTGCGTAATGTCGGACCTTCAAAATGTTCAATATGAAAAGAAGGGTATTGTACTGTTTCCGGTTTCTGTTGACTAAAAATATGAGATGTTTTTTCTGTGTGGCGTTTCACTATTTGCTCAAGAGGTTTATGATGTTTCCTGATTGATTTTAAAATAGATTGTAAAAAATTTTCAAAAGGAAAAGAACTAAAATTGTCTAATGGTCCATGATTTTTAACGTCTTCTGTGATATGTAATCAATTGTGAATATTATGTGACATATTTTCTGTTCCGTAAAGTGTTTTAAATGTTTTAACAAAATACTCTAGTAACTGATGTGCATAATCGAGTAAATTAAAATACCTGTGATTTGACAAAATAACTGATGCTACATGTAAAGACATGAAATTTACGTACTTATCTTTGCTTATTGCTTCTAACAAAACTACAGGACCAGTATAAAATAAAAATTGGCGAAACTCAGTAGCCTTCCATCTTTTAACTTCGTCTAGAGACCGAGGTTTTCTATTGAACTGTAATGGAATATATTGTCTTAAATTAATTAGAGAAGTTGAGATATGTGATAACTGAATGTGTGAAAGTTTTGCACTTGGTTTCCCACAACACCATAGATTCAAAAGCAACTTTTTTACAACGCCTAAACAAATGAGGTGCATATAGTCTAGTGGGAATGAATTGATCATATTAATGCCCGGAAGGGTCTCTAAAATTGATGTTCCAGTGTGGTGATCTTCATCGACTTTTGATTTAAAATCAGAATCTGTACGCAAACGGATGTTGGTCGTATCAGGAAAGCATACTCTATTCGCAATAAAATCTCCTTCACAGTAGCATTTACTACAGGAGTGATATCCACTGTGGCCTTTTATATATTTAACGAAAGATTTCGCAGGAGCATCACATATAAGACCTTCTATGCGTACATTATATTTATCATTATTGAATAAAAATCCGTTATTATAATATCTATTGCTTCCTCAACAAAATCACGTAAGAAAGAATTACTATTTGAAGGCTTAGCGTACCCATGATAAATACCTACCATGTCAACCTTTTTATTTCCTGCTATGTTACACAAAATTGGGTAAACTTGACTATTGCAACTTTTAGCTATCGGTAAGCCATCTACATTAATATAAATATCAATATTTTTGAAATTTGTGGAAAAAGTTTCTGAAATTAGGTTTGAAATACTATTCTTTAATCCAAAATGATAATATTGACCGGGTTCTACAGATTTTAAAGTTATTTTTCGTTTAGTTTTTAAAAGAGTCCTAGCGTCTGAGGGTAAATTCGTTGAAATTCGTTTTTTCAATATATTTAATAAATCGTTAATTGCACTGTGAGAGATCTGATGTTTCAAAGCCCATTCTGCTAATGAAGTCTCAAAACTGTTTTCTAAGGGATTATTAGTACAATTTTCAAAGTCTACATTTGCTTGAAGATGAAGATTTTCTTCAAACTGAAGATTTTCTTCCAGCTGAAGATTTTCTTCAAACTGAAGATTTTCTTCAAGCTGAAGATTTTCTTCCAGCTGAAGATTTTCTTCAAGCTGAAGATTTTCTTCAAGCTGAGCATTCTCATCTGAACTTTGAATTATACTACTGTTTGGAGATTCTACATTAAATGAAGTGGAGGCTTCCTGATGCAAAGATGTATTTGACTCCAGTAAACAATGACGCTTAGCATGCATATAATATTTTTGCATTTGCCGTTTTTCGGTCATTGTGCAACGGCTGAAAAATATAAAAGTAATGCAATTTTTTAAGATTTATACAATATACAATTTTTTAAGATTTTGTAATAGTTATCAAAATAAGTTCACTGATACTACAATTCGATTACGAAAAAGCTAGATGTAATTTGAATTTATGGCCCGTTGATGCATACTGGTTGAAAATTACTTATTTTTTCCGAATTACCGAATTTTCAGTACTATGCGTCAAATAATCTAAAGAAGCAAAGCTACTTTCATTACTATTTGAGTCAAAACATGCATTTTCTGAGGAAACATTTCTTTGAATAATATTTGAAGATTATATTGTATGATGTGGATGTTTCCTGATGTAAAAATTTATACATGATGCAAGTAAAGATCTTTTACCAAGCGTATAAATATTTCTGCATATTTTGTTTTTTTGAAAATTTTTGAAGTAGAAGAAAATAAAAACTTGGATAACAAAATAAAATTATACAGTAAAAACATATGAAATAACAATAAAATGATAAAATAAAAACTTACACAAATGTAGCTTTAGAACACCACCACCACTGCGATGTCTTTGAAAAAATAGGCAGCGGTTTTCACGACACGCTAAAATAAAGAAAATTTATCAATTTATAATTTAATTAGATCTTATATCCGATAAGGTACAAACTTTTGGATGAGAAGATATAACATTTCTGTAACTTACTTTTGTCAGATATATTTAAACAACAGATAACACTGTTCGACAAATTTCGACTTTTTTCGATTTTGTAAACTTCAATAAACATTTCTTATAGATTTCGACGTACTGAATACGAATCTGCAAACCTTTTTCCCCAGAACGTACTGTTTTTGAAAAAAATCAATTTTGAAAAAAAATAACAAATTTTCAATTTCGGAAATATTTTGTGCTTTTACAGTAATAGTTATTTAGCTACTCTTGACGCGAAACGATTCTGTGAATCTTCCCGAATGAAATGATATAGATAGTTATTAGTTTATATATAAACATCGAAATATGTTTAAATAATGTTTAAAGTGAAAACGACAGCCGAAACGTACCCATTTTGGCTGATATTTTTCAGTGTATTTCAAAAAGTAAGGGTCCAGGAGAAAATTTGACCATACCACGCGATAGAGCAAACCTTTCTACTAAGGAAAGCATTAGACGAACTTCCAAAATTATTTTTGTTTTCAATGTAGAAATAAAATAATTTGGCGAAACGCGCGGCAGCGACAGTCGAGCGGCGACGGCCTCTCGTGCTCGCGTACTCTCGTCTCCCCTCGGATGCTTCCGGAGGACGCTTCGCTTCGCCGCGCCGTCGCACAGTGGCGCGTTTCGGGAAAAAGTGTGAAAAAATTATTTTATGCCTTATTATTACGTATTTCGACCTGGGGATGCAAAATATATTGTTATTTTTCGGGTAAACTGAAAAGCAAAAGTAATATGGAACAATATATTGTGAATTTTTAAGAAGCCAGCATATAAAACATTACGCATGGTATATGGTAATATTTTCTTTAAATTTTAGGCATAGAATTCGAAATGCACTGAATCTAAGAACTAAAAAAATTATAATGATAATAACAGACGTACAATAATTACATAAACAATGCGTAATCTTCCGCATCTATATCCGTATCTGTATCCGAGTGCGTCTCCATCTCCGTATCTGTATCCGTGTCCGTATTCATATCCGTATCTTCTGTTATAGATAATAATTCTTTCACTTGTTCTGGAATTTCTTTCACTTGTTTTTTTGGATATCCATATTTCGCTACTAAGAAGGGATCAGACGATGTAAGTAGACGGTAAAAAAGATCCCTATTTGAATGGGTTAAAGATTTCTTCTGTGTGTGGTTGTCTCGATAGTTTCTGATATTTTTGTTACGGCATTCTAATGCCTCTTCAGAAAATTCGCCGATCGGAAGGGTAAAATGCTCCACAATTTGTGCACCATGCATTAAAAGTTTATGCACACTTACTGGCATGTAAAACCAACTGTAATGCTTTACATATAGTTCAGCAGTTTTTCGGCAATAGTTTTGGAATACTGGCTTATTAATAGGATAATAACTATTAATAACCTTTAGTATTATTGAGAACCGAGTAATAAGTTCTTCGTTAACCCCGGTTATACTTGCTGCTAATTGAGGATTATCGAATATACGCCTGGCAGTATTACCGTCATTGGTATTTCCGTAGGATTGTCTTACACGGTCGACTTTCAGTCCCATTTCCGCCCAAAATCTCTCCTGTATTATTTTTTTGCGCTGTTGTAATAAATTATAGTTTCCAATTAATTAATTATTAATTATCCCTTTCCTTCACACAGCATTTTGAAATGGTCGTGCATTTAATGGGAACGGTTTGCTGCGCGGTTACCATTTCATTGCAATGATTTTCGGGACCGAACACAAAAAGTAGCACTTACTAGCAGCTAATTTTTTTTTTATTCGATAGTACACATTCATACCTTTCAAAAAACATGATTGCCAAAGCGGAACATTTTGGAACATTTTTGATATTGAATATTAAACATAAAATTTTCATAAATTTCATGTGCTTACTTAAAACAGTTGTAGAAAATGTTAAAATTAACAAAAAAGGTTCAGATAAATCTTATTCTTTTCGTCTTGAAATACACTATATTCCTGTGTAAAGCTTTGATATATTTCACTCCTTCATGCGACAACAACAAAGGAAATAAAATGCTCGCTGAAGTGGGTCGAAAAGATGGTTAAGCTTTAACCATGTATAAAGCAGTCTGTAGTGTTTCTAAAAACAAAAGAAGCATCAGTCATTAAAATAGACATGTATGGGAAGATTTTCCTGCATTTACATTTCCATTATCTGTCAAGTCGAAAATTGACTTTTTTCACACTTTTTCCCGAAACGCGCCACTGTGCGTCGCATCGCCGCTCGACTGTCGCCGCCGCGCGTTTCGCCAAACTATTTTATTTCTATATTGAAAAGAAAAATAATTTTGGAAGTTCGTCTAATGCTTTCCTTAGTAGAAAGGTTTGCTCTATCGCGTGGTATGGTCAAATTTTCTCCTGGACCCTTACTTTTTGAAATACACTGAAAAATATCAGCCAAAATGGGTACGTTTCGGCTGTCGTTTTCACTTTAAACATTATTTAAACATATTTCGATGTTTATAAACTAATAACTATCTATATAATTTCATTCGGGAAGATTCACAGAATCGTTTCGCGTCAAGAGTAGCTAAATAACTATTACTGTAAAAGCACAAAATATTTCCGAAATTGAAAATTTGTTATTTGTTTTCAAAATTGATTTTTTCAAAAACAGTACGTTCTGGGGAAAAAGGTTTGCAGATTCGTATTCAGTACGTCGAAATCTATAAGAAATGTTTATTGAAGTTTACAAAATCGAAAAAAGTCGAAATTTGTCGAACAGTGTTATCTGTTGTTTAAATATATCTGACAATATGATTATTAATACATTAATAGCCATATCACTTTCTCACAAAAAAGTGATATCATAATTCAGTGCAATAATGGCACTTCATTATTTGTTACGTTACTGTTTGTTTACTATTGAAAAAAATATGGATTTTATTTTAAGTTATAATGACATAATTACTATTCTTTCGCTTTATCTGGTTACAATAAAGTTACATTGTGTATTTAATTTTTTGTACGATATACGGGAGTCCAATTTCTACAATATTAAGAAAAGGGACTTAATTCACTTGTCAACTAAGGGGCTCATATATTATATAAAGGAGTGGGCTAAGAACGCCTCCTTGAGGGACGCCCTTATAGACAAGTTTAATTTCATTACCAGTTAAATCTGTAAGAATTTCACGTTGATAGGTAAGAAACTTAACAAAGCTTACTAAATCTTTTGAGCAACCGATAGAGGCTAGTTTATTTAATAAAATTTCATTGTTAACATCATCAAAGGCCCCCAGTACATCTAAGAACGCAGTCAATGTGTCTTTCTTGTTGAGAAGCTCCTCTTCGACATATAAGGTTAAATTGGTAATATTGTCAATACATGATTGACCTTTGCGAAAACCTGTTTGGCTTGTTGGGAGTAAATTATTGCGTTCAAGCCACCATTGCAGTCTATTTTTAACTAGGGTTTCGAGAAGTTTACAGAAACAAGAGGCAAGAGCTATTGGACGAACACTTTTTTTGTCTGATTTTTCAATAAAATGGATGTAAGACTGCTTCCATTCCAGCGGATAGACAGCGAATTGATTGTAGATGTCTAAAAGAATTAGTTTGTATTTTATGGGAAATTTTTTGATAACTTCGTAATTGATCCCATCGAGTCCTGGGGCTGATCTGAGGTTGCGTGAATTTAAGGCAATATTTAATTCAGTTAAATCGAAGTGCATATCAACGAAATCGTTAGAATTGCAATCAGGAAGATAAGTGGGATCGGTGGGAACCCACGGGAGGCTTATTTTGTTGAGCGAAGTTAAAATTTGACTTTCAATTTGGAGATTTTCTTTTATGTTTTGTACGTTTGGCTTAATCCATTTATTCTTTAAGATTCTAGTTCTGTTCCAAGTAAATTTCATGTCAGTATGGAAATTTATACTTGTTGCAAATTCTCTAAAACTTCCTTTTTTTTTTCTTTTTGAACAGTCTTTTGGTCTGGGCAGCTATTTTTTTATGACTTATTAGATCATCAAGATTGTGTGTGTGTTCCCATTTCTTGTAAGAAGCCTTTCTTAATCTTTTAAACTTATCACACTCAGAATCCCACCATGGAACAGGGTTTCTGTGTATCTGACAATTAACTATTCGTTTTTTAAGGGTATTAGCTTGGATGGAATTTGTTAATACGTTCACAAAGATTTTGTATTTTTCACTTGCTGGGAGAGTATCATAAGATGGGTCAAGAAACTCTATATGTATAAGAATTTTCTAAATGGACTATTACTCTTTCCCAATCGGTACGAGTAGAATTAATTTTGAAAGATTTTTTTCGATAAAAGTTTTTTTTTGTACAAATATTCAACGAGATGGGATAGTGATCCGAATCCAAGGTTTCGTCAAAAGTTTTTACGTTAATCTTATCAGCTACGTTCATGGATGACAAAATAAGATCGATATTTGATTTTTTATTTCTGTACAAATCTAAATGAGTAAATGAGTCTGGATTGTGAAGATATAAGTTATTTCTATCAATAGTCTCCAGAAGTCTCTCACCATTAAGATCGGTGTTAGAACAATTCCAAGTCGTATGGTGTGCATTAAAATCTCCCATTAGCAGACAATTATCGTTTGTTCCAATATTGTCGACTATTTGTTCCCATTGATCTTGTGAGAGAACAAATCCTGGGGTTCGGTAACATACTGATATCTTTAGAGGAGGGTGAACATTTGTAAGATTTATTCCGCAGATTTCGACAGTCTCGTCAGGAGAAATTAGGTGGTTTACTTCGGAAAAGGCAATATTCTTACGCATTAATATGATTATACTGCCTCCTCAGGAATGCGTTCTGTCCAATCGAAATGCATTAAAACTGGGAAACTGTATGTCTTTCTCAGGCGTTAACCATGATTCCACGATCACAAGTATGTCTAAGTTTTTTAATAGCACTTCAACTTCTTCTTTACGTTGCATGATGCTCCTGGCGTTCCAAAAGAGATCCGTTCCAGTCGAAGATCCGTAGAATTATGGTTGTGAAGTATATTTTGATTAGCCATAATTATTCGTCAGAAGAGCTGAGATATTCGCTTGAAATGATTTCCTTGTTTGGAGATTGTAATTTTTTAATTCTACTGATAATTCGATTTTTTAGTTTCCTCTGTTTGATGTAGTATACTGTACTTTCAAGCATGTTGACGAGGGCTGATATGTCCTTGGTATATTTCAGAGCTACACTGCATGGATCTGAGTTGGTGAAACTTTCCACAAGAAAATTTGAAAGGTTTTCATAACTGAGAGGAAATTTATAATCTTCGTTCGAAATATATAATTTTGCTGGTTCCAATAATTCTAATAGTTCACTAATATTGAATAGAGAGCATTATTTTTTTAGTTTTTTGTTCTTTGTTTTCTTGATGTTAATCTTCGATTTGGAGTTTTCGTTAATTTTATTTGTAGTGTTATCAGTAATAATTTCTCCTGTGTCATTATTTGAAGAATTTGTACTTGAGAGGGTGCGCTTGTTTCCACTAACAGTTGGAACTTTAAATGGCCATTTTTCTTGATTCAAGGTTCGGTTATCTTGGGTCGCCACACCTGTTTTAGAATTTTCCGGGGGAATGTCTACTGGAGTGGGAATATTAAGATTTTGTGAAGAAATGGTTAATGGTTCGGATTCATTGTTTTCTGTATTTTTACAATGTTTTGCGAGATGGCCTTCCTCTTTACATAGGAAGCAGGTTACTTTTTCGGTTGAATATCCAATACAATGTATTTTCAAAATTTATCTGAATAGCTTGTGGTAATTTTGTAATGTCTTCTGGTTCAATGTATACCTGTCGTCTAAAGCTGAGAATATGGGTGTATCCCGGCTCATTCATTCCCGCTCTTATGAAAGATATTTGGGATTTTTTCGAAACGTTCAGTTCTAATAATTTGTCTTCAATTATGCCGTGTGGGATTATTGGACAAACGTTGGAGAGTATTATACGTTTAGCTTTAGAAACTAACGGACATAATTCGAGAATGTGATTGTTTATGTTTACATTCTTGTGGGTATCGAGGAGTTTGTCAACTGTTTCTTGGTTGCTTAAGTAGAAGCAGACTCTACCGTGAGATATTCTGGGAACGAATCTAATGTTACTGGGTCCGGTCAGTTTACCAATGGCTATTGTGTAGTCTTTAACAGTTAATCCTTCGATTGCATCCGTAACGATGGCCTGTTCCTTCTTTGGGAAACTAACGTTTTGTGCAACTTGAGCGTAAGATCCTTTTTGAGAAGACATTGTGGCATTAGGTACTGTATTGTTAGTTAAACTTTGAGTGTGAGTATCTCCAATTTTGGAGATAGTCATTTACAATATTGGGTTCTGCTAACGCAGATTAACCCTAGATACAGAAAGACTGTATCCGGGCGAAAGAAAGAAAGTCACAGAAACTTTTCAGACACTTATACACAGAGAGTCGTTATTGCACACGTAAACACGAGCATACAAGCGACGGCGAGAAATGTCCTTTCGCTACGACAGTTCAGACCGAACTCCATGTTCCTTTTATTCCACGGGTCTGGAGGATCCTGATACCACACTCGGCCATCCTGCGTTGACGCGCCACCTAGCCGTCGCCTCGCGCTGTTGAACCCCGAGAATACACAATCACACAGAAATGATGAGGCGTTCTCGTCGCTTTTCGGCCTCTGCCACGACTTCCCGCAACGCCTCGACTGCTTCGTGTGGACCGATGTTACCTTTCCATCCCGGACGAGCCCCCAAATTGTAGGAACCGAGGAAAAAGGAGGAACGTCGGGACCGCGGTTATCGAACCCGGGCCTGCAGACTAGCTAGCCGCGCTCTAACCACTGAGCCACGGCGCCCTCCCCACTTTCTCTTCGTTATTATGTTCCTTTTATTCCACGGGTCTGGAGGTTCCTGATACCACACATACATATGTATGCATTAACACACAAAATCATTGAATATACATTAATTATACGTGTATTTTAGGGTGTATGAACGTGTATCAAGTGTTTAGTTTCGGCGTCACACGAGATTAGCGGCTCTCATTAGAGAGGGTGAATCGTGGAGGAAAACGGTGTGCGGAGACGTGTGGAATTGGTGGGCCCGCGGAAGGGATCGGTCATCAATATACGGTGCTGCAGCGGACCGTGAAATCATTTGCATTTGGACCATCAAAACGAGCAGACAAAAAAGAATAGACGCACGAGTCGAATTTTTAGTAAGTACCTGATATTCATAGACAATATTGTACAAAACACTCTAATACACTGAGATGTAAATTTAAAATAATATTTATTATCTTTCTTTTTTCGGAAGAAAAGATATCCCCCCATTAGGGGGTATTATAATTACCAGGTGCAGCAGGCGGTGCGCCAACACCGAAAACTCCTGCGGACGATGAATGACGATTGGTCCGAGTGGTACATAGAGGGGTACCACTGCGATTTTTTGGGACTGAGGCGTTTATTCACACTGTAAATATATACTTTTTGAGTTTTTACTTTAACATTAAACTTGACAGTCGATGTCGTGGCAGGTATATTTTGTTACAATATCCTGCGAACGACGTTCGTTTTTAAACTATAAAAAGTGACATGGTATTTCTTTGTTTTTCAGAGACTGTGAGAAGCCTTCGTGATGTCCAGAAGCCCAGGCTTGTGAATATTGATTGTGTATTCTGGGCCCACCGGGACAACGCGGTGCTCCAATAAAATCGCAGTGGTACCGGTACGTAGCAATATAATAAAAATATTATTAATGTGAAATATATGAAACGAAAACGTCTAATAGATGTATTGTTGTTTTGTTTGTTTCAGCCTCAAATAACAAGGATTAAAAATAAAAAAATAAAAAAAATAAAAGAGTGTTTAAAAAAAAGTGTTTTATAAATATTTTAAATATTTTAAATAAATAAGTTTTATATTTTTATAAAAAAAAAAATTAAAGTGAATGTTTTTTTCGCGAGTGTTCCGCGAGTGTCGTGTGTAAATTGTGCGATCAGTGTATTACGTCCCCCCATAAAATCGCGCTCCGTAACCGATAAACGCTACCACTGTCCCGATAAACATTCAAATCTTGAATTTACAATAATAATAATTAGTTATTACTCACAGTAATCGTGGAGCCCGGAGTACCCGTCTGTTTAATCAAAATGTCTAATTACACGGCACTGATCTTCACTTCGTGAAATCCAGAACTAGACTGACTGCTAATACCTGACGGCTACCCCCGGCGACACAGAAATCTGACCGAGACCCTCACACGCGCGAAGATCTCGGCCAAACAATCGTGCACAGCATCCGCGGAAAGACGCTGACGACCTTGGTAAGCGTTATTCGAATTCATCCGGCTCGTGCCACCGGGCTGCCGGAAACACGCGACTAATAGTACACCTCCGGAAGAGCACGAGGCTGCCGAGACATTGCATCGGCAAAAAATAACGACTCGCGAGCACGCGGCCGCCGTCCAAGGTCCCCAGTCTAGACGCTGCATCGCAGCATCCGTGAGAATTTGCTGGCACCCTGATAAGCGTCCCGCGGATTCACCTGGCACGTGCCGCTGCATGTCCACCGGCACGCGCCAGCCCCCACACCTTCAGAAAGACGTGGGAATACCGATGAAAATTCCCTACTGGACCACCGCGAAGTAGAAGGGATAGAATCCCTGTTATATATATATAAAAGCGGAACCATTTAGAATGATTAGATGATTGCCGGAAGTTAATCGCTAAAGATACAATCTACAGAGACATAATTTTCAAAAGAGTATCTTTCGAAGTGACAGTTTATTAAAAAAGGTTTAAACGAGTGAAAGAAGTTATTAAACAACGAATAACGGTGGTCCAACGAGGAATCCGATCAAGGATATCATTAATTATGTAAGTTAATCTCAACAACTATCTTATACTTACCGTCTTAATAAGTGCATCCCTAATTTCATTTTTGATTTACGATTTCACCTTTAACAAAGAACATTGTTACCCTTTCTTACCTTTCCGAGAAACGGTTTATTTAGTGTCATCTTCTTCGTGGTATCAATTGACTGAACCCGCTCTATCAGGGACGGTGTTCTCTTTTGAATACGAAGTCGCTCGCGTTTCAAGAAATACCCCTTCTGCGATTTGAGCGATTGAACCCGTCTAAACAAGGCTGAGTCCTTGCTCAAATACAGGAGAGACGAAATTAATAGTGCATTTACCGTCAATATTAAAACCGACACATTAGTATTTTAACATACGTCTTCTTCGTGGTATCGAGTGATTGAACCCGCTCTATCAGAGACGGTGTTCTTTCTCGAACACGAAGTCGCTTGTATTAGTATATTTACCCCCTATGATCAAGCGGTGATCAAACACGCTCTTCATGAACGGAGTTTCTACTCAGACATAGGGCTGATCAAAGCAAATTAATCGAATCACTTTCATTTCAACTGCAGGAATAACACTTCACTGCCACTCCACCCCGATGAGTTCCACAGAACCAATAGATAAACGCGAACGAAAATCAGTTAGTATTTAAATATTTCCTGTTAAAATAAAGCACATCTTTGTTAAATGATATTATTTATTTATTTATTTATTTATTCATTCATTCACGGGAAAATTTTCCCATTAGTATACAAGTAATTGTAATAATAGCAGTACAGTAGAGGACTAATTGACTTACATAAAAAATTAATAAAAATAAAATAAACTAAACTATAAATGTATATGATAATGTAAATAAGAATTAGACACGGAAACAAGAGAAAAAAGGTAAAAATTCAAGCGTATACATCACAGTAGAGAAAGGAAAATTACAAAACGTCATAGATTTGCTTCCTGAACACAGAAAAAGAGCCGCTGAACATGTCCAGGTTATGATCACAAGCATTTACTGCCATGCATACTCGATTAATGGTATCGGTATGTGAGAAATAAGAGGTGTAGCTTGCTGGAAGAAATGTTTGTGATTTTCTTAAATGTCGTATTGGTGCATATAAATTGACGAGTTCAAGGAGTTGGGGACATTTGATACAACCATGCAGAATTTTGTAAAGAAACAACAAATCAGATATTGTCCTTCTATTCTCTAACGAGATAAGTTTTAGCTTATCCATGACAGGATTATAATTGTGATCAGAGAAATGCATCCTTACCCCAATCTTAAATGCGGCATATCTGAGAAACCTATGCTGCACTCTTTCAATCTGTATCTTATATTTAGCGTAGTAGGGAGACCATATGACAGAGGCATATTCAACCTGTGATCTCACTAGAGCACAGTACAATAATCTTAACGCATTGGAGTTAGTAAATTTCTCAGTACACCGTTTAAGAAAGCCAAGGTATTTATATGCTTTTGAAACTATTACCTGTATATGCGCAGAGAAATCTAGGAGAGGCGTAAAGAGAACTCCTAAATCACGCATCGCTTCAACCTGGGGTAATGTTACATTCCCTAGAGTGTAGTCAAATTCAAATGCTCTGTGCCTCCTTGAAGACCTCATAAGATAGCATTTGTTAAAATTTAGTGACATGCCATTAATTTGACACCATTGCTCAAAGTTTCTTAATTCTAGCTGCATTAAATGGCAGTCAGATTCCTCCTTTATTACTTTAAAGATTTTTAGATCATCAGCGTACATTAAGAATCTACAATGTTTAAAAATACTGGCAACATCATTGATGAAAAGAACAAAGAGCAAAGGGCCTAAATGTGATCCTTGCGGTACTCCAGAGGAAACCTCGATCGGATGAGAGTACTGGTCATCCACACGAACTACCTGCCTCCGACCTCGCAAATACGTTGCTATCCAGGATAACAGTGGATTGCAAAAACCCAACACTGATAATTTTGCTAACAAAATGTCATGTGAGACTGAGTCAAATGCTTTCTTAAAATCGGTGTAGATTGTGTCAACTTGGTTAAAGCAATCCAGATTAGCAGATAGGTAGTGGCAGTAGACAGATAGGTTCGTGACAGTCGATAAAGAGGGCATGAAACCATGTTGTTCTGTGCAAATTAAATTGACCACTGCAGGTTTAATACTATCAATAACTAGGCTTTCGAATAGCTTAGACATAATATCCATGTTACATATAGGCCTGTAATTCCTAACGTCAGATGATTCACCAGATTTGAAGATAGGTATAACTACGCTGTTTTTCCAGACATCTGGGAAAATTCCAGACTTTAACGATAAGTTAAAAATGTGCCATAACACCCGAGATAAGATGAAGCTGCAATTTCTAAGTAGAATGGATGGGATCCCATCAGGTCCTGGGCCTTTGGAAATATTAAGTTTTTTAATCCTCGTAAATATATCACCAATACCAATACTAATATTAGATAAATGTGTGTTATTGCTGACAGAGAAATCCGATGAAACACCTGATCGCGAAGAATATACTGAACCAAAATAATCAGAGAAAAGATTAGCTATTGATTTAGCGTCGGAAGCGTATTTGTCCCCCAAAAACATTTCACTGGGCAGTTTACGAGAATTTCTTAGGCTATTAACATAACTCCAAAACGGTTTGATGTCTCCAGTATTTGTTACCAGGTCTTCAGTGCTACGAACATACGATGCATTGCATTGGGCGGCTATTATCTTGCAATTTTTTCGTAACTCCGAAAAAATTAGGTAATCCTCATATTTGCTAGTTCTTTTATAAACACAATGAGCAATCTTTTTCTGATATATTAGTTTTTTTAGATCAGCCGAGAACCACTTTGGAAATGACGAATTTCGCGACCTATACTTCGGCACATACATTTCAATTGCATTATAAATATGATTATACATAAAGGAAATCGCATCATTGAGTTCGGCATTCATTAAGCTCTCGTCCCACGCAATAGAATTGAAGTAATCATTCATACTAGCGTAATCAGCATGCTTAAAGTCATTCTTCCATGTGCACTTATCCGAGAATGTCTGAGAATTAACGGCAACTTGAAATGTTAGAGCTAATGCAGGATGGTATTTATCACAAGAGAGGAGAGGATCTTCAACTGCCGATATGAGAGCATTAGAGTAGTTCGAGAAAATTAGATCCAAAAAAGAGCCATTCAAGTTAGGTATATGATTAATCTGGGATAAACCGCAGAAATCAAAATTGTTGACTAGATAATCATAAGACTCTCGTTCTCTTCTACACCAGTGAGCACAAAGAATAGGATTCTGCGAATTCCATGTGATATGCGGCAAGTTGAAGTCACCAGAAACGAATTATAATATTAATATTATAATAATTAGTTTCTCTTTTCTATTGTAAGGGTCTGAATCGCACACGCAGACGAAATTACCGTCGATCTAGATTACGCCTAACACATAAAACGGTCGAAATCCCTCGAGGGATAATTGAAGCCCTCGAGCTATTAGAAACCCAGTTGCGGAAGGAATATGAAATTGTCAAAATAACCGAAGCCCTCGAGCTTTTGGAAACCTAATCAGAATTTACTAAAATTGATTAAAATAAATAAATAAGAATTAATTATAAACAACTCTCGTTTATTAACCCATATTTTCCTCAATTATTCCCGAGCGATAGGTCCTAGGATCTGTTCGCAAGCGAAACAACGATTTTGAACTTTAGCCGCTCGAAGTTCAAGATCGTTATCCCATTAAATCAATTAGATACGTAACAGGTGTAAAAAGCGCTATTTTCGTTAATTAATTTTTTATTTTTTTTTTAAATTAGTTTTTCTTAAAAAAAATAGTTTTCGTTTTTCAAAAAATTACGAATTTTAAAAACGTTCTCCATGGCGCATACACCGTCGTGCAGCGTACAACGATACGTGTTCCCACGCGACATTAGATTTAGTTTCGGAATTCTGTGTTCGCAACCGTTGTCGTCGTCGTCGTTGGTGAATGAAATTTCAAAACCATTGTCGTCGCTGGTGTCGGTGTATTCGTTTTTGTCGTCGCTGGTGTCAGACGTGTCCTTGCGGTCATCGCGTTCGAGTTCGGTACCGATGTCGATAGATTCTACTTCCACGAGGTCCAGCAGCCATCGCTTCTTCTCGATCCTTTGATTACTATTAAATCGGCGCGAGCGAGTACAGATTTCAGCAGCGGTCGCAGTTTATCGTAGGATACGGAGCCGTCGGACCAGTGGAAGCCGTGACGATTCTTGGCGAGCCAGATAGCTCGATGCTTTTCAGCTGCTGTCAATCGATACCAGGGGTGCGGTGGTCGAAAGATCCAGTGCGAAAGTTCGATTCCAATCACAAGAACAGCCACCTCTTTCGCGACGAATACGTTTGCGTCTGTTTTAAATCCTTGCAGGTCCACGATAGCTATGCGTTGCGACAGCATGTTTTCGCTTTGTCAGTTCCCGTCGAAATGATCAACGAGGTTGCGGAGCTAAGGTTTTTCTAGGTGAGCCTGCGGACGATATTCGTCAACGGGCTGTACTCGACGACGTGATCGTGCAGGATCAAACAGTAAGCGGTGGTGTTAGCCGGTACGTTGTCTCTGCACTCGAAATCGATTCGAACGTCCACCGTCGCGCTCTTTACAGACTCGTTTTGACGGGAACAGTCAATAATGGTGATCGGCGCTAATTGTAGGAATTGCATCGCATTCAACAGCAGTTCGCCGTAACCGTAATACGATTTTCGGAATTTCGCGTACATGTCGTACTGCAACGCGTACTTGTTTCTGTTAAAATCCAGGTTGAGGTCATCGTACGGATACGTCTCGGAATTGAGGTAGAGTCGAACGTTCGCGAGTTTGCACGCGTCGGAATTGCTCGCGCTCGTTTCGACATTGTTCTTTCGATTGGTTTGCATAGCGAATATGACGTAACGCGGCTTCGTTTGCGACGCGGCTTTCGTAGTCGTCTGCAACAGCGGGTACTCGTACAGATCCCAGGAACGAAAGCTCATGGTGATCAGTCTGCCGCTCTCGAGAATCCGTAGCATGTGCAATTTATTCATTTCCTCTAACGTGACGTGAGGCATTCGCCATTGCAGTTTGTGCAATTCGAGCGTAGGTTTCGCCGCGACGTGTCCTTGCAACGCGTTCAGATCGAGTCGTGCGAATCAAAATCAACTCGTGACGCGCGTTCAAGACGATCCGTCGGTAATCTTCGCAAAATCCCAGCAACGCGTTCAGGGGTACGCAAAAGTTGAACGCTGTAGAATGGAACGGGTCTTTCGCGTAGTCGATGTTGTAGTCCCACCCTGCGTTCGCCAGCGTCTTACTCCTCTCGGAGGACAAGGACGCGAAATTTTTCAGCGCAGTAGTTATACCTGGATTTCGACAACGATCGATTTCCACACCGTCGATCTCGTAGCAAATCTCGTCGAACATGAACGCGACGCAATTGTTGTCTAGGACGGCGACGGAAGCGGTGGCGGTCGAGGCACCGTCTTCGGTTTTCGCTTCAGGGTTCGGTAACGATACGCGACTTTCGATGTACAGGAAGCTGTCGCACGGAAGCGTGTACAGATTCTGTTGTTGTATGGGTATTCATATCTCGTCGCTGTTGCCGTAGGTCCTGTTCGCGTACGGATTGTATGCGTGCAACTTGATCTTCGCGATACGGTCGTCGAAGACCGGCGCGGTCGTAACGTCCAAAATGTTTGTCATCGCGTTATCGGTGGTTCGAGCGTACGACGAATCCCAACGATCGGAGAAAGTGTGCGTTACGCGGACTGAGTTCTTTTCTCGATTTGCTCGTTGTCGTGGCGCGAGGAAAAAACGGTAACGGCGGAGAGTCGTACGAGATGTCGCGCGTTTGAGCGACTATCAGCATAGCAATTTACATCTATCGACGGCGTTGAACGTGCAGTCGGACGGTTACTTCTTCTCCGCGAAAATCTACGAGACGATCCTCCTGATCGACTATTCTTATCGTTAGGCCGTATATGCTTCGTGCAACGAGCGGCAAGTAAATGACGTGCTGCGGCGTTTCCAAGATCTTGTATCCTGGTGGTACCTGAATCGAAAATTCGTGTATCGTGTGTACCGGCTTGTGGTTTCTGTACGCGCCCACGGTTACGTTACACTCCACCCGGAGCACGTTGACGTTTGTAATGTTTACGAGTACGTCGGACTCGTGCCACGCGTGCGGCAATAAGATCCGCGTGGGGGAGAAGCCTAGCAACGGTTCTACGCTGTTCGGTAGCGTAAAATTTACGCGGAACGCGCAGTACAATTCGCTCTTCATGGTGTTGTTGTTTGCGCGCAATACCAGAGGGTACTTGCGATCGTCGGGGGCGTCGTCGTCTACCCAGTGTTCGCGAGATCGACGCTTCGATAGCTCGCGTCTCAAGTACTTGTCGATAGCGTCCAGCTCGTAAGAGCCTTTGGGAATCGTAATCGCTTCGTCCGCGCCGTCAAAGTAGAATTTGTTGTTGCTAGAGTCGACGTTCGGAATCGTGTGAAACGTCTCTAAATCGGTGAGTCCGAGTTCGTACTCGCCGTCGCTCAAATCTATCGGCGGAAAGTAATTGACCGTGAGCACGCTGCCGCGGCCAGTCAACGTAAGCGTCAACGACATGTCGGCGAGTGACGCGATCTGACCAGCGACGCCCACATTTATCGGCGCGCGTTCCGTCAAAGAAATTGCACACACAAGTGTCCGCAATTCGACTCGTCGAAACGTTGAAAGCGATCGTGATTGTACTTGATCGTCGCGTCCGCGCCGAAATAGCGACGCAACTCTAGCGGCGGACGCAAGTTTCCGAAACTATCGAAATACCTTATGCGACGACCGCGATTCACGTACGCGACACAATGCGTGCCGGCTGCTCGAATCTCGTCCAAATTGACGATCCCGCTTTCGTCGGTCCATTCAGCGCGCGAAGGCAGCGTGTCGCGCATAAACACCCCCCGAAAGAACGGCACGTTTCGACACAGGCGCTCGAGTTGCAGGTTGGTCAATGGTTTCGTTATCGTTTTCGGTGTCGTTTTACGACCTTGCCGCCGCCGCTGCGTTTGTACGGTGCGAGATACAATCCCTGCCCCCGCACGCTGCTGCCGCTGCGACGTCGTTGACTCGCTCGTTCTTCCACGGCGCGGTGATGACGCAACGTTTCGTCCAGCTGTTTTCGAGCGGCTTTCGCGTCGTTGACCGCCTTGACTATGCCTGCCGTTCCGCCGGCCAACGCATTCACGGCCAACAGAGCGGGCAGCACAAGCGCCGGCAGGAAACCGCCGCCTTTCGCGACCGGAAGCACGCGTTGTTTTCCTTCTTTTCGTGTCTTTCGCTTTAGTACTTTTCTTCCCTTCGATTTGGCAACCTGTGTTCGTAATCGTCGTCGTGTTCTCTTCAATCCCATACCGAGCTTCGTCTTTGCTCTCATTGCTCCCCATACAGACGTAGCCGTCGCTTTCTCGTCCAGACTCGCGTCTCTCGCGATTACGCGTTCCTTCACTTTGTCGCCCAGCACACGGTCCGCCGCGTGTCTGCTCTCCAAGTCCTTATGCTGCGAGTACACGATATCGTGCTCCCGACAGGCAGCGTCCAAAGGATTCACACCCTGATCACCGCGAACCAAGCGTTTCTGCAATCGCGTTCCCGGTCCGCAAAACTGATAGCCCGGTACGTGTAGTTCGAACGGCAATCGATTTATCAGATCGTTCACTAGACCCGCTCCGCTTCTTTCCTTCGTTCTCGCGTACATTCGTCGCAGTCCTTTATCATAGGCGGTGGTCCGTCTATATGATCCTTCTGATCGGGACAATTGTAGTGTCGTAGGCACTGTCTGCAAGCCTGTACGTCGGGATCGCGTTTTACGGAATCGGGTAGAATAGTCCACACGCGATGCACGTCCCCGGCGAAATATCGCAAAAACAAGTGTTTCCAAAATTCGCGCTCCTCCGCCTCCGTTGTAGCAGTCGCGCAGGTACTATCGCTCCGCGAGAAGGACATTTCGAAAGTGAGCCCTGCGTTGCGAGTCGAGGGTATAAATACCCCTCACCCTGCGATTTCGCTTACAACAGACGAGCGTGTTCACGTGTGCGCGCACGATGCGATTCGCGCGTCTTCGAGGAAACGGAATTCGCGTCGCGGCGAACAGGATGTTTGAGAAATTCGGTCAAGCCGTCGACGACCGACGTTCGCGAAAGCACGGACCGTTGTTGCCCGAGAGCGCGCGGTGCATGATATGCGGCCCGTCCGGATGCGGTAATACCAACGCGTTGCTCAGCCTGCTGGAGAGCCCGAACGGTCTGCGATTCGAAAACGTGTACGTGTACTCCAAGTCGTTGCAGCAGCCAAAGTATCGCTATTTAGAGGAATTATTGTTGGGAGTTGAGGGAATCGGCTATTTTCCCTGCTCGGACAACGACGAGGTCGTTTCACCGGCGTCGGCTCTACCGAATTCGATTTTCGTGTTCGACGACGTAGCGTACGAGAAGCAACAAGCGATTCGCGAGTACTCCTCCATGGGTCGTCACGCCGACGTGGACTGTTTTTACCTGTGTCAGTCGTACGTGAGGATACCGAAACACTTGATTCGCGACAACGTAAACTTTCTCGTACTGCTCAAGCAGGATCGCAAGAACCTGCGCCACGTGTACGACGATCACGTGAACCCGGACATGACGTTCGACCAGTTTAACGAATTGTGCGTGAAATGTTGGCAACACCGATTCGATTTTGTGGTCGTGGACAAGGACAGTCCCATGTACGAGGGTCGCTACCGACGAGGATGTAACGAGTTCGTAGCAGGGATTGTAACCGTAACCCAGGCCTGGTTAGGTTCTCTGTGACGCAGGGTAACCCGGCTTACCCGCTCCGAGAGCGGGTTACGGAGAGCGGGTTACAGAGAGCGGGTTACAGAGAGAGGGTTACGCAGATACGGTTAGAGGCAGGGATTGTAACCGTAACCAGGGATTGTAACCGCTCCCTAACCCTAACCATAACCCGGGTTACCCGGCGAGGGTTACTGTAACCCACAGTAACCCTGAGAGAGCGGGTTACTACGTGCTACAGAGAGCGGGTTACCCGTTCAGAGCGGGTTAGAACAACCTAAGGGTACATTCACAATGTCTATTCTGCTATGTACTGATGGACAGTATGAGTGTATCCTAATATATAAAGCATTTAACTATAATATACGTAAGGTAACACATACAAATATGGATCCCATGTCATAATTAACAATTTCGAATATCCAGAAAATATGATTCAATTTCAACAAACCGATTTCGATAATTTTTTTCAAAATTAAACGTACTGTTCGAAAAAAAATGAAAAAAACATTTTTCGACTTATAGTTATCCAGTATTTTTGGATTTTGAAATTTGAGTCCGTTTTGTAAAAATGTTTGTCAATCGATTTTTTTCAAAAAATTTGTGTAAAAGCTTACACATATTCTACGAATTTTAAACATCACTCGACGAAGGACAACACATAACTCATAATTTTTTTCGATTTTTCAAATTTTTTTTCAATCAAATTTTTGATTTTTATTTCCATGTCTTATTATTTATTATTATGAATATAAGAGAAGCTTTTTACTTATTAGACAAATACAAAAAGAAAAACAATAGTGTGTTTTTAGGAATAATCTAATTTATTATATAGATTTTATAACAGAACTTTGCTACTTATTAGATAAAAATAATTACACAAATATGAGAAATTCAGATTTGAATTCTTATTTAAAAAAAAGACAAATAATTAGATTATTTTTTTTGGTGTTTATAAAATGAGTAACAAGCTTCTCTTAGATTCATAATAATAAATAATTAGGCATGGAAATAAAAATAAAAAGTTTGAGTGAAAACAAATTTGAAAAATCGAAAAAAAATTATAAGTTATGTGTTGCCCATTATCGGGTGATGTTTAAAAATTCGTAGAATATGTGTAAGTTTTTTTACAAATTTAAAAAAAAAAATCGATTGACATAAACATTTTTAAAAAACGGACTCAAATCGCAAAATCCAAAAAAACAAATAAAATAAAATTGTCATAAATGCATAAAATCCGTAGTCTACTGATTATCATTTCGAAAAATGGTTACAATTTCCATCATTCATGATAAGAGTGTCGTTTAGTAATCTCTAACCGTATATGGGTAACCCGCTCAGAGAAAACCTAACCAGGCCTGGGTTACGGTTACAATCCCTGCCTCTAACCGTATCTGCGTAACCCGCTCTCTGTAACCCGCTCTCGGAACGGGTAAAGGCCGGGCCACACATAGCCGTCCGTTGGGATCCGTTGCCATCCGTTGCCGTCGATTTCCATCACCTTCCGTCGCTCAACGACGGTCACCGTTACCCACCGGTGGTTTCGGAGTATCCGTATTCGGTTTCGCGTTCATATTTTTACTATTGTATCCCATTATAATTATAAACATATACTCTTTTCACTCTCTTTGGAATGGTAGCAGCTAGGTAAATAAATTAAGAACCGATATTTCAGTATTTTTCCGTACTTATGGGACTAGTATATTAGAATGATCAATATATTTTCATAAGTAAATAAATATTATATAAAATTCCAAATGTTTGGATTTCATTTATTAATGTGTAAGCCTGAAAAAATGCGAATTCTTACCTTGATTGCCATGAATCTTAACTTAGATTATCATGAATTGAGAATCATGATTCTATTCCAGAAAACAAAATATTACTTTGGATATTATCTATTTTCTATAATTTTCGGAAGGACAATTTAATGACTGCTCGATTTATTCCAAATCATTACTAGATCAAATTGGCTATGACAGTTCGAATAACTTTTCGAAGAATTCTCTACGAACGTTTCACTCATTTTGCCGCTTTCTTTGAAATCATTTTTTCATTACAAAAATTTGTATTTCAATTGATTAGTATCTTGACTTGAACAATGAGGACGAGAAGAACACCTTTCGCTCAAGACGAAACGATAGTAACAAAATATAGGCAGGAAAAAGTGGTCATCGCAAATATTTCAAACTGTGTATTTAGTACTCGTATACACCATTGTATTTCAATACACACGTACCTGTGCTTTAAAAACTACACAGAATGAAAGACAAATCTAATAATTTCCTATTTACTTCTAAATTTCGGCGTATGTGAAATTAGGATTTTTATTTCATACTCGATAAACAATAGATTATGTTCTATTTGAAAAGAGGATGACTCAGTCGGAGTGATGTGCAATTACTGGATTGCGCCAGTCTAAGGTACAGGTAACTTTATACATTTCTCTATAGATCGTTTCGGAGCGGCCGCCCTATTTAATAATGTACACAACTATTTACTATTTACCCATATTGCATACTGGCTGTCTTTTTTTTCATATGTTAATGCTAATATTTCAAAAACTATGGAACTATGATATTTCAAAACTCTTCTTTTCCTTACAAAGAAATCAATATACATATTATCCAATTACGTTCAACGTATATACAAGCGTATCATGTGTCTCGTTCCTCGATCACACCTGTTTAGAAACCATGATTTATTTTTTCATATCCATGACTGATACACTCGATCACATGTTTATCATACGCATATCATGAATGATTAAAGTACTTTA
This sequence comes from Perdita meconis, assembly GCA_030770465.2. Taxonomy (NCBI): domain Eukaryota; kingdom Metazoa; phylum Arthropoda; class Insecta; order Hymenoptera; family Andrenidae; genus Perdita; species Perdita meconis. Next base: position 1,534,932 of record JASKOS020000019.1, read on the forward strand.
CTATTAAAACGCTTAATAATGGTCATAATTATATCGTGTTTAGAGTCATTTTCATCAAAAAAACATGACCATTTTATTGGTTCTAATTCTATGGCGATCAAATACTACTGTAAACAAAATATTTTTATTAGTGAATGGGATGCTCTTGTTTGCTTACATTTTCGAACCCCCGGTGAGAGCGGACTTCGAAAGGTTCGACACGGCAACCCATCAGGCTCATAAAGAAAGGTCCCTTTCAAGTGGTCGTCCGTCGAAGGAGAAAAAAATCATTGCCAACGATATTCTAGCTTTGCAGGAAGGCAACGGAAGGCAAGCCTATCTTCTCCATTGAAATTTCAACAGAGCGACCAACGGAAAGCAACGGAAAGCAACGGGACCCGTCGCTGAAAACGACGGTCAAGTGTGGCATGCTTCATTTAAAACCAAGGGAATGATATTCTCACTTTTCCGACGGATAGCAACGGATCGGAAGGCAACGGATATGTGTGGCTCGGCCTTAAGCCGGGTTACCCTGTGCCTCGGCGGCTGGGGTTACCCGCCTCTGCGGGTTACCCTGCGTCACAGAGAACCTAACCAGGCCTGGGTTACGGTTACAATCCCTGACCGTAACCCAGGCCTGGTTAGGTTTTCTCTGAGCGGGTTACCCATATACGGTTAGAGATTACTAAACGACACTCTTATCATGAATGATGGAAATTGTAACCATTTTTCGAAATGATAATCAGTAGACTGCGGATTTTATGCATTTATGACAATTTTATTTTATTTGTTTTTTTGGATTTTGCGATTTGAGTCCGTTTTTTAAAAATGTTTATGTCAATCGATTTTTTTTTTTAAATTTGTAAAAAAACTTACACATATTCTACGAATTTTAAACATCACCCGATAATGGGCAACACATAACTTATAATTTTTTTTCGATTTTTCAAATTTGTTTTCACTCAAACTTTTTATTTTTATTTCCATGCCTAATTATTTATTATTATGAATCTAAGAGAAGCTTGTTACTCATTTTATAAACACCAAAAAAAATAATCTAATTATTTGTCTTTTTTTTAAATAAGAATTCAAATCTGAATTTCTCATATTTGTTTAATTATTTTTATCTAATAAGTAGCAAAGTTCTGTTATAAAATCTATATAATAAATTAGATTATTCCTAAAAACACACTATTGTTTTTCTTTTTGTATTTGTCTAATAAGTAAAAAGCTTCTCTTATATTCATAATAATAAATAATAAGACATGGAAATAAAAATCAAAAATTTGATTGAAAAAAAATTTGAAAAATCGAAAAAAATTATGAGTTATGTGTTGTCCTTCGTCGAGTGATGTTTAAAATTCGTAGAATATGTGTAAGCTTTTACACAAATTTTTTGAAAAAAATCGATTGACAAACATTTTTACAAAACGGACTCAAATTTCAAAATCCAAAAATACTGGATAACTATAAGTCGAAAAATGTTTTTTTCATTTTTTTTCGAACAGTACGTTTAATTTTGAAAAAAATTATCGAAATCGGTTTGTTGAAATTGAATCATATTTTCTGGATATTCGAAATTGTTAATTATGACATGGGATCCATATTTGTATGTGTTACCTTACGTATATTATAGTTGAATGCTTTATATATTAGGATACACTCATACTGTCCATCAGTACATAGCAGAATAGACATTGTGAATGTACCCTTAGGTTGTTCTAACCCGCTCTGAACGGGTAACCCGCTCTCTGTAGCACGTAGTACCCGCTCTCTCAGGGTTACTGTGGGTTACAGTAACCCTCGCCGGGTAACCCGGGTTATGGTTAGGGTTAGGGAGCGGTTACAATCCCTGGTTCGTAGTACGTTAGCGCGGTCATTCGATCGCGAGACGTTTCGCCAAGCGCATCGTACGCGAGATGCAGGAACAAGAGGAGAGTGCAGCCGCAGTGCCCGCCGCCATCCCCGGCGTCTCCGCAGCCATCGCCACCGAGAGTAGTTTATTTATTTATTTATTTATTTCTGTTTCACGGGAATAATTTCCCATTAGTGTACAAAAAGACGGATAAGAGATTATAAATTATATCGAGGACAAAGTGAATAAGAATAAACAAAAGATACGCTAGTTAGATTTAAGGATTTGCATTTTTAGAGAGTAAATGGAGCAACATAATAGATCCAAATCACCTCCTAGAACATTGGCCAATACGCATACACGATTAATTGGGTCACAGTTAGAGAATTTCGAGGTGTATCTAAGAGGATAAAGTGTAAGCGAGGGTCTGAGGGACCTTGCAGGAGCATAGAGATTAACAAGCTCAAGCAGTTGAGGATAACAGATGGAACCATTAAGTAGTAGCAAGCGCGCAAAGCAGAAACAAGACGTCGACAAGAAGCGACAAATCGCCAAAATCAGCGAGGCTATACGTAAAAAGTACGCGACCTTGAAGATGGGCAAGATGACGGAGGAAGCGGCGTTGGAGAAACGAACGCGACCGATCATCGAGCCGCTGAAACGACTGGTCGAGAGCAGCGGCAGCGCGTTTACAACGAAGCCGCCGCCGTCTCCGGCGTCGTTGTACGAATCACCACCTTCGTCGCCGCTGTCGCAACCGTCACCGTTACCGCCGCCGCCGCTGCCGCTGATTTCTCCGCTCGAACCGACGCCGAAGAAGAAGAGACGACAACAAACGCCCATCGTCCTGCTCGGAAAACGAAAACGCGCGACGACGACGACGTTGTCCGGAGTAGCCATACTATGGGGATTCTAAATCAAATGTGGGCGAGGGGAGCGCGAGGCGTGGGGTCCGCGGTGGATGTGGGTGTGAAGCGGGGAGGGGGGTGCGGACCCATCACGCAATTATGCGCGGTGGGCGTGTGGGTGAAGCAGGGTGGGGGGTGCGGACCCTTCGCGAAGATTCCGTGGCGCTAGGGTTGGGGGGTGAGACATTGCGCAATTGCGCTCACTAGTTTTGCGACCGGCAGTGCGGCGCGGCGAGAGAGGACTCATCGCGCCATATTTTTCTAACGCACGCTCGCCCGAGTATCGCGCCATCCTTTTCTAACGCAGCACGACAACCACGTGCGCGCACCCTTGCGCCGCATTGCACAACGCGGCGCCGTACTCCTGCCCTGGTCGGGGATTCGAGAAATTTCCGCGAAGCGCGTCTTTTCGGCGAAGTGCACGCGCACCTTTGCACAACGCAAGGAAAGCGCGTGACCTTGTCGGGAGGTATTAATAAGCGATCACCAGTGAGGAGCGAACAATTGTGAAACGGATTTCGAGGTGATAGTTGTACGTCAAGAAGAAAACAATGGATCTTGGAACGAACATGTTGAAAACGCTGACGAAGATGTCGGCGTTACTGCGTACGTCCGCGGAATATCGGAACTGGATGGAACAGTGCGACGAATGTTTGCGCCTCATACATGAATATTTGCACGGAGGACAACGATTGTCGGTCGGTAGGAAACAACGCATTACCGCCGTTATCGCTCGCATTAAAACTTTACGAGCTGTAGTGCGTGCAAAATTCTCGCGAATGGGACACGGTCTTGTGGGACGTTCGAGCGGGGCGAGTATCGTATGGGAAGATGTGGAATCGGCGTTTCAAAATCGCATCGCAACGGGAATGTTGGTGAAGATGGAACATCTCGATCCTCATCGATTCTTCAAAGACGCTCGTCGGCTGGTGCTTTCATACAACCCTGAACGCAGAGTTTTCGCTAAAAGACGAAACGGACGTGAAAAGCTTCACTACGAGAAATCACGTACTGTTTGAGACGTCGAATCTGCACGAATGGTACACGACTCGCGTGGTGCAACCTCTGCTTGCGGCGATGGGGGATTTTCAGGAGCGTGATAGTGGTTGGACGCTCGTCAACGTTCACAATTTAATGTTGAACATCAACAAGTACAATCCGCTTCGCGCTGGATGCAACGTGCCATTGCCGCGCGCCGTACAAACGAAGCGAGCCGTGGTGAATGTGAAGTGCAATGACGACGCGTGTTTCCTGTGGTCGGTCGTCGTGAGCCTTTATCCGGCTCCTGTGAATGGTGACAGACTAGCATCGTACACCCATTATTCGCGGGTACTTCGTACGGACTGTATGAGTCTTCCCATGGCAACGACGTATCCGTAAACGTGTACCGTTGGCAGGAAAAAGTGCGTCCCGGTCCATTTGACCGCGTCGAAGAGAGAGCGGCACGCAAATTTGCTGCTGGTACAGGATCCGCAGGACGAGCGGAGGAATCATTTCGCCTGTATCCGTAATCTGTCCAGACTGGTTCGTGCACAAGTATCACAACATCGCTGTGCAATTTTCATTTGCGAAAGGTATGATGGGAAATAATGTTTTCGAGTATGTCTATAGGATTGCGTAAATGCTAAAAGTGTATGTCGAAGGAGAAACTGGACGCGCACAGCGTCGATTGCGCGCGACTAAACGATTGCGCCATCGAGCTTCCTTCCGAGCAAAACAAGTGGCTGCAATTTAAAAACTATCTCCACAAGTAACGCGTGCCGTTTATAGTGTACGCAGACTTCGAGTGCCTGCTGGAGGATGTGCAGCCGGAACAACAACAAAACCGTCGTTCGTACATCTACCAACATCACCGGGTATTCAGCGTGGGATACTACGTGAAGTGCGTGTACGACGAATCGTTTTGCGCGTATCATACGTACCGCGGTGACTCCGACTGCGCCCAATGGTTCGTGAAAGAGATGCGAAAATTGGCCGATACCGTAGATGACATATTCAAAACGGTAATACCGATCGAATCGATGTCTATCGCACAACGCTATAATTTTTACAATGCAACAGAGTGCCCCGTGTGCGGAAAACCTTTCCTCGTATCCGACGTAAAAGTGCGCGATCACTGCCACGTGACCGGTAGATACAGAGGTGCGGCTCATTCGACTTATAATCTAAATTACCAGGATTCATTTACCGTCCCGGTCGTGTTACACAATCTATCGGGTTACGACGCGCACTTTGTGATAAAAGAATTGGCTACGGCGTTCGAGGGAAAGGTCGATCTGCTTCCGTTGACGAAAGAAAAGTACATCTCTTTCACGAAGAATGTCAAGGGGACGGGCATCGACGGGAAGAAGGAGGTGAAATGCAGATTCATCGACTCGTATAAATTTTTGGCCTCGAGTCTGGATTGGCCTCGATTCTGTTGTTGGCGGACGTGTTCGAGAATTTCCGATCGCAGTGCATCGCGAGCTACGAGCTGGACCCCGCGTATTACTGCACGTTGCCAGGGTTCACGTGGGACGCGATGCTAAAGCACACAGGCATCGTTTTCGAATTGCTCACCGACGTGGACATGGTGATGTTCGTGGAACGCGGAATATGCGGCGGTCTGAGCCAGTGTTCCCATCGTTACGCGCGCGCCAACAACAAGTACTTGCCCACGTACGATCCCGCGAAACCGTCGACGTACCTCATGTATTTCGATGTGAACAACCTATACTGTTGGGCAATGTCTCAATGTATGCCGTACGGAGGACTTCGATGGATCGACGACACCGAACGCATAGCCAATTTCAATTTAAACTCCATCCCCGTCGACGGGCCTGAGAGTTACTTCCTAGAAGTGGACCTTGAGTACCCAAGGGAACTTCACGATTCGCACGCAGATCTCCCGTTTTGTCCAGTACGCGAACAACCAATCGATGGAAAACAGACAAAACTGCTGGCGACATTACACAACAAGGAACGATACGTAATACATTATCGGTACTTGCAACAGTGTTTACGTCACGGTTTACGTCTTCAAAAAATTCATCGAATTCTGGAATTCAAACAGTCTCATTGGCTTCGTGATTACATACAATTAAATACTGACTTTAGAACTCGAGCGACTAGTGATTTTCGAAAAAACTTATATAAATTAATGAATAATGCAGTATTTGGCAAAACGATGGAGAATGTGCGAAATTGTGTGGACGTAAAGTTGGTTACGCGTTGGGATGGACGATACGGTGCGGAGGCTCTGATCGCCAAACCAAATTTCCACAGCCGTGCAATTTTTTCAGAAAATACGATCGCCATACAGTTAAACAAATTAAACGTTTTATTCAATAAACCTATATACGTAGGTATGAGCATATTGGATGTATCGAAGGTGCGTTTATACGACTTCCATTATGAATACATGCTTCCAAAATTTAGCAAACATTGCAAAATTCTCTACACTGACACCGATAGCTTAATTTATAAACTCGATTGTGAAGACGCGTACGAGATAATGAAGTGTGATGTCATCAGTCGATTTGATACGAGCGATTACGCAGCGGACAATCCATAAACCTTGAATTTTGCAGGTCCAGCAATCTTTATATTGTTATATACGGTGCTTAAAAGCTTGTTGGAAATTGTTGGAGTAACATCACATGGTCGCATTTCGATAGTCCTATGTTTTCGTGCATTATACTCTACAACTAGATACGGTAACACATTGATCCATTTGTAGGTACCGTTGAGAGTAAATTGTTTCCACATGTTGTTCTTCAATGTTCGGTTGAATCGTTCCACGACAGATGCCTTCATCACAGAATGCGTTGAATAATGGTTAATACCATATTTTGTCAAGAGCTTCTGCACTTCAGTATTGTAGAATTCTCTTCCTCGATCTATATGCAAATTTTTAGGATATCGTTTTCGAAATATCTTTGCGAACGCTTTAGCTACCTCCCCGCCACTTTTAGTCTTTAGCGATACAGCCCATGCGTACTTGGAGAACACATCGATAACAGTAAGTATATACTTGTTACCACCATTCATACGCGCATGAGGTTGCATGTCGGCGAGATCTGCTTGCCATAGATTGTCGAACCCATGCACTACAACCCGTCGTCGTGGAATAATTCGTCTGGCTGGAGTGTGAAGTTCCTCCACTAATTGTATCTTTTCTTTGCTCATGTTGATAATTAGAGAAACGGACAGAAGAAATCTATGATGTATGAAAGTAATCGCAAGATGCAATCGGTGAATGTTATATCAACATTGGATTTGTTTTCTTCCATTTGCTCATCTTCTATGGTAGCTTTAAGATGCATTCTCGCTAGAGACTGACGTCTTTCAAAGTGTACAAATATATTTATAACACTGAAAGTATCTTGACTACTTTTATTTCAAATGGAATTCAACATAATTATGTAATTTATTGATTTCATCCATTATTTCACGTCGTAGTGCGGAACATTTAGCGTCACATCCTTGCTCTGCGTCAGAAAAATAGTTTTTAGCTAGGTGCTGCAATTGTTTTACTTCCTCTTCAGTATTATTCTCGGAATGTAATCTGACTTGTTGGATAGCTTCTCCCATTTCATTAGACATCTTTGAAATTTTCTCGTGTGTTTCTTTATACATCTTTAAATTGTTCTTCTCCAATTGATTCACCGTTTTTAAAATATTTTCTATTTTTTTATCCAAGCATACCTTGTTCACAGCATCAGTATCATATTTTGGATCCGGTAGACGTCTTATGTTTCTGTTTCTTGCATAGAAGGTTTCACCATCAAGACAAAGCGCGCTTCGTCGGACGTAATTCTTGCACGCTGCATCATCCTTGTTTAATTCGCTGCGTAACGTAACCCCAACCTTGTTGATTGACATCGTAAAATGTACTGGTAAAGATGATTGGTATAGTCTTTAATTTATAATCAAACCTGTTTCACGGAGCTCTTCTATGATTGACATGATTTCATTGTCATGACTTGTGTGGCCGACGGCTCGTGATGATGACAGCAACCTTAATCTATTTACCAATTCGTTTGGATCATCCCAGTGCACATAATCAATCGTATTACTGGTAACAGTCATGTGCTTTGGCAAAGGCGGTTGGGATAAGCCACTTCCATCACGCAGATTCAATATTTTTGTAATTACATATTTATATTTGTATCCCTTGTTAGCCACTATAGGCTTACCAGCATTATGCTTGCGTCTGTGAGCATTTGTCGACAACAGTATGCTTTTGTATTTCTGTTCATCTTCCTCTGTGTCTATGGTGTTATCGGGAATTTTTTTAAAAATGCGTTCATAAAGACCTGGTGTCCCCTTGTACCATATACCACCAATATTCATATTATCGTTCCCATCAACATCAAATTTTTTATCTCCAATCATCATCACATTGCTTTTAAAGTACACACCGTAAACGTTAGCACTTTGCTTTTTAGTGTCTATGAAAAACAAGTGCAAGTATTTCTGTGACAACGGTCCGAGATGTTCATTCAGATATGTATTGGCTTCTTCGTGACATTCAGGGTTCATAGTAATTTCATGTATTGACACTTCAAGAACATTTTCTTCAGGACTTTCTTGTAGTGGACACCCCCCTTCCTTTTCCGCATTTTCTTCGTTAATATTTTGGTCACAAACGTTTTGTTCGTGAATATTTGGTATGGGGTCTACTTGTTGAGGAGGCTGCATACAAAGTCTTTTCGGTACTGCAATACGGCGATAAGGTGTAGATTTTATAGGTGTTGATGTTGCTGGACGCAATCTCTTCAATCTGCGAATTTTTGGTAGAACATTCGACACAAGTGGTTGCTGATGAGGTGATAACGATGGTGTTGTCGACTGTGAAGATGATGTCATTTGAAGAACTGACTCAGGGGACTATTTCGTGTTTTCAACTAATTGTTTCAGAGATTCAATCACTGGTTTAAAATGTTGTTCTGCTATTACATCAGCATCCACTTTTCCCATCTTTAGAGCTAAATATTTGTTACGTATAGCTTCACTCGTTTTTGCAATCTCTTTCGTTAACACCTCTGTGTCTTCCTCCTTTTTCTTTCTTCAACACAATTTTGTTCCATATTAAAATTACAAACGTTTAACACCCGTTCGAAACACGATTTTTACTATTCAAAACAAGTTTGAAACGTGATTGTTATAGTTATAAACGCGGTGGTTAGGAGTAGGAGCGGTAGAGAGAACAGGTCGGTGTAGCAGAGTAAGAGTTTAGGAGGTTTTTAGTGAGGAAGTGAGGTGGAGAGTGGATAAGGTGGAGTGAGAAGGAGGAGGATAGGGAGAGGGTAGAGTGGAAGTGAAGGTGAAAGAAAGGGTAAGAGAGAAAAGTAAGGATTTGTGGGTTTAGTGAGAGGTGCTAGTAGAGAGGTTAGGGCGAGAAGAGGGCAAAAGGTGCGAAAAGGAGAAAAGAATAGGAGAGGTGGCGACATCGTGCGAGTGTGGGAAAGTGTGGGATTAGAAACAGAGCGGTAAAGTAGGGAGCTTAAGTGGAGACAAGTAACAGGAGAATTGGAAAGATGCAGGAAGGAAAGGAAGTGATAGGAGCAGAAACAGGGAAGAAAAAGGGTAGACCAGCAAAGATGGAAAGCTTATTCAGGGAAAGGAGTGGTAGTGAGAGTAGTAATAGGTCAATGGAAGATTATGTGAAAAGGAGCAGGGAGGAGTTCGAGGGAATAGGACGAGAGGAGGAAGACGAAAGGGCTTTTAGGAAAAGTAAAAAGATGGGAGTAAAAAGTAAAAGTAGGAGGTACAAGTAAGTATAAGTAAGGAGTAAAAGTAAAAAGTAGGAGGAGAATTAAAGGAGATGATGTTAGAAATAAAGAGGGAAATTAGGACGGGAATGGAGGAAGTGAGAGACCAGACGGGGGAGATAAGGAGAGAGATGAGAGAAATGAGGGTAGAGTGGGAAAAAAGAGAAAAAGAATGGGAAGAGAGATGGGGCAAAGATAGAAAGCGTAGAAAAAAAAGCAGAGAAGATGGGAAAAATAGAGGTAGAAATTGACAGGATGGCGAAGAGGTTGGAGAAATTAGAGAGTGAGAAAGGAGGAGAGGCTAAGGGGAAAGAAAGTGAGTGGATCGATGCAAAGGAGAAAAAGCTAGGAGAAGTGGAGTGGAAGATAGAGAGGGGAGAGACAGAAGAAAGAAAAAGAAATGTAGTAGTAAGAGGAATAAAAGAAGAAGAGGGAAAGGCGGTGGAAAAGGAGGTAGAAAAATTATGGGGGGTATTGGAAGTAAAGGGGGAGATAGAGTGGATGAAGAGGATCGGGAGAAAGGAAAATGGGAAAGGGGGCATGGTGTTGGTGAGGATGAAAACTTGGGAAGGAAAGAGGGAAGTGATGCAAAGGAAGAAAAATTTGAGAGGTAGGAAAGAGAGAATTGAGGACGATTTGACGGAGAGGTAAAGGAAAATGCAGTGGAATGTGAGCAGGATAGCGGACGAGGAGGCGAGAAAAGGCAGGAGAGTGCGGGTAGGATACAGGGGCACGTGGATAGACGGAATATGGTGGAAATGGGACGAGGACGAAGGGAAGTTAGTAAGGAGAAGAAAGGAGGAAAGGGAAGAGGGGCAGAAGGGAAAGGAGGAGGGTCAGAAAGGAAAGGAAAATGAGTCGGGGGACTAGTGGGGAAAAGGGAGGGGATAGGACAAGGGGAGAGGAGCTTGGTGCGGGTAGATAAAGCAAAGAAGAGGAAGGGAGGGAGAGAAATAGGAGAAGCAGAGCTGAGGGTGGGCTTCTGGAATGTGGCGGGTTTGAAGAAAAAGGGAGAGGGCTTTTGGGAAGAGGTGAAGGAATGGGATGTGGTGGGGTTAAGCGAGACATGGATAAAGGAGGAAGAGTGGAAATGGATGAAAAGGAGACTCCCAATGGGGTATAGATGGAAGTGGCAGAATGCGGAAAGAAGGAGTGAGAGGGGGTATGGTAACAGGGGTGAAGGAGGGAATAGAGGAAGGTGATAATATAGTGGACAAGACGGAAGGGGTAATGGAGAGAAGAGTGAGATGGGGAGGAGAGTGGTGGAGAATTGTCACGGTCTATATGAGGGAGGAAAGGGAGAACATCTGGGAGGAGCTGAGGGAGAGAATGAAGGTCTCAGTAGGAGAAATAGCGATAATAGGAGGGGACTTCCATGCGTGGACGGGGGAGGAAGGTGGATGGAGAATAGAAGAGGAAGGGGAAGAGAGAGAAACGAAATCTAAAGATAAGGTGATAGACAAGGAAGGAAGGAAAATGTTGCAAATACTGGAAGAGGAGGGGTGGGGGATAGTGAACGGAGGGATAAGGGGGGATGAGGCAGGTGAACTGACTTTTGTAGGAGGTAGAGGAGAGTCAGTAATAGATTATGTGCTGGGAGACTGGAGAGTGAGAAAGGCGATAGAGGAGATGAGAGTGGGAGAGGGAATAGAGTCGGATCATATGCCGCTGGTGGTAAGGATAAGAGGGAAGAAGGGAATGGAAGGGGGAAAGGGGAAGATGAAAAACGAGGGAATAAGGACTATGAATTGGTCGGAAGAAGGAATAGAGAAATACAAAAAGGGAATGGAAGGGTGGAGAGCAAGAGGCGAGAAAGGGGAGCAAATAAGGGAACAACTTGTGGACGCGATCAGGAAGGCGGTGAAATGGAAAATGAAAGGAAAAGGAGGGGCGGAAAATAGGTGGTGGGACAGGGAGTGTAGAGAGAAGGGGGAAGTGAGGAGAGAGCTCAGGAGGTGGAGAAAAGGGATAGGGACGAGAGAGGAGTTTACAAAGGAGAGAGGGGAGTATAGTAAATTATGCAAGAGGAAGAAGGAGCAGGAAAAGGAAAAGTTCATGAGGGAGGCAAAGGAAGCAAATACGGAGGAAAAAGTATGGAAGCTGGTGAAGCGGGAGAGAAGGAGAAAGAGAGCGGGAGGGGGTGAGGGTATAAAGGAGGAGGAATGGAGGGATTATTTTATGGGTCTGACGGGAGGGGAGGGGAGCAGGGTGATTAGAGAAGGAGATACTAGGGACGGGAGTGCAAGAGAGGAAGAGGGGGAAGGGGTGATAGAAAGAGAGGAGATAACGTAATAAGGAAGCTAAAGAAAGGGAAGGCAGCAGGGAAAGATGGCATTACAAATGAGGCATGAATATACGGGGGGAGGAGGTGGAAGAGGCTTTGTGGAGGGTGTGTAATGGGGTATGGAAGGGGGAGCGATGGCCGGACGAGTGGAGCGAGGGAATTATAGTGCCAATCCTAAAGAAAGGTAATGGGGATAGGGTGGAGGAGTACAGGGGTGTGACCTTAATGGACACAATGTACAAGATTTACATGGCCATCCTAACGAGAAGGCTAGAAGAGGAAGTGAAAAGGAAAGGAATAGTGCCAGAAAACCAGGTTGGGTTTAGGAAAGGAAGGGGGGTGATGGATAACATATATGCAATAAATTATATGGTGGGGAGAAGGATAGAGAAAAAAGGAGGGAAAATGGTGGCACTATTCGTTGACTTTAAGGCGGCATTCGATAGGGTAGAGAGGGGAAAGATGTCACAGACGATGGTGGAGAGGGGAGTGAGTAGGGGATTGGTGGACAGAGTGGGAGAGGCTTATAGGGAAACGAGTTGAAGAGTGAGAGTAGGGGATAAGGTGGGGGAGGAGTTTTGAAATAGTAGGGGGGTCAGGCAGGGATGCCCGCTGAGCCCTCTGCTGTTCAATGTATTTTTAGCAGACATGGAGGAGAAGCTGAAGGAGGGAGGGTGGGGAGGGGTGAAGGTAGGAGCAGAGAACGTTTATGGGTTGGCATATGCAGATGATGTGGTTTTGGTAGCAGAAGAGGAGTATGTAGAGCAGAAAGGGATGGAGGTAAATGTGCAGAAAACAAAGGTAATAAGGTTCAGAAAAGGAGGGGGTAGAATGAAGAAAGTAGTATAGAAATGGAAGGAAAATACTATCGAGGAAGTGAAACAATTTGTATATCTGGGATACAGATTGGAGAGGAACGGGGGGCAAGAAGGAGAATAGGGAAGAGTAGGTTTGGGGGGGAATGGGGAAAGAGGATGAAACTCTTTGAACGACTGGTGGAGAGCGTGTTGTAGTGATGGGCGATACAGTATCGATATTTCGAATATCGATACTTTTCAACCTAAATATCGATATTTTGTATCGATGTTTAATGTGACGATATATTCCAGTATCGATACTTAATTTATGAATATCGATATTTTAGCAATAATTATATAAGTAAGTAAGTAAATATATTTCCTTCAAGAATTACATAATTTCGCATTATTCCTGAAGATTTCTAGTATTTATGAATATCGATGTTTTAGCCATGTGGCAATATATAAGGCGTGCGTAATATGAGTGTCCCATTGCGCATAATGGTGACTAGTAGAACAACCAATCAGAAGGGTCCTTACCACGCCACGCATAATATAATTGGCTGTATTCAATAGACTCAACAGATTTTACGAGATTTTACTTTATATGGTAGAAATCTAGTAAATTCATTCAACGGTTCCGTTGAACGCAGCCATCGCAGCCATTGGTATCCAGCGTATCCAGTCAGTAGAATTTTTCATTGTTTTTCATTTGCAATTTGAATTTCGTGCATGTGTCGAATGAGTAATAAAACGGAATAAATTTTCTGACCTTAAAAAGGTTAGTATCATAATATTACTTATGTAATTATGGATTTTTCATCAAAATGTTGAGATTTACATAAATTTAATTCTTTTATGCATGCAATTAAAAAAATATAACCTAAGTAAAAATGTGTATGCACGTGCTTGCCACTTTAATTGCTTTAATTGAATTATATTTTCAGCGTTGGTGTTGATGACATTGGTAATGGTGCATGTGTGTGTGTTGTGAATTGCTTCCAACCAGATAATTTCTGTTTTGTTATCAGCTGTAATATACGCAATATAGATTTTAACAGTATGCATCCAAATTTTTTATAACTATATTATCAAAATATATTCTTTTCATAAATTTTGCATTTGGAATATAATTTAAGGGATTTTTAAAATCGCTACATATTTTTTATTTTAGTGCCACCAAAGAGCATTGTGTGGAGATATTTTATAAAAACACGTACGGGAGGTAAATGTAAAATTTGCCAGCAGGACGTAAAAACTAGTGGTAACACCACAAATTTAAGATTACATCTTGGACGTTCCCATCCTAAACTAAAAATGGTTGCTGACGATACAACAGTCGAATGTACGCAAAACCCAAAAAGGAGACATCAAAATGAAGAAGAGGATGATGCTTTATCAATCGAAAATTTTGATGAAGACGTTCCATCTCCTGCATCATCAACATCTTCATTATCATTACCATCCACATCAGGTGTGTCAAGCATACAGAAAAAAAAACAACTTAGACTGGACACTGCATTTTCAAAGCAAAAGTCTTTTGAAGTTGGTGGCTCAAAAGCAGCAGATATAACAAATAAATTGTTATTTATGATCACAAAAGACAATTTGCCATATCAAACGGTTGAAAATGAAGGGTTTAAAACATTCGTAAAGGCTCTTGCACCATTATATAGCATTCCGAGTAGAAAAACTATCACAACCTTAATTGAAGAAAAATATGAGGTCTTGTCAAATAACATAAAAGCACAGTTATCAACAGTAGAACACTTGTGTCTTGCTACTGACATATGGACTGACCCCTTAAATGTTAAAAGCTTTTTGGGCGTTACCTGCCATTTCATATGTGAAAAAAAATATAAATCGATAACGATTGGCGTGACTGAATTAAATGAAAGACACACTGCTGAATATCTCGAAATGTGGTTATTAAAAATAATAGAAGAGTGGAAAATACACAAGGATAGCAGCATTATTGTAGTTGTTTCAGATAGTGCAGCGAACATAAAGAAAGCCATAAAAGGCGCTTTTGGTGCTGATAAGCATTTATCGTGCTTTGCCCATACCTTAAATTTAGTGCCAACTTCCATAATAGAGTCGAATGAAAGTGTAAATTCAATATGTAAAAAAGTTAAAACAATAGTGACACATTTTAAAAAATCGGTAGTTGCTGCAGATAAATTACGTGCGATTTCTCATTTAAAATTAGTACAATCTGTAGAAACTCGTTGGAATTCCACATATTTCATGCTCTGTAGATTTTTAGACTTATCCGATCAATTAGCTGGAATACTATTGCAAAATCCTTCAGCCCCACCCATGTTGACAGCAGTCGAACTACAAACTGTTAAAGAATTTGTAAATATTTTAAAACCCTTTGAAGATGCGACGAACATAGTATCTGGAGACATGTACTTAACAGGCAGTAAAGTAATTCCAGTGGTAAATACGTTACGTAGAAATTTGCAAATTTCAAGTCCTGAAACCACTATCGGAATTAAATTAAAGCAACTTTTAATAGAACAATTTCAACAAAGGTTTGACTGTATTGAGCAAGTAACTGCTTTAGCCATTTCAACTATTTTAGATCCACGTTTTAAACAAATTCATTTTTCTAATAAAATAGCATGTTCCCACGCCATTAATAAAATTACAAGGTATGTAAATAGTTCAATTGCAAGCAGTACTACAAATGCGATTCAAAATGCACAAAACATATCAAATGAGGATGGAACGAAGGAAAATTTTTGGTCGTACCATGAAAATTTAGTTTTAAACAAATCAAAAGAAAATATGAATTACAACCCAAACGAAATGCCAGAAGATTTTAAATATTATTTAAATCAACCACCGATTAAAATGACAGATTGCCCTATTCAATTCTGGAATCAATTTAACCATTCGCCGTTGAGCAAACTAGCCCAAAAATATGTATCCGTGATAGGAACATCAGTATCGCCTGAACGACTATTTTCTAAAGCGGGTAGGATTTTAAATGAATCTAGAAATCGTCTAACTGGCGAACACCTTCAACAATTATTATTTTTAGGTTCTCTGTCTATCGAAGACTGGCATTTTGATTAATGTAAATATTAAATGTATTTTATTATTTTATTATTATTATTATTATTATTATTGTTACTATTATCCTCATTTGACTTTTGTATTTTGGTCGCTTGGAATGGCTATCTAATTAAAGTATGTCCGATCCATTTGCTATGATTGTTTTTATTTGTTAATATGGAGTATGGGGCTGTTCATATTACTATAACTATTAGTATATTTTTTCTATTATTTGTTAGTTTTGTATATGTATAATTATATAACCTCCACTGTTTTAAAAATTTTAAATATAATTAGGTTTATTATAAATAAAACACTTAATTTGAACGAATATTGATTCTTATTCCTAAAATTCTAATGTAATGTATACATATGTATTGATATCCATAGTATCGATAATATCGATAATATCGATGTTTATTCCCGATTTTGATGTGTATCGATACTTCGGTCGTCGATACGTATCGATACGAAATATCGATACAATTTCAAAATATCGCCATCCCTAGCGTGTTGCTGTTTGGGGCGGAAATATGGGGGTGGAAGGAAAGAGAGGGAGTGGAAAGGGTGCAAGACACCTATATAAGATGGGTGTTCAGGTTAGACAGCAGGACACCCGGGTACATGGTGAGAGAAGAGGTGAAGAGGGATAAGTTGAGGATAAAAGCGGGAAGGAAGGCAATGGGGTTGGAGGAAAGGCTAAACAGAGGAGAGGGAGGGGGAATCGCAAGACGGTGTTGGAAAGAAATAAAAAGAAGAGCAGAGGAAAGGAAAGGAGGAGGGTGGGAACAGGAAAGAAGGAAATTCTATAAGGAAAGAGGGTATGCAGCAAGCGAAATTATGGTAAGAAGAGAGCAAGGGTGGGAGACGAGAGAAATGCTGGAGATGAGAGATAGAGAGATAGAATGTCAGGAGAGGGAGGGGAGAATAAGAAGGTCTAGATACAACGAATGGTATAGGGAAACTAGGGTTGAGGGGATGCCGAGATACTTAAAAGGAAAGGTTAAAGAAGAGGACATAGTGAGAATCGCAAGATACAGGATGGGGAACGAAATGAGAGGGGGCAGATACTGGGAGGAGGAGGAGAAAAGGAAATGTAGGGTCTGCGGGGCGGAATTGGAGACATGGGACCATGTGTTGGAGAGATGCACAGGGGGAGGTGAAGTGGGAATAGGGGAAAGAATTGAAGGCATTTTAAGGGATGATGGAAGAGGCCTGGGATGGGTGGAGGAGAGGGATAGGGCGGTGAGAGTAAGGGAAGGAAGAGAGGAGAAGGGGGAAGGGAGGAGAAGAAACAACGGCAACGAGCGGGTGAAGCAAGATCTAGTTGATAAGTACATGTAGAAAATAAGTAAAGCGAGCGAGAGTATAAAGGAATGTATTATAAAGAGCGGGTAGGAGGCGAAGCGAGCGAGAGCATAAAGGAGAGAAGTATAAAGAGCAGGTAGGAGGCGAAGCGAGCGAGGTTGCGAAATGGCGATGCGATGCGAGAGACGATGTCCGGAACAACGTACACACATAGACAGACCACCGCCTATGAAAAAAGATTGTTTTCTATGCGTACAAAAAGAGGGGCAGGACTAGTAAATAACCTTATAAACAAATTACCATTTGAGTTACACGTACCAGGATATCAATTTTGTGGGCCAGGTACACATCTAGACAAACGCTTGGCTTGTGGTGATCGAGGTATAAATCCGTTGGATTCGGCCTGTCGAGATCACGACATTGCGTACTCTCAAAATAAAGACTTGAAGAATCGTCACGAAGCAGATCGAGTTTTAGCTGATCAGGCACGTCAGCGCATAACTGCGAAGGACGCTACACTTGGCGAGAAGATAACTGCTGCAGGTGTTTGGACTGCGATGAAAGCTAAGACGAAACTTGGTATGGGGTTCAAGAAGACAAAGACCAAGAGCAATAGCAGTAAGAAGAAGAAGAAGAAGGAATGCGTTTTACCAATAGCAAAGCGAGGCGGATTCCTTCCGTTTCTTTTACCTGCGTTGTCAGCTATAGGGGCGTTAACCAGTAGTGCAACTGGTGTAGCGAAGGCTGTTAACGATGCCAAGGCCGCATGGAAACAGCTAGAGAATTTGCAACGTCATAATCGTGCTATGGAAGGTCGAGGGCCTTATCTAACACCCTACAAAAAGGGAACCGGCTTAAGAAAAAAAAAAAAGTTCGATCCGCAAAACATTAGGTACACAACCAATGACAAACATTCAGCTAGAAAACATTAGGAAAAGAAATATACTGTATTTTCGCGGCGTGTATATGCGTGATAGTCTTCCATCGAGAGCAAAGGGAAATGAGAGTGGTATAGTGAATTTGGATGAAAGCAACGGTCCAGGAACTCATTGGGTTGCATACGTGAAACGTGGTAGTAACGTAAACTATTTTGATAGTTTCGGTAATCTATAGCCACCTGTGGAATTGATTGATTACTTTGGACCAAATACAAAAATTACTTACAATCATATGCGTTTTCAAAATTTCTTGAGGAAAACTTGGTATAAATTTATATTCTTCATGAATACGATTTCATTCCTAGTTTTATGCCTTTCGAATAAACATGGTATCATCCTCGTTGACACTTACATTAACAGGCAAGAGCAGCACACTCTCGGTCCAGTACTTTCCATCGATAGATTTGAGTGATGGTGAATATGAATTAGGCCTCGTAGATTTTCAAATATTTCACACAATACCCAATGTCGATGCGAGCAACAATAAATTTTATTTTGGTGATAACGACGAAGAAATTATAATTCCTGAAGGATCTTATGAATTGAATGCAATCGATAAATATTTACGACGTGAAATACTGAGAAGATATCCTGACAAGCATGATTCACACGATGATGAATATCCAATTGTGATACGTGCTTACAATAATACCATGGAGAGTGAGATTTATTGCTCGTATAAAATCAATTTCATGAAACCTAATAACATAGGATCGCTGCTTGGATTTTCTGTAAACCGTGTTCTTGCACCTAAACTGTATCATGAGTCAGACTTGCCTGTAAACATTATAAATATTGTTATTACGAGCGATGGGAGGAGGGGAGGGGGAAACCACGTGCTATTGCGAACGATGGGTAGAGGGGAGGGGGGGGATACCTTATGCTATTGCGTACGATGGTGTGAGGGTGCGGGGAAGGGGCAGATGCCACGCGCTACAGCGACCGATGGATGGATGCGGAGGTGCAATTGGGAGGAGGGGGAACGTGATGCATCGTGCTATTGCGCGAGGTGGTTACGAAGAATACGTGGAAGGGCCCTATCTTATGTTTATTGTATACATCGAGGATTCGCCACCGCCGCTAATCGAGGTGTTTTAATAATCAAAGTTAATTTATGATGTCCGGAATGACATACACCGTGCAGGTTCCAACACGTTTTTCGATTGCTTATTTCACGCGACTTTCGAATATTTATCCCTCGCCGTATCACCCCATGGTCCGTTGCACAGAGGAAGTGCGCAAGCATTCTCGGAATTGCTCGCCCTCTTTTTCTAGCGCGTTGCTCCTTCTCTAACGCGTACGTTTTTAAGAAAAATGATGCAACGGATTAAAAATGCGTCGTTGCCAAGACGGTTACGAAGAGTGAGCGTCGTAAGGGCTATCTTATGTTTATTGTATACATCGGGGATTCGTCGCCGCTAATCGAAGCACCATACACGCTTGAGTTTCGGCTAAAGAGATTCGAAGAATCTCTTCGCTGAAATTCAGATGTGTATCCACCGAGAAAGGTGGAACAGATTAAAAGAATGTGATGAAATTTAATTAGAGTATTAATAAGTGAACTCCAGGTCTTTCGAATATTTATCCCTCACCGTACCCCATAACGACTGCAAAGAGGAAGCGTGCAAGCATTCTCGAAATTGCTCGCCCTCTTTTTTTCTAGCGCGTTGCTTCTTCTCTAACGCATATGTTTTTAAGAAAAATGATGCAACGGATTAAAAATGTGTCGTTGCCAGGACGGTTACGAAGAGTGCGAGTGCGAACCGTATCTTATGTATACATCCTGGATTCGTCGTCACTAATCGAGGTGCCTCGAATCGCCTCGACTCGCCTCGACTCGCGGGACAATCGAGCGAGTCGACCGTCGCGTCGTCTGGGAAGACGTCGAATCGACGTTTGAGAAACGTGTCGCGACGGGGGCAGTGATAAACTTGAAGCATCTCGATCCGCACCCTTTTTTCAAAGACCCTCGCAGAATAGTGCTTTCGCGCGTTACGGACACAATCACCGAACACTCTAGTGTTGCAGTGAATATAGTGCTGAACGCGGAATTTGCGCTCAAGGACCAAACCGACGTTAAGAGTTTCGCAACGCGAAACCACGTACTGTTTACAACGTCAAATTTGCACGAATGGTTCGTGAAACGTGTGATGGAACCCCTCCTGGTGGCGATGGAGGAGTTTCAAGAACGCGACAGCGGATGGACGCTAGTGAATGTGGAAAATTTAATGATAATGTTACGTATCCAATCGATTTGATGAGATAACGATCTTGAACTTCGAGCGGCTAAAGTTCAAAATCGTTGTTTCGCTTGCGAGCAGATCCTGAGACCTATCGCTCGGGAGTAATTGAGGAAAATGTGGGTTAATAAACGAGAGTTGGTTATGATTAAATCCTTATTTATTTATTTCTATCGGTTTCAATAAGTTCTACTTAAATTTCTAAAACCTCGAGGGCTTCGGTCATTTTGACGATTTCCGATTCCTTCTGTAACTGCGTTTCTAATAACTTGAGGGCTTCAATTATCCCTCGAGGGACTTCGAATGTTTTATGAGTTAAGCGCGATCGAGAACGACGGTAATTTCGTCGGCGTGTGCGATTCAGACCCTTACAATAGAAGAGAGAAAATTATTATTATGTTGTGCCTGGCCAACGCCAAACGCGATGTCTTAATGATGCATCAGCAAAAAGCACGTTAGACGCGAGCCAAGGCAAAGGCGCGGTCTGCTAACTCAGCATTTCGGAACATTCCGTCGCTCCGCGACGATGTTGCTAGCCAGACCATATATTGGAGTGCCCGAACACCCCCCGCGTCAACGAATCAAGATAATAAAAGCCGCTCGCTGCCGCGAGACAGACAGATTCGAACATTGATTGTCAACGAGTAAAGATCGGAGAATTGTAACCAAGTTGTAATCTCCGTCAAGTTCAACAGTTAGACAATAAACGGGGCGTTATTGACAAATTAACCCGGCGAATTCTAATTCCTTAAACTGCTCACGGATCCTGCACAAAATCCCGCACAACATTTTGGCGGCAGCGGTGGGATTGCACGAAGGATTTCACGAAGGATTTTGCCAAGGATTGCACAGCAGACTGCACAAGGGATCTTGCACAGAAAATTCTGTGACGTGCCCAGGACGACCCATTCGAGGACCTGGAGGACTGCGACGTCGAGGACTGCCAAGTTTCGACGCCAGGAGGACCCTTGCATCGCTGAGGCAACCCGGACGAGAGGACCGACCGCCGCTACCGAGGTAGCACCAGCTGGGGTAGAACGAGCTTCGAGGAGACGTTCACCACGGCACCAAGGGCGACGAGCCCCAAAAAGGTAAATCTAACGTGCGAGCAAAACGGGCGAATTTGCTAACCATTGAACACCGCATCCATCTGCGAGGCTGTCACGGATCTGAGGACCGACGGCGCAGAGGGACAAGGAGACCGAGATTGCAACCGGAGACCACGTCTTAGAGGACAACAACACCTGTTGTCACCTATAGTCACACGAGCGCCAACGCTCCAGATAACGCTGCAAGGAGACACCCTGCACCGACTACGCTGCACCGCTTATCATCACCACTGGTTCCCGTACGAGAGGACGTCCGACCGATCCGACGGAATGTATGCGAGCGCAGTTTTGTGAGTAACTGATGCAAGCATTGTAACCGCCGTAGAAAACAAACGCGTGTGAATTATTGTAAACCAGAATCTTTAACCGTTAGAACGGCCTATGTATGTCAGTAGAAGACGAACGCGCGAGTAGACTCATTTTGCAATTTAGAAAAACATTATCCCGATCACTAGAGTCCTTTTTTGAAAAGAAATTAACGTTCGATCGAGGCAGTGACGAACAATCAAGCTTTCCTGAAATACCAAAGCCGTTCAAACGACGCTTGCGAGTGCCGAAAATCGAATCAGACATCGATAACACCTCCGAGTCAGGAACGTCAACCGTCAACGAAAATAATTTTGTTACCCCTACACGCGAATACCGCACCAGTTGGGCAGATTTCAGTTTGTTAGATAGAACCATGCAACAACAAGACGCTCAACCCGCACCCGCTGTGGACGTAGGAAGAGCATCCGTTATATCCGCGATAAAATTAGTTCGCGAATATCAGGCAAATACCACAGACGAATTACTTCAATTTCTTGGATCCTATAAAAACGCGGTACAATTGATCTCTCCCCATGACCACAACTTGTTCTTGGAAACCGTGATAAACACTAAAATTTTGGGAAAGGCAAACAGAAGCATCAGGTATAGGCAGATTAACGATTTCGAAACGCTTGAGACTACCCTGAAACAATTGTTCATGAGACAGCGATCTAGAGGCATAGTGGAAGCAGAATTTCATTCGTGTACCCAAGGCGAGAGAGAAAGTATTCAAACATTTGCAGCTAGAGTAGAAAAGCTAGCAGCTGAGCTATCCGAACTGTCGATACGACCACACGTAGATAACCAATTAAATGCTGAATTAGTGGCAGTGGTACAGGAACGGGCAATAGACGTTTTCACACTTGGTTTAAAGGAGAATATAGGGATCATAGTACGGACTTGTAAACCCGAGACACTTGACGCAGCAATCGTGGCCGCACTAGAGGAAGAGCAAGCCAGAGGGCTTCGCGGCGCGTATTCTAAAAAATCCGAAACTTATCGAAACAGGACCGGAGAAGGGTCAAGTACAGTACGTTGCAACAAGTGCAACCGAACGGGACATTCAGAAAGAAATTGTTATGCGCGATTAAGTATGCCGCGGGCAGGAATACCGCGACCAGGAACAGTAAAAAGAGAAGTATAGCGTGTCACGGTAACTTGCAATTACTGTAAGAAGCTAGGACATCTGATCAGAGACTGCAGAGCTAGGGAACGAGCTAATAATCGAGATCACAGACCCGCGTATGATAGGCGCGATAACAGGAATAATACAGTCGCGACTACGACCACTAACACACCAGTAACGTATCGCAGACCCGCGAACGCGAACCGCGAGACAAATGCTGAAAGGACAGTAAATGTCGAGCCGAGAGTGGACTCGTATCGCGTAAACATAGTAGCTTCTCCCGCACTAAAAAACATTATTGAAATCAAAGCACCAGAGTTAAAGACCGGTAGAATAAACATGCTAGTAGACACAGGCGCGGATATCACGTTGTTAAAGATAGGAAAGGTACTCGGTGACGTATACGCTGAAAGTGAAACAATATCCTTAAAGGGCATAGCCGCCGTAGAGATAAAAACATTGTGCTTGATACACTTGAATATACAGGTCGGAGATGAGATAATCACGCATCCTTGTCGGTTGGTACGAGACGATTTCCCCATACTATCTGACGGAATCCTAGGACACGATTTCATGACGGAACACGACGTTTGCATCAAAGTAAACCAACATATCGAATTATACGGAATAAGACTCCCGTTCCAAACCAAAGACCGTATAGCTTTGACACCGCGAACTGAAACGATAGTTCTTGCGAAAACCGATAACACAGGCGAAGGCATAGTAAGAGGCCGGTCAATCAAACCGGGAATATTCATAGGAAACGCGTTAACGATCGGAAATCACGGTAGATGCTTAGTAAGCGTAATGAACACGACGAGCGATGACGTCCTTGTAGAGACCCCGACTGTGAAACTAGAGACGTATAAGACAGACGTTGACATTGACCCTCCAGATAACGAACGAGACGACTCACCGACGTTCGAGGTACGAGTTTTGCGCGGTAGAGATAGGATGCAGGCTATCCGCGTTGGTCTTAAAACAGATCATCTGAATGAAGAAGAAAAAGCTAATTTGTTAGAAGTTTGCGATAATTTCAACGACACTTTTTATTTAGATGGAGATCAGCTAGGGCATACGTCAAAATGTGAACACTCTATCCCGACACTCAAAGAAACAGAACCAATAAATGTTAGACCATATAGATTGCCGCAAATACATAAAGAAGAAGTAAATAGACAGGTAGAGAAAATGATAGACGAGGGAATAGTTAGGACAAGCACTAGCCAATGGAACGCAACTCTATTAGTAGTTCCTAAAAAACCGGACGCTTCAGGAAATCCCAGGTTAAGAGTAGTCGTCGATTTCCGAAAACTAAACAAAGTAACAGTAGGCGATTCTTATCCATTGCCGAACATAACCGAAATACTAGACCAACTGGGAGGCGCGAAATATTTCTCTACTTTAGATTTAGCATTCGGGTTTCACCAAATTGCACTAAAAGAAGAAGATCGCGAAAAAACAGCATTCTCGACTCCATATGGCCATTATGAATACACTCGAATGCCATTTGAATTAAAAAACGCGCCCGCGACCTTTCAAAGATTAATGAACACGGTATTAGCAGGATTGCAAGGCATAAAATGTTTCGTTTATTTAGACGACATAGTAGTTTACGGATGTTCGTTAAAAGAGCACCAGGAACGACTAATTTCGATTCTCAGTCGCATACGTGAAAGTGGTTTAAAACTTCAGCTTAGCAAATGCGAATTTTTACGAAAGGAAACCGTATACTTAGGACACGTAATAACGGAAGACGGAGTAAAACCAGACCCGTCCAAACTAGAAGTTGTACAAGACGTACAATCATTCCTGGGACTAGCAGGATATTACAGAAGATTTATAGAACATTTCTCAAAAATCGCGAAACCCCTTACGCAGTTGTTGAAAAAGGATCAAGGATTTAGATGGACTGACCAAGAACAGGAAGCTTTCGATATTCTAAAGGAAAAACTAACCACCGCCCCTCTTCTTCATTACCCCGATTTTTCCAAACCATTCATTCTTACGACCGATGCGTCAGGAAAGGCGATAGAAGCGATTTTATCTGAGGAAAAGATAGGACAGGATCCTCCAGTTGCATATGCGAGTAGAGTATTAAACAAAGCGGAAACAAACTATAGCACTATCGAGAAAGAATTATTAGCGATAGTGTGGGCAACTCAACATTTTCGACCTTATTTATACGGTGTTAAATTTACGATAGTGACGGACCATAAACCACTCACTTGGCTTTTTAACGTAAAGGACCCTGGTTCCAGATTAATAAGATGGAAATTAAAATTAGCCGGATACGACTACGTGATAGAGTACAAAGCCGGTAAAACAAATAAAAATGCTGACGCGTTTAGCAGAATGTTCGTAGTAAAGAGAGGAAGAGGTAGGCCCAGAAAATAGATAGTAGCACAGCGCGCGACGACCGAAACATTAGACGACGGTAGCGATAGCGACGAACAGACGCCAGAAGAAGACATAAACGAAGAAGCACACGAGACAATATATACAGAGGACGAAATAAAACGCATTCTACGTGAATACCACGATACTCTGCTAGGTGGACACTTAGGCATTAAACGAACACTAGACAGAATTAAGCTAAACCATTCATGGCCCAGCATGAGAAAGGACATCGAAAACTACGTTTCTAAATGTGAAAAGTGCCAAAAGAACAAACTAGCTAGAACTTTCAAAACTCCGATGGTTATCACCGACACGCCTAAGGAACCTTTCGAAAAATGTGCCCTAGACATAGTAGGACCACTACCCGAAACGAATAGACGAAATAAATACATTCTAACTTTTCAAGACCTACTAACGAAATTTAGCAAAGCCATACCGATAGAAGACCAAGAAGCTAACACCGTAGCTAAGGAATTCGTCACGAAAATTGTGTGCGAATACGGTATTCCGGACAAAATTTTAACCGATCAGGGAACTAATTTCCTAAGCCAAGTATTTAGAAACGTTTGCAAACTACTAAAAATCGACAAAATCCAAACTACTTCCTATCACCCTGAGTCGAACGGGGCCCTAGAACGCAGCCATCGCACCCTAGTCGAATATTTAAAACATTTCGTCAACGAAGATCAAACCGATTGGGACGAATGGCTACCATACGCGATGTTTACTTATAACACGACCCCTCACACGACTACAGGCTACACACCCTACGAACTAACATTCGGACGACGAGCTACCTTACCGACGGCACTACAACAAAATCCGAAACCCTTGTACACGTACGATAAATACGCGGAAGAATTACGCGAAAGATTACGATCAACCAACGGTATCGCGCGTGAAACAATACAACGATGTAAACGAAAATCAAAAGACTATTACGATAAAAAGACGAAAGAAAAACGTTTTAAAATAAACGACTTAGTATTACTAAAAGACGAGACGCTAAGACGCGGACGATCTAGAAAGCTAACACCCGCGTGGGTTGGACTGTATAAAATTGCCGCGACGCACGACAATCACAACTACACGATCACGAAAGGGAAAAAACTTTTACGCGTGCATACGAACAGATTAAAGAATTACGTGGATTAATACGCGAACCGACTTAAAATTAGCGTTAATAATTATTTAAAACTAAATGATCGGATTCAGGGACCGCAAGAGGATAGGAGTCAGAATAGGAAGAACACAATGACACTCGCAGATAAACCTTTAAAATTTCAAATATATTATCGCAAAATTATCCAATTGCAAATTTCAAAAATCGGGCCACTCCACCCAGTTCGGGTACAGCTCCGTTCTAAGGAGGGCCCGCAACCCCCAATAATCGGGCTCGTAGCCCCAATCTTCGATTTCCTCCATCCATAGGGCGTAATACTTTCGGTACCACCGGACCCGGTCCCGGTACCCAAGGCTAACATAGCCCTCAACTCGGGGATATTCCTCGCGCTGTAACAAACAAATTCACGCCAAAATTAAATACTATTCACAACTCCCACGTCACAATCCACTAGCACAATCAAACAATAACGAAACTTACATATCTAGCGAAGACTTCCTCGCGCTCTTTGTCGAAGATGTGCCACATTTTAATTTTTTTATTTTTCTTACTCCTCTTTCTCTGAACAACCAACCTCGTTAACGACAGAATGAAAGCCCGCGACTCAATTCGCGAAATATATACCGTAAACATCTCCCTTCAACCAAGAGCCCAGAAGACGAAGACAAAGTACCTTACGTTAGGAAAACTTTATCTCTAAACGCAACAATGCGCCTCGAAGCACGACTGAATTCCTGCGACAAAGCGACGCTCAGAAAATATACAGAACAAATTATATATTTTTCAGATTTCTCGCTCTCTCTATAACACTATCGCTCACGCAAAATCCGACAACCCAAACAGACTATACAATAGAAGAATTTCAACATCGACCAGGAATATACTTCGAGAAAATAGGCGATCTCCAAACATATCAAGACACATGGAAGCCAGTACTACATTTAGACATAACACACACGAACGTGAAGCGACACTTCTCAGAACATTATACGAAACAACCGCCTTATGCAAAACCTAACCTACACCTAATTACCAGAAATTTTGTAAACCTTTCAACATACAAATCCAAGGCAAGCTAAACGAAACGATCGAATTACTTTCTTACATACAGCAAACCATAGGTTCAGACCAAAGACAACCCCGCGGACCATTTGACGGAATAGGATACATAGGTAAATCTCTATTCGGTTTCATGGATTCAAAAGATAGGAAAAAAATACACGAACAATTAGAGTCACTAAAACAACAAGACAACGCAATAAAAACTACTATTAAGGAACAAATCCAAATCGTAAAACATAGCGCCGAACTTCTAAACGAAACAATACACAATGTATACACGAACGAATTAATATTATCTAACGCGACTAGACAAATCCACTACCTATTACAGCAACGAACCGACATAACTAACTCTAGGCAAGCGATAGATGAGCACCTCATATTAATTAGTAGCACTACAGAAACCTTATTACGCGACACAGAAAAACTGTTAGAAACAATCTTAGACATAAAAAAGAGGAATACTCAACCCTCAAATTTTCCCGCCATCCAGCATAATTGCATATCTCACATCAGCTACACCGCAAATACCCCAAGGTCTAAATTTTCCGATACCGATTAATTTAAAGAATATACACACTCTATATAAAATCATTACACTCAGCGCATTTTCAAACACGAATTCGATAACCACAATTTTGAAAATTCCATTAGTAAATACAAGAAAATTCTTATTAAGCAAAGCACATTCGGTACCTAGTAAAATAAACGAATCTCTTTACGCATATATAAAACCGAAAAACCCGCATGTAGTTCTCGACATCTCAGTTCAGGAATACATACGACTCAGCGAAAAAGACTTGCAAGCGTGCAAGACAGTAGACGAACTATATCTCTGCGCTTCTCGCAACACCATCCTAAAGGCGATTCCATACGGCCCCTGCGAAGTACAATTATGCACACAATTAGTAAAAGAACCGAATAACTGTAATATACTTTATACAACATTGAATCACACAGCGATCATAGAATTACAGCATCCAGGTACATGGATATACGTCGCGCCGAAAACAAACCAATTAGCGATAACCTGTAACGATAAGCATACAAAAATTCATAGCGTCAAAGATTCTGGTATAATAACAATAAAAGGAAAATGTACAATATCAACGGCAGAATTCAAAATAGAAATAGGCAAAGAATATAGTATAGGAAAAACATGGAATTACTTACCTAATTATAATCTAACTATAGATGATTTGAAACTATCACCGATCACTCCGAATCATTATAATATCATGAACTTCAAACTTAAGTAACTACTCAAACATCCAGAAGAATTAAACAAAATAAGCAAAAAGCTAACTATTCTAGAGAAAAATTTAGAAAAATCTAAGGAAATACCGACAGAATATCATTACGGATTGATTACGTCATCTTCTGCGACCGGAATAATAATAATCGGATTATGTATTTTTATACTCTATAAATGCATTAAGCGTAGAAACACAAAAAATTCTCAGAGCGAAACAGTTGTAACAAACCGCCGCAAAACCGTTGAAAACCCGAAACCAAAACTTAGAGTATTTTTTAAAGAACGAACGCCTAGTATTAACTCATTGTAAACTGTATCGACTATACGTATTATTATCATCGTTGTACTCATATTATATAATCATATATATTGTATCTTAACCTATCAACTATTGTATTATGTTAACCAGCGCACCTCAGTATATTGTATAACGCGCCAGATATTTCTACATATTGTATCCTATATATTGTTAACCATACATTTAAGTACTTGGGCCGATCACGCATCGCAATCATGGCGACATTTTGGAAAAAGCTATGGCTTTTCCTCCTTAAGGGGGGAGGGATGTTGTGCCCGGCCAACGCCAAACGCGATGTCTTAATGATGCATCAGCAAAAAGCACGTTAGACGCGAGCCAAGGTAAAGGCGCGGTCTGCTACCTCAACATTTTGGAACATTCCGTCGCTCCGCGACGATGTTGCTAGCCAGACCATATATGGGA
Source organism: Perdita meconis (assembly GCA_030770465.2). NCBI lineage: Eukaryota > Metazoa > Arthropoda > Insecta > Hymenoptera > Andrenidae > Perdita > Perdita meconis. Next base: position 1,564,164 of record JASKOS020000019.1, read on the forward strand.
GTGCCCGAACATCCCCCGCGTCAACGAATCAAGATAATAAAAGCCGCTCGCTGCCGCGAGACAGACAGATTCGAACACTGATTGTCAACGAGTAAAGATCGGAGAATTGTAACCAAGTTGTAATCTCCGTCAAGTTCAACAGTTAGACAATAAACGGAGCGTTATTGACAAATTAGCCCGGCGAATTCTAATTCCTTAAACTGCTCACGGATCCTGCACAAAATCTCGCACAACAATTATAATATCGTTTAACAAAGAAGTGCTTTATTTTAACAGGAAATATTTAGATACTAACTGATTTTCGTTCGCATTTATCTATCGATTGTGCAGGATTCATCAAGGTGGAGTGCCAGTGAAGTGTTATTTTCTGCAGTTGAAATGAAAGTGACTCGATTAATTTACTTTGATCAGCTCTATGTCCGGGTACAAACTCCGTTCATGAAGAGCGTGTTTGGTCACTCTTGATCATAGAGGGTAAGTATACTAAACAAGCGACTTCGCGTTCGAGAGAGAACACCGTCTCTGAAGAGCGGGTTCAATCACTCGATACCACGAAGAAGATGTGTGTCGAAATATCAATGTGTTGAAGGATCACGAGACGTCGGTTTTGGCATTAACGATAATCATACAATTAATTTCATCTCTTCTGTATTTGGGCGAGGACTCAGCCTTGTCAAGACTGGTTCAATCGCTCAAACCGCAGAAGGGGTGTTTTCTCGAAGCGCGAGCGACTTCGTATTCAAAAGAGAACACCGTCTCTGGTGGAGCGGGTTCGATCAGTTGATACTACGAAGAAGATGTCACTAAATAAACCGTCTTTCGGAAAGGTAAGGAAAGGTGACAATGTTCCTAGTTAAAGGTGAAATTGTGAATCAAAATGAAGCTAGCGATGCACTTATTAACGCGGTAAGTATAAGATATTTATTGAAATTAACTTACATAATTGATAAGCTCTCTGATGGGATTCCTCGTTGGACCACCGTTATTGGTTGGTTGACAACTTCTTTCACTTGGTTAAGCTGTCACTTTCTAGTAATTGGCTTTTGTATCTTGATAATCTTCTCACTTCTAAATAATGATCTACTTCGCTTCTAAACTCTTTAATCAATCTGCTCACCTCTAAACTTCTTAATAATGATCTCTGCTCACTTCTTAATCAATTCCGCTAATTAGGTTCCGCCTTAATATATATATCATGGGATTTATCCCTTCTACTTCGCGGTGGTCCAGTGGGGAATCTTCATCGATATGCCCACGCCTTTCTGGAGGTGTGGGGGTTGGCGCGTGCCGGTGGACATGCAGCGGCACGTGCCAGGTGGATCCGCGGGACGCTTATCGGGGGTGTCAGCAAATTCTCGCGGATGCTGCGACGCAGCGTCTGGGCTGGGGATCTTGGACGGCGGCCGCGTGCTCGCGAGTCGTTATCTTTTGCCGATGTAATGTCTCGGCAGTCCCGGAGGTGCAATGTTAGTTGCGTGTTTTCGGCAGCCCGGTGGCACGAGCCGGATGAATTCAAATAACGCTTACCAAGGTCGTCAGCGTCTTTCCGCGGATGCTGTACACGACCGTTTGGCCAAGATCTTCGCATGTGTGAAGGTCTCGGTCAGATTTCTGTGTCGCCGGGGGTAGCCGTCAGGTGTTAGCAGTTAGTCTAGTTCTGAGTTTCGTGAAGCGAGGATCAGCGCAAAACTTTTTGATTACACAGACGGATACTCCAGGCTCTACGATCACTGTGAGTAATAGTTAATCATTATTATTATAAGTTCAGGATTCGAGTGTTTATCGGGACAGTGGTAGCGTTTGTCGGTTACGGAGCGCGATTTTATAGCGGGACGTAACAATAAACATTAACAGACATAATCCTCTTCACGCGGGATGCGACGTTCCGCTGCCGCGCGTAGTGCAAACGAAACGAGCGGTGGTCAATGTCAAGTGCAACGACAACGCATGTTTTTTGTGGTCGGTAGTCGTGAACCTCTACCCCGCTTCTACGAATGGGGATAGAATAGCATCCTACCCTCATTATTCAAGCGTGCTTGAACGCACCGACTGCGTGAAACTGCCGATGACCTTGGACCAGCCAAAGAAATTCGAGGACATCAACAATATTTCGGTGAACGTGTACCAGTGGCAGGAGGGGAAGTGCGTGCCGATCCATTTGACATCGCTGAAAGGGGAAAAGCACACCAACTTGCTCCTGATGCAAGATCCTCAGAATGCACAACGCCATCATTTCACGTGCATCCGAAACCTTTCAAGGTTCATTTCTGCACAAGTTGGACGACACGGTCATGAAGTATTCGTTTGTGATAGGTAAGTTTATAATAGTTTTTTCCATCGATACGATACATTTGATAAACCATATCTAAAAAAAATTTGTTGCGCTTTTTTTTCCAGATGCTTAACAAATGGCTGCAGTGTAAAAATTACAATCGCAAGGAACGGGTACCCTTTGTGGTACACGCCGATTTTGAGTGCTTGTTGGAGGACTTGCAGCCAGAACAACAAAACAGCCGATCGTATGCCTATCAACATCACAGGGCGTTCAGCGTCGGCTATTATGTAAAGTGTAAAGTGTACGTATGATGAATCTCTTTGCGTGTATCGTTCGCATCGCGGCGACTCGGACTGCGTACAGTGGTTCGTAAGAGAGATGTATATTTCGCAGATTTTGTTAGTAATATATTTAAAAGAACAGTGCCTATGGAAACATTGTCCATAGCGCAGATCAATAATTTTACGCATGCTACAGTGTCATATTTGCAGAAAACCTTTCCTCGAAACTGACATAAAAGTACGCGATTATTGCCACGTAACAGGGAGATACAGGGGCGCAGCGCATTCAAATTGTAATTTAAACTAGCTGGTTATTGTTGCTCACTCGCTCGCTTCGCTCGCTCGCGAGTGGAGTTATTGTTGCTTGCTCGCTACGCTCGCTCGCGAGTAGTGATGCCTATAGCTATTCATATTTATTTTGTGTGTGACCCTTTACGATTTGCGAGTTGTAATTTATTTATTACCATTATTAATTGTCACTAATTAGAAAATTATTCGTATTCGGGGAAATTTAATAGTTTTCTACTTATCAACATTGTTGCTATATGACGTTGCTATATATATATAGGGGTGACAGGATCAGATGTCCCCCTCCAAACTATCAAACTTTTGTTCGGGATGTTTTTTGATCCGATGCATATTTCTTAAGTTAGCCGTGGTGGCAGATTAAAATGGGACACCCTGTATATATACATATATATATGTGTGTGTGTGTGTGTGTGTGTGTGTGTGTGTGTGTGTGTGTGTGTGTGTGTGTGTTATATAAATATAATAATAGTAATAATATACGTATATGTATTATTTCAGTTTAGTTATTCTCTCATAAATTTATATTCTCCCATTTAGATTGCGTTATTCTGTTAGGTTTTCTTAAAAAAACTAAAAAACTACTGGACCGAATTAGAACAAAATCTATTCAGCTCTAAGTTACATTGATACACATCGATTGCATCATTGACCATTTTGATCTTACTATTAGTTTTTTAGAAAACGTTAACGAAAAATTTGATCACATACGTACGTACGTACGTACGTACATACGCGCGCACGCACGCACGCACACACGAACAATGTGTTCAAAATAGCCTAAAATTACTCCAATGACCTTGAAACATGGAGATCTGCTAAAAAATCGATTTTCCATTTTCGGGGCAAATACAATAACTTCCCTATAAATCGGATAGTTAATTATCTGCAAAAGTTTTGTTTGGCCACACATAAAAAAGGATATTGCTAATTGGGCACGCTTGTGTATACCATGTCAAAAGAGTAAAATACATAGACACAATAGGAAGGAGACTAAACATATTGACATTCCATCTGGAAGATTTGATCACATACATACCGATATAGTTGGTCCACTTCCTCCATCTAAAGGTTTCAGATATTGTCTTACGATTATTGATAGATTTACTCGATGGCCAGAAGCAATTCCATTAATGGAGATATCAGCCGATGCAGTAGCAACCAACTTATATAACAATTGGATTTGAAATTTTGGCACACCGTTAACCATAACAGCAGACCAAGGTTTGCAATTTGAATCATAATTATTTTCATCTTTGACAAAATTTTTAGGATGCAATAGAATTAGGACCACAGCATATCATCCAGCCTCCAATGGCCGGATTGAGAGATGGCATCGATCTCTCAAAGCAGTAATCACCTGTCATAATAATCCCGAATGGACAGAAGTTCTATCTACAGTGTTATTGGGTCTCAGAACAAGCTTTAAAGAGGATATTAAATCAACGGCTGCAAAGATGTTATATGGAACACCAATCCGATTGCCTGCTGAATTTTTAACGCATAATTTAGATGAGCCAGAATCAGAAAATTTTATTAACAAGTTCCGACAATATGTTAAAAAGGTTAAACCAATTGCAACTACACATCATACAAGAGGAAAGGTTTTTACACATAAAACATTACACAGCTGTTCACATGTTTTTGTAAGAGTGGATTCCCAAAAGAAACCTTTGGAGCCACCATATGAAGGACCTTTCGAGGTAATAGAAAGACTGTCGGATGATGTATTCCGAATTAATTATAAAGGAAAACTTACAAATATAACAATTGAAAGACTGAAGCCAGCATTTATCGAAGAGACTGAAGGATCAAGTAAAAATGTACCTAGAACTTATGCAGGAAGTAGAGCTGTAAAATTCGCAGTTTAATTTTTGTCTTCAAAAAAAAAAAATTCTTAAACTGCTAGGAGGGGAGTGATGTGGCGGCACTCTACCTGTGCAATATTATATTACTAGATATAAGAGTACTGAAAGTACAAAGCGAGAAGTCACTAGAAATAACTATAGCATAAGTTCATAAGTAGTTTTACGTTCTATGTTAAGTTTAGTCTAAGGGTTAAGAAGTAGGAAAAAGTTTGTAGAGTTTAGAGAATCTGAAATAAATACGTAAAACACTTGTTGTACACTAACGACTGTTTTTGATTGTTAGCCTTCCACTTGGAAATATCCGCCACACGTTATAAATTTACCTTATAATCTAACACAGTTTATTAAAGTCTTTTCTTTTTCACTACACATTCGATACAATTTTATCCCAACGCCTATCCCAAGAAACAAAAATATGTTTTCTCAAAGATTTTATGTTTCCACACCCTATATAGTTAGAATAGAGTAAATGTTAAGGGACTACATTAAAGTTTGTTCATTAGACGACTTATTGAAGCAGTAGTTCTTTTCATATACAGGGTGGGGCAATAACCACCGCTTAGCTTACAAGACGACCTGCACGCGCCGATTCCAATGAAGCAGAAGATATTTAGTTCTCAAGACGCTATTTGATACGTATTGGTTACACATATTGAGTGCAGAGTTTTCTTCGTTTTAAGTATGTGGTAGCCCTGAAAAGGATTGATTTTTCGATATGTTAGAAACAGAGTTTTCCTTGCTGTAACTCTGAAAAGAGCTGATTTTATGACATTGTTCAGGCCCTCAAAATGGATCCATCTGAAATATAGGATTTGAAAGTTGTCATGTTAAATATTAAAGTATTTGAAAGAATTCTTTCATTATATCGTTTATTATAGATCGTTGTGCGAACATAAAGAATCGATTGTCGTCACTCTTGTTTAGATCCGATGATAAAAGATCGAAATCAGTCATGAGCACTTTTAATGGCTAGAGCTATCCTTATCTTCTACGGCCCCATTGTTTCAGGCGTCGAGCCCTCGGTTTCGAGCACCGAAACGTATAAAAACCAGTGCTACGCACAGTGGCGCGTTTCGGGAAAAAGTGTGAAAAAAGTCAATTTTCGACTTGACAGATAATGGAAATGTAAATGCAGGAAAATCTTCCCATATATGTCTATTTTAATGACTGATGCTTCTTTTGTTTTTAGAAACACTACAGACTGCTTTATACATGGTTAAAGCTTAACCATCTTTTCGACCCACTTCAGCGAGCATTTTATTTCCTTTGTTGTTGTCGCATGAAGGAGTGAAATATATCAAAGTTTTACACAGGAATATAGTGTATTTCAAGACGAAAAGAATAAGATTTATCTGAACCTTTTTTGTTAATTTTAACATTTTCTACAACTGTTTTAAGTAAGCACATGAAATTTATGAAAATTTTATGTTTAATATTCAATATCAAAAATGTTCCAAAATGTTCTGCTTTGGCAATCATGTTTTTTGAAAGGTATGAATGTGTACTATCGAATAAAAAAAAAATTAGCTGCTAGTAAGTGCTACTTTTTGTGTTCGGTCCCGAAAATCATTGCAATGAAGTGGTAACCGCGCAGCAAACCGTTCCCATTAAATGCACGACCATTTCAAAATGCTGTGTGAAGGAAAGGGATAATTAATAATTAATTACTTGGAAACTATAATTTATTACAACAGCGCAAAAAAATAATACAGGAGAGATTTTGGGCGGAAATGGGACTGAAAGTCGACCGTGTAAGACAATCCTACGGAAATACCAATGACGGTAATACTGCCAGGCGTATATTCGATAATCCTCAATTAGCAGCAAGTATAACCGGGGTTAACGAAGAACTTATTACTCGGTTCTCAATAATACAGGTTCTCAATAATAAAGGTTTTTAATAGTTATTATCCTATTAATAAGCCAGTATTCCAAAAATATTGCCGAAAAACTGCTGAACTATATGTAAAGCATTACAGTTGGTTTTACATGCCAGTAAGTGTGCATAAACTTTTAATGCATGGTGCACAAATTGTGGAGCATTTTACCCTTCCGATCGGCGAATTTTCTGAAGAGGCATTAGAATGCCGTAACAAAAATATCAGAAACTATCGAGACAACCATACACAGAAGAAATCTTTAACCCATTCAAATAGGGATCTTTTTTACCGTCTACTTACATCGTCTGATCCCTTCTTAGTAGCGAAATATGGATATCCAAAAAAACAAGTGAAAGAAATTCCAGAACAAGTGAAAGAATTATTATCTATAACAGAAGATACGGATATGAATACGGACACGGATACAGATACGGAGATGGAGACGCACGCGGATACAGATACGGATATAGATGCGGAAGATTACGCATTGTTTATGTAACTATTGTAAGTCTGTTATTATCATTATAATTTTTTTAGTTCTTAGATTCAGTGCATTTCGAATTCTATGCCTAAAATTCAAAGAAAATATTACCATGTACCATGCATAATGTTTTATATGCTGGCTTCTTAAAAATTCACAATATATTGTTCCATATTACTTTTGCTTTTCAGTTTACAAGAAAAATAACAACATATTTTGCATCCCCAGGTCGAAATACGTAATAATGAGGCATAAAATAATTTTTTCACACTTTTTCCCGAAACGCGCCACTGTGCTACGAGCCGAAGGCTAGAACTAGTTTGTCCCCATCGTTTCGGGCGTCGAGTTTGGAGTCACGAAAATTCCCACACACTAAGGAGACGAGAACTGGTGGTTGGAGTGATGTGGCACTTCATGATTCGGGGAAAAGAGCCAACTCATATGCAAGGACTGTAATAATTTTTTGAAAGAATAAGATATCAGGAAATGATAAATATTTACATACCGAATACTCTCTTCTTATATACTGTGAGAAACATAATATATTCGAGCGTCCAGAGTAGCCATGTGGCTTTTTGTCACCACGAGGCCAGCAACGTAGGGAAAGAAATTAATGAAGGGTACCATAAATCAACCTTTGATACCTGCATCCTGACGGAAGGAAAGTCCAGGAGAGGACATTCACTGTGTGACCACTGACGAGAACAGAGCTCCGTAATTATACTTTTATATCTAAAGTTAATTTTAGCTTACAATACTTACAGCAAAATTATAACACAACATGTTCTTAAACAAATCAAGTATGTAAATACATAGTTCACAGAAATAAAAGAAGTACCATAGCTAAAGTTTTGTTATCATGATAATCTCATTATCAAATAATTGAGGATTAAATCAGTGACTGATGCATTTATTCTGTTACATTAAATTGAACTCATTAATTAAGCATAATTATTTTTAATGAAAACCAAAATTCTTGCATGTTCGTTTTTGACTGAGCTGCATTTGTTTTATTCTTTCTTTGACCTACGTTTGATAGAATCGAATTGAATATAAATACACGAGATACCTTCGAATAAAAATATAATGTAAAATTAGTAATAAAAATATTTACCCTTATGTTTCGCATCATCATGCGTTGAAATTCATTGAACGTATGTCGCATTATTGCCGACGATATCTCTTTATTGGACTCTAACAAGGCTTTTATCGATTTTTCGTTGTAAAGGGACAAAGAATTTGTTTTTTTACAATATTCAAAGAAACCTAATCTTAATTTCGACCGTATCTCGAACTGTTGCCCTGACAATTCACGTATTTCAGTTTGGGTTTGTGCTACTTCTTCTTCTAAATTCATTAAAATTTTTTGGTAACAAGCAACATCACGATCTATGATCGTATTCATCATTGGAGTAGATTCATTTTGTTCTGTTGCATGATCTTCCACCTTCATGGCATATTGCATTCGCTGTTGTTTGCTAAGGTTATTGTGTGCGTTATCTAAATTTCTCTTCACCTAAAAAATAGTTTAAGCGATTGTTCTTTTTGTTAATATATATATAAATTCAGAGAAAATTCAAGAGAAAACCTGAAAGTAGTTATCAATTAGGTTTGTAAATCTCTGATGAACGATGTCAAGAGTCTTCTGAGACTTGTCCAACTCATTTTTTAATTTCTCATAGATTTTTTCTTCTTTTAGAAAACGCTCGAACAGTCGTCGGACCTTTGATATGTATAAAACAATACTAAGGCTATAAACACAAGTTATACCATGTTTGAATAAAATATTCTAACCATCAATGTTTTTTGAGTGCCGTCTTTAGTTTTCTCAGACCCTGTTAAATATTGATTGTTTTTTAATATTTCGTTAGCATTTATTTCTTCTTTATCTCCTTCCTCTTCTTTTTGGTCTCTTTCATTTTCTTCTTTATCTCCTTCCTCTTCTTCCTTGTCTTCTTGATACGGCCCCAAAGTCACGCCTACCACTGTTTTCAGGGCCACGTATTATTTGATACGTTATTATACAAGAGTGTTACAAATATAGAGTGTTCCAGACAAGGTGTAAGAGTCGTTAGGGGTGATTCCTGGGGTGATTCTAAACAACTCTTTCTTTAACGAAAATGTTCACTGCGGTTTTGTTAACAAGTTATCAACGAAACATACTGACCAATCAGAAAGCGCGTATAGCGGACACTAGGCCGTTCAGAGACAGGCACAAGCTACTCGCTGTGCAAAGACTTGTACAAGGAACTCAGCATGCGTCACGTTATTGCACAATTCAGATACATATATTATGGATTTCTTCAGATTTTGAGATTAAATACCCAAATTGTAAAAAATAAAATCGGGAGAAAATATTTAAAAATGCTAGTTTTGTACTAAAATTATATTAATTCAGTAGATAAATATCGATCATACAATTATTCTAAAATTTTACTTCATATTTGTCAATCTGGTGCACCATAGATAATTAAAAAATAAAAACCAAAGTTTTCGTAGTTCTTGCGTATTCTATACTATTTTACCGTCTATTTAAACAATGAAAATGCTACAGAAATACTTACATCAAAGGAATGTACAAAAATTTGTCTTATTACTTGCTGATTTAACTATGGTGCAACAGTCAGATATTTGAGGCTTTTACAGCGCGGCATCATATAATTGTCACTACAGAGGCTTTCGAGTGTAAGCTGCGTCCTTAATGAAGAAGTTTACTAACGTTTCGTAAGCATTGCAATTAACTTCATCAGGGAGACTAAATAACACACTGATACTATTGCCCCCAAACTTTATGGCAGTCGTCCCCAAGCTGAAATTGCAGTGGAGAGAAGGAGAATAGGCCATCGGCGCCGCCTCATCCCCTCCAAGAACGGTCCGTTCGCATAGTAATAGAATTCAGAGGTCCAAAATAACAGTTATTTCAAAAAATTTTTGGAAAAAAGTCATTCAGTCAAAATTAATTTTTATTCAAATGGAAGTTAGTTATAAGTATATTTCAGAGAAATTTCTCAAAAAACCAAATGATTAAAAAAAATTAATCTTTAATTGTTCTACTTAAAAATAACCATTATGAATGATTAAAATTTTTTTGGTTACCAGTAACCAATATAAATAACCAGAATTTCTTTTGGTTACCGATAACCATTATCGATAGCGAAAAATTTGTTTGATTACCGCTAAATAATAACAGCAGCAAAACTTTTCTCTGGTTAGCATCAACCATAGCCAATTGTTATTAACATTATTAATAATTAGTATTTATTGACAACATAACAAATTAACAACATTCTGTTGTTCACAACATATATTTTCAGTTACAACTTCAACACATTGTTCGTGCTTGTCTCTTTCGATAGTAAGGAACTCTTCATTTTCTTCCACTTGATTACTGACTTCCGAAAATAATTCTATAGCTTTGAACATGTTTCTTTCATTATCTGTAGTTGTCGTATATTTTTGATTTTTCTTTATTTCAATTCATCTAACACCTTCTCCAGTTTATCTTTAAATTAGCGACTGTATGTTTTTGAGTTAATTCATTCATAGCCAATGTATATGTCGGAGATATCATAAAATAGGACTCAAGGGTTGTAAGACAAAGGTGTACTAAGCAGGTAGAAACAGTTTTAGAAGGAGGAAAGGAATAACCAGGGACTCAGGAGTTAGTTGACTGTGAACCGTCAAGGAGCGTGGGTCCCTGAGTTAACATGGCCGACGAGGGAAGCGATTTGATCGCTTCACCGAAAAACACCCCAAACGTGTCTCCGACATATACAGGGTGTTTCGCAATTCGTGGGAAATCTCCGAGATACAGGTACTAGACACGAAAATAATAAGAAAATTTCTTACGCAATATTCTCGGAAATGGTTAGTTTATTAGTTACACGCGGTTTAACATTTCGTAAAATGCCGACGTAACGTACACGGTGACTCGCAACGTGTATTGGAATGAGATCTTTCTTCGAATGAAAAATCACATATTTTGTAATTAAAAATTGTAATTATGACGAATGTAATGGCCCAAATCGCGGTCACTGACCCTACAGGGGATGAGCCTTTGTTATGTGCTTTTACGAAATATAAAACCGTGTGTAACTAATAAAGTAACCATTTCCGAGTACATTGCATACGAACTTTTCTTATTATTTTCGTGTCTAGTACCTGTATCTCGGAGATTTCCCACGAATTGTGAAACATCCTGTATATATGAATGTTATCATCTTTTATCATTTGAATATTAATTCCTAATACCACTCTGTCATGTCTTGTAGCAGTATCCACCTTAAGCGAAATCATTCGCTCTTTACATGCTTTTTTTAACTGCATTTTTCAAGGTATCATACTTATCCAATCGGTGTATAAGGAAATCGAGCATTACAAGGAAAAGCGTATCAACATCGATACCGAATTAATGATCTATTGGAAAGAGAAAAAGTATGCGATACCACATGTAACAAAATTAGCTACAATTGTACACGCGGTCCCTGCCACGCAAATTAGCGCAGAAAGAGCATTTTCAGCACTTAAATTGATGCTCGACGACAGACGATGCAAATTATCTGTAGAAAACTTAAAAAAACTTATGTTCGTAAAATTAAATGTAAAATTTACGTATTAGATACTAATATATGTGTAATATATACAAAAGTTGATAAAAATTTTGTACCTACTACAATATATTTTATTCTATCCCGTTTCATATACAGGGTGTCTCAAACAAAGTGTACTCGGCGAGCGAATACAGCGGACTAATGATGGCGCGAACGATGCATGGCGGGCCAATACTACTCACCGGTGGAGCCCGTGCTGAAATTCATCCACTGTACTCGTGCGTCTATTGGTCGCTGTTTTTCGTTAATAACTCGTTAACAAAGTCGCAACAAACATTTTCGCTAAGGAAAATGTTGTTTAGAATCACCCCAGCAATCCCTCCTTTTCGGCTCTTATACTTTGTTTGGGACACCCTGTATTTTTATCAGAGTTGTGCTAATTGAATTATATTGTAATTGAATTGCATAATTCAATTACATTGTAGTTCAATTACTATACAGGGTGCGCCAAAAGTATGGAAACGGTCAAATATTTCGAAAACGAAACATTTTTGAGAAAAATGTTTCAAAGCAATGTTTTAGGATTTCAAAAATTCTATTGAACGGTCGTATCCGTTTAACCTTCAGAGGAACGGTCAAGGTTACGTCAAGGTCAACATGATTTTTTTAAATGGAACACCCTATTTTCGATCATGCAGTGTTGAAGCTGACGATGAGACCTTTTCAAAACATTTGCTACTGACCTATTTCTATTGAGAATTGCCTGAGTTCTGAACGTTGAGGGTGAAGAAAGTCTACTGTAGCAAATACATAGTTTGAAAACGGTCAAATATTTTGAAAACGAAATATGTTTGAAAAAATGTTTCAAAGCAACGTTTTAGGGTTTTAAAAATTTTATAGAACGGTAGTATCCGTTTAACTTTCAGAGAAGCAGTCAAGGTCACGTCAAGATCAACATGATTTTTTTAAATGGAATACTCCATATTTTATCATGCAATGTTAAAGCTGACGGTTAGACCCTTTCAATACACTGGCTGTTGACCTATTTCTAGAGTGCTGAGCTTTAAACGTATCGAGACCGTCAGACTTATTGTTAGTATTATCCAGGGTGCACTGTGCGAAGGTTGCTTGATTGAACTTCGCATTGGACTCCTCACGTATGGGTTTAGGAAGGGCGATTTTAGCATAAATACGCTTTGAATATGCTTTAATTCCTTAAATGTTCGAATCGTGCGAGAGTCAAGCAAAAAGAGAACAATCGAGAGTCCATTTCTTCATTCTCAATGCTCAGAACTTAAGGAATTCTCAATAATGTTTTGAAAAGGTCTAATCGTCAGCTTTAACATTGTATAATAAAAAATGGGGTGTTCCATTTACAAAAATCATGTTGACCTTGACGTGACCTTGACCGCTCCTCTGAAGGTCAAATGGATACTACTGTTCAATAGAATTTTTAAAACCCTAAAACATTGGTTTAAAACATTTTTCTCAAAAATGTTCCGTTTTCGAAATATTTGACCGTTTCCATACTTTTGGCGCACCCTGTATAATTGAACTACAATATAATTAAATTATATAATTCACACTTTTCAAGTAATTCAATTGTTATTTACAGTAATCTCGAGTATAGTTTAATTATAATGTAATTGACGTGCAAGATAATTTAAATATAATGTAATTGAATTACAGCTCAGAACTCCTAAGGAGTGTAGTAGATGTTGATATTTACCTTTCGTATCTATACGGCGTATTTCTCGTTGATGTCGTTAGAATTTTGAAAAAATGTAACACAGAAAATTATGTCACCAATAATAAGTTTTCCTGTTTGAAACCTTTATGTGGTTTTTTTACATGTTATATTTTTTCGTTTTGAGTACCTCTTAATTCGTAATTCAATTATATTGTACTTCGTAATTATACTTCAGCTACAATTATAAATTGGATTGTGATTTAATTGACTAAGAGATTTGAATTAAGAACTACAATGTAATTGAATACGATGTAATTAAATTACTTTGCAATTCTAATTCATGGTTTAATTCAATTAAAATTCTGCACAACTCTGATTTTTATACCGTTCTTTTGCTTAGTAGTACAGAAGACTTATAATCAATTTTTTTATGTTGTCAATGAATACTATGAATACAATGAATTTTGGCCCCTCTTTGCCTGCAAAGCTGAATTGTTTTAGAAAAATTGTTTATGGCACTAACAATTACATCTTCAGGTATAACACGAATGGCATCCGTAATTCTTAATGTCTTATATATTATTACGTGTTGTTAGTGCTTGTCGGTACACGATGTTTTTAACATGTTCTCACATGAAATAATCTGAGCGAGCGGGCCATGGGCTCAGTTCATGGCATCTTGTCTATCGATTTGAATATTTTTCGTTTATATGACTCGTTAAAGCCTCTACACACGCTGAGACATGTCTTGAAGCAAGTCTCGCGACCGGGTCTCATGAGACAAGTCTCAACGTGTGTAGGGTGGTATCAACGTGTTTTAGTCGTATGTGATTTGCCTCGGAGCCGATCTCAGATACCCCGATGATGCAGCCGCGATCATTCCATCGAACGACTTCCATTAGTTAAAATCCCCTAAGCGGGGTGTGGGGGCGCAGCCTCACGCACACCGGGGGCTGGGGGCAGGGACCCCGGTGGGGGGTTGGGGTGCAAGGCCTCCCCATTACTTGCAAAGCGATGGTTCAACTTTGAAGATACTGTCTACGCTCGATGGTTTGCCATGGAAAAGGGGGATGTTACATTTTTTGCGCGCGAAGCGCGCCATTGAGAGCCGAATGACAAGGTATACTTCCAATATACCTAAATCAGTCGAGTGGCAAAGTAAACCTGTGTCGTAAACTAGTTCAGTTGAACTTACTATCTTTTGTCGTCACTCGTTTCTTCATGGCGCGCTTCGTGCGCAAAGAAATGTAACAACCCCCTTTTCTGTCGCAGACCACCGAAGGTAAACAGTATTTTCCAAGTTGAACCCTTGCTTTCTGTGTAGTGAGGGGGTTTGGCCCCCCGCCCCCCTAACCCCACTCCGAGGGCTCTGCCCCCGGACCAGGGTGTGTGTGGAGGCTGCGCCCCTACACCCCGCTTAGGGGATCATGGTTGCCATTGTTTCTAATACTGCAGAAATATGTGTGAAATTCAAAGTTTCTTTAGACGCATGCGCGTCTCGTAATCCACAAGACGCATATGTATACAACTTCCTTTTCGCCAACACCGTTTGACTGATATACAGGGTGTCCCAGAATACGCGTAAACCCCGGAAAGGGGTGATTCCTGGGGTGATTCTAAGAAACTTTTCCACCAATGAGAGAGCGTAGATAGCGAGTGCTCGGCCGACCAGCGACGCACAGTGGGACAAAATGGCATTTTTTTTTCAAATCAGTCTACAGGTCGTAATTTGTGATCAAATTTGATGCTTTTTTTTTAAATTCTTCGCAATTAAATTCTCTATCGATCTGTCCAGCCTGATTTTTGAATTTCATTCCCGTTTTTTTAATATTATGCGAAAAAGACAGCATTTTTAGGAAATTTATGCGTTTGAGCTAAATGCATTTTCTTTTAACAACTTCAGACCCATACATTTCAAGTCTAAGACACGTACATGAACATAAGATCAAAGATTTACTACCAGAAGCACAGAATCTAGTACTTAAACAAGATGTTCCGAGGTAGCGTTTTTGACCATTTGTACACGCTAAGCTACCTTAACACTGGCAATTTTTTTTTTCATTTTGTATTGGAATATTGTATATACTATTTTCCATTCCGAAAAACTAATTTTGGATTCGAAACCAACGACCAAATTAGCTCAAACGCATAAATTTCCTAAAAATGCTGTCTTTTTCGCATAATATTAAAAAAACGGGAATGAAATTCAAAAATCAGGCTGGACAGATCGATAGAGAATTTAATTGCGAAGAATTTAAAAAAAAAAGCATCAAATTTGATCACAAATTACGACCTGTAGACTGATTTGAAAAAAAAATGCCATTTTGTCCCACTGTGCGACGGTGCACAAGCTACGCAAAGCGTTTACTACTCGCCGTGCACGAGGCTTGAACAAGAAACTCAAGATCTTTACGTTATTGCCTAATTTCTCCTAAACTATTGGATGCAAAATAATGAAAAAAATCAGGGATACGTTAGCTATCGCGACACATATTATGGAAATTTTTCAGATTTTTAAATTAATTAGCCAAGTTGTAAGAAATAAAACGGAAGAGAAAAAAATTGAAAAATGCCGATTTTGTATTGTAGCAAAACCGGATCTATGATCATATTAATTCAGTAGATAAATATCACTAATACCATTGTTCTCAATTTATTTCACATTTTTTAACCTCATACGTAATAGTAAACAAATAAAGAGCAATGTTTCCATAGTTCCTACAGTGTACATTATTTCATTGTGTATCAAAATAATGTAAATTATATAAAAATACTTATTGCATACGGAATGTACGAAAATTGGACGTATTAGTTGCTGTAAAACGGTAAAAAGTACAGAAACATCGTTTTTTATTTTTTTAATTATGACGTACCAAAACAAAAAACGTTCAAATACATTGAGGTTAATATTATGACCACCTCATTCGATGAATATTCGATGAATAAAGTAGACATGCAATTATTATCGATGAAACTCACCCATTTGGAGAAGAATTCACCTGCTGCTTGAACACGGTCCCTCTGGGTCAGTGGTCGATCCCGGTCGTTGGGGGATGATGCAAAGGTAGTGTAGGCCCTGATGATCGCAGGTATACGGCGCAACAGAAAGACACCTTGCATTTATAAAACTCCGTGGTCATAAAATACTGATCACTTTATTACAGGAGCACTTGACCTCCTAACCACTGACAACCGCGGAACGTACCGGATTATTGCACTGTCTTGACTGGATTATTTATCACGGGGGAGATTTTGCAAAGGACGAAAATTGGCACTACGTACTGGTTGATCTGGATAACTTTCGCGGTAAATCCGTTTTGCGGCGTTCGCGATGCCGTGGCATTCCGTAAATAAAAACAGATGTTACACAGTTCGGCGGCGGAATCACGATCGACACTAACGATTTTTTTTATCATTACCAAACTATTTTGTTTCTATATTGAAAACAAAACGGGACTTACTACTTCTGTCGATGCTTTTCGAAGGAAAAGTGTCTGCTGCATCGCGTGGTGGGGTCAGATTTTCTGCTAGACCCTTAGTTTTTTAAATAAATAGAAAAATATCTGCCTAAAGTGGTGCATTTCGGGTGTCCTTTTCCCTTTGATCCTTGTTTAAACATACTTAAATGTTTATAATCCAATAATAATGTACATCATTTTATTCGGAAATGTTCATAGAATAATCTGACGCAAAAATCAACTGAATAACTATTACTGTTTAAACACAACAATTGTTCAAAGTTTAAAAATTGCATTTATTTTCAAAATTGATTTTTTCGAAAACTGAGGGTGATGGCGACAAACGGATTACAGATTCGTATTCAGCGCATAAAAATCTATAGGAAATGATTATTGAATGTTACAAGTCCGAAAAAAAGTTAAAATTTGTTGTACAGTGTAATCTATCATTCCTGAGAGGAAGGTATAATCCGTATTCTTTTTCTTCATAATATTTCAATTAATATGTACACTATTTCTTAAACTGTGTTACATAAAATATTTAAAAACGTAACGAAATTTGTGTAATAGTTTAAACGGACATCGGCTGCTCATTATGTGTGGAACGTGATAAAAGCAAGACTCACTCGCAGGACGCAGATACCGAAATAATTAAAGGGATGAGAATACAATTGATGTATTTTCTTCTTAGCGCGGCGACGAGTTAGTCTCTGCGAGACATTCGTTGACCAAATGTTTGACAGCGAAAGACTTTCCTTTTTAATAACAGGAAATGCCATATTTCATTCGTCCGAATGCATCGGAAGGACTTTAACGGTAAACGCGACGCGACCCCCGCAGTCTTCGACCTTGGGTACCGATGGTTCCGCTGACCTTGCAGGACAATACCTACGATCATAAACGGCCGCATCTTCGAGAGACTGGTAACCGTTTGCAAGCTAATCGTTTTTTGCTCCCCTAAATTTTTCCGCTAACTTTACGACCTGAAGGACCACCTCATTCCACCTCCACTAAAAAGACTGACCGAGGAAGACCCACCCATGTCGTGTCAACTAACAAATGAAATTCGAGTACTTGGACGAAGCTACACCCTGGGAAGTCGTGTTGGAGGGATGCGAGGGCACGAGAAAAGAGACTTCGGAAGAAATCGTCAGTGTCGATCGTGATTCCGCCGCCGAACTGTGTAACGTCTGTTTTTATTTACGGAATGCCATGGCATCGCAAACGCCGCAAAACGGATTTACCGCGAAAGTTATCCAGATCGACCAGTACGTAGTGCCAATTTTCGTCCTTTGCAAAATCTCCCCCGTGATAAATAATCCAGTCAAGACAGTGCAATAATCCGGTACGTTCCGCGGTTGTCAGTGGTTAGGAGGTTAAGTGCTCCTGTAATAAAGTGATCAGTATTTGTGACCACGGAGTGTTATAAATGCAAGGTGTCTTTCTGTTGCGCCGTATACCTGCGATTATCAGGGCCTACGCTACCTTTGCATTATCCCCCAACGACCGGGATCGGCCACTGACCCAGAGGGATCCGTGTTGAAGCAGCAGGTGAATTCTTCTCCAAATGGGTGAGTTTCATCGATACTAACTGCATGTCTACTTTATTCACCGTCCAATGTAGGGTACAATCGAATGAGGTAGTCATAATATTAACCTCAATGTATTTCAACATTTTTTGTTTTGGTACATCATAATTAAAAAAATAAAAAACGATGTTTCTGTACTTTTTACCGATTACAGGAACGAATACGTCCAATTTTCGTACATTCCGTATGCAGTAAGTATTTTTCTATAATTTACATTATTTTGATACACAGTAAAATAATGTACAATCCGTAGGAACTATGAAAACATTGCTCTTTTAGTCTATGAAATTATGAAATTAATGTCACTTTATTGTATGAAAATTTAGGCGATTTAATGTGCAAATCTCTTTCTGGTTTGCATGCTTTAACCGACTGTGATCAAAACCCAGCCTTTTATCGTAAAGGGAAACTGCGACCGTTACAACTTTTATCCGCATCTGCAGAACACCAACAGGCATTTTGTAATCTTGGGAATAGTTCCTGCGACACGACCGAAGTTTTTAAAATAATAGAAAAGTTTATCTGCCACATGTATGGCATACGAAATATTCATGACGTTAATGATGTTCGATTTCATTTATTTACAAAAAATTATAATATTACTAACATCACAGAGGCATTTGTAAAAAAGCATATTCGAAATCTAGATGCCGCTAGTTTGCTACCGTGCAAATCTGAATTATACCAGCAGCTTTTACGAACACACTACATCACGAATATGTGGAGAAACGCCCATTTGAAAATCCTCACAGAACTTGAACCTGTACATTATGGATGGTTAAACACCGAATGTAGTACATATAATTTTAAATGGTTTGAAGGAGATCAGTTACCGTCATTTGTAAAGGAAATAGTTATTGAAGGAACTGAAGGTATAGTTTTAAATGCTAATACAATTATTTGTATTCAAAAACTTCATCAACTGTGTAAACATTTATAATTTTGATTCAGATGAAGCAGGGGAAACTGGGAGCGAAAGCGGAAACGAAAGCTGCTATAATACTTATAAGGATGTTGAGTGTAGCAGCAATGACGATCAATAAAGAAAATGTTTAATGTTTTAATATAATTAACAGATTTTCCCTTTCAATCGTTTCAACGTACCTATTTACAACATTTTAACTTAAGTTTTAAGAGATAACCCGTGGAAACATAGTAAAAGTTGAAATATCTCCTAAACTAACGATTTTTAGTCATAAGTAGGTTAACAATTTTTTACAGGGAATGGCGAACTGCATCGATTAATTATTTAAAAAATATGTAGTTTCATTAAAAAAAAATAAGTTGACCTAACCCTGACCTCTAAATTTAACACCAAGGTCAAAGTCAGGGACACCTTTGGATGTGTCCGTTTTACTCCTACAACTTTCGTCTAAAACATTTTTTTCTAAAATGCCTTCCTAAAGATATAACACATTAAAAACACTTTTATGCACTTCATATGCACTTTTAACTCAGTCTGGCAGTACTTTAGCAAGGTCCAAATGGTCTGGCAATCGTATCTTGTGTTTCGTAGCATCATGTAGTACAAACAAACAAATTTGCAGCCCTAATGAAATGAAATTTTTACCCCTTGAAATTGGACACCTTTGGGCGCACGCCCCCGCTAAACTCAAAAGTTCCGACCAGCCAGACTGTCGGTTTTGTAATTGGTAACATTGCCTGTATCGTTTAAAGTAAGAAATTTAACTAATGAAATGAGTGTGGAATTTTCGTAGCCAGCTCTTCGTCTATTTATTTTTTTACTATTACGTATGAAGTTAAAAAATGTGAAATAAATTGAGAACAATGGTATTGGTGATATTTATCTACTGAATTAATATGATCATAAATCCGGTTTTGCTACAATACAAAATCGGCATTTTTCAATTTTTTTCTCTTCCGTTTTATTTCTTACAACTTGGCTAATTAATTTAAAAATCTGAAAAAATTCCATAATATGTGTCGTGATAGCTAACGTGTCCCTGATTTTTTTCATAATTTTTCATCCAATAGTTTAGGAGAAATTAGGCAATAACGTAAAGATCTTGAGTTTCTTGTTCAAGCCTCGAGCACGGCGAGTAGTAAACGCTTCGCGTAGCTTGTGCACCGTCGCTGGTCGGCCGAGCGCTCGCTATCTACGCTCTCTCATTGGTCGGTGTTTTTCGTTAATAACTCATTAACAAAGTCGCGGAGAACATTTTCGCTAAGGGAAAAGTTGCTTAGAATCACCCCAGGAATCACCCTTTTCCGGGGCTCACACTTATTCTGGGACACCCTATAGAGGTATCGGCGACCATCATTTTCATACGTATAAAAATTTTTATCTCGAAAACAAAAAGAGTGCGACTATTATTCCATTTAGATTAATTAATCTACGTAGCAATATACACTATACAAAAAAGTTTCAAAGAAATCGGTGAGAAGTAAGTAATTGTCAAGAATTACCCCTTTGTGTACGCAAAATAATCTGTCGAAACATTCTAAAGTACTACTGCGGAGTATACATTTTGGATGTGAGGTTGGTTGCTGGCTGAATGACAGAATTTTTCCGAAGGAGCTTCTCCTACCCCCAAGCAGTTTCCCATCGTTTTATTATGAGTGTTAACTCATAATGGGAGTGGGAGTTACTCCCACCACGGCAAGAAAACTTAAAGAAAAAGAAACTAGCCTTCGTTAAAAAGAAATACAGTCTGCTCTGTTAAAAATGCGCAACGAACGGACCATCCTGCAGTTCCACAAAAGCGCTTGATGCATTAATTTACTACCTACGTACCCATTGCTTCGAGATTGAAAACAGACATCATGTGCATCCGAGAGACAGGAGAAACATTTTCAGCGACACATGTCAGTTGACACTGCTAGGGTCACTCCGTATACCTTGGCGGAGGCTGAAGCGTGCGGTTCAATAATTTATGATTTACTTCCTCCGCCTTCATGACGGTTGCGAACGGAGAACAATAATCGTAAGGGAATTTTTTGCCGCGTCTCATCCCTACGTACACATTGCTCCTAAAAAGGAAGCAAACCCACGTACACCGCTCCAAAGGGGTCCGAAAGAAAGAAAAGCTTACACAAGAAGACGCATCGTACGCTCTTTTTTTTCCTTTGTCCGATTATTGACAAGTGATTAGTATCAGTGATCCTAGACTGAAGTGGATCCATACAGATTCGGTGCAGTAAATCGAATGCTACCTGATGTTGCGACCCTTAGCTGTGGATGGTGTCGCATACCTGCGATTAACTGCGGACTAGGCGCAACCCTACCATAAACCATTTCGTCCGGCGATGACCAGGATCGGTATAGTGACTCAGTGACACAGGTTTACAAACTACAGGTGTTCAAGCAGTAGGTGAATTTCTCTCTGAATGGGTGAGTTTGATCGATAATAAGTGCATGTCTATTTACTCATTATCCAATAAGGGATACAACCAAATGAGAGGGTCATACTATTAACCTCAATTTTTTAAAAATGTTTTTACTTTGGTGCGCCTTAGTTTAAAAAACAAAAACCAGTGTTTTAGTACTTTTTACCGATTACAGCAGCTAATAACTATTTTTGTACAATTTCTAATGTTTTGATACACAGTAAAATAATGTGCAATCCGTAGGAACTATGGAAACACTGCTTTTTATTTTTTGACTATTGCGAATCAAATTGAAGAATATACAAAAAATCGAGAACAATGGTATTCGTGATATTTATGCACTAAAGGAATATTATTATAGATCCGGCTTTGCTGCAATACAAAATCAGGATGTTTCAATTTCTTTTCTCTCGTTTTTTATTTTTTACAACTTGGATCATTAATTCAAAAATCTGAATAAATACCATAATATGTGTCGCGATAGCTAACGCGTCCTTGATTTCTTTCATAATTTTTTAACCAATAGTTTAAGAGAAATTGGGAAATAACGTGACGCATCTTGAGTTTTTTTTGTACAAGTCTCGAGCATGGCGAGAGCAAACTCTTTGCGTAGCTTGTGCACCGTCGCTGGTCGGTCGAGCGCTTGCTATCTACGCTCTCTGATTGGTCGGTGTTTTTCGTTAATAACTCGTTAACAATGCCGCGGAGGAAATTTTCACTAAGAAAAAAGTTATTTAAAATCACCCCAGGAATCACTCTTTTCCGGCTTTTAAGGCGCGTGTAAACACGTGCAACATCGGTACGCGGACGCGCAAGGACGCGCACAGCGAATATCCCGTGTAGAAACGAGCAATCTCTACCTGCAGGCACTCGAAAAGGATCTGTTTTTACGACCAGACGCAACATCACAGTCGCGAAAATTTTCGGACCGGGGCCGAACCCGACATTCTTGAATATTTGCTCGGCTGTGATGTTGCGTGTGGTCGTAAAAATAGACCCCTTTCGAGTCCCTGCAGGTAGAGATTGCTCTTTTCTACACGGGATATTCGCTGTGCACGTCCTCGTGCGTCCGCGTACCGATGTTGCACGTGTTTACACACGCCTTTACACTTTGCTTGGGACACACTGTATATAGAGAAATTACTGTAATAGTTGTACCAATATGTTGCTACTGTAAAAATGAAAAAGTAGTGTTTCGAAAACTTTACTACAAAATCTTCATTTTTCTGTATTTTTTTCAGATTTTTATTTTTCACGTTTGACCCCCTTATCCTGTTAGACACTTTCTAAGATATGCGTCATAAAAGCAAACCAATATATTCAAATTGTCACGTGTATGACTCCCCTATGTCGCGTTTGAGCAGCGCAGATTTATTGCTGACTTAGTTTTTGTATATAAAACCTTAAATGCCAATATCGATAGCCCTGAGAGGAGCGACTATTTCGTCCGCTTTGACTTCTGCCGCGTTTCTCGAGGCGGCACCGTGGACGGGGGGATTACATGACAGCGACAAGCCATAAATTTCGTTCGGCACTGGTGCGGCTTCCTTTGTTGATAAAAAAACAAGGACGGAATACGACAAGCGATCTGGTTGGGACTCTTGTCATTCAATCCGTGCGTACTATGATGCGTACTATAACTCCCATTCATTCATTCATTCATTCTACGCCTTTAAGGGGCTATTCACAGGTATGGCAGGTAGGTAACTCAGGGGCTGCGGCCCCCCTTCTGGGGGCTGCAGTACGGGCCTAGCGTACCCGGGTTACCCGTGCTAACCCCCAGGTCACGGTAGGCGGTCGGTCCGGGGGGTCCGGCCGCTGGACTAGCAGTGGCCCGGGAAGGGCGGCGGGTGGATGTGGCCCCAGGCGCTATCGGGGAGAGGGGGGTTCACCCCTCCCTTCCCTCTAGAGAACGGCGCGCGCAGTGCGGGGGGGGGGGGGCGCCGGTGAAGTCTTACGGATCCCGGCGTCCCCCTATACGCGCAGGGTTGGCCACCGAGGGGGTTTTAGTGGGTGTAAGCCCCACACTATCCCCCCCCGAGGGACCCTAGGGTATGCGTTAGGCATTTCCCACTCGTAAAAAAAAAAGGGTATGGCAGGTAGGTGACAATACCGACAAATTGTCCAAAAAAAAGGGGTTTGCGAGGAATAAGTTTTTGCCCTTATGTGAGAAAATTTGGGGCTGGGAAAGGGCTTATTCGAAAGAGGAAGGTTCAATGCTGGGCGCTCTACTATTGGTTTGACCAGATTTTATTGATATTTGGAGATATGAGCGCTACAAAATAGAGCAAAAGTCGATAATATGTAGCCGTCGAATTAAAGCATTAATGCGTCACTGAACGAGTTTTTCGAGCGAAACCAATAGTAGAGCCCTCTGCATTGAACCTTCCTCTTTCGAATGAGCCCTTTCCCAGTCCCAAATTTTCTCATATAAGGACAAAAACTTATTCCTCGCATAATCGCGCTATTTTGGGGGTTATCGATAAAAACAGGGTGAAATATATGTCAACCAGATGGCGTCTGATTGGGGGTTGTAAAGGAAAGTGTTAGCTTGAAACATTGCTCGAAACGTAAACAACTCTTTCTGCACCATTGTTTCTACACATTTTACATTTCACAAGAGGTAATAGCCCCTTAAACCTATACTGATATCTTGTTATATAAAAATATAAACATGTAATAATTATTTTAAACTTTACACCAATATATGAATATTAATTATTAGGTACTACTATTAAAAATATCTATTGTACAAAACGTTCAATTAACAGTATTGGTTCAAGTTGTGTTTGATAAATTACCGATATTGTAAAAAAATGATAAAGGACAAATTTGCACTGCTTTAAACGTGACTTGTAATCAGAGATGGGCAAAATTTTTATCTAAATAAAATCGAATAAAAAATAATTTATATTTATCCGTTATTCGAGCCTTCAAATAACTGGATTTATCTTTATTCGAAACACCACGGATAAATCAATTTATTTGAAGGGAATTTATTCGACAACGGAAGATAATTTTTTTATACGAAGCAAATTTATTCGACGGCGAAAGATAATTTTTTTATCCGTAGTGAATTTATTCGACGGTGAAAGATAATTTTTTTATTCGATGTGTTGTGATCCTTGCCTCGGAGCAGCACTTCCGTTGCTCTGGACCGGCTGGTCCCACAATTCTCTCCCAGAGAGGAGGAAGGATTTCGGATAGGTCCGAAAAGGTAGAGGGATCCTTGCCCTTTTAAGAGTTAAGACTCACCGTGGATGTTTACTAACTGTTTATTACTGATCACTTGATCTGGACTCTGCGCTGCGGTAATAGGGTTCGCGCGTAGTCGTACTTTTGAGAGCCCTGTCGCTCTTCTGTTTCGGTTTTTTATACTGTACAAATGTAGTGGGGCAAGATGGTGGCCCGCTGGTCGCTGGCCTTGCCTGCGTAATTTGTTCTGAATTCTCAGTGCTGGGTTTGCACTTTTGTGTTTTGGTTACTTCTTGAGCCGTTGCTCAAGGGCAGAGGCCCTGGTGGAGGGTTGGCGGGGCGAAGCCCCCTACTACTTGGAAAGTAAGGGTTCAACTTTGAAAATACTGTCTACGCTCGGTGGTCTGCCATGGAAAAGGGGGGATGTCACATTTTTTGCGCGCGAAGCGCGCCACGGAAAAACGGCTGATTTAAGTATATTGAAAGTACACCACGTCACTCGCTTCTGGCGAGTCACACCGGCTCTATCCCCGGCCCCCGGTGTACCGGTTTCACAACTAGAAATGCGTACCGTTAAGGAACTAGTTTTTGATCAGGCACTAGTTTTTGATCAAGTTCGTGAAATAAATCATTCTTTTAGGTTTATGTCAACAAGTAATTATTTAAAATAATTTCTGAAGTTAAGGTTGACTATTCACAAATATGTATAAGTATAAAAAGCAGGTAGTATTGTGCGTTTTCGTGAAAATAAATGTGAAAGGTAGCACACTTGCAGAAAGTCCTTATTGAACGCCATGTCTTACTGAACGGCGTAAGAGAGTACCGAAAGTACCGTCAGTAATACAGTTGATCTATTTATGCTGTAGCAACTGTTGAAGGTTATTTTCATACATTTTGCTTATTAAATAGTTTATTTACAATGTAGAGTAAGAATTTTAATAATTTATCTATAATTTTTATTCAAAATTAGTGATCAATTATTTAGTTCCAATGTTTTCACGAGTAACTAGTTTTTTGATCACTTAAATCGTAAATAGGTTAGGACATCATAAAATTATAAAAAAATGAGTTTTTCGTTATAATACTAAAAATAAGTTTATTTTTTATTAGTACAAGTTTGTTTTGTATATTTCTTTTTCTTTTTAATTAGTACTGGTGTTGGAATTGATCTAAAATGCCAAAAAAATTTTTAATACGAAAAAGTGTGTCATTTTAATATTTTAAATAGTTTAGTATTGTTATTTTATATTAATATTCATTTCATACTTATTAAATACTTAAATATACACCATTAAAAATTACCTAGTTCCCATGTAATTATATGATCAAAAACTAGTTCCTTACCTGAACAAAAATTAGTTCCCAAATAATTTAGATGGTCAAAAACTAGTTCCCAGTTACCTTATTATTTAATAGCTTATAAATAATTAAATTATACTTATTTCCAATGTTTAAAAATTTTTGTTTAAACTTTAAAGATAGATTTATCTTTTCGTACCAAAAAAGTCTATGGTTTAGAATTTGATTAGGTTAAAAAATAATATTACATTGGAAAGTGCTCTAAAATGATCAAAAACTAGTTCCTTAACGGTAGCTATAACTTTCAGCTTTATCATTTGTCTTAGTTTCGTACGTCACTCGAAGAAACAGACGAAAAGCGATTGTTTGATGCTGAAGCATATGCTGCCACGGGTGCGTATCTACACGCAGAATTCTTTGTAGTAGTGGCAGCGGTTTTTCATGAATATCTCGAAAATTAAGGCCGAGCGGCGGTTATATGTATATGAAAAAGATGTTCAGAATTTCGAGTTTTATAACATATCTAAATTTCATCGAAGTCGGTTACGTGTACCTCTTTCTGCACAATTACCATTATTATTTAAAACTTATTCAAAATTATTTAAATAATACTAAAAACACTATTTACTATTTCTTCTTTGCAAATGAAATATTATTGCTTTTTATTGGAGTTTAGACAAAAAAACAAATAATAAATAGTTTTCTGTCTTTTCATTTCTGTTTTACGTTGTATCATAAAAAGAAAGTCGCGATATTAATATTTTTTGCAGTATGTACAAAAAACATCGGGATAAAATTTATACAACGTGTGAATGAAATCGAGTAGGTAAGAAAATTGCATATAAAGTTGTGTCCGAAAATGCTTTCATTATGTAATATTATTGGAAATTTTAACAATCCGATTAACAATAAATAATAATGAAACTTGTATTTGTAAATAACATAAACTAATGAATCAATTTTTTAAATAAATTTCAACTGAAAAATTAGTCAACGCTCGACGGAATGAATGCTATCAACCGTCGCTTCTTGTTGTGTTCTTGCTTCCAATAGATATTTAAAATCTTGTATTGGGTGCTCCGAAAACTATCTCTTTACTCTTTACTACACACATCTGGACATTGTCACAGTTATCACCTATTCGAACCCTTAGTCCCATTTGGGCGTAACTTCGTGACTTAGGCAAAAACGAGAAAATTAGCCACGCTTTTCCAGAGTTTTTTTCGCGAAACATAAATTACTCCGTCTCTAAAATCGAAACTTCCGCAACGGGTAACAATGTATGGTTCTCGAGTCTCCAGGCGAGGCTCGAACTACACCAAAAGTCTGTCATATTCGGATTCTTCCGAATTTTGGACAGCCCTTTCCCAGAGCTAGAAAGCCATTAGAACAGCATCAGCAGCGACGTGGGGGAGTCAGAACTCGTAACGGTCATCCCTCCAGCATAGGGTAGAGTCACGCTCATCTGATTGCGAGAACTGTCCCCACCACACTTTTTAGCCCAATTTTCGGGTATAAAAAGAGTTGAGGATTGTGCCTCGTGGGCTCATTTGAAATCCAGTTCGAGTTTAGTACGCGGCTTAGACTGGATGCGAGATCGAGCATAAGACTCTTTCGAGACTATCTAACGATACAGTACGTAAAGTCCTGTTGAGTATTATTTTACAAATTCTTTTGAGACCCCCGCACTAGATCTGTGCGTAACTTATAATTCAGTAACATATTAGATTCGGGACACACTTTTACAGACATTTGTAAAGTCCTGTTAGGATATTTTGAATATACGTAATCATTTTCTTTTGTAAAAGAGACTATTCAATTAGATATATCCTATCCTGAACGTTCCAGTAGCAGTAACGTCCCACAATTAGTATACTTTACCGCTCAAGTATATTAAATTCAATATAAAGGTTACGGGCTAACTAACTATCCTAGTGGCTTCCGGTGATGAAATAAGCTCCGGTTCGTCCACGAAAACCCATCCTTACTTTACGCGGCTCCCGGTGATGAAATAGGCATCGGTTCGTCCGTGGGTACCTTTATTCCTTACGCGGCTCCCGGTAATGAAATAGGCATCGGTTCGTCCGTGGGTTTTCCTAATACGCGATTCACTCGCTACCAATCAACTAACTAACATCCGAAATTCAACAACCTCGACTTTCGTACACACCTCGAGCCTCGGCTCGTAACAAGCCATCGTCGAACTTCCCCAGCTCCCCGAAGTTATTAGCTTAGTTGACGCTTCGAATAAATTCGCTTCGAATAAAAAAATTATCTTTCGCCTTCGAATAAAAAAATTATCTTTCACGTCGAATAAATTCACTACGAATAAAAAAATTATCTTTCGCCGTCGAATAAATTTGCTTCGAATAAAAAAATTATCTTTCGTTGTCGAATAAATTCACTTCGAATAAATTGATTTATCCCTGGCGTTTCGAATAAAGATAAATCCAGTTATTCGAAGGCTCGAATAACGGATAAAGATAAATTATCTTTTATTCGAACCGTTATTTAAATAATTTTTTATCTAGATAATGCCCAACTCTGCTTGTAATGGCATAAAAAGTTAATTTTTATTTTTATATATTTAGTCTATTTCCAAGATAACTTGATTGTTTTTAATGAAACCGTATCCTTTTATGTGAATATACGATATACATGAACCGGCAAGAACCGAATAGATCCGGCAATGTTTGTTTCGCACTGACTAAATACTTTAATTATATTCCGTTACTTATTGCCGCCCAAAAATAGAATGTTATTACTTTTGGGAAGGCCTTGCTTGTGAAATGTTTCCGCGGGACGATAAGCAAACTGGCGGAAGCAGAGTTTATTACAGGGACATATTATTTCTTGCTGTTTGGACCCACCGTAGTTTTCCGTGCGACCGACCGAACTGATCGGTAGTGCAAGAGTAAATTATAAAGATTTTTCGTGGTCATTTTAGTACGGTTGACAAACTGTCCTCTGCTGTGGTGGCCGAGACCTCACTTACGGGAAAACATCATAAAACGATTTCAGGGCCCGCTCGCCAAGGGTTGGCTCATTAAGGGTAGACTCGCTATAGGTCAACGACGCGACATTAAGGGGCTATTCCCAAAACGTGACGTCACAGAGTGCGGCAGTTGGTAATTGGTGGTTTACGAGATTGCATTAACTATCGCGAGATGACTCGCGACTTCAGAGGGTTGACAGAAATGAAATATGGCGGTTTCAGTAGTAATGGGCTTGAGCCGACCAAACCTACGTCTTATTTTCCAAGGGTTTCGTTGATTTCTAATAGCTTCAAATCTGTGACCAAAGTTTCCGTCACGTTCAATTTCGTTTGAAGGAACATTTTTACTGCAGCAAATGTGAAATGTGTAGAAACAAAGATGCAGAAACAGTTGTTTACGTTTCGAACAATGTTTCAAGCTAACACTTTCCTTTACAACCCCCAATTAGACGCCATCTGGTTGACATTTTTTCACCCTGTTTTTATCAATAACCTCAAAATAGCTACGATTATGCGCGGGACAACTTTTTGTCCTTGTACGAGCAAATTTTGACCTGGGAACGGACTCATTCGAAAGAGGAAGGTTCAATGCAGGGCGCTCTGCTCTTGATTTCGTCCAAAAAACTCGTTCAGTGACGCAATAATGCTTTAATTCCACGGCTAAATTTCTCGATTCTTGCTCTACTTTGTAGCACTCAGATCTCCAAATATCAATAAAATCTGGTCAAACCAAGAATAGAGCGCCCTGCATTGAACCTTCCTCTTTCGAATGAGCCCTTTCCCAGGTCAAAATTTGCTCGTATAAGGACAAAAAGTTGTCCCGCGTAAACCCTTTTTTTTACCTTATTTTGTCGGTATAGTCACCTACCTGCCATACCTGGGAAACAAATCCCCCGATTTTCATATTTGCTACGCTGCGTCTTCTAAACAGACAGACAGTGGAAGAAAGTTTCTTTGTTAGTCCTGAACGCGTCTTTGACAAGTACAGATTGTTGTGTGAGAGAATATAGTTGTTGAAGAAATGATTTGTGTTTGGTAAGTGCTTAGCGAAAAATCCCTTCAATGTGAACAGATAACTAGTAAGTCCGTGTTGCTCGCTCGCTTCGCGAGCTCGCGAGTGGAGTTATTGTTGTTCGCTCGCTACACTCGCTCGCGAGTAGTGATGCCTGTAGCTATTCATGTTTATTTTGTGTGTGACTCTTTACGGGCCACGCAAAGAACTTCCCGATTTGCGAGTTGTAATTTATTATTACCATTATTAATTGTCACCAATTAGAAAATTATTCGTATTCGGAGAAATTTAATAGTTTTCTACTTATCAACATTGTTGCTATATGACGTCGCATTAAACGAACATCTATATATATAGGAAGAGTGTCCCATTTTAATCCGCCACTACGGACAACTTAAGAAATATGCATTGGATCAAAAAACATCCCGAATAAAAGTTTGATGGTTTGGAGGGGGACATCTGACCCTGTTAAAAGATTTCATCCCTACCCCCCTGGGGTATATATGTATGTATGTGTGTGCTGTGTATATGGATATTATGTATATTCATTTGTTTTCAATATGTAGTTATTGAGTATATATATATATTTATACGTGTATAAATATACTCATATATATGTATTTATCACAATTATATCATTATAATTATATATTGTAATATATATATAGGCGAAAAATCGAAATTTCTCGATTACAGCGTCACCTATCGCGAATGAAAAAAAATGTTTGAAATAAAACCTACATATTTTGTGGCGTGGAATCCGAATCTGCAATAAAAAGTAGGTGGTCCTATTTAAAATTTTAAAGTAACCCCCCCCCCAGGGGGTAGGGGTGAAATTTTTTTGACAGAATCAGATGTCCCCCTCCAAACCATCAAACTTTTGTTCGGGATGTTTTTTGATCCGATGCATATTTCTTAAGTTAGCCGTGGTGGCGGATTAAAATGGGACACCCTGTATATATACATACATACATATATATATATGTGTGTGTGTGTGTGTGTGTGTGTGTGCGTGTGTGTGTGTTTGTGTGTGTGTGTTATATAAATATAATAATATTAATAATATATGTATATATATTATTTCAGTTTAGTTATTCTCATAAATTTATATTCTCCCATTTAGATTGCGTTATTCTGTTAGGTTTTCTTAAAAAAACTAAAAAACTACTGGACAGAATTAGAACAAAATCTGTTCAGCTCTAAGTTACATTGATACACATCGATTGCATCATCGACCATTTTGATCTCACTATTAGTTTTTTAGAAAACGTTAACGAAAAATTTGATCACATACGTACGTACATACGCACGCACGCACGCACACACGCACGCACACACGCACACACGCACACACGCACACACACACACACACACACACACGAACAATTTGTTAAAAATAGCCTAAAATTACTCCTATGACCTTGAAACATGGAGATCTGTTAAAAAATCGATTTTCCATTTTAGGGGCAAATACAATAATTTCCCTATAAATCGGGAAGTTAACAAGAACGAGTAAGAGAAATGACAACAGTATACACGTTGGCGCAGGTCGCCACGCGGCGGGATCGTCTCGCCGGATTTTCTACAATTCGCGAATTTCGACTCCTCGATACCCACTCGTATTCGCTTGCCGAATACGAGCGATTTTCCTCACGACGCGACCACCGAAAGACTACGATGATGTAGCTACTCGATACCAAAACCGGGAAGGCAGAACGAGATGCTCACCCTTGGATACTCCTGAAGGAACAGGCTAAACATTATAACGCGCATAGTCCATATCTATCGTGAGTTTAACGAGAGAGACTTGGTACGTCGCAGAATCGAGTTTTGTCATCTGCTTCGCAGAATTTTGTTACGACATTAGCACCGAAGTACCAAGGACCCTTACGAGTAAGAGCAAAAATCTCTCCACTGGTTTACGAGCTCGAATTAATGAACTGAAAACCAGTGGGGAAGATTCACATTGAAGATCTTAAGCCTTACTCGCAGACAGACGACTAAAAACACCATGAACATTTCACAGCTCTATCGACGCAGTAGCGACGACGTAATTCGGAGTAAAATGGCAGATAAGCGAATTTCGGCTAAGGCGATCGCACAAGAGGTGCGGGAGCAGTGCGCGAAGGCATTAAGGGATCGGTGTGCGGGCTTCTTGGCGGCCGCTCACGCCCGCTTCCCCGGTTGTATGAGCGAGCTCGAAGAATGGGCTTGCCTGGTTCACGAGGTGAGTGTCACGACGCAGGGGGCCGTGGTGCGGGACCTCCCCACAACGGTAGACGCGAGCACCCAGACGGACCCGGTGCCAAGCGGGGGGGGGGGGAGACCATCAGCCCCCGCCCCCCGTCCCAGATGAGGATTGAGAAATAATGATGGAGGACATCTTGCGATCGATGTCCCTGGTCGGGCCTGAGGCGGAGGGGCGGGTACCCGCGGAACCCGCGCTTCCTGAGGAAGCGGCGCCGGTGTCAATACCGGCGTCCAAGGTGAAAGAGGCGGAGGAAATCCTCGGAAGCGCGGAGGCTGCGGGTGAGCAACCCGCACATGCCCTGACCATAATGGGCTGAGGGCGGGGGGCGCCCGCGGGATGAGCATGTCCGGAGGCACCGGGAGGCAGGGATGCTAGCAGGGGGGCGAGGAGTACGCCCGCGCCGTCGAGCGGGAGGCAAAAGAGGCCAACCACGGCCCGGGAGTACCTTGTCGAACACCAGCAAGGCCCCGGACCGAGCTACTAAAGGACGGGTAAGCGCAGGGGGAGATTCAGTATGATATCCTCCTCAGGAAAGCGGCTCGGATGCTGGCGCTGTAGCCAACTTGGCCACAGATACAGTCGGTGTCCGAGGCCGCAAAGAGAAGAGTTTTGCTTCTTGTGCGGCGAGCGCGGGTCAACCCTGGCCACATGCCCCCGCTGCTCGCATACGTGGAAGGCGAAGGGGCCTTATGTACAGGGCGTCGGCAATGTTCCGCAGGGGGCCATCCTCACCCCGGAACAAAGGATAGAGGCCGAACTGGCCCGACTAAGGGAAAGGGAAGGCCGGGGGGAGGACGACGAGGATTAAGCGAAGCATTGCCGACAAGATACCGAGGAGGGCGGTGACCGCCAGAATCCTGTGTAACATCAAGTCAGGAGAAGAGTAAGAAGAGGGGGTCTCGAGGCGAGCGCACGCCGCCAAAATCCCGACTAACATCAATCTGGAGCAGGGTTGCCATGTGAGAGTCTCTCCATACCCCTTACCTTTCCGTCCGTCGCCATGATGTTCCACCACTCTTCCGCCTGTGAGACTGGTAGGGTAAATAACGGGTGTCTTTTGTGCTACGCTACCACGTGCTACGCGACGCGACGCTAAGGACTCCGTAGCGTAAGACACCCGTTATTTACCCTACCAGTCTCATAGGCGGGAGAGTGGTGGAACATCTAAGCAAGGGGCAGAAAGGCAAGGGGTATGGAGAGACTCTCACATGGCAACCCTGATCGGGAGTACAGAATACCGAGCCGGGGAAGTGAGGGCGTGAAGCCGGTGAGCCAAGGAAGCCAAACACGTGACTCGTAAGTGCCTTCACCACTGGGTACCGAGACGTACGATCACCGCCGAAAGCCGCTAAGGTGAGAGTGATATATTTGTGTGGTACAGATTTTTTTTATTAGTGTCTTTATTGGTTTTATGTCTCATGGTAATGGGAGATGTGAATCGTGTTGTTTGTACGCCTTTCCTGTGCTCCGCGCTGCAACGGGGGGGGGGGGGGGGGAGAAAAGACAGAACTGCGAAACTGTCTACGTCTGTTGCACCGCAGTGACACAGGAGGCACATTGAACCAAGTAAGTCACTCTGAGGTGTGCAGCAGGTCAGATCACTCGGGAAGAGCAGGGGGGGTGTTGCCGTGCCCTTTTTCGGCCCCACCCCCAGGGAGAGTGGGGTTGTGACGTGACATTATGTCACGTCACAAGTGTGCGCTCTCCGAAGGGAGGGAGGAGGAACAGAGATTATCGAGGCTTGTAGTGCACCACCGAGAGACTCGAACGTAGCATAAAAACTGACAGAAGATCTGTTTGACATGCGTACGGCGACGATAATTTCGAACATGGACCACCAAGGTAGAAGAGAAAGTCGGACCAAAAGTGACCGTCGACCAGTCGCCAGGCAACGGAGCCGTCGGCGGAGGGTTTAGACGAATCGACGACGTGCCACGAAGTCTGCTGGCCAGGGCTTCTTCGGCAATCAGCGCGGCTAGGGGAGGGTGTTGTCTTTCAGGGACTGGCAACCGGGACAAACCTGCCTGAAATGGATGTCCCATGGCCCTTTGGGGATTTCCGAGGAGTGAGGTCTCAGAAGGCGTCGCAGGGGACCGTTGGGCCACGGATCTCGCATCTGCGTCGTCGGCGCGGGGGGGGGGGGAGTTGGCCACTCTAGCGACGACGGTCCTCTCCCGCCAAAGCAAAAGCCTGGGGCGCTTCGGAACGGCCGAAACCGCTGACTGATTGCGCGAAGAGAAGCCAGAGAGAGCCAACGTCCGCACCGTCATCCGCGGATCGCTCTAATTGAGAATTGAAATTGATAAAACAATTCCATCACCACCTATGAAGTTTCACAGTCCTTCTCCCTCTCCCTCTCTCTCTACCTCTCCTTACTGCTATGCTACCGCTCTTTGTCATTTTCACACACATATTCTGTACGCACTCGCGCTCACGCACAGATTCGTTCACAGTAAATTGATCTAACAGCTAGTAACCACTTTAGACTGTTCCATTTTCTCTTATGCGGTTTATCTTAATTTCTTTTTATCCTTCGTTCTATTCCTTATTTCTACTTATCACCTAACCCCTATTGACTCTATCCTTGCGTTTATTTATTATTGCTTTGAAGAATCATACACAGCTGTCACCTGTAACCTCACATAAAGACTCCTATTTGCACTTTTCCTATGTATATCTAAATCTCGTACTTTTGTATCTCTTCCAATATTACACTTGCTCTCGATACACGCTCGCTCAACGGATTCACGCTTCTATAGCTGATTCACACGACTTTATTCCTACAGGGTGTAACGAAAATATTGTAGATCTTTGAAAGGAGTGATTCGAGGGGTGATTTGAAATAACTTTTTCCACCACGAATATCTTAGGTGGGAATTTGTTAACGAGATATTGACAAAAACCTCCGACTAATCAGAGTGCGAGTACAGTGGATGAATTTCAGTGCGAATTACAAACGAGAGTACCGTTGGCCTGCCATTGTTCCCGTCAGAATTAGTCTGCTGTACTCCCTCTTTAATTGGTCAATGTTTTTGATTAATAACTCGTTAACAAAACCTCTCCTGACATTTTCATCAAAGAAAATACTGTTTAAAATCACCTCAGGAATTGCTCATTTAAGGACTTGCAATATTGTTGTTACTCCATGCATAATCACTTTTTTATTTCCGTACACTATACGCATAACCTACTTCTTTGCATTCACGTGACTAAACCGTTATTTGATAAGTTATTCATGAAGCTATTAAACAAATGTCCTGCAACGATTATACAGTGAACTCACTATCTTTAGCCAGGCTTCCTACTTCCTCCGCTCCTGTTTGCTTTGAAATTTCTTCAATCTCTATTAAGGGTTGCGATGAACTTTTCGTTTTCTTTCGATTGTTAGATTGGCTTTCGGTATGCAATGCACTTTCCTATATTTATTTCACATATTATATTCCTAATCGTTCCATTTCATAAAAAAAAAAATATATTCATGAACTGATTCAATTACCTTGGACAAACTAGTCAATGCATTGGTATGCATTCTACTTAAAGCAGAACTCTCGTATATTTCCCTCAGCTTTTCAACTTCGAGCTCCTTGACAGTTAATCTAATGATTCGATTGTCGTTAAAATATTATGTTAAAGTAAATTAGTCGTATGAAAAATGTAACGATAGCAACCTGTCATATAAATCCTTAATGCATTTTAGCAAGGCTTGAGCCTGAGAAACGCTGAACAAGGTAAAATCAGAAATTTTGTCGTTGAGAAAATTGAACACACTTCGATTAATTTGTTCCATACGAGACTGCGAGATATTCATTAGAGCTTCTTGATGTAAAAATATATCGTTCAACATTAGCTCCTTCTTCAAAGAGCTTATTTCATCTTTTAATTTTCGAACTATCAAGTCAGATCGACGACTAACATCTTTTTTTACTTTGACTGGTCTTAATCCAACAACGTTAGTAGTAAACTTCAAAGCCGATAAAGTGATGTCGAGATCCTCTTTTGTGACACGAATGTGGCATATGAATCTGGTGTCATTGCATTTCATTACTAAAGTATTGTAAAGTTTCGATATAAATAAATTTAATTTTAACAAGAAAACGTTCACAGTACACAGTTGGCAATATCATGTGACTGTTTATACCAGGCATGCTTACGGACCGTGCCCGCAGGCGGTAGATTTTGTCAGTTGGTGTCCGCCGATGCAGAACCCTCACTGGTCAGTAAGGCTGAGATCCCATGGAGCGTAATATCGCGAGCCGCGCCGCGCCACAGCAATGGCAGCGAAAAAGCAACTCTGCGAGAGCCACGGCACGATCCGCGTTACACGACGTGAATAGCGGGTCCCAACTGTGGCGTGTAGTGCGTGGTGGGGACATGGAGCGAGATAAGGCGCGAGAACCGTTCCAACAGCGGTCCATGAAGCGAGGAGCGTGTGGTGCAGCACGATATCGTGCTATAGCTTTCGCCGAGATGCTTTTTCTTCGCCATTGCTGTGGCGCGGCGCGGCTCGCAATAGCACGCTCCATGGGATCTTAGCCCAAAAGGTCTTGTGGTGGGGCACTGTATAGACCGACGAGGCTTTTACAAGTGCAAGCGTACTCTCGTACATGTAGGTTCCCTACAACTACACAATCTTGCACCACCGTCAGTCGGCCAAAAAATGGTACTAATGACATGAAATATTTGAATATGAACGTTAATATTAATATTGCACTTCTTGCAACCCACGTAGGGTATTCAATATTTTCTTTTTTAACCCCTGCAGACCGTAAGTTGCTAATTAATGAGTTATAGTGAATTGAGAGTTATAATCAATTTTCTGTATCTTGAAGTACCCGCACTATTGGTTTTCGTTTCATATAAATATGCTGGAAAAACGTAGAGCGTACGATAATGGTAATAGTTACGTTGAGGGGAGGCAGCTCCGATGACCTTAACCTTGACATATGTTGTCAAGGTCACCCTCCTGAGTGACCTTCAGAAGGTTTTAGCTGTCGCTCACTTTTTGTTAAAAGGTTATTAACAAAATAATTTTCATAAATATACTATTTATGATAGCCATTTTTATAGATTTCTAACACTCGTTAGGTTTAAGTTAAGGATGGGCAGTCCCCACGCACACCGGGGGCAGAGCCCCTGGTAGGGGGTTGGGGGGCGAGACCCCCCCCCTTACTTGGAAAGTAATGGTTCAACTTTGAAAATACTATCTACGTTCGGTGGTCTGCCATGGAAAAGAGGGATGTTATATTTTTGGTGCGCGAAGCGCGTCACGGAGAATCGTGTGACGTGTATACTTTTAATATATGTACTTAGATCAGTCGTTTTGACAACATATGTCAAGGTCAAAGTCATCCGAGTTGCCTCCCTTAAACGTATCTTTTACCGTATTTTGTGTTTGAATAACAATGTTATTTACATTCCAAAGTAAATACCAACAAACGTAATGTCATCAATAGAAGAGAGAAAACGGAAACATCTTTCTATATAGTTGCGTTCGAGGTATTAGACACAGAAACGCACTACCCCCACCATTTCAGCTATTTCTCACTTCGACGGCAAGGGCGTCTTCCCTGCAAGAGTGCTCGCGCCCGCCACCGGCACAATTGAGCATGCCTGGTTTATACTATTGGATTTGTTGCAAACTTTTAGCATTTAATATTTATCATACATTTTATTATTAATTCAGGTTTCTTAACAATACCAATG
Source organism: Perdita meconis (assembly GCA_030770465.2). NCBI lineage: Eukaryota > Metazoa > Arthropoda > Insecta > Hymenoptera > Andrenidae > Perdita > Perdita meconis. The sequence continues at coordinate 1,602,345 of JASKOS020000019.1, forward strand.
TACTCCCTACTGAGAACGTTACTTTCTTGGATTCATAAACCTCTTCAATTACCGGATGACAGATGAAATTAAGGAAATATTTCCCAAAATTTTGAGTAAGTTACTGGAGCGTATAGTACCGCTATAAGCAACAGATCTGGTTCTCGAGAAGTACGCAAAAAATTGTTCAAGTTCAATCTTCGTTAAATTTGCTTTGCCTATATCCATCGGATTTCTCGAACAATCACTTCTCCGTGCTGTTCCAATACCAGCCATTTCAACAATGTGCATCTAAAGAATGAATTTCAACCGACTGAATCGTATTCCTTATTCTAGAGCAGGCATACACAACTAGACGGCTAGCGAGCACGAGCGCTCGCCTCAGCTCGCGACTCACCTCGCGAGCTGGTCTGGTACACGTTGGGTGGGGAAAACTGCAGTACATAGTGTGCGTGTGAACTATTACCTTTTGCGTTATATGTACTGAACCTCAGTGGGCCAGAGCCGTAAAAGATGAAAATATACAATTAGGAAAATTGTGTATAAAATATTTATTTATTATATATAAAATAAAATAAAGTTGTTTATATTCAGCTACATCGCAATATTTCACAACAATATCGCACCATCGTAAATTCTGTTTTCACAATTTAGTAGCAATATGTAAAACAGATTTTAATACGTCGATTGATTCAAGTTTCATTAATTCGCGTATTATTAACTATATGTATTTTTATTTTTTATATCTTGGCTAATTGCTTTGCGTATTCTTATATACATATATTGTTATATATATTTTTTTTAAATTTTTGCATTTGGATTACTTTTTTCTCTCTAACCTCGCAGACTGCACTCACACACTTAGCGAGTTCCCCTCCCATACGTCCCGAGCCGGGTCTCGTCTCGCAAGCGGCAAATGAGTGGCTCATTTGGCCACGAGTTGTGCGTGCCTGTTCTAGAGTAATAATCGGAAGGTTATTGAAATAAAAAACTACTTGAATCAAAATCTACTTTGGCTTTCGTCATGACATCCCGCGAAGCGTTTAGACTGACGTTGGATACATGAATCGTGATGACAGCCGTGGCCAAATGCGATGTCGGATACGTTGACCCTTTCACAGTTGATCGTCTACTTTCTCCTTCAAAGATCTTCCTCAGCGCTTCTTCCTCATTATCTACGTCTGCCATAGAGATTGTCTAAAAAAATATTTACGTAAAACTTGTTAAACGTTTAACACGCTTTATTCATATGTTCTATCCAGCACCTTAAATGGATCTCGATCGTTTATTGCAATCCTATTCTCAGTATCGGGAAGTAACAAGTCTCTGGTTTCCTTTCCATGTAACTCAATGAAACTTACGCTATACTGTATTCGGCTAACTTTTTTTTGGGCTGATTTCTCTGTAAACATGTCTGATAGCAAACGTGCAACTAGGCCTCTGTGCTAAAAAAAAAGAAAATCTGTTTATATACGTATTTCTATGATATTATAATCACTAATGTCGTACTTCCCAGTTGTTCCTAAATCCAGTAATAGTAAAGCTCTTCCCAGAACCCGTTTGTCCATAGCCAATTAAGACACAATTTATACCATCTAGAATTCTTAAATGATGTATTTTTAGTGGAAATATTTCTGTTATTATACAGTTGAAAATGCTCCGTATCACTTCTCACAAGGAAATTTATATTCATATAGTGGCTGATCAAATTATTAGAGTCATAATACAAAAGTGCGTTTTGTGATTGTTCTACTTCTGTCATTATTTTTCAGTGTATATAATCAATTCGTACACATTATAGCTTCATATTATATAATAAGAATTCAGTGTGACTAACAATAAGTCTTTATCTATGATTTAATTTTTTAAATTATTGAATCAGTAAAAAAAATATAAAATTAATACGTAATTTTTGTACATAATCTTCCAATTTAAAAACATATTTTTCCTATTGTATTGGTAGTTTGTTAATCCTATTCTCGAAGAATGAAGACGGACGTGTACTGTGCACGTCTCACAAGTTGATATACGGGTCGGCACAGGGGTAAGCAGGCTACAGTAGTTTCTCGATAACTTCTCGGAAGAGTGCTCACAAGACTGCCAATCCCTTACTTTTAAAAGAAACAGTTCACACTACACCAACAGTGACTGGCCCTACAAAATGCAGACTGGTCCGTTCACACATACAGGGTACCTACCGCACCGTAATGGTGCGTTTACACTGTTCGTGGTGCTCATGAGCACCGACGCGACGTATCCCCGATGCTCGTAAACACGATCGGAAACTAGCTGGCTGCTCTCGAGCGCTTTAGCTTCTCTTCGTTTAAATTGCTGGGGAACAAAAGGAAAGAACACCGACTAGCGTGACGGAATGGAAGGGACGCATCCACAGCCTGCACATGCCGTTCATCCCATTGGCAGCATCGAAAATCCCTGTTCGGAGTTTTAGACTCGAAGTCGAAACTCATGAACGAAAAAGTCGCGAGCAGGTCATCTGGATTATGTTACCAGCCCCTGGGCAATAGACCCGTCCATGCCTGAAATACTGGTGAATGACTAAGTAGCCTTCGGTCAGCTCTGGGTCATGAAAATATGTAAATGAATAAACGCAGGTACTTAACTTGTTTTCGAAAAAAAGTTAATCAGTGGTTATTGCTAATGTAGCGACCATCGGCACGTAAAACGGAAAACATTTGGCGTGCAGGGTTTGTGATGCTAGCGATTTAAGAAAGCTATTTTTGAGAAAGCCAAGTAGTTTTTTTCTGTAGTTTCTTTTGTGGTATGTATGTTTTGTCGAGTCACGTTTTAGGCCTCGATAGCTGAAGCAGGCATCATAAACCTTGAATTTCTGAAAGGCCTAACGGTGCCGTGTTCGCAAGCACATGGCTGTTCGCGGACCCTCGGAGTGACCGCGCCGTTGAGCGAGGGCCTGAAGGAAATTCCGATGAGTCAGCAAAGTTTCCATGGGGGTGCCTCCTCCGCCTAGTCCCGCGCTTTTCCTAGGGACTTAGGTTAGCTGCGCGGAGATGTAGATGTCGCGGAAGTGGCAGCTACAGGCAGCGGATTGGCCAGCGGCCGCGCGCGAAAAAGAAAAAGAGGGCGCGCGGTTTCCGCGTACGGGCCTCTGAGAGGGTTCGGACGCGAGGGGCCCAGTCAGTTAGAAATAAGCGCTCGATCGAGTTAAAAATAAAATAACACGTCTAAGGAAAGAACACGCGTTCAATTGATTACCCTTCACTAAGTTGGGCAACTTCAAGATTTCTTCGTAACTAACCAATAATATTTTCATTCGGCGAAAAGTTACTTGTAATTTCGCTTGAATAAAAATTTATTCGTTATCCGAGGGAATTGTGCATCGAATACGAATAATAATAATAATAGCAATAATAATAATCCACGTACATACCTAGGCGACCTGGTAGGTGGGGTGGTGGTACCCCGAACGCTCACCACGCACTCTTCGGAGCGCATAGAGGGTAGGAGTGAAATAAAATAGCTCCCGCAGACTAAATACTAGGGGAAGGAACCCTGAAGAAAAAATGCATGGACGGTAAGAAGAAAGGGATGCTGAATACCGCACAGGGGAAAGGAAACCGGGACGTCGTCATCCAACGACTGTAGCGTTACGGGAGTTGACCACGTGGCTTCCGTAACGTTCTTGGCGATACGCGAAGAGGGGGGTGGCACTCTTGATGTCACCCCTCTGGACAGGTTGGCCCAGGAAAGGCATGTGTAGGCGGCCGACAAGGTCTGTGAACAGTACGTCAGTCGTATGGCTGAGGTGTTGAAGACAATGAAGAAGGACACGGAGAAATAAAAGAAAACGTCGCTATGTCCATAAAGACCGGCCTGGAGCATCTGGTGGAGTGCGTCGACGTGCTCCGCCAAAACATGACGGTGGGCCATACGCTACTGGAGCAGCTGCTCAAAGCACCTTCTGCCTTGGGACCCCAACCGACACGGAAGAGGCTGCGGAATTGTACGCCCTCCTCCCCCGAGTCCGAAGAAGAAGCAGAGAAAATAAAGAAGGCGACCACCGGACCCCAAGGGCACCCCCCCGCCCCCCCCCCAGGCGAGGACTGGCGAAAGCCTAATGGCGGGTCCAGACTGTTCGTGATGCTCGAGAGCATTGGAGAATCCGCGATACTCGCAAGCACCATTGAACGCTATCCGGCTGCTCTCGAGCGCCTGATCTTCTCTGCGACTAAATCGGTGAGAAAGAAAAGGAATGAATATAGCGTGACGAACAGAGGGAGTGTATCCACAGCCTGCACGTGCTGTTCGTCCCATTCGGGCCGTTCGTACTGCTCACACGTACCGAAAGTCCCTGTTCGAGGCGTTAGAGATCTGTCGAAAACTATGAATGGGAGGTTGCGAAGCCAACATCTGAGTTTTTTGACCCTTGAAGACGGCCGAAAGTCCAATGGGCCTCGACGTTGTGCCATATGCGCGCTGGGGGACCTTTGATCCCCGGTTTATAACTTCTATAAAATATTAACTTTTTCTTAATTAGCAGCATATCACTACGAGAGTGATGCCAACGAATTTCTTATATATTTCCAATGAAACTGATAGCAAATATCATAAAAATTGGACTATTTTTAAGGAACTTAGCTTAAACTCGTAAGTTTCCCTGATACAGGTCCGAAATACTGACCAGTTTGTGGTCGGTTCTGAGTCATAAAACTCTGTGAACCAATAAATGCAGGTAGATTATATTCAAAACAAATTAGTCAATGTTTATCGTGGAGAATGGATGTGATGAATGTCCGTGTTTTGTGTCGCGATGATTCGTCGATATCTGAATCACACGGTGAAAAGAAATAAATAGTAACTAATCGACAAATGAAAAGGCACCAAAATGGTACGTAGTTTTTAATGATACACTCACAATTCAGCACAAAAATTAAGGGATCACTTCTACGAAGCCAAAAATGGGGCCAAGTTCAACTGGTCATAACCATGGTGGAATAAGACAAGGTGAAACATTTCCGAGGTGCGCAGTGATTCAAAAGTAGTGGGGGAACTATCAACCAATTAGACTCTGACCCAAAACCTGGCAATCCAGTATGGCTACTTTTGCACGCATGCGTAATGATACCTACGAGAGATAAAGGGGGTAGAGGCATCACGTGACTTTTTAGGATTCTATAACCCTACTAAAACGATGCCTTTACGAAATCTCACTTTACGCCTTCATTTCTCATGGAATCAAGACAAAATATAGCTCATTTTATAGTTAAAGATGCCATCCAACGCAGGCTGGTCCTCATATTGCTCAGGACACTCTTTAAAAGACAAAAAACTATTAAATTGTTTGTTACTATTAATATGTTTGAAATGCGCGGGACAAGTTTTGGGTCAGACGCTTATTGGTTGCCCAAATCATCCAGACGCCATTATGCGCAATGGTTTACCTTGTCTTATTCCACCATGGCCACAACTTTCTAACTGTCTAATACTGCATGGGGCGTAACAAGTTTTTTAGGCAAATTGCCTTTCTACAACTTGAAAGCAACTACCTTCCTGTGTAAAATAAGTGTTTGCTGAATGTTGTACGATTTCTTTTGGTAAAGTTATTCAACTTTGAAGCAAAAACCGTCTTTTTAACTTTAATTGCTGCTGAAAGACGATAGAACCATCATAGAACGTAGATAAAAAAAGCAATAGAAAATTTAAGTTTTCCCCTTGGAGATGCATTACTTATTTTTGCAATTTAATTAACATTTCGGTACATTAGATCTTTTCAAAAATATGCTTAAAAATGGTACAATTTCTATTTTTTCTTTAACTCGCTGTATCTCGATAACGGCTAATCGCAGCATCAAAGTCTGCTGATTCGATTGAGATCTGAAAGATTTGCTGTGACAGTTTTTTCCCTATGGCCTTTATGTTTAAATTTCAGTCGTGCAGCCTGCTCCAGGAAAGTCGTATGCAGACATGCTGGGTATGATCCGAAGGCATGTGCGCTCGAAAGAGACGGACACTAAAGTCCGCTGAATACGAAAAACACAAGGAGCACAAGGCTGCGAGGATTAGCGCGTCTTCCAAGACGCCATACAGGTAGCCATGAGGGAAGCTGCAGAAGTACGGACCCTGGTGCCTTGGACGCGCGTCGAGATCTGTGATCTCGACTACTGCATGACAGGCGATGAAGTGAGTGCTGCGGTTAAGGGAGCGTTGGGCGACCAGTTTAGGGGGGAACTGGAGGTCACAACGAACCGAGTCACAACTTCTGGCCGCAAGGAGCAGCGCAAAGTGATCGCGAGAAATCACATAAAGATCGGTTGGGTGAACTGTCGAGTCAGGCTCTGGGTCGAGGTCCTAAAGTGATTCAGGTGCTTGGTCTATGGCCACATCAAGCACGATTGCAAGGGCCCGGATTACAGCAAGGACTGCTGGGAATGCCGTAAGGACAACCATAAGTCCACTAACTGTGACTCCTCTCCTCGGTGCCTGCTATGTGCCGAGCTGGGCGTGCAGTCGCTCGAGCACACGCTGGGACCAGCTTCTGTAAGGCCTTCACAGAGGTGTTAGGCGCCCAAAAACGAAAAGCGCAATGACGAAGGTGATTTAGGGTAACTTTAATCACAGCCGTGTCGCTGACGAATTTTACTTACTCAGCTCACCCTGAAGAAGGGGACTGATGTGATAATGCTCGTCCTGGTACGTCGACGACCTGAGCGCCGCTGCGTTATGGGTGCCATACCTCTGGAAGGTCCCAGTAGAGAGACGCGGAGCGAGTCGAGGGTTAAATCCCGGGCTAAATCCCGGAACATACCTGAGTGTCTATCTTTCCCCACAACGATAGCGTTTACGTGTTTCGGGAGAAGCTTGGCGGCCTGGAGGATACGCTCCGTGGTATGAGTGGCGAACTCGTTATCACCGGCGATTTGAACACCTTGGTTATAGAGTGGCTTACGCCAGGGGCTGTGGGTACTCCTTCAACAGTACGGGTCTGGCGTACCCGGCGTCCTAAGCCCCCAGTTTCCCTGTTACGTCCTGTGACGTAGTCGCTTCGACTGTCATGGCTGGCGATAGTTTGGGGGTCTGCCGCTAGGTGTTTGGACACTCAAGAAATCTTCAGTCGTCTCAATGTTTCTCACAAGTAGTAAATCAAGTCGTCCTTTGTATAAATATAAGTTCCGAACATTAGTTCCCATGCATCTGGGGCAGGGGTCGTCAGTCGTAGCCCTACTGATGAGTCTGACTGGCGATCCACATCCTCGATTTCGTCGTACTCCGTACGATCCCATCAATTTTTCTCTCTCATCCTCAGTTCCGTATTCCGTGTGGGCCTTATCGGCACCGGGTACGTAACACCCGCCACTGGACGGCACGGAGTGAGGGCTCCGTGTCGTCTGTTGGCACTGGCCCGGAATGGCGTGGCCCCACGCGCTGTGCGAGAGGCACTGATCTATATATATGGATACGGTATAGACACACGAATACAGTGAATGAATTTTAGCGCGGGCTTCAGCGGCAAGTAATATTGGCCCGCCATAGTCCGCGTCCTCATTAATTCGCTGTACTTGCTTTCCGATTGGTCGGTGTTTTTCGTTAACAACTCGTTAACAAAATCGCAATATAAAGTGCCCGTGATTTTGGAATAGCGCAAACTTTGAGAACAAACCATGTGCGCTGCGTATCCTGAATCAGGTTACACTATTTTAGTAACGCCACTGACACCATTACTTGTTAGTTAGTAATAGTAGTAACAGCAAGAGTCAGTGAACGTTAGTGAGAGGTTAGAAGAGTTCGATAGCGTCCTGTGATTTTCTTTACTTAAAACAAAAATCGAAATGCATAAGTCGTGGCATAAGTGTTTAATATGCAAAGCTAAAAAGAGTACGAAATGATTATCCTTCCGTAAGTAAATATTAATATTACAATACAGGGTGTCCCAAACAAAGTCTAAGAGCCGAAAAAGGGGGATTGCTGGAGTGATTCTAAACAACCTTTTCCTTAGCGAAAATATTTGTTGCGACTTTGTTAACGAGTTATTAACGAAAAACACCGACCAATCGGAGAGTAAGTACAGCAAATCAATGAGGACGCGGACTATGGCGGGCCAATACTACTTGCCGCTGGAGCCCGCGCTAAAATTCATCCACTGTATTCGTGCGTCTATTGGTCGGTGTTTTTCGTTAATAACTCTTTAACAAAGCCGCAACGAACATTCTCGCTAAGGGAAAAGTTGTTTAGAATCACCTCAGGAATCACCCCCTTTCGGCTCTTACACTTTGTTTGGGACACCCTGTATACTCTTGTATATGGGTTCAGATTTCTTCATGAACAGTGGCATGTGATACTTATATTGTTTAGATTTCCAACAGATGCAAAGACACTCCAGTTATGGCTTACAAAAATTGGCAAAGAAAACTTTACTCCTACTACAAATTGTTTTGTATGTTCTAAGCATTCTAAGCATTTCGCACCACAATGGTTAGAACGAGCATTTACTCGCATTAGTTTAAAAAAAGGGAGTGTACCAACTATCCTTATGGGCGAAAAACATGCATCTGTTGCACATAAACCTCTATTAGGTAATGCTACAAGTCTTGTAACTATAATCTAAATGTATTTCGTATAGGGTTATAACAATTACTTTTTTGCATATGACTATTAGTATACAGGGTGTTTGGGATAGTATAGGCAAGCTTTGGAGGGGTGATAGTTCATGTAAAAACAAACAAAAAATGATCATATACCTTGGGTTAAATCGTAGCCATTTTTGAAAAAATAGCCAAAGTTTTTCGCACTATTTGGCAACGCTGCTCAGGACTCTGACACGCAAACTTCATATTATCGCGCTTGCGCAGATAAATGGAAGGAGAACGGTAGGCCCACGAATCCCTTCTACTGTATGTTGACAGACATCCGACTAATTGGGAGGAGTTTAGGTAATCTATAATCATCACTGTTTCTTTAAAAATAGTTGTCAAGGGGTGGAAACGTAGAATACGATTGGTTGACTTTAGACGCCATTCCTCCCTTGTATACACATTCTCCTTTGTCATGTATTCATTGACCGAAGTAGTCACCTTCCAAAAATAAAGATACAGAACGAGGATGGAAAGAGGATAGAACGATCGGAATAAATACCCCCCTGACCTTGCGCCGCGACCCCCCGCGCCACACCGCGCAAACAAGCAGCCGATTTTCAGTTTTGCACAAACGTAAACATAATGTGTGTCTGACAGCGTCTTTGACGCAGCTGATGTGTTTCGTCGATACCCAATCGCGTGACTTATACCAAAGTTCTTTTGCTAAAGTCAAAAGACTCTCCCCACTCCGTGGTCTAATCTTTTAATTTAATCTTTAGAGGTACGAGTCTCAGCGACGATCTGCAACAGACGGCGCGGCGGGCCCATTGTCGGTACTCGAAACAGAAACAAACCGTCCACGATACCCGACACGGCGAGTAGAGTACCGCCACTCAAGCTACCACTAAATCTAAACATCGTTGAGAGAATTAAGATCATAGCCTTTGACGGTATTAAACCTTTCGAAGAGACCAACGCACCCAAGTTTGTTGATCCAACACGTGTCTGGTCTTTCGACGAAATTGACACATGCATTTTTTTCATATTATAATTATACAGAAACCTAACTCAGGTACAAAACGTTTTATAATTGGAGTTTGCTATTAGTATAACAGCAGAAATTGTTGGTAAATTTTTTTTATTGCATAAATCTATTGTACTTGACGAGTAGAAAAAAATTCTAAAAGGAACCATATGCTAGAAAAGCACCGTTTAGCCGCTATAAGACGTCAAAGTTTACGCGAAATTGTGCATGTGTAGCGCGACGCACGGAAATCGAAGTAGATCCGTATACGGATGAGAGAGACTCCTGACCTACCTCACAGCTGACGCTCGAAAATAGATGGGAACGTTCCTCTCTCTCTTTCTTATTAGCTCCAGCGTCTTCTCGCTCACACGCACAGGCGTGGCTATTGACCCTTGGAGAAACATCGTTCATTCCGAGCGATTGCCTTTGCAGAATTTAACAAATTTCTCAATCTTTATACATGGCTACAAATTATGTAACCTTAGCTATTCAACTTAAACATCGTCTAACGTAATGCATGAGTTAAAAGTAATTCAACTTATCTCATTTAACGTCGTTTCCGACGTTAGGCAAAATCACAAGAATTTATGGTTAATGCATTTGCGAAACTTTTATTAGACAATATTGAAATCTGAATTCACAGTGTTGGATATTGAATGTGCCCTTGGTTCAGTATCTCTGATATTTATCACTTACCAACTTTGAATAACAAATATCCTTAAATTCACTTGCAAGGAAATTTATGATTTTATGGAAACGTTAATTGATGTATTGTTCATTGTGGTGTTATAAATGTATCGAAAATTGATCGCTGACGTGTTTTTTACGAAAACAGTACTGAATATGACGCAACATAAACCAAAATTTTCAGTGATAAAACTTCTAATAGATTATAAGTGAATTTAGGTATTGTTTTACTGTGATTAATCATCCGAAGTATCTTATTTGACATCACTTTCATGGGGTAAACAAAAAGGATCTACCTTTAGTTTTGCAATTTTATTGCTTTCAAATGTTCAAAGCGGATTCTTGGAAATAGTATTTCGCCGAGAAGTTCAAGATAAGTTATGAAAGACTTCATACATCCCTCTCTTTAACCTAAAATCGACGGACTCGTCCGACTGACTGCGATCAGGGCGCACCGCCTCTCCTCGAATCGTCTGCGCGTCGCATTTCCATGGCTGTCGAACCATCTTACCGATGCGCTGTTGTCACGTTTAGAGACTTAAAACGGCGGTAATTTCAGGGGTTAGAAAATTACTTATTTCTCGTAATACAAGGTACCAATGTCGCAGTTATTGTACTTATTCAATTATTAAGATCCCAATCTTTACCTTAGCGAAACAATTACTTACAAAAAACGTTCCTGTCTTGAATTACAGGGGTTGGAAGTTTAAATGTTTATGACAGTTTTTTTCGAAAATGGTTGAGTTTTGGACCCAAATCATATAGAATTTTTTTGTTTGTTTTTACGTGATCTATCACCTTTCCAAAGCTTGCCTACACTATCCCAAACACCCTGTATACATATACATACTGTAAGAGAGTAAATATGGGGCATTCCACGTCAAATCAGACAGTTTTGGAACTTTGATTTTTTGATTTGTCTAAAATTTTTTTATATCATTCTACCCATTAAATGAAATTTTTTACCGTTCTTTTTAAATTTTTTTATCGAACCGTTTTCGAGATATCGATTCTCTCGGTTTTTTCTTCTAATAGATGTAACTTGGCCAAAAATAGACGAATTTGAGTGCTTTTTTTTCATTCTGAAGGATTTTTCGCGCACTTTCTGAAGAAAAATATAAAAAAAATTTTACTCGTTTTTTCGGTATGATTTTTCAATTTTTAGGTTAAATTATTTTTTCCAAAAATGTTTATCCGTTTTGATTTTTTTGAAAAATTTATATGTTAAAGATCTGCTCTTTCAACAATTTCTGTGAAAATTTCATAATGGAATTCCGATTCTTTATATTTTTTTCATAATTTTGAAAATTCACAAAAAAAATATTTTTCATGATTTATTGAAAATTTGCGTATATTTTTATAATATTACATGTAATCAAATTTTTGTAAAAGATACTTAATGTTATTGAGTAATTTCTTTCGTCATTACAAATTAAGTACATGGATATTTCTTACCAGCAATCGTGAAATACATCTATATTACTATATGCATCATTTATTTTCGTTTTGTCTCGTCTTATAGTGAAAATCTGATTAAAAGTTCTTCAATTAAACTGTGATGAAAAGTAAAAGTGACACGTAAACTGCAATTTCGATAATTACACCGACCGCTCAAAATTTGTCAACTGCACACTGCACATGATCCATGTGCGCGCGCAGTGATATTGATCGAGAATAATCGATACCTCGGGGTGCTCAAGTTCATGGCCATTTTTCACGAGCACTTACGTTTTCGGCGCCAGTCGTGTCACATGTGTGTACGCTTGCACGTGCAATATTGCTATAAAATTATACATGTGACATAATGTGTATTGATTTTATTGTGTAAATCGTGATTGTGAACAAAATTTACTGTGTTCATTAAATAACTTAATAATGGAAAAAAAAGTCAGTTTAACCGGTGTTGCAATCCTTTTCATTTAAGGAATCACCGACAGTTGAAAGATTTGAGACTAGTACTGACTATTTATAAATAGTGCAGTTGACAAATTTTGAGCGGTCGGTGTAATTATCGAAATTGCAGTTTATGTGTCACTTTTACTTTTCATCACAGTTTAATTGAAGAACTTTTAATCAGATTTTCACTATAAGACGAGACAAAACGAAAATAAATGATGCATATAGTAATATAGATGTATTTCACGATTGCTGGTAAGAAATATCCATGTACTTAATTTGTAATGACGAAAGAAATTACTCAATAACATTAAGTATCTTTTACAAAAATTTGATTACATGTAATATTATAAAAATATACGCAAATTTTCAATAAATCATGAAAAACATTTTTTTTGTGAATTTTCAAAATTATGAAAAAAATATAAAGAATCGGAATTCCATTATGAAATTTTCACAGAAATTGTTGAAAGAGCAGATCTTTAACATATAAATTTTTCAAAAAAATCAAAACGGATAAACATTTTTGGAAAAAATAATTTAACCTAAAAATTGAAAAATCATACCGAAAAAACGAGTAAAATTTTTTTTATATTTTTCTTCAGAAAGTGCGCGAAAAATCCTTCAGAATGAAAAAAAAGCACTCAAATTCGTCTATTTTTGGCCAAGTTACATCTATTAGAAGAAAAAACCGAGAGAATCGATATCTCGAAAACGGTTCGATAAAAAAATTTAAAAAGAACGGTAAAAAATTTCATTTAATGGGTAGAATGATATAAAAAAATTTTAGACAAATCAAAAAATCAAAGTTCCAAAACTGTCTGATTTGGCGTGGAATGCCCCATATACATGTGTGTCTGGTAAATATACATGTGTGTGGTAAATATACATGTGTGTGTTTTGCCCAAAGGCTCGGGAACCGTTGCGATCTTTGCCGCGATCTGTCACCGCGTAACGACTGTCTACTGTAAAAACGGAGCGGTTTTCGATGAGCAGGCCGATCCGCGACATTGCATTGCCTCGCCGAACGCGAATAAGTGTAACCGCTGTTAAATAAACGCATTATTTTATCGTTTTACAATCTGCCTTTTAGTGCCATCCTTACAATACACATATATACATATATATACACACACATATATATATCCCATTTTAATCCGCCACCACGGCTAACTTAAGAAATATGCATTGGATCAAAAAATATCCCGAATAAAAGTTTGATGGTTCGGAGGGGGACATCTGACCCTGTTAAAAAATTTCATCCCTACCCCCCTGGGGTATACAGTATATGTATATGTATGTATGTGCGTCTGTGTATATGGATATTATGTATGTTTATTTGTTTTCAATATGTAGTGTGACGTGCTTTTCGTCCCCGAGCCGTGAATCGAGGCCGGAAGCACGCCGCAAGCCCTTGCCGATCTCTCCACGCCTTTTCGAGAACCGAAGAAGGTTCTCGAGCGCCAGGTATCCGAAGATACCGGCGTGGAGAGAAGCAACTCGCGAAGGTCTTCGGACCGGCTAGCTCGTGCGAATTCGCGGAGAGACGGGCGTGGGTGGAACGAGGGATCAGGATCCGCAGAATTTAGCTCCCACGGCGGAAGGCGAATAAATCAGAGACACGTGTTCGTTAATAAAAAGGACTCTATTGAAGCTTCGAGAAATTACGACGTAAGAAGAGAAGTGTGCACACCTTGGCGTCGGTCGCCACGCGGCGGGATCGTCTCGCCGGATATTTTACAAATCCGCGGATTTTGGAATCACGCCTCGATACCCGAAATCTCCCGTTTGCGCGACCACCGAAAAGCCCCGACGACGCAGCGACTCGATAACCACCCGGGAAGGCAAAAGGAGGTCCTTACCGCTCGAAATCCCAAGAGGAACAGGACGAGCCGTTACGACAGCTCGCGCTAGATCACGATCGCGCTCCCCCCTCCTTAGGCCCTCCCGTATTGGTTCTACGCGCGCGACATCGATTATCGCCCAATTAGATCGATCCGCGGAAGACGGTGTCGGCTGCTGGCTCTCTCTGGCTCCTCTTCTCGCAACCAGGCCGCGGTTTCGGCCATTCCGAGCGCCCTAGGCTTCTGCTCAGCGGGAGAGGAACGTCGGGACGGAGTGGCCAATTCCCCCCCCGACGCAGACGCCGCAGATCGGAGCTCTGTGGCCCTGCCGTACTCCTGCGACGACCTCTAAGACCTCACTCCTCGGGAAAATCGACCGAGGCAGGTTTGCCCTGGTTGCCTGCCCCCCGACAGGCAACGTCCTCCCCGAACCACGCCGGTTGCCGGAGGAGCCCTGGTCAGCAGATTGGTGGCACGACGTCGGTTCGTCCTTTCCCTCCCCCGACGTTTTCATTGCCACGCGACTGATCTGCTGCCGCTGTTGGTCCGACTTCCTTGCCGTCTTGGTGTTCCGGGTCCGCAATTGTCGATGCCGCACGCATGTCAAACAGATTTTCTGTCAGTTTTTAAGCTACGTTCGAGACTCCCGGTGGTGCACGCCAGCCTCGATAACCTCTGTTCCTCTTCCCTCCCCCTTGGAGAGCGCACACTTGTGACGCGACAAAATGTCACGTCACAGTAGTTATTGAGTATATATATATATATTTATACATGTATAAATATACTCATATATATGTATTTATGACAATTATATTATTATAATTATATAGTGTAATAAATAAATATACTGGGTGAATATTATATACCGGAACACCTGAATATCTCGAAAACAAAGCGTTGTATAAAAAAATGTTAAATACAAAAGTTGTAGGGTTTAAAAAGATCTATTTTATGATATTAGCAGTTTGACCTTGAGTTGCGTCATAAAGATCAGGTCAAGGTCACAATGATTTTTTTAAATGGATACCCCATTTTTTATTATATATTCTTGTAGCTTATCTCGAGAGCTTTCCAAAATACTACTTAAGTATTTTTTCGTTAAGTACTTTTCGAGTTAAGAGGCTTCAAAGTTACGCTCTTTAGCATTAGCGCGCGGCCAATTAAGGCAAGAGGAAAATCACATCCAGCCGATTAAGGCAAGAGGAAAATCACATCCGGCCGATTAAGGCAAGAGGAAAATCACATCCGGCCGATTAAGGCAAGAGGAAAATCACATCCGGCCGATTAAGGCAAGAGGAAAATCACATCCGGCCGATTAAGGCAAGAGGAAAATCACATCCGGCCGATTAAGGCAAGAGGAAAATCACATCCGGCCTATTAAGGCAAGAGGAAAATCATATCCGACCGATTAAGGCAAGATGGTTCTGTGTCCGGAAAATTAAAGAGAGAATAGGTTTTTCTTGTCAATAAAGGCATCATAACATCAAATTGCTTTTAATTAAGCAAGATGGCCCAAGGAATGTTTCATGATATCAGTGGCTCAAAATGTCCACCATCAACTGTTTGACAACAAGCTATTCTGTAGTAAAATGATGCTACAGCTCTTTGGATTATATCATTAGGGATTAAAGCAGTTGCCTGAAGAATACGATTTCTAAGTTCATTTAGATCTTGTGGTTTTGTTTTGTAAACTATTTCTTTTAAATAACCCCACAAGAAATAATCTAATGCTGTGAGATCGGGTGATCTGGCCGGCCATTCAATAGCTCCTCGTCTACCTATCCAACGATCAGGAAATACTGCATTAAGATAATTACGAACATTCCTCCCGTAATGCGGAGCTGCACCGTCTTGCTGAAACCACGTATGTTCGAAGTTGTCACCCGCAATCGCTTGTATTGCTGGAACTATCTGATCTCGTAACATATTCTCGTAGATTGCTGCTGTCAAATTTCTTTCAATAAAGAAAGGACCGATGATTGAATTATTCAATAAACCTGCCCAAACATTTACTTTTACCGGATACTGAGTGTGTGATTCTTGCATCCAGTGAGGATTCTGATCTGACCAGTATCGACAATTGTGTCTGTTAACATGGTTATTTAACTGGAATGTTGCTTCATCCGAGAAGACTATGTTCGTCAGAAAGACAGGATCTTCGTCAATTCTTTCCATCATTAACTCGCAAAATTCAAGTCGCCTATCGAAGTCATCCTCATTTAGTTCTTGTACTAAACGAACCTTAAAAGGGTGGAATTTATTTGCTTTTAATATCTTAAGTACAGATCCCTAACTAATATCATGTTGCAGAGCTACTCTTCGACTTGAGTCATGTGGGTTTTCGATGACAGATAATAAAACATCTAGTGATGTCTCCGGACTTGTTACCGATATTGGCCTACCAGGTTTGGGACGATTTTTTGCACTTCCTGTTTGCTCGAAACGCCTAATGGTTCTATGAACTGTAGATCTTGATATGCCATTATCTGCATTTCGGAAAGTGTAATTGAAAAGATTTTTAACGTCAGTGTAAGATCTTAATCTATCTCCCCATCCTCTCATCATCAAAAGCGATATGCGTTCTTGTTCTGAGAGATGTAACATTTTTGCAAATTAAAACAAACAAGAATTAATAGGATAGTAATAACTTTAATTTATTTCAACGTAGATTAGAAAAAATAGAGCCAACTTGGGCAAACCATTTACGACGTATCTAAACCAGAGTGAATCTCTGCCTAAACGCGCGCGATTCTTGAATTCTTGTTTGTTAGGCTGATGGCAGAGAACGCGACGTAATTGTCGTGGCGTAGACGTAAGCTAAGGCAGAGAAAAACGTAAACACAGGCTACGGTATCCACGCGCGCTAATGCTAAAGAGCGTAACTTTGAAGCCTCTTAACTCGAAAAGTACTTAACGAAAAAATACTTAAGTATAGTGTTTTGGAAAGCTCTCGAGATAAGCTACAAGAATATGCAATAAAAAATGGGGGTATCCACTTAAAAAAATCATTGTGACCTTGACCTGATCTTTATGACGCAACTCAAGGTCAAACTGCTACTATCATAAAATAGATCTTTTTAAACCCTACAACTTTTGTATTTAACATTTTTTTTATACAACGCTTTGTTTTCGAGATATTCAGGTGTTCCGGTATATAATATTCACCCTGTATATATGTGTGTGTTATATACATATAAATATAATAATAACGAGATAGGCGAAAAATCGAAGTTTCGCGAGTACAGCGCCACGAAAAAATCGCGAATGAAAAAAAATGTTTGAAATAAAACCTACATATTTTGTGGCGTAGAATCCGAATCTGCAATAAAAAGTAGGTGGTCCTATTTAAAATTTTAAAGTGACCTCCCCCCCAGGGGGTAGGGGTGAAATTTTTTGACAGGATCAGGTGTCCCCCTCCAAACCATCAAACCTTTGTTCGGGATGTTTTTTGATCCGATGCATATTTCTTAAGTTAGCCGTGGTGGCGGATTAAAATGGGACCCCCTGTATATATATATGTGTGTGTGTGTGTGTGTGTGTGTGTGTGTGTGTTATATAAATATAATTATAGTAATAATATATGTGTATATTAGGGTGTGTCATTTTAAAACAATATTTTTTTTTTTCAAGTGCTGATTGAAAAATTGATAGTAGATGATAAAACAAAAATTTTCGTGCAAGACAAAAATTTTTATCTCTATTACAGACTTGGCTCATCGAAAAATACGATTTTCCATTTGAAATACATGGGGAAACTTCTTTTTTCTCCTTCAACAGTATTTTTCAGTAACTACAAAATTTTTGAGAGGAAAATGAAGTGCACAGTTTTGTAGGGCACACAATTATCTACAAAAAAGCCCTGTAAGTCAAGTTTGTATGTCCAATACTTCTCGAATTATATAGCTTGACATAAAATTTATAATGAAAACTAGTGTAAAATCATAAAGAAAACCAGTTTTTCGGAAATAACTCATGAAATATAACTTTTTCGAAAATTATACAAGGGAGCTTTTTTCTAGAAAATTAAATTATCTACAAAAAATGTTATGTACGAATTTTTCATAAAACCGATCTTTTTGGAGATATTTTGCGATTTTCCTTTTTTTAACATATCTGAAATTTTAAAAAATTACTTTTTCGCAAATAACTCATGAAATTTCAATTTCGAATTTAAAATACAATTACAGTGTCGTATCAAAGGAAATAGATGTAATGTTTATTATTAAATTTATTCAATCTCCCGCCTCTTTGGCTGTTTTGAAAATTGTGTATATACGTATGTAGTTCCTTTTTCTGTCACCTAAGCGCTGTACGACTTGTTCGCTATTGTTTGTTTGCTATGAGCGAATGTCTATAAGCACTTCAGATTCAAATTCAGATTCAATTTTCATTTTTGATAGCTAAACATGAGTTCGAGTGAAAATATTTATTTAATTGGTCATCAAATTAAAATATTATCTCAGCGGAAACTTCCATCAAATCGAGAAGTGTTAAGTTTGTTGTTTTACAAATATAAATCTTTACGTATATCTCTGAATCAGAGTATTAAACAAGTAATAAATGAAGTGAATAGTGTTTGGAGTAGAACCAAAATACCGATAATGGAATTTCGGAATAGTATACTCAAATTAAACAAATTATATAATAAATGGCAGTCTTCATATCGACTGCCCCTTTTTATATAAGTTAAATAAATTTCAAATTATTCCATCAAACTAAACTCATTTTTCGAATTAAGTAGTTCGTATTGAAAATCACTTAATATTTAACTGTTCGATGCAATTAGTAACATCTATAGATCAATTAGAGATAGAATAATTAGTAACACTATAGATAATTTTCTAACTCGATTGAATACAGAAAAACCATAATATTCTATTCTAAATAAAAATTAAAGCAATCTTAAATTTCGTTGCTAATGAATAGACTAAAATTCACTATTACTAAATATTTTTTCATTTATCACTAAAAATATACCTCATTGTATTAGCCTCCTGAACCCCTATTTCTTGTAAAAGTAATGTCAAATAATAATGTAAAGTCAAATAATGTAATAATTTCAATTTTACAGCAATTCCATCCACGGGACGACTATAAAGAATTTTTGCAATTAGCATCCATATTTTTAGGTGATCCATCAGCAAAAAATATAGTATTTAAATTGCCAGGAGCAACACACCATGCACGATGGCTCTCTAAAGCCATTTACTGCTTAAAAATATTTCTATTTGAAGAACAATTTCCACTCAATAAAAAAGAAATTGAGGGACTTCGTCAAATTTGCATTTTCACTGTTTTAGTTTATTTAAAGGCATGGTTTTGCGCACTCTCTCCAATCAAAGCTCCTCACCAAGACTTAGTTTTCTTGAAAACTCTAATACAGTATAAAAATATCAATAAAATAATTGCAGAGAAAGCTTCTGCTAAATTCACTAATCTAAATAAACTTATCTGTTTATCATTGTTTGATGATGAAGTATGTTCAGATACTAAAATTAAAATGATACAATCAATAAAAGAAAAAGAAAGCGTTACACAAAATTTAAAACGAGTACACTCCAAAAATACTAAGCTTGATTTATATGTTTCAAAAAATTTAAATGATTTCACTTCAAAAAAATCATTAATTTTATTCGAGAAATTTAAATTGTCCACAACATTTTTTTAATTTACATCCTGATGAATGGAAATTTGACAAAAATTATAACGAATGTTTAGAAGTATTGAAAAGTTTACACGTTGTTAATGACACTGTGGAACGAGGAATACAACTGATTCATTCCTACAATCAAAGCCTAACATTTGACGAGAAACAAAAGCAATATTTATTACAAGTAGTACAAATGCATCGGAAAGAGCACCCCAATGCTAATAAGAAAACATTGGCTTCATAGGTACTTGAAGAATAAAATATATAATAGAATAAGGATGACAAAAAAAGTTTGATAATTTATTTTCATAAACTATCTGACATACTGAGTAGCAATTATATTTATATATTCAAAATTGAAATTTTATAAGTTATTTCTGAAGAACTAATATTTTTTTTGAATTTCAGATATGTTAAAAAAACGAAAATCGCAAAATATCTCCAAAAAGATCGGTTTTATGAAAAATTCGTACATAACATTTTTTGTAGATAATTTAATTTTCTAGAAAAAAGCTCCCTTGTATAATTTTCGAAAAAGTTATATTTCATGAGTTATTTCCGAAAAACTGGTTTTCTTTATGATTTTACACTAGTTTTCATTATAAATTGTATGTCAAGCTATATAATTCGAGAAGTATTGGACATACAAACTTGACTTACAGGGCTTTTTTGTAGATAATTGTGTGCCCTACAAAACTGTGCACTTCATTTTCCTCTCAAAAATTTTGTAGTTACTGAAAAATACTGTTGAAGGAGAAAAAAGAAGTTTCCCCATGTATTTCAAATGGAAAATCGTATTTTTCGATGAGCCAAGTCTGTAATAGAGATAAAAATTTTTGTCTTGCACGAAAATTTTTGTTTTATCATCTACTATCAATTTTTCAATCAGCACTTGAAAAAAAAAAATATTGTTTTAAAATGACACACCCTAGTGTATATATTATTTCAGTTTAGTTATTCTCTCATAAATTTATATTCTCCTATTTAGATTGCGTTATTGAATTAGGTTTTCTTAAAAAAACTAAAAAACTACTGGACCGAATTAGAATAAAATCTAATCAGCTCTAAGTTACATTGATACGCATCGATTGCATCATCAATCATTTTGATCTCACTGTTAGTTTTATAGAAAACGTTACGAAAAATTTGATCACATACGTACATACTTACACACACACACACACACACACACACACACACACACACACACACACACACACACACACACGCACGCACGCACGCACGCACGCACACGCAAACAATGTGTGCAAAATAGCCTAAAATTACTCCAATGACCTTGAAACATGGAGATCTGCTAAAAAATCGATTTTCCATTTTCGGGGCAAATACAATAACTTCCCTATAAATCGGGAAGTTAATGAAGTATTTGGACCCAAGTTGCAATTTGATGTATAAATGCTCAATGTGTTGGAAGTTAGTATACAGCTTAGTACTAGGAATAGAGTTTTTTACTGCAATAAGGACTCCTTCACCTCAAGCATAAGTACTGGTGTAAGAATTTCTATCAGTTCTGTAGATTTTGTAGTCGGGAAGTTCAAGTTCCGAAGTTTGTATGTTGTCTGTAAACCAGGTTTCAGTGAGTACAATAATGTCGTAAGTCTGTACGGTGGAGTAAGTCGAACACATTAAAGTTGTTAATTTGGTGCGTAATCCACGAACATTTTGGTAGTAGATAAGGAGCCCCCGAATTAGTTTTTTGAGGTGGTAACCGGTATATCAACGATTTTAGGAGTTCCTTTTACATAGCGAATCGTCTTGTTTATGATACCACTATCATGCAAAGCTTTGAGTTCAGTACGTAAAGATTTTAGGTGTTCACGTTGCATCATTGTTTGGTCGGATGTGATTTTGTAACGGGTGTCTGTGTTTTTAAATTTGTTTTTAATAATTTATAGTGCTTCCTGAGGAGAAGATAGTACAGCGCAAACAGGTCTATTTTAACCTTCAACATGTTTACCGAGCCTGTAAGTGCGAAGGTTTTCGTATCCCGACGGAGTTGTAGACTTTAAAATTTCCTTTACAGCTGTTGATGGATGAATGACTTTGTTCGGTTAATCCGTGGATAATTACGTTACAGGCTCTTTTTTGCCTGCCATCAATTTCCACGATGATGTCGTTAGATGCGGGAGATGTGGGTTTTTGTTGCTCAATAACATTTAGCCTGGTATCAAATTCATCAAGCCTGTTTGCAAAAGTGGCGATGTTCGCATTTATTTGGTCATACACTGCTTTGTACTCCTGTTTCATTTCTTCTTTGAAATGAGCGAATTCTAAACGAATAAGTTTCTGCATCGCTGCAAGCAGAGAGTCGTTGATATGGTTCGAGTTTAAATTTAAATTACCGGTCATGGTATCAGCTGTTACGTCTGTGACGTCAGTGTCGGTTTGTGTACAGCAGATGAGTGTGTCGTTTTCATAGCGGTGCCCAGTCCGGGATAAGCAGGAGGTGCCAGGATGTGAGCAGATGCCACACGTGCTGCAGAATATAGGTTTCGCGACTGCAACACCACAACCTTTGCACTTTTTAGCAGACGACATGTTTGAAAAAAAAAAAAATTAGTAGCCAGGAAGTTTCTTTAGTGTAATGCTTTACTGATCTATAAGTTGGTTGAAAGGTGTGTGATGGTCGTGCGGTTGGTGGTTGGTAAGGGACTGTCCTCGAGGCTCGCGAGCTCCAGCTCGCAGACCCCTACCCCGAGTCGGCAGGGCCGTACATATACATGACAGGTGAATAGTTGAGAGTCACTGAGACAAAATAAAGAGAGTCAGAGAGTCACCTAGACATCAACACACGCAATAACTGTTTGTGAGGATTGACACAGTAAAAGTTGTCGTATCACGTAACACGAAGAAAAATTTCACAATAAACTGAACTTGTGATGCCAAGATTTAGTCCAGTAACCTTGTCATGAAAAGGGGGGCCTAAGTTGCATCAAGCGGTGGTAGTAGGTTTCGTTTTTTTTTTCTTGTATGGGATGTCACTGAGATGTAAAATCCAAGTTTTCGACCTCGGAAGCCCCCCGGATCACTTTTGATTATCCCAAAAACTGCTACATTTTCGCACTTTTTTCGGTTTTTTCCCATTTTGACCATGAAGGAGCAGGTTTTCGACAAACACCATTCTATACATTTTTAAACTAGATTAAATTTGCTATAATCTGAGATCAAAATGGGCTCGGTAGACGTAATAGTTTCCGAGATATAGCTTTTCAAAGTTTGGTAAATTCTCCAAACTTGAAAATTTTAAGCTAATTTTCATGTTTCATCATATGCAATTGTCTATATCTTCAATAACCTGTCTGATATGAGTCAGTGAAGTAAACATTTATTTAATTTAATATTGTGAAGGGGGAGGATAGATAGATATAGGAATGACGATACATAATGAGAGATAGGAACCTATAAAAAAAAACTATAAAAAATTATAATAAAAAATGTACTATAGGAGAGAAATTGGATCAGAAGAACACCAGGTATCGGAGGCACTCAGTCTTTATTATTCGTTTCCTTTTAAATTCACACCTGCTTTTGTCGCGTGCCTTTGATCGACTCTCTTTCCGCGAAAACGGTCGGTTGCCCGACCTCTCGCGACTCTCACATACGTACACACACACATGCATACCTCGCGCATCCATAACACACGCACACATTACATTTCACATCCACAACACCCGTCCAGCGGACTCTCTCGATTTAAATGTCTACAGTACCTAATATAAAAAATGAAATAAATTTAAATAAGTAATTATAAAAAAATGTAAATAGTTCTGCTTGATCATAATCACGTTTAAAATACCCTCTAGATATCGGCCCGGATTGTCCAGACGGGAAAAAAAGCGTGTAATAAGTGAACAACGATGACCTTGAGCTGTGTTCCTTTTGTTGCGTTTCGTCTTCTCCACAGTAAACGAGCGGGCAACAAAATAAAAGGCTCCTCTTCTCCGTCCCCCCTTCCCTACTCCCCGCTCAGTTGCTAGCAAAGGCCCGAACGGTAACATGTCGGAGTCGGAATTTTCCGCGAGTACTACGTGTTTTATATGTAGTGAGAGTTTGAAGGAAGGTGAAATAGCGTTGGTGAAAGAAAAAGGAGTTAAAACCTTACAAGCGTCCAGTGCTGCATTGAAAAATAGGGACAATGAACCTTTATTGAAATGTTTGACTGAGATTTATGTACATACAGCATGCCAGAAGCTTTACAACAATCCTAAGTTGATCAAAGCAGCTGTTAAATGTGGAGACACAAATGTGACAAGACCAACAAGAGCTTCCACTGAGAAGTTCAACTTCAGAGAGCAGTGCTTCCTATGTGGAAAAGTCATAACAAAAGAATTCTGAAAGCAGCTGAACGAAGAGGTGACGAATGGGCGATGAAAATAAAGGAACGAATTTTAGAGGAGACTGATTTGGTAGCATTCGACGCGAGATACCATCTGTTTTGCCAAAGGATGCTGTATAAAACACGCCATGGGGTCCATTTTTGCTTATCTTGAAGAGCATGCAGATGAGTGCCAGTTTTCACTTTCCCTACTTGTCGACCTGATAGAAGGAGAAAAACCTGATACTCGAACTATAAAAAAACGACTGTTTGACAAGTATGGGGACGACATACTAATCACGGACGTTGCATTTAAAAAAACAGTTGTCTGTTTCAAGAATACTGGACACAAGAACCTTACAAATGCCTGGTATGAAGAAACCAATAAATTAAGTCCTCAACATGAAAGGTTGTCAGTTGTGAAGGCAGCTGCTAATATCATTCGGGAAGACATTCGATCGCAAGTTTATGACACAGCTGCCTACGCACCCTCAACTGACTTCTTGAATGACGTAAAATCTGTAATCCCTGAGTCGCTCAAACTCTTCTTGGAAACTTTGATCCTCACACATAAACGAGGCATTCTAGATGGTTATCGTACGAAGTGTATAGCTCTCGCACATTCGATAATATCATCGGTGCGGCCCCGCTCGTTTCTGTCTTCATTACTACATGGCATTGGCACGTATTTATATCACAAGTTTGGGTCAAAACATCTTGTTGAAGTGCTGGCATTCCTAGGGTTTTCAGCTAGTTACAAAGAAACCACTGCGCTTGAATTATCAGTCATCATGCGGCCATGTAAATTTTAGTTGGATAATAATGCCTTCATTCAATTCAGTTTTGATAATGCCGATTTTAATGTCAACACATTGGATGGATTAGGCACTTTCCACGCGATGGGAGGAATAATGATGGTAACTTCCAATAACTCAGTACACCCGGAAGGAAAAATACAATGCTTGACACGCTGCTCTGCTAATCAACTTTTACAACACAATCCTCCGCTGCAGTTGGACACGTTTTACAATGTGAACAACAAAGGTTTATCAGAAACTGTTATAAAAGACGTAGACAGCATTCATCCAATACCTGAAGATATTACGCCACTCCCTACAGATGCTGCATGGCTGTATGGCAAGAGTTTGCATCTTCAGAGCTTACCCGGATGGAGTGGGTTCATGGTAGAGGCTACGAAAGACACCTACTACCCTTCCAAAAACCTAAAGTGATATGCCTACCATTCACAAACCATACCCCATCTCAATATGACACCATACTCACTTCCCTTTGAATGGCGAACCAGAAATGTCAGGCTTATGGCCAGAAAACCTGCTTCGTCACGTTCGACTAACCATTATATATTAAAGCAAAAGAAATCCTCGCCAACAACAGTGATTCTGATTTAAATAATGTGGTCGTGAGATTGGGAGGAATTCACTTACTAATATCGTTTATGGGAACGATTGGCAATATAATGGGGGGAAGTGGGTTGAAAGAATTGTTTGCGAACATTTATGTTGAAAATAGTATCGATAAGATGATGTCTGGTCATTTATATACCCGAGCTGTAAGGGCTCGGGCTAATTGTATTGACAGCAGAAGAGACATTTGTGCTTGAAAATCTTCTGTCAGACTGTGACAAATCTAGAATTCTAAAAGCGCATGAAAATGAAAAATTCCACTCGATAGTAACAAAACTCCACAGTGCCCTACAAAAACTTGAAGGCAATGGACCCACTGCACAGCTGTGGGTTAACTACTTTCGAATGGTGGCATTGGTTAAACAGTTCATCCAAGCAGAGAGGATGGGAGACTGGAGTTTGCATCTGAATACCATCTAACAAATGCTCCCGTTCTTCCATGCTGCAGACCACTTTGTTTATGCCAAGTGTGCGCATCTCTATCTGCAGGACATGTTGGACTTGGGCAACAAGATGGATTCCACTGAATATTCACTATTTACGGATTCTTCACCATTAGGAGTTCACAAAAGTTCTGGTCAGGTGTATGGTCAGATATGACCATTGAACAGGTGCTGATGTGCTCAATGAAAAGCTATGGAGGTTTGACCCGGGGCCGTGGCATAACTGAAACTGTCCTTACCCGATAGACACTGGGGATGATCTACCTACAGAACATATGTGTAGCAGTTGAGGATTTCTGCAGTGTGAACTCACAAACAAGTGAGCAACACGTAGAAATGAGACCATCGCGAATTACTAGAGATGAAGCTGATACAAAGAAGCTGTGCGACTGGTTTTTGAAGTACCCTCCATTTCGTAAAACGGATGTTATTATGTCCTTAAGCAGTGGACTTATAGGAGAGAAAGGGGTCAACTGTCACATGGCCAGAGATATTGGGAAGAAAGCAATGTTGAAGGTTGTAGGGGAAAACTTCCAAAACGTCAAATTCGAGCGTAAAACCAAAGTTACGTCTCTTTCCTCTACTGTTCGTACTGTTACTGTTCGCAACAGACAAGTGACTATCGACCCACTCACACTGTTTCACAGGATATGCATTTTGAAACAGTCGGATGAAGAATTGAAGAACTTCTTCACGTATGAGCCCAATGTCTCTATTCACTCAAGAGGGAATGAGGAAGAGCAATAAGTCCTCTTTCTATGCAGCATTCCAACCTGTCAATATTGATGAGTCACGAGGAAAAACTAAATTTGTGGTTGTAGATGGTGGTCATCTCCTTCACAAAATGGTGTGGCCCAAGCACTCCTCGTTTGAGTTGATAGCTGCCCGATATGGAAAATATCTCGAGGCGCGGTACGGTCAGAACATAGCTGTAGTGTTCGATGGTTACCCAACAGAGCCTGACCAAAAGAGTACAAAGAGCTCTGAACGTAATCGCCGAGCTCAGGCACATTCTTCTCCTGAGGTGATATTTGAGGAAACAACCACTCCTAACGTTTTCCAAGAAAATTTTTTATCCAATGATAAAAACAAATTAAGATTCATCCAACTGCTGAAGGTGAAATTTGAAGCCAAACACATTGAAGTTTTTCAGGCTGAAGAAGATGTTGACATGCTAATCATAACTACAGCTATCAGAAAGCCCTCCGATTTTCAGGTCGTGGTTATTGCAGGAGAGGACGTAGACTTGTTGGTAATCCTCACCGATCTCAGGAGTCCCACGTAAGGTACGATATACCTTCAGAAGTGTGGAAGAGGCAAAACGCCAGATGTCTTCTACTCAACCACCTCAACATCTGCAGACAATCAGCTCATCACTTTCACTCACACCTTCAGTGGCTGTGATTCCACCTCGTGCTTCTTCGGCCAGGGTAAACTCAAGTTGCTTGAAATACTACAGAAGCATGTAGACCTTAAAGAGAAAATTGCAGTTTTTTTCTAATCCAGCTGCGACACCTGCCCAAGTAGCTGAAGCCGGGGAGAAAATCCTCGTTAAGGTGTACGGTGGGGAAAGGTCCAGTCAAGCCCTCAACGACCTGCGCTACCAGCTCTTCACAAAGGCTGCATCCAAGACCAATTTCAACTTGGCCAGACTTCTTCCCACGCAAGATGTAGCAAAGCTACATTCGTTTCGCACATACCACCAGGTGCAGCAGTGGCTGGGTTACAAAAAGAATCCGCTCGAATGGGGATGGGTTGCTACAGCCCGAGGCCTTTTCTCAAAGATGATGTCGAGGGAAGTAGCCCCCTCAAACCTGCTGAAAATGATTTCCTGCAGTTGCAAGAAGAGATGCAGAAATGCTTGCAGCTACAGGAAAGCAGGTTTGAGGTGTTCAGTTGTCTACGGAACCTGCAATGGCCAGTCCTGCGAAAACCTGCCTGAAATTACGGCAGATGTCGATTTCAACACCCACGATTTCGACGAGTTCGACGACGACGACGAGATGGACAGGCTGCTCGACTATCCAGTCAGCCAACTCGCCGGAGATGCTATTGAACAAGGCGAGGAACAATATCAGGTATACTTACACTCGTATTGTTGTTTTCTATTAATTAATACTTACCCACATGTTATAGATACCATTATTTCTATCAATTAATACTTACCAACATGTGTGTTGCATTTATATTAGGACTTCTTGACAAAGAATTGTTTGTGTAGCATAAAAAATAATATTTTAGAATGACATTAATCAAAAAAATTTAATGGCTATTACATACTAGTTTTAAGATTGCCATCACTTCAATGTTCTTTCAACCCTCCTATATATAAAAAAAATTATCTTCAATTTTTTTCTGTTTTTTTTTTTTTGGGATATTCAACAAATAAATATTTTCATTCCATTTCAGAAAGTCCAGGACGATGAAAATGGCACTAAAGGAGGCGGATTGGCGGATTTGCTTGGCCCTGATCCTTCGAAGAGGAGGAAACACCTTTAATTCACATTTCGTTTACACTTTCGTTTACTTCATTTACACTTTTTAAATAAATTTTGTATTTCAATTTCAGTCGCCTGGTTGTGAACAGTGACCTCCCCCTCCCACAAAACTTTGCCCCTCCTCCCCCACCCCCCTTCACAATATTAAATTAAATAAATGTTTACTTCACTGACTCATATCAGACAGGTTATTGAAGATATAGACAATTGCATATGATGAAACATGAAAATTAGCTTAAAATTTTCAAGTTTGGAGAATTTGCCAAACTTTGAAAAGCTGTATCTCGGAAACTATTACGTCTACCGAGCCCATTTTGATCTCAAATTGTAGCAAATTTAATCTAGTTTAAAAATGAATAGAATGGTGTTTGTCGAAAACCTGCTCCTTCATGGTCAAAATGGGAAAAAACCGAAAAAGTGCGAAAATGTAGCAGTTTTTGGGATATTCAAAAGTGATCCGGGGGGCTTCCGAGGTCGAAAACTTGGATTTTGCATCTCAGTGACATCCCATACAGGAAAAAAAAGAAACCTACTACCACCACTTGATGCAACTTAAGATGTACTAGGTTACTGGACTAATTAAGACAGATCGTATTTTTATAATAAAATCGAAACTTTACAAGACAAACACGCAAAAATTTATTTTCTAGAAAGCGAAAGAAATCGCAAAAACAAATCACAGACTGTAATCCGAAAACGAGCGAGTTCAACGTAACCACGTGCGTCTTCAACGACGGTCTTGAGCTAACTGCATAATAAGATGCAACCGGAACATCATCACCATTTAATCCAACTATCACATGATAGTATCACGACGGATTTATTTAAAATTAAATCGCTAGCGTACCAAAGGATAAGATGGGAATATTTTAAGAAACCTTTAATATTCCAATGTAAGAAATGCCAACGACTAGGCCATGCCAGTAAGAACTGCCAATTGGAATACAGATGTGTCAAATGTTCCTTGTCGCACACCCCTGGAGAGTGTAAGATATCGCAGCAAACAGCAAGAACGGAGCTTAAACGCGCTAAGTGTGAACAATCTGGACACCCGGCATCTTATAAAGGATGCCAATACATTAAATTTGCAATTGGGCAAAAAAAAATTGCTAAAAACCCAAACAACAAAAAATAAGGTTGCTATAGTTAGAAATATATCATCGTTAGTAAGGCGTAATGTATCATACGCAAATACAGCGAACGAATTTCCAACCCAACCTACTCCAACCCAAAGGATGGACTATAATACCACCGAGACAGAAAGAATAATCCATAGCCAAAAGTCTTCGGAAGAAGTACGCCAACGGAAGGATCACACCTCCCCAACTTCACCTCCAGCTTGGATCACCGATTTCAAAAAAGAATCCAAGCACTTGCAGCTCAAGTAACAGCGAATACTGAAAAGATCGATTTTATAATGAACTCAATGTACACAACTATTATGGATAACTCTTCTTCGATAAAAAACCATATAAAAATTGCAGCCGTTAATGTCAATTCAATCAGGGCAAATCACAGAAGAATGAAGTTGCTACAATTCCTAAAAGACCACGAACACGATATCGTACTTATTTCTGAGACAAAACTAGTCCCTCAACATAAACTAACTTTTAAGGATTTTAAAGTTATTAGAGTAGATAGACCTAACTCAATCCAAGGTGGAGGGACAGCAATCATTATAAAAAGCAAAGTCCCCTTTGAAACGGTTTCTTTCCCTTCGTCAGCTAATAATGAACTATTAGAATACACAATTATAAAATGAAGACTGGGGAATAATAAATGGCTATTTGTAGTCAGTTTATATGCAAAAAATAGTTATAATTATTATATCATTGCAGGAGACTTGAACGCCAGAAGCACATCTTGGCGAGACAGATGTTTCAACCAGCGTGGCATATACAGGGTCATCCACTCAAGTAGGAACCTGCGCGCGCGTACACCTCACGGATAAGCCCTACTCAGTGACATTATACAGGGTGCGCCAAAAGTACGGAAACGGTTAAATATTTCAAAAACGGAACATTTTTGAGAGAAATGTTTTAGAGCAATGTTTTAGGGTTTTAGAAATTCTATTGAACGGTCCTATCCGTTTGACCTTCAGAGGAACGGTCAAGGTCACGTCAAAGTCAACATAATGTTTTTAAATAGAACACCCCATTTTTGATCATGTAGTGTTAAAGCTGACGATGAGACATTTTCAAAACACTAACTGATATGATGATCTATTTCTGTTGAGAATTGCCTGAGTTCTGAGCGTTGAGAATGCAGAAATAGACTTTCACTTGTGTACAATGATCATTCCAGTGTTTGCCACATGACTCGGCCGAAATCGCATCTCAAAGATGTTACTGCACATGCGCTAGAAATACCATCGAAATCCGATTTTACTACTACTATCCAACGACATTAATTCTAATATAAAACGACATAATACTAACAGTAAGCCTGACGGTCTCGATGCATTTAAAGCTCAGTACTCTAGCAATTTTCAACAGAAATAGGTCATCAGCTAGTGTTTTGAAAAGGTCTCACCGTCAGCTTTAACACTGCATGATCAAAAATGGCGTATTCCATTAAAAAAAATCATGTTGACCTTGACTCAATAGAATTTTTAAAACCCTAACATATTGCTCTAAAACATTTTTCTCAAAAATGTTCCGTTTTCGAAATATTTGACCGTTTCCATACTTTTGGCGCAGCCTGTATATGCATCTGCCCCCTATAGGCCACTCCTAGAAGTAACGATTCTATAGACACTACCAGAGGGCTTAACATGCCTTTGGCAACTGTGAAAGAGAAAGGATGAGAAATGAGTGAGAGAGAATGAAGGCTCCAAGAGGACCGTTCGACTGCTAAGTCCTCTAATGAAAAACACCTAGAGTCACATTGTAACTCAGAGTCTGTCTCGGTTTTGGCTATGCTCCGACTCTTTTCTTCGGCAATCCTACGGTGTCCTACGCTTTCGCTGCTCCGTTTGCTGCGACCGCAAGCGCATTTTACTTTTCGATGCCTTTCGGCCGTGCTTCTGGAAAGCCGATAGCACTGAAGTTAAAAAATTCATAACATCTTGAAACCCTGTGTACAAATAAAATAGTTCATTCCTATTACAAAATTATTTTTTCACTTTTTCGAGTTTTTTTTTTTAATCTTTTCAGACTTTTTTCTAATCAAGGATTTTAAGTTGTAACTCGAAGATGTATTCAACGAATAACTAACTCAAATTTTCCGCCGGGGAGTAACTATTCGTGAATAGACACTAATTTCGCATGCAATCCTGGGCATAGGACCCCATGTTCGAGAAAAGGAAGACAATAGGAAAAATGGTCAATAAAAGAACTTTTACTTTTTCGATTAAAATGGCATTAAGCACGATGAAATTCGGATTATTTATACCGTAAATACCGCGGAGATACAATTTACTCAGTTTTAAACGGGATTCGTTAAAAATAGTCCAATTTTTATGATATTTGGTATCATTCTAATTGGAAAAACGTAAGGAATCCATTGCCGTTATTTTCACAATGATATGTTACAAAATAAGAGTTCATATGTTATGGCAGTCATAAACCGTGAGCCAAAAGGTCCCAACCGCCCCAAACGTGGCACAACATCGAGGCACATTGAACCTGCCGGGGGTTGTATTTTTAGTTAATCTCACAAGGCAATTCTCGCGGGCAATAAGGTAAGACTTTTCAGGCAAGTAACTGTGAGATTAACTAAAAATAGTCCAAACTATAGAGTGTTCGGTGTCATTTCGATCGGAAAAAGTAAGGAATTCAATACTACTATCGTTTTTTCCCAATTTAAATAAATGTATTATATTTTTACACACCTAAATTTTTCAAACCTAAATGCTCGGATCTTTGGAGACCCTCGGCAGGTCCAATGTGCCTCGATGTTGTGCCACGTTTGGAGCGGTTGGGACCTTTTGGCTCACGGTTTATGACTGCCATAAAATATGAACTTACTCTTATTTTGTAACATATCATTGTGAGAATAACGGCAATGGATTCCTTACGTTTTTCCAATTAAAATGATACCAAATATCATAAAAATTGGACTATTTTTAACGAATCCCGTTTAAAACTGAGTAAATTGTATCTCCGCGGTATCTACGGTATAAATAATCCGAATTTCATCGTGCTTAATGCCATTTTAATCGAAAAAGTACAAGGAATTGATTGATAGTACTTTCATCGAAATCTGATGAGAAATCTGTTGTACCTGATTTTTTTCGATTGTTTTTTTATTGACAATTTTTCCTATTGTTACAGTATTCGTTGAATACTGTACTTTCAAATTGCAAAGTGCGAAATGAAATATTTGATAATTTAAATTTTAAAGATTCTAACAAGGAAGGTATCCCAAGTGTCCCTCTCCGATTTTGTTCATCTTCAAATATGTTATAGTAGATTAAAAAATAAGAGATACGTATTTTTTTTATTGGCGGAAAAACACTTTCAGTGGGTGAAACAACCCTTCAAAGGTAAGCGCGTCAGACGTGGATTTAGTCGTTTCACATACTTAAACGCAATCTTTTCGGATCGAATCAACGGAGAAAGTTGTACCACGATGAGGAATAAAAAATACAAATCAATCAATTTTGTTGAACAACTTTATGGTGGTAAACTACCCCATAATTTTGTAATAAATATATGAAAATTTGTAAATCAAGTCAAAATTCAAGCTGAAAAATCTAGAAAAAATATATGTTCTATAACACAAAAGAACTCAAATGACGTGTTTTTGGATTTTTTCGAAATATGACGTTTAAAGGGGTAACTACCCTTATATGCATTTTACGCCAGTCTTACGAGAAATGTAATTCATGGTAATGGAAATCATTAAATATATTATTTTGTAGACAGATATACTTTATAATTGTGTTTTTTTGCTTATGTGATATAATTATTATTTATAAAAATAGACAGATAATTTAAAATCGTATAGTGTATATTCATGCGTGCATGCACGAATATAATTGTTATCGGATCTTAACAAGCGAGACGGGATCGATTCCTTGTGTTCTCCAGATAAAAGAAGGTCAAACACGATGTAAATCAAACTATAATTAACGAAATTACGGGAAAAATTAATTAATACATGTAATTCCTAACTTTACCAAAAATAGACCGATTTATATAAAATTTGGTGTCATTTTAATCAGGAGAATGCCTAAATCCAATGGCGTTGTTTCACCCCCTGAAAGTGTTTTTCCGCCAATAAAAAAAATACGTCTCGCTTATTTTTTTAATCTACTATAACATATTTCAAGATGAACAAAATCGGAGAGGGACACTTGGGATACCTTCCTTGTAAGATACAGCGAGTTAAAGGAAAAATTGAATTTTTGCCATTTTTAAGGCTACATTCGAAAGAACGTAGACTATCGAAATGCCACTCTAATTATAAATGTAAGAACCGCATCCTAAAGAGGAAAGAATAAGCTTTCTACTGCTTTTTTCAGCTATTTTCTTCGATAATTCTATTACTTTCTACAGGCATTTAAAGTTAAGGGGACCATTTTTGCATCAAAGTTGAATAACTTTGCGAACAAACATCGTACAACATTCACCAAGCACTCGTTTTAAAGCTAAAGGTAGCCACTTTCGGATGGTATAAGTGCAATACGTCTAAAAAATTTGTTGGAATAAATTCTAAATACAAAAATGAATCAGCTTGTACTAAGTGACTGAATAGAGAGGATAATAACCGTCTTGTTTATCCTGATGTTTTTGTTATATGCAACTGTCACTCTCATTCATTCAATAAAGATCAAAGAACGTATAAAGACGTATTTGTGTTGCTTCTTAATCGAATATTAATCTATCATTAATATAAAAAGAACTACCATAATCTAATAAAATTTGTTGCGTTCCATGGAGCATTAGAAACTTGAACAAGATTTTTAAAAATTTTCAACGTGCCATTTATATCGATGTAACATTGCCGAAACACAACACAATCATTTAGAAGAAGTACGTGAAAGTAGAGATTTCACGCTTTCAAACGCCTTTCGGATCATGTGAATGCGACTATTTTTGTAGAAGTTATGAACATTTGAACTAGAGCCTATTTTTCGGATTTGTACAAGTGATCCCTTAATTTTTTGCAGAGTGTATATAGAAAATATATAAATAATATATATGTACATGCATATACTACATACATATCTACGTGCTGTAGAATTAATACGTACAGTCGTCTCAAACGGTTCTGACGCGGATTTTGCAGGGTTATCAGGTAACCCCCTGGTGGTGGCAGATATGAACTGCAGATGCTCGTAGACGCTAGTAGGCGTCAATTAATGTATCTAGAGGCACGGTAGTGCCTCGCGCCAAGTTGAGGCGCAGCGCGAGGCAGCCCGTGTATATGTATACATATAACGCGAAACATCGCTTCGAAAAATTGTCGAATTTCAATAGCGATCGATCAGATTATCCGATTACTTTTTTAATGGTCTCAATGGAAAGTTTGGGTTCGATTTACGTAAGAAAAGTGCTTTGTATTTTGTCCTACGTGCCTTCTGAGCGGAGATATTTTAATTTATTTTTATTCAAAGTCCGGATTTCGAAAAATTTCACTTAAGATACTCCGTAGTCAACGCCTAAAGTTTGTTGGCAAGGGGAACTGAGGAAAGGGTGAGGAAATGTGGCCACAGGACGTTGCTGATTGGACGAAGGATTCGGCGTGACGTCTTTACCTTTGTGAAAGGAGTTTCGAAGTGATTTTTCATGGACATGTTAATATCACATTTTTATATTCAAGCTACTTATGTTTAATTAAATTTTTTACTATACAGGGTGTTTCATTGAACTTTTCAATTAACTTGAGATTGACAAATATCTAAATAACTAAACATCGTACAAAAAAATGTTCCAAATTAACTTTCAAGGATTTCGAAGGGGCTATTCACCTGTATAGAAAATAGGCCTTCCACGCCGCACCTGGGGGTGGGTAGGGGCAACTTTGAAATACATTCGTATGTACAATTCTTGTTAGTTTCATGGACATGTCAATAGCACATTTTTATATTTTTAAGATACTTCTGTTTAAACTTTTACTATACAGGGTGTTTCATTTATCTTGAGACATCAAATATCTTGAGAACTAAACATCGTACAAAAAAATGTTCCAAATTAACCTTAAGGATTTCGAAGGGGCTATTCACCTGTATAGAAAATAGCCCGCCCCGCCACCCCTGGGGGTGGGTACGGGGCAACTTTGAAATACATTCGTGTGTACAATTTTTGTTAATTTCACGGACATGTCAATATCACATTTTTATATTTTTAAGCTACTTCTGTTTAAACTTTTACTATACAGGGTGTTTCATTGAACTTGAAAAGACTGTCAAGTATCTGGAGAACTAAACATCCTACGAAAAAATGTTCCAAATTAACTTTTAAAGATTTTGAAAGGGCTATTCACCTGCGTAGAAGATAGCCCGCCCCTGGGGGTGGGTACGTGGCAATTTTGAAATACATTCGTGTGTACAATTCTTGTTAATTTCATGCACATGTTAATATCACATTTTTGTATTCAAGCTACTTATGTTTAAACTTTTACTATATATATACAGGGTGTCCCAAACTAAGTACGAAGTCGTTAAAGGGAGATTCCTGGGGTGATTTTAAACAACTTTTTCCTTTACAAAAATGTTCTTGGAAGCTTTGTTAACGAGTTATTATCGAAAAACACCGATAATATTAACTTAATATTACTCCTAAAAAAGTAAGTAATTATTATGTGCATATAAAGTTAATTTTGGCTAAAATAACGCTATAATAAAAAAGTTGTAAATTATTACGATTAAGTGATGCAAAACAATATTATAGTATTAAAAACTACTGTAACATAGAGTACAAAACTAAAATAATAGTATATTGCGCCAATGCGCGGCTTGTGTTTACACGCTCCAATACAAATATCTGTGACTCCTATACGTGCGCTCTTTGGCATCCTTACTAGGTTGCCAGAGAGCGCCCGCGTGGGGACACACCTATAGGAGTTACAGATATGGTTGGTGATACGTGACGTCACGCCGACGCTAGGCGAATCGAATTAAGTCTACGTCACGTCTCCCCCACGCGTAGGTCCCCATGCGGGCGCTCTCTGGCATCCCTAGCATCCTTAGCATCCTTAGTGAAGTTCATTCAGAAGTTAATCATGGCCACGGAAGGCAACGCCGAAAACATTGTAAGTACCGCTACGTTTGTTATTCCCGTTTCCCTTAGTATATGCAAGTTCTAATGCTATAGTTATAGTAGATGTGTTTTCTGACAAATATACAGTGACGAGCTAAAGTGTAATTGATATGAGTTATTATATAATAATTACAAGGTGAATATATGATAAACGAAACAACGGTTTATTTTTATTATAGTATTATTAATATTAATAATATATTAATATAAATTGTGCTTAAATAAAGCTTCAAATTATTCCTTTCCTTTTTTTACTGTTCTATTCTGCGTAGTTTTTAATAATTTCCGGCTCAATACTGTACGTAATATTCCTGTTGTGTTCTTTTCCACAATTCATGAACACATGAAGGTGGATTGTTATAATAATCACATAAAACAAGAAAGGAATACATACAAGAATTTGGAATACATGCAAAAATTAAGTATCTTATATATATTTTCATAGAGAATAAATTTATTGGAAATTGTTTTCACTGTATCTGCATTTTTTTTACAGGTTTGTGGCATCGATCTGTAAGTCAACGCTATTGTAAAGAGGAGTTTTATTAAACTTTTTTACTAAATGTTACAATGTTGGTTTTTTGTTAAAAAGGTCAGAAAATATTGCGAAACAAGAAATAAGTACAATAAAGTGTAAAGTATATAAATAAATTTAACCGTCTACCCTTAATTCTAATAAAAGAAGACGTTGACGCTAACATATGCGTGATAAGATATTTGAAACTACAAAACTGGTGATATCACCAAAATTAACCCTTTTTTACAAAAAGGTATAAAAAAGTGCGCCAAGTCTCGGGGCACGCGAGGAACGCATTAGAAAAATAACTGTTGTGCAAACTTTAATATGTTGAATTTTTCTTTAAAGTGCTCCTACAAAAATTAGTAATTATTAGCTCCTAAAAAAAACAAGTAGTTATTATACATTAGAAAAATAGCTGTTGTGCAAACTTCAATATGTTGAATATTTTTTTAAAGTGCTCCTAAAAAATAGGTAATTACTACATGCATACAGTTTTGGCTAAAATAACGCAAAATTAAAAAACTGTTTGAAATTAATATCTCTATAAAACTAGTGATATTAAACAATTGCGCCAATGATACAAATGAG
Organism: Perdita meconis; assembly: GCA_030770465.2. Lineage (NCBI taxonomy): Eukaryota > Metazoa > Arthropoda > Insecta > Hymenoptera > Andrenidae > Perdita > Perdita meconis. Next base: position 1,639,990 of record JASKOS020000019.1, read on the forward strand.
TATTTATACAAACTAAAGAATCTATTACTTCATTATTTTTTATATATTCGTATTCATAGTTAAGTTTTATTTCAGTCTATCTAAAGAAGGTACAATTATAACTCCGAAACAAACAAGTAATTATTACATTAGAAAAATAGCTGTTGTGCAAACTTTAATATGTTGAATATTTGTTTAAAGTGCTAGTAAAAAAAAGAGTAATTATTAGCTCCTACAAAAACAAGTAATTATTATCTCCACAAAATTAGTGATATAAAACAATTGCGCCAATGATACAAATAAGTATTTATACAAACTAAAGAATCTATTACTTAATTATTTTTTGGCCGGTATTCATTGGTGAGTTTTATTTCAGACTATCTAAAGAAGGTACAATTACAAGATGTTTGAAAGCAATCATACAACCATATTAATTTTTAAGAGAGATCCTAAAATTCTTGAAAACGAGAATAATCAAGATTTAAATCAAGCAGAAAATTCCTTCTTGGAGGAAACAAAGAAGATAATAATCTTAAGTACATATATTTTTATAAAAATAAATTGTTCAATACAAATAAATAGTTTATTCAAAATACTTGGCGGTCCTTATGTCCACATGTGTGCGTGCGTGCGTGGGTGTGTGCGTTGCGTGTGCGGCTGCGTGTGCGTGTGCGTGCGTGCGCGCGCGCGTGTGTGTGTGTGTGTGTGTATTAAATTATAATTCAATATGCTATAAGTATAATTACGTATGTAACGTGTTTAGTATTATTCCAAATAAATTACGACTGTAATGTGTTTTGTGTTTCAAGATTTTCAACGAATTTCATTACGCATTTTAAATAGATACTAAGTAGTAAGAAAGTAACTCTAAATCATTAATACCTAAGCAACTAACATAAGATTATTGTGATTCGGACCGCCAAGTATATTGAATAAACTATTTATTTGTATTGAACAATTTATTTTTATAAAAATATATGTACTTAAGATTATTATCTTCTTTGTTTCCTCCAACAAGGAATCTTTTGCTTGATTTAAATCTTGATTATTCTCCTTTTCAAGAATTTTAGGATCTCTCTTAAAAATTAATATGGTTGTATGATTGCTTTTAAACATCTTGTAATTGTACCTTCTTTAGGTAGTCTGAAATAAAACTCACCAATGAATACCGGCCAAAAAATAATTAAGTAATAGATTCTTTAGTTTGTATAAATACTTATTTGTATCATTGGCGCAACTGTTTTATATCACTAATTTTGTGGAGATAATAATTACTTGTTTTTGTAGGAGCTAATAATTACTCTTTTTTTTACTAGCACTTTAAACAAATATTTAACATATTAAAGTTTGCACAACAGCTATTTTTCTAATGTAATAATTACTTGTTTTTTTAGGAGCTATAATTACTTGTTTGTTTCGGAGTTATAATTGTACCTTCTTTAGATAGACTGAAATAAAACTTAACTATGAATACGAATATATAAAAAATAATGAAGTAATAGATTCTTTAGTTTGTATAAATACTCATTTGTATCATTGGCAAAGAGTAGGTATAATAAGAGGCGACACTCCAAGTGTCCCTTTAAATTGGCTGTGTCATTTCGTCTCTTTCTAAGAATGAAATTACCGATCAATACACCCTATGGGCATTTAAATTGGCTGTGTTATTTTGTCTTTCTCTAAAAGTGGTTTTCTTTTCGAGTGTCGCCTCTTGTTATATCTACTTTTTGTCATTGGCGCAATTGTTTAATATCACTAGTTTTATAGAGATATTAATTTCAAACAGTTTTTTAATTTTGCGTTATTTTAGCCAAAACTATATGCATGTAGTAATTACCTATTTTTTTAGGAGCACTATAAAAAAATATTCAACATATTGAAGTTTGCACAACAGCTATTTTTCTAATGTATAATAATTACTTGTTTTTTTAGGAGCTAATAATTACTTATTTTTTTAGGAGCACTTTAAAGAAAATATTCAACATATTAAAGTTTGCACAACAGTTATTTTTCTAATGCGTTCCTCGCGTGCCCCGAGACTTGGCGCACTTTTTTATACCTTTTTGTAAAAAAAGGTTTTTTTTTTTGGTGATGTACTGTGACCTCAAACGGGTTTGGTGCGGGACATGCACGGTACATGGTAACCCCCTGGTGGCGGCAGATACGAACTGCAGATTTTCATAGACGCCAGTAGACGGCAATTAATGTATCTGTTCGACAATGTTAATATTCGATATAGGCATGCACGATCAAATTTTTCGATGCGCTGTACGATTTGCTTCGATTTTCTCGGCAGAAGGGATACGTAGCACATAGCTGTCATCAGTTGTCATTCGTGTAAAAATAACGTAGGTTACGTTTACAAACAGATACATACATACTATTCTTTGATACAGAGAAGAATAATATATATATGTATGATATACAAAAAATGCAGAAGGGAAATTATTAAATCGCATTATTTTTTTTTTTAATGTTACAATTTCTGGGTGAAGAAAATATTGATAGTTGTTCATCGCATAAGTTATCGATTGGCGATAATCTTGCAAACCTTATTTCAATAATAGTTATACTGTAATAATAATAATATAATAATGATGAAAGCTGCTTTGATACAGTTTTCGAGTTTTTAACTCTTATTTTTTAATATGCAATGATTCTTAAGAACTCTAGGAATCATGAAATTAATTGACAAAAAATGAAAAGTCATTCAAATAATTCAAAATTGATCTGTCAGTTAATTTCATGATTTTGTTGTTTCTCATATTGTTTTTTTTTAAATTATTAGTCTCGAAAAAGGCCGATATTGCTTCTGCTTACTTGGCCTTGAAAAAGGTCGATATCGTCCTTGCATCCTTTATTTTATAAGTCAAAAAATCACATCTGTCTGTTTGTAAACGTAACCTATATCACAAGTTTATTAAATTTTTATACAATTTTATTGACTAAAAGATTGATAATTTTAATCACACAGTAAATTCTATATATTCACATGTTCACCTTCTCTATAGTTGAATTATTTCAAAGTTTCGATTTATTTCGTAACAAGATTACGTTTCATCTGACATGGGTACAAGAATGACAGTTATGGGCTACGTATCCCTCTGCCGAGCAAATCCAAGCAAATCGTACGGCGCATTGAAAAATTTGGTCGTGCATGTCTATATCGAATATTAACATTGACGAACAGATATATTAATTGCCGTCTACTAGCGTCTATGAAAATCTGCAATTCGTATCTGCCGCCACCAGGGAGTTACCATGTACCGTGCAAGGCCCGCGCCAGAACCGTTTGACGTCACTGTACAATTAGTCCAAATGATTCGAAAGGGTTACTAGAAAGTCACTAGACGGAAAAATATCTATTCCTACTATTATATATAAAAAATATAAAAAAATATATATATGTACATACGTAGATATGTATGTAGTATATGTATATATATACTTTTTATATATTTTTTATATAAAATAGTAGGAATAGGCATTTTTCCGTCTAGTGATTTTCTAGTAACCCTTGCGAATCATTTAGATTAATTGTTCATATGTATCTGTTCGCCAATGTTTATATTCGATATAGGCCTGCACGCCCAAATTTTTCGATGCAACGTACGTACGATTTGCTTGGATTTGCTCGGCAGAGGGATACGTAGCACATAGCTGTCATTTGTGTACCCATGTCAGATGAAACGTAATCTTGTTACGAAATAAATCGAAATTTTGGAATAATTTAGCTATATACAAAATACAAAGTGAAAGTTTCAATATGTAATAAAATATTCTTCTGTTAATAAAATTTTCTGCTCCAATCTTATTATTTACATAAGTAACGTAGGTTCCGTTAACAGACAGATACTATATTCTTTGATACAGAGAAGAATAAACTAATATAAGTATCTATAATAAACAAAAAATCAAAAGGGAAATTGTTAGTTCGCATTATTTTTTTTAATGTTCCAATTTCTGGGTGAGGAAAATATTGATAGTAGTTCGCATAAGCTGTCGGTTATTGACGATAATATTGCAAACCTTATTTCAAATGATGAAAGCTGTTCGGTACACTTTTAAAGTTTTTAACTTTTATTTTTTTAATATGCAATGATTTTTAAGAACTCTAGGATCATGAAATTAATTGACAAAGGATGAAATGTCATTCAAATCCATCAAAATTGATCTGTCAGTCAATTTTATGATTTTGTTGTTTCTCATATTGTTTTTTTATTATTAAGTCTCGAAAAGGCCCATATTGCTTCAGCTTACTTGGCCTTGAAAAAGGCCGATATCGTCCTTACATCCTTTATTCTATAAGTTAAAGAATCACATCTGTCTGTAAACGTAACCTATATTACAAGTTTATTCAATTTTTATACAATTATTGACTAAAGGATTGTATAAGGCAGGCTTACAATTTAACTGAACTCCTCGGCCGATTCTCGAAGGCGACGCCTTCTTTCTCTCGCCGCGCGTCTCACTCCCCGCGGTGGCTATAGTGGTCGACGGGCCTTAGGTGCGTGCCATATGAACTGTTAGTGGTGTATTAAGACGAGAAACGAAACACTGGTGGAATAGACGTAGAAGCCCTTGTTTTAGAAATTTCCTAATGTTTTAGAACATTTTTATGCTAATATTCGTTCTCAAAAATGCGTAGCATTAATACAAAGCAGTGCAAATTTCTAAACGATGCCTCGGTCTCGTGTTTGATGCGAACAGCGGTGTCGCCCCCATGCGCAACTAACATTTCATATGGCACGCACCTTAGGCCTGTCGAGCACTACGGCCGCCGCGGGGAGTGAGACGCGCGGCGAGAGAAAGGAGGTGTCGCCTTCGAGAATCGGCCGAAGAGTTCAGTTAAATTGCAAGCCTGGTGTAAAGACAGCGGAAACCGACACACTATAAGCCGGGCCTGAGCCGTGTAATATTAATGGTGGCAGGCAGCTGGTTGCGGCCCTGGGGGTTGCTGGATGACGAGAGCGCGGATTTTGTCTATATAACGTATAAAATATAAAGTAACGGAGTGGTTCATGTCGTAGAACACGGGACTTTTGAAATACAGCTTCTACAAAATATAATTACATTTCAATAGCTATTACTCCTTTCACTTTTTCTAACAATTGATGATTTCGATTACGCAGTAAATTCTATATGTATATTCAAACTTTCACCTTCTATATAGCTAAATTATTTCAAAGTTTCGATTTATTTCGTAACAAGATTACATTTCATCTGACGCGGGTACACGAATGGAAGCTATCCTGCAAGGGCCGCGCCAGAACCGTTTGAGGTCACTGTATATACGTTTCGTATGTGTCGCTCCTAAATGGATTATACACAGATACTGCGAAGCTGTATAATATGTGTTTGCAATGGCATTGCAGTGGTCAGATTCCTTTTGGGTGATGGTACTGCTCTCCAGCCGAGGATCAATAAAGCATAAAAAATTGCCGTAAAATTAACCAAATCTAAGGCATGAGATGAGATCGTGCCGCATCAATTTGAAAAATCACGCGTCTCGGATTAGAGACGATCGGACATGAGCGACAGAATGTCGCTTCGATTCTACGTATTACTACTTATAAATTCTTCACAACTTAAAAGGAATTGTACAGTTAATCCAAATGATTCGTGACGGTTACTAGAAAATCACCGTGAGGAAAAGTGCCCATTCTCAGTAATTATACATAAGAAACTATGCAGGGTGGGGCAATAACTATGTCCACCTTTAATATCTCCGTTATTTGTAATAATATGAAAAAATGTTATATACAAAACTTGAACGGTACAGAATGTGGGTGGAGGCATAAAGGAGATTTCAAGGTCATCTTCATTTTTTTAAATGGAATAATATTTTTTTTTTATTGCGATGTGATAGTGGGTGTTGAGACGACTTCATCAAGCTATCTTGAAGGTCATGCAAGGTCAAATGTGGTAGTAAAATAAACTTTCTTACATTACAGAAGATGTTTGAAATGGTGACCGTTTGCGTCAATGCAAAGTTGCAGTCTTCGTATCGCTGCATCACGTGCCTGTCTTATCGTCTCTGAACTTATTCTGGCACATGCTGTATTCCATAGATCGTTACTTTTATGTAAACGAATGGTCTTCTAATATTGTTTATGTTGTGGCAATACATCGCGTGTAGCTAGAAATGTAAGCATTCCGGCAGTTCGTAACATTGACATGAAATATCGGTAGTCGGTCTCAGTGGATTACTAAATCAAGCAACAGCGTGATTATGAAAATGAAGTTTTCTTTTAAAGAACAAGTGTATATGATCCTCATTTATAGAGAAATGTGACGAAATTCGATAAGAGCTTGTATGCTGAACGATATCCAAATCATACACATCCTTCGCACTGAACATTTCAAAGATTGTGCAAAAAATGGAAAGAAACCGGAAATTTGGGTACCCGTAGGAGTAGTCGTGCATTGCAATCACGCAAACGGTCACGATTTTGAACATCTTCTGTAATGTAAGTAAGTTTATTTTACTACCACATTTGACCTTGCATAACCTTCAAGATAGCTGGATGAAGTCGACCCAACACCCACTATCACATCGTAATAAAAAAAATATAGCATTCCATTTAAAAAAAATGAAGATTACCTTGAAATCTCCTCTATGTCTTCACCCATACGAGAAATGTTTGTATCAAAATATGTTCCCCTCTGTACCATTCAAGGTTTGTATATAACATTTATATATGTACATACGTAGATATGTATGTAGTATATGTACATATATACTTTTTATATATTTTTTATATATAATAGTGGAAATGGACATTTTTCCGCCTGGTGATTTTCTAGTAACCGTCACTAATCATTTGGACTGTGCACGGTGGATTATAGAGGTGTTCCGACTAAGCACCTCTGCTGGTTGAGTTTTTGTGATCAATAGATGGAAGATCCTGTGGTCGCCACTAGAGGCGTCGTTGTCAGAACACCATGTAATTGTGAGTTGATACAAGCAACATTTCGGAAAAAGCGAAATTACGTATTTGTTCGCTTTTCTTAAAAAACGGTAAATAGATGTTGTATTTCAAATTGCCGGAGAGGAAGATATGAAAATGCTATGGTATAAATATCGTTATTTAAACCTCCAAATCATATCGAACTCTATAAAAAGTATGGAAAGAAGCTTTACATTAAAGAAAAATAGCTTTATTTGTGAAAAGCATTTTCGAAAAGAAAGCATAAGAAGACAATCTATTTTAAAAGACATATCAGAAAATGTATTGTGTCAGGTTCGTAAAATTATTAAATTCAAATTCCTTATACAATCATTCTTTTTGGTAATGATAATTTTAATTTGTAGAGGACCTTGAACAAACGATGGCTTTCACCCACAGCTTCCCTGCTTTCTGTAATAAATGTGATGAAAATAAAGAATATACCAACGGTAAATATTTTGTAGTTGTCAATTTAACCTAATTTAAACGACAAACTGACAGGAGTTTCGACTCAGACGTACTCTAGTGGTCGCCAGAAGATCTTCCATCTATTGATCACACTTTTCTAAGGGAAGTCAGAACATCTCTATAATCCACCGTGGGACTGTGCGTATTGGGTTACTAACATGAGCTACATGAAACATGCAATAGCAATGATCGCAGCTACTTCACGTCGCGTCGCCCGTGTGTATCGACGTTTGATTCGAAGTTTATTTCGATCAAAGTTGAATAAAAATGAAAACCTATTCAGCAGTTCGGATAAATTCACTTTGAATAAGAAAATTATCTATTATTTTCGAAAAATTTCACTTTGAATAAATTTTTTGTATCCATGACTATGTTTGTATCCGTGAACTTCGAATAAAGATAAATTGCGTTATTCTTATAAAGTAACTTTTATGGCCGGCACGCACCATGGCGAAGCACGGCGAAGCCATTTGAAGAAATTGATTCGCATTGGTTACTGTACTGCAGCCTAGTTCGCGCGGCTCCATAAGATCCAATTGTTTATCAAAGCTTCGCCACGCTTCTCCGCGCTTCGTCATAGTGCGCGTCGGTCTTTATTTGATTTCATTTAAATAACCTTTTTGCTTATCTTTGGACTACACCCTCTTCCCACTAAGAAATCGAACCTAGACCTATTCCAATTACTCTTTTAAATATTAAAACTTTTTTTGCGAATATCTCAAAAACTAACAGAGACCCCCTAGTGTGTGTATAGGGAAAAGTTGTTCAGAATGATGAACGTGACAACATATTTCAAGGTCATAAAAATCGGAGATAGTTCTCCTTATCTAAATATTTGCCAGATGTATGTATGTTTACCAAAGTTATTCGACGTAAAGAGGGACATTATGTGGAATGAGGTATTAAGGTAAAGCTAGTTTTTTTCTAATGGAACCCTGTATTTTTTTATTAATAAGTTGATAGTGATTATTAAGGCGAATACAATAGTGTATTATGTATATCATATTATTTCGTGGAGTAGAATACCAAAACATTAGATATGAAGGAGTCAGACATACTTGAGGAAGTTTTTACCGATTACTGATTTTGATGACCTTGAAATATGTTGTCAAGGTCTAAACAATTATTCTGAACAACTTTTTCCTGTACATGTACTAAAATCCATCCAACCAGAGTTGGCGCGTCGAAGGTGAGCCTATGAACGCCCCGGATTGTTCTTTTAGTTTTGGAGATCTTCGAAAAAATATGTTTGACACTATTTTGTTCATATTGACTTTATTCTTTTTAGCGATTTTTTAAAAAGTTTGCTGTATCATGTGTTTTGACATGTAGAGTATCTGAAAGAAATAATCGTCGCTCTGTTTTCATTTCCCAGAAAAATATAATTTATACATATGGCCGGGGCATTTCAATATTAGTCATACAATATTGGCAGAAAGTATCTACTGCGATCATTTTTTTTCAAATATTGAAAGTTTTATTTTCGATAGTGAAAAGAGGGATCGGAGTACGTATGGGTTAGATTTCTTAGCGAGTAGGGGGTTTAAATAATAGACGAGTTTCTGCCTGAAGTGATGTAAGTGCTTAAGGCTGATTCTACTTGATAAAAGTAGGATTTCCCTTTCCAACTGGAGTCACTCTTAAATACAGCAGTTCCGATAGAAATTGGCCTATTGGAGCTAAACAGATCTACATGATATTCTTGCGTCTAACTTGAAAACGAAAGCCGACTGCCTAGTATTATATCTATAGGAATAAGTTGTTTAGAATGATATTCTTTATACATAACATATCTCAGTCATAAAAATCGGTGATTGCGTCGCACATCGACAGGTTCACTAAATAAAGTTCTAAATTTTACTACATTTTTGGTGGTAATTGCCCTCGAGGTAAAAATTCGAACACAGTGTAGTAAAAATCACAACTCACAATCAGTGTAGTAAATATTATTACAAAACGCTAAAAATTCCAGTTGCTAGGATGGGGATTCGAACCCACGACTCTCACATCAGTAAGCTGCAGCGTATCCAACCCAGCCAAAGTGTGTTTGTGATTCTCATTCTTCTAATTCGCTTCTCACTTGGAATATCTTTATGTATCACTGTGTAGGATAGTAAAATTTATGGACAATAAATGAATCTGAATAAATATATAAATGTACATGCTGTTGGATGACCAACTTATTGACAATGCCGAATCACCTTAAAGATAACTACGATCGGGTCGTTCTCTCCCAAACAACCGCGTCACCCTTGTTTTTCGGCGACTATCTTAGAGTCCAAAAGCCAACTTAGTCACCCTGTGACTAAGGGCTAGAATCATCCTTCCCCACCGTAACACCTAGACATTATATAAAGCGCTGTATAGTTGCGAACCGAGCTCATTCTAGTTCAATCTAAGCTCAATCTCAGTTCAGTTACTCTAACGCTTAGTGTTCCGTTACAAATAAAAACTCTTGTTAAGTTTTAAAGAAGTGTTGCTATTAATTCCACTAACCCGGAATCCAACAATGCCACACAAGAAGCAATTTAGAAGAAGGAATAGCAGAAGCGTATTTACTTTGAGTTGGTTAGTGTTTAACCCAAGGATTTGTGGGTTCAAATACTGTCCGAGCATTTGAAATTTTAGCGTTTTGTAACAACTGTGTTGGTATTTTTACTACAAGCACACCTATCTTGCTATTTTAATACGAAAATATAATAAAAATTAGAATTTTATTTCTCTCAGTGTATCAAACTGATTTTTCCGTCTTTGATCAAATGTTTCTGATATAGAAGCAATGCCAATATTACAACAAATATGAAAAGCTAAGCATAAATAATGGGTTTCAGTTTTTACTTGCCACTATTGAACTTGTACGAAGTAAGAGTAATTAGCAGTTTTTTTATGTTTATCTTTCAATATGTCTTCCATCGTTAAGAATACACATTTGTATTTCCTTTGAAAATTCTCTTTTGACACGTTTTAACCTTTTGTCCGTCATTTGTTCATATGACATTGTAATTCTTCTTCATAAGTCACCGACATTTTCTAATCTCATTTTTTGATAGTCTATTATACGAAATGATGTCATGTGACATAGTGTATTCGCCTTAACAATTCTTCTCAAATTATGTGTAAAAAATCGCAGGGTTCCAATTTAAAAATATAATACCCTCTTTTGTGTCAAATAACGTTTGTAAGACTATTTTTTTATAATGGTAAGCCCTCGTAAGATATTCTACCGTTTCCACTTAAATAAAACACCCCTAATATGTGTATAACTCGAAAAGATAGTGTAGACAAAAATTCTAAGTTTTCACAGGACACATTAGGTCTGTTTTCAATTCCTGTACTTGCTGCACTAGTTCAGAACTCATCTATTGCTATCTTCTTTTATTTCACAAAACGGAGGAAGATAGCAAGTGGTGGGTTTTCCACTATAGTCGGAACCATCTCAACAGGCGGCTCAGGGTCACGAAACCCCTCACGCGCCTTTCTGGAGAGTGCCCTCACCACGGCAGCCACAGCGTGTGTGAATATCCGTGAGCGGACTCTCCTTCCCAATTATCTTTCTCGCTTCTTCCTATGTCGCTCCACTTAGTCCACGCTCCTTCACGTTGCGTCCTTCTTTTTCCCTATCTACCGCTCTCTTTCCTCGCGGCGTAATGCGACGGAACCGTGCGACGTTGCGTTGCGTCGCATCACGCCGCGAGGAAAGAGAGCGGTAGATAGGGAAAAAGAAGGACGCAACGTGAAGGAGCGTGGACTAAGTGGAGCGACATAGGAAGAAGCGAGAAAGATAATGGGGAAGGAGAGTCCGCTCACGGATATTCAACACACGCTGTGGCTGCCGCGGTGAGGGCACTCTCCAGAAAGGCGCGTGAGGGGTTTCGTGACCCTGAGCCGCCTGTTGAGGTGGTTCCGACTATAGTTCAGAATAAGTGCAGAAATAGGAAACAGACCTATTGTTACGCATATCTAATTGACCTTGTGGTGACTTTGAAATGTTGTATGAAGATCACGTTTAAATTTTCTAATGGAACCCTATATTTATTGTTACACATTCATGTAGTTGATATTGAATCGTTCTCAAAACACATCTTAAACTTGGAATCCTATAAGCCGTTTTAGCGTTATCCGAAATCTGACTGAACAACCCTCCTTGTGGTGTGCATCGAGTGACGCTAATGTCAGCAGCATGTACAGTAGCCCACGGTTAAAATTGAGTTAAATTCCACGGATCCAAATGAATTAAATCACCCACACTACCATTTTATGTCTTTTTTGGACGCGGGGCCCTCTACGATCGAGCGCTTAATGCTCGAGAACAATAGAGCCATAAAAGACAAGACCATTAAAAAATGGTCCTGACTAGCTTCCGCAATTTTTCATCAGACCTTTGCAAACGTGACATCGATCAGTTCCTTGTGTTTTCCTGGTGCAAATAGCACTAAATACGACACAAATCGAACTACAATTAACGAAATAACATGAAAAATTGATTTGCCTGATAAAAAGCTATCTTAGTCAAAAATAATCGGATTTACATAAAATTTGGTTACATTTGAATCGCAAGAATGCCAGGAATCTATTAGTGTAACCTTTACATAGATTCAGCGACAAATAGTAAATCTGGATTGACGAAAAATTAATGACTCACAGCCGTAGTGACCCTCGGCACGCGTATAATTCGATACCGACACGAAGCGACGCGTGGCTCATGTCAAAACATGCCCTGCAGTGAAACGTGAGCATGGACCTAGGAATATAAGGACGGACTACGAAATCACCATCGAAAGAGGGAAAGTCGTGATGGAAGACTTGTGATTGGCCGAGTAATTTGTGTGGAATATATACAGTAACATACACACAGCACTAACGACATTTTCCACCCATCACCGAGCCTCCACCAGTACTAGGTTCACCCCTTACTTACACGAGTTTAGACCTCGCGCAGGCTTGTGCTGCGTCCTTATATTTATAGGTCCATGAGGTATGTATTCATTGCCTTTTAATTCTATCGATTTTCATGAAAATAGTATGACTGCATTGCGTTTTTTTGATCAACGCTCTAGATCAGAGTATGACATGCCCTTAAATAATTAAAACTACGCTGAGTTATGTCGTAGTTGGATTTCTTTTTCATCAGAAAAACGCAAAGAATAAAAAATGTCAATGTATGCAGTTGGCTCTAATATTTTGATCACTCACTGTGAAGTGTCTGACATCTACTGTAATGAAAAAGCTTGCAATTACTTTGATACAAGACCCTTGGTCACAGTATGGTAAATATCCTCTTGTGATGAATCGTAAAATATTCTATCAGTTTGGAAACACCAGTAAGTTGACTCTTTCGATAGAGTGATTCTGTTCAATTGCATATCTTGTAAACACCTCACAAAGATTTTCTGAAGGAGATAAAAGTATGAAGAAGAACCTATATAAAATGTTTCAATTTACAATAAATCCTTAACTAACAGCAAATTTGATCACCTTGTGGTCACTGTCGATTCTCGCGCACGCTTCGCAATACCTTTCCAGCGGATGAATTCTGACGAAAATCTTTATGATCTTGTCGCGAAAATCAGCGATATCATGCTCCATCATAGTTGAAGAAAACATCAATAAAAATTAGTTAGTTCCGTGGTTTGTGATCTTGAGGTTATGGGAAATTAAATGTAATCTTCCTGCATGTTCATTTTTTGTGGAGTTTAGTTAGTTTCTGTCCTTATTTGGATTTTTATGTCATTTTGTAGAGATCGTTAGCACCATCATGTCCAGGAAACAGAGAAGGTAACTGGAATTATGTGCATTACTAAACACTTTCAGGGCTATTCGCATGACTTTGCAGTTGTGGATTATTGTAAATATTTCAAAGGATCGTAGAATAGAAACTAAAAAAAGGATCGAGTAATATACAGAATTATATTGAATTTAAATGCAAAAAAAAGCACCTGTATGGTTGATGCCTATTTACATCAAATACGCGTTATCTCATACAATCACAATTCAAACACAACAGGAGAAACAACAAGATCATGAAATTGACTGACAGAGCTATTCTAGTTTATTTGAATGACATTTCATCTTTTGACAATTAATTTTATGATTTCTAGAGTTCCTAAAAACCTTTGCATATTAGAAAATAAGTGTTACGAACTCCAAAAATTTACCAAACAACTCTCATATTATTCTTCCAGTAACTACTATTGAAATAAGGCTTGCAAGGTTATCGCCGATAACCGATAATAACCGATAACCGATAACTTATGCGAGCGACTACCGATGCATTTTTATATTCTCATCCAGGAATTTGAACATTTAAACAAATATAATGTGATTCAACAATCTCTCTTTTTAATTTTTTTATTTATCATAGATATATTAATTTATTTTTCTAAAAATCAGAGAATAGCATCCGACTGTTTGTAAACGTAACGTAGGTTACTTTTGTATACATACTTTTGTCACAGTATAGGTTATACCAGAGAGAAAATGAGAGTGCTCACGCCCAGGGTTTCGTTGTCCCCGAGTACAAGTGCTGCACCAAGCGACCAATCATAGCAAAATAGTAGGAATCTAACCGTTTTAGTTCAACGCTAGCAAAGACAAGAACCTATTTAGTTCAACGCTAGCATATACAAGAACCTATTTAGTTCAACGTGTTTTGTATCACTAGTGCCCCCTTACCATTTCATGTCACATTCGACTGTATCAATTGGGACTAGTCTTACATCATAGCGCTATCGGTGGTGGAAATTAAAATCAAAGATACTGATAAGCATTTGTGATTTCAAGGAATGAAAGAAATATTGTATGTACTTATATATGTACTTTCATATGTTGTATGCATTATGCATTTGATTCCGTTATTAGAAGAAATTTTGCGTGTGTTAAATTGTCATCTAGTAATTCTTTCAAATTTTTCGGTTGCGAATCCCAAGCATGAAAAATAAAAAACTTTAAAAAATGCTGAACAATGCAGATTTTGTAGTAAAGTTTTAAAGTGACCACTTTTTTATTTTTACAGTAGCAACATAACAGTACGACTATTATTTTAAATTTTTTTCAAATTGTTTTGTAGAGTAGTCGTAGTTAAAAAATCAAAAACCGAATTTTTCAGGGTATTTTGGGCAAAATCGTGATAAATACATTTCATTTTCACATTCTCTTTATAAAGTGAATGTATTATGTAATTTTTAATGTTTCTGCATTGGAGAGAATAATGTATGTAAGTACAAGTTAGAATTTTAATTTTCTCAAATGAAAATGTGTAGTCCTCTTATTTAAAGAAACATCAACTATTTCTTTACTGTTGTTCGTAGCCTAGTGAGTAAGATATGTATCTGTGGAAAAACTCCAAACTCTTTGACATAGCTTGTGCCCCCACACAAAGATATAATTTTTTTTTCGTTATAAATTACATGACAACAAATAATATTCACTTAGAAACGTTCTATAAATGGGGTATTCCACGCCAAATCGGTCTATCGGAAACCTTTGGGTCTTCCATTTTGCTTTTTAATATGTTTTAGTACTCATTCAAAGGAGCTTCCATAATTTTTTTCAAATTTTTTTGGCCAATAGTTTCTGAGATGAATTTTTCAAAAATTTGATATTTTTTTTTCAATTACCTGCAACTTTTTGAAAATTGAACCGATTTCGATGATTTTTGTTCAAAATTTTTGTTTTTAAACATACTTTTCGAAAAAAAATGAAAAAAAATTTTTTGGCTTATTTTTATCGAGTATTTTTGGATTTCGAGATTTGAGTCCGTTTTTTTAAAATGTTTGTCAATCGATTTTTTTGAAAAAATTTGTGAAAAAACATTCTACGAATTTTAAACATCACTCGATTATAAGCAACACATAACTTATAATTTCTTTCGATTTTTCAAATTTTTTTTCACTCAAATTTTTTATTTTTATTTCCATGTCTTATTATTTATTATGAATATAAGAGAAGCTTCTTACTTATTAGACAAATACAAAAAGAAAAACAATAGTGTGTTTTTGGGAATAATCTAATTTATTATATATAATAAATAAGTAATAAGTAATAAGTAACAAGCTTCTCTTATATTCATAATAAATAATAAGACATGAAAATAAAAATAAAAAATTTGAGTGAAAAAAAATTTGAAAAATCGAAAGAAATTATAAATTATGTGTTGCTTATGATCGAGTGATGTTTAAAATTCATAGAATATGTGTAAGCTTTTACACAAATTTTTTGAAAAAAATCGATTGACATAAACGTTTTTAATAAACGGACTCAAATCTCAAAATCCAAAAATACTCGATAAAAATAAGTCAAAAATTTTTTTCATTTTTTTCGAAAAGTACATTTAAAAACAAAAATTTTGAAAAAAATCATTGAAATCGGTTCAATTTTCAAAAAGTTACAGGTAATTGAAAAAAAAAATCAAATTTTTGAAAAATTCATATCTCAAAAACTATTGGCTAAAAAAATTTGAAAAAAATCATGGAAGCTCCTTTAAATGAGTACTAAAACATATTAAAATTTCAGCAAAATCGAGGCCCCAAAGGTTTCCGATAGGCCGATTTGGCGTGGAATGCCCCAAATACATTTAAAATATTTAATCAAAAAATGAACATGAAAGTTATTTTCGTACACGTTTGACTCTTCTAGTTCATCTAATAATAATCTATTCTAACAAGGGACATTTCCCAAGTGTAAAATGCTGAATTTAATGAAATTTTCGTAGGAAGTAGTTTTTAAACAGATATTTGGCCCGTGTTTTTTTTATATCGGCATTCGTCCACATCTAAGGGGTGAAAACAGCCCTTAAAGTTGGAGATGGCAAATATATTTTCTTCAATATCTTGAAAACTATTGAAATCGGCATGTGACATTTGGGAAACATCTCTTATAAATTACGGATACTGTTTAATATTTCGTCTTTGAAAACGTTATCTTAAATATAAAATATAAAAAAATATTTGTAACTTATAGAACAATATAGATTCTTAAAATTGTTCAAGAAAATTTCTATACTACACTCGCAACAAAATTAAGGGATCACTTGTACAAACCCGGAAAATAGGCTCTAGTTCAAATGTTTATAACTTCGACAAAAATAGTCCTATTGACATGATCCTGAAGGCGTTTGAAAGCGTGAAATCTCTACTTTCACATGTTTCTTCTAGATTTGATTTTGGTATGTTTTGGCAATGTTACAGCGCTATAAATGGCACGTTGAAAATTTTTAAAAATTTTGTTCAAGTTTCTAATGTTCCATGGAACGCAACAAATTTTCTAGACGTATTGCAGTTATACCACTTGAAAGCGGCTACATTTAGCTTTAAAATGAGTGCTTGGCGAATGTTGTACGATTTTTGTTCGCAAAGTTATTAAACTTTGATGCAAAAGTGGTCCCCTTAACTTTAAATGCTTGTAGAAAGTGATAGAATTATCGGAGAAAATAGCTGAAAAAAGCAGTAGAAAGCTTATTCTTTCCTCTTTAGGATGCAGTTCTTACATTTACAATTAGATTGGCATTTCAAGTCTTGGGCCTTGGGTAATGCCAATACCGGCGGTGGTAGTGGAGTCAAGATAGATCCGGCAGTGGTGAAAATTAGTGCGAAACTTTTTGCGAATCGAAAACTTTAAACATAAAGGCCAAGGCGAAAAAATTATCGTAGCGAGTTTGCATTAGGTTCAAATGAATCGGTAAACCGTCCACTTTAAAACGAACTTAAGATCATGATGTTTCAATTAGCCGTTACTGAGATACAGTGAGTTAAAGGAAAAATGGAGTTTGTGCCATTTTTAAGGCTATTTTCGAAAGGACGTAGACTATAGAAATGCCAATTCAATTGTAAATGTAAGAACTGCAGCTTAAAGAGGAAATATTAAGCTTTCTATTGCTTTGTTCATCCATGTTCTACGATAATTATATCACTTTCTACAAGAATTTAAAGGTAAGGGGACCATATTTGCATCAACGTTGAGTAACTTTGCGAAAAAAAATCGTACAACATTCGTCAAGCACTTGTTTTAAAGAAAAAGGTAGCCGCTTTCGAATGATATAAGTGCAACAGGTCTAAAAAATGTGTTGCGTTCCATGGAGCATTAGAGGCTTGAACAAAATTTTTAAAAATTTTCAACGTGCCATTTATATCGCTATAACATTGCCGAAAGACAACACAATCAAAATCTACAAGAAATATGTGAAGATAGAGATTTCACGCTTTCAAACGCGTTTCGGATCATGTCAATACAACTATTTTTGTAGAAGTTATGAACATTTGAACTAGAGCCTGTTTTTCAGGTTTGTACAAGCGATCCCTTAATTTTTTTGCGGAGTGTATATGGGGCATTCCACGCCAAATCAGACAGTTTTGGAACTTTGATTTTTTGATTTGTCTAAAATTTTTTTATATCATTCTATCCATTAAATGAAATTTTTATGCGTTCTTTTTAAATTTTTTTATCGAACCGTTTTCGAGATATCGATTCTCTCGGTTTTTTCTTCTAATAGATGTAACTTGGCCAAAAATAGACGAATTCGAGTGCTTTTTTTGTCATTCTGATGGATTTTTCGCGCACTTTCTGAAGAAAAATATAAAAAAAATTTTACTCGTTTTTTTCGGTATGATTTTTCAATTTTAAGTTAAATTATTTTTTTCAAAAATGTTTATCCGTTTTGATTTTTTTGAAAAATTGATATATTAAAGATCTGCGTTTTCAACAATTTCTGTGAAAATTTCATAATGGGATTCCGATTCTTTATATTTTTTTCATAATTTTGAAAATTCACAAAAAAAATGTTTTTCATAATTTATTGAAAATTTGCGTATATTTTTATAATATTACATGTAATCAAATTTTTGTAAAAGATACTTAATGTTATTGAGTAATTTCTTTCGTCATTACAAATTAAGTACATGGATATTTCTTACCAGCAATCGTGAAATACATCTATATTACTATATGCATCATTTATTTTCGTTTTGTCTCGTCTTATAGTGAAAATCTGATTAAAAGTTCTTCAATTAAACTGTGATGAAAAGTAAAAGTGACACGTAAACTGCAATTTCGATAATTACACCGACCGCTCAAAATTTGTCAACTGCACACTGCACATGATCCATGTGCGCGCGCAGTGATATTGATCGAGAATAATCGATACCTCGGGGTGCTCAAGTTCATGGCCATTTTTCACGAGCACTTACGTTTTCGGCGCCAGTCGTGTCACATGTGTGTACGCTTGCACGTGCAATATTGCTATAAAATTATACATGTGACATAATGTGTATTGATTTTATTGTGTAAATCGTGATTGTGAACAAAATTTACTGTGTTCATTAAATAACTTAATAATGGAAAAAAAAGTCAGTTTAACCGGTGTTGCAATCCTTTTCATTTAAGGAATCACCGACAGTTGAAAGATTTGAGACTAGTACTGACTATTTATAAATAGTGCAGTTGACAAATTTTGAGCGGTCGGTGTAATTATCGAAATTGCAGTTTATGTGTCACTTTTACTTTTCATCACAGTTTAATTGAAGAACTTTTAATCAGATTTTCACTATAAGACGAGACAAAACGAAAATAAATGATGCATATAGTAATATAGATGTATTTCACGATTGCTGGTAAGAAATATCCATGTACTTAATTTGTAATGACGAAAGAAATTACTCAATAACATTAAGTATCTTTTACAAAAATTTGATTACATGTAATATTATAAAAATATACGCAAATTTTCAATAAATCATGAAAAACATTTTTTTTGTGAATTTTCAAAATTATGAAAAAAATATAAAGAATCGGAATTCCATTATGAAATTTTCACAGAAATTGTTGAAAGAGCAGATCTTTAACATATAAATTTTTCAAAAAAATCAAAACGGATAAACATTTTTGGAAAAAATAATTTAACCTAAAAATTGAAAAATCATACCGAAAAAAACGAGTAAAATTTTTTTTATATTTTTCTTCAGAAAGTGCGCGAAAAATCCTTCAGAATGAAAAAAAAGCACTCAAATTCGTCTATTTTTGGCCAAGTTACATCTATTAGAAGAAAAAACCGAGAGAATCGATATCTCGAAAACGGTTCGATAAAAAAATTTAAAAAGAACGGTAAAAAATTTCATTTAATGGGTAGAATGATATAAAAAATTTTAGACAAATCAAAAAATCAAAGTTTCAAAACTGTCTGATTTGGCGTGGAATGCCCCATATACAGGGTGTAACAAAAATGTTGCAGTTCCTTGAGAGGGGTGATCCCTGAGACGATTCCAAACAACTTTTTCCTTAGCGAAAATGTTAGGTGGAGCTTTGTTAACGAGTTATTAACGAAAAACATTGACCAATCAGAGTGCGAGTTTACCGGTGAAGCGGCCGTGGTAGCGAAGTCTACAACGCTAGGCGCTGCGCTGGTGCTTCGAACAAACAAGTCGACACGCATCGATGAACATAACATTATTATAAGAAATTAAAACGGCATAACAAATACAGTCAAGTACTTTATCATTTTTTGTTTATCATTGAAAGTGATTAATTATTTTAAATCGGGGGAAATCACGTGTAGCGTAAAAAGGCAAATACACAGTTTGTTTGTTAAGGTGAATCGAAAATAATAATTATTTGAAGCGAAAGAATAAGGAATACGTAAATTTCTTTTTCAAATAACGTATAAAGAAAAAGGCAAAGTAATAAAAAATGGATGAAAAGTGATCCTAGTTCGTTACCGAGATAAAAGTTTGTAGTTCAACAACGGTCAGCAGTGTTTTTTATAATGAATATGTGTGCTTAAAAATCCCGAAGAAAAGTGTGCATATGGAACGTGGGAGAATTGTTGGGGAAAAGAAGTCCGCGTTAAAATAAAAAAATAATAATCAACAATAAATTACATGCGACTCACCCTTTCGGCAATTCACCTGTAGTTTTTAAACCTGTGTCACTGGGTCACTGTACCGGTCCTGGTCATGGTTTATGGTAGCCCAGCGCCTAGACCACAGCTGATCGCAGGTATACGACACCACCCACAGTTAAGGGTCACAACATCAGGTGCATCCGGGTTAAGGCACCAAATAACGAATGTATTCACTTCACTACAGCCACTAATACACTAATCACTTGTCAGGATCACTTCATTTTTGTTTTGCGGAATGAGTTGTTCCTACGTTATAACAATTGGTGGCTCCGAAAGGGGTTGATTGCTGTCAATTTAGGAAATGCTCCACATAGCCACCGTCAGGGTTGACGCACGTTTGTGCACGCAAAATAATGTGCCACTGCACGCGTTGGAGCATCGCTGGTATGATGTTCGCAATTGCATCGTGTGTACGTGAAACGGCTTCTTCTGGGATGTCCACTGGTTGATGGTACATCTCATTCTGAAACGATTGTTGTACAACAAATACAAAACGCAAGTAAATAAAAAAATAATGCTTATAATAAATGTAAGTAAAAGGTAACAGCAATAATCAAATTACCTTTAGGTGTTACTGGGCCATTGTACCGATCTTGGTCATCGACGGACGCAATGTCGCCGGGTCTAGCGTTCTAATTCGCGGATACAGCTTTGCGAGTACTCGCACATTAGCAATCGCGTTACCATCGCACCGAGCATGCACCCGAAACACCGTGTAGTACTCCTGCGCTGTGTGCATGCTGGATTGGAGATTGGTGACTGACTGACAAAACTTTTCCGAAGGAGCTTCTCCTACCCTCAAGCAGTTTCCTATCGTTTCACTATGGGTTAACTCCCTCTACTACAAGAAAACTTAGGGATAAAGAAACTAGCATTCGTTAAAAAGAAATACGTGCTTTGCCGAAATGCGCTACGAATGGACCATCGAGCAGTTTCAAAAGGCGCTTGATCCGCTAATTTACAACCTACGTACCCATTGCTTCGAGATAGAAAACAGACACCACGTGCATCGGTCCGACAGGGCCCAAGAAAAAGAGGCGCAGGGAGTCCTTTCTGTATTCGAAGGACAGGAGAAACATTTTCAGCGACACATGTTGAGTTGACGCTGCTAGGGTCACTCCGACTACCTTGGCGAAGGCCTAACCGCGCGCTTGAGTAATTTATGATTTAATTGCTTCGCCTTTGTAACGGACGCGAACGGAGGATATCGCAAATGCGAAACAGAAATGGATAGTTTTCATTCCGTTTCGTGTGGAAATTTTTGTGCCCCTTCTCACCCCTACGTACCCATTGCTTCCAGAAAGAAAGCAGACCCACGTACAACGCTCCAAAAGGGTCTGAAGGAAAGAGAAAGCTTACACAGGAAAACGCATGCTATTCCTTTTTTCCTTTCTTCGATTCTGATGAACAAATTTCGAAAATTATTCATTAATAATTTATATCAATTATAATTCATCAAATTATACTGTCCATCTAAATTATTAGTTTATAATTTATCAATTACTTTTTAATAAGTAATTACACTACATATTAATCAGCTATAAATAACCACAATAAATGATATTCAAGGATTCTTACAATCGGGTAACTCCTTACCGTTCCACATTGCTAAAGATTATTTCTAGGCGGTTATGCGTCCATGCTTTTGTAGATTGTATTATAAAACTTTTTTTAATACTCGTAGGACAAGAAACATTAGAATCGAAGAAAGGAAAAAAGGAATAGCATGCGTTTTCCTGTGTAAGCTTTCTCTTTCCTTCAGACCCTTTTGGAGCGTTGTACGTGGGTCTGCTTTCTTTCTGGAAGCAATGGGTACGTAGGGGTGAGAAGGGGCACAAAAATTCCCTCACGAAACGGAATGAAAACTATCCATTTCTGTTTCGCATTTGCGATATCCTCCGTTCGCGTCCGTTACAATGGCGAAGCAATTAAATCATAAATTACTCAAGCGCGCGGTTAGGCCTTCGCCAAGGTAGTCGGAGTGACCCTAGCAGCGTCAACTCAACATGTGTCGCTGAAAATGTTTCTCCTGTCCTTCGAATACAGAAAGGACTCCCTGCGCCTCTTTTTCTTGGGCCCTGTCGGACCGATGCACGTGGTGTCTGTTTTCTATCTCGAAGCAATGGGTACGTAGGTTGTAAATTAGCGGATCAAGCGCCTTTTGAAACTGCTCGATGGTCCATTCGTAGCGCATTTCGGCAAAGCACGTATTTCTTTTTAACGAATGCTAGTTTCTTTATCCCTAAGTTTTCTTGTAGTAGAGGGAGTTAACCCATAGTGAAACGATAGGAAACTGCTTGAGGGTAGGAGAAGCTCCTTCGGAAAAGTTTTGTCAGTCAGTCACCAATCTCCAATCCAGCATGCACACAGCGCAGGAGTACTACACGGTGTTTCGGGTGCATGCTCGGTGCGATGGTAACGCGATTGCTAATGTGCGAGTACTCGCAAAGCTGTATCCGCGAATTAGAACGCTAGACCCGGCGACATTGCGTCCGTCGATGACCAAGATCGGTACAATGGCCCAGTAACACCTAAAGGTAATTTGATTATTGCTGTTACCTTTTACTTACATTTATTATAAGCATTATTTTTTTATTTACTTGCGTTTTGTATTTGTTGTACAACAATCGTTTCAGAATGAGATGTACCGTCAACCAGTGGACATCCCAGAAGAAGCCGTTTCACGTACACACGATGCAATTGCGAACATCATACCAGCGATGCTCCAACGCGTGCAGTGGCACATTATTTTGCGTGCACAAACGTGCGTCAACCCTGACGGTGGCTATGTGGAGCATTTCCTAAATTGACAGCAATCAACCCCTTTCGGAGCCACCAATTGTTATAACGTAGGAACAACTCATTCCGCAAAACAAAAATGAAGTGATCCTGACAAGTGATTAGTGTATTAGTGGCTGTAGTGAAGTGAATACATTCGTTATTTGGTGCCTTAACCCGGATGCACCTGATGTTGTGACCCTTAACTGTGGGTGGTGTCGTATACCTGCGATCAGCTGTGGTCTAGGCGCTGGGCTACCATAAACCATGACCAGGACCGGTACAGTGACCCAGTGACACAGGTTTAAAAACTACAGGTGAATTGCCGAAAGGGTGAGTCGCATGTAATTTATTGTTGATTATTATTTTTTTACTTTAACGCGGACTTCTTTTCCCCAACAATTCTCCCACGTTCCATATGCACACTTTTCTTCGGGATTTTTAAGCACACTTATTCATTATAAAAAACACTGCTGACCGTTGTTGAACTACAAACTTTTATCTCGGTAACGAACTAGGATCACTTTTCATCCATTTTTTATTACTTTGCCTT
This sequence comes from Perdita meconis, assembly GCA_030770465.2. NCBI lineage: Eukaryota > Metazoa > Arthropoda > Insecta > Hymenoptera > Andrenidae > Perdita > Perdita meconis. The sequence goes on from JASKOS020000019.1 coordinate 1,663,607, forward strand.
TTTCTTTATACGTTATTTGAAAAAGAAATTTACGTATTCCTTATTCTTTCGCTTCAAATAATTATTATTTTCGATTCACCTTAACAAACAAACTGTGTATTTGCCTTTTTACGCTACACGTGATTTCCCCCGATTTAAAATAATTAATCACTTTCAATGATAAACAAAAAATGATAAAGTACTTGACTTTATTTGTTATGCCGTTTTAATTTCTTATAATAATGTTATGTTCAACGATGCGTGTCGACTTGTTTGTTCGAAGCACAAGCGCAGCGCCTAGCGTTGTAGACTTCGCTACCGCGACCGCTTCACCGGTAAACTCGCGCTCTGATTGGTCAATGTTTTTCGTTAATAACTCGTTAACAAAGCTCCACCTAACATTTTCGCTAAGGAAAAAGTTGTTTGAAATCGTCTCAGGAATCACCCCTTTCAAGGAACTGCAACATTTTTGTTACACCCTGTATAGTTACTTTTGATAGCAAATACTTATCTCACACTTTCTACAAATATCTTGTTTTCAAGGATAGAATCACCGTTGCCCAAAACAATGTGTCATCCGCGCCCTATGAACTCAGCGTCATCATTATCTATCTAGTTCCTAAGTTCGTAGCTAAGTACTTTTCCCTTCCCTACCATCATTCTGTTCGCTAACCCTTAAATAGCCTAAGCATTTTCCGATCTGTTCAGATTCCGCCAGTAGGTTGTAGTCGTTACACCGTCAGTCAGTACATACGTTTAATAAAACTTCTTCTTTTAAAACCTAAGTTTGGTTCTCTCTTGTGTCCATTACACAAGAAAATTTGGTGTCAGAAGTGGGATACCTTTTCAAAGACTGAGGAAGAATTCATAAGGAATTTTAAGCTTCCCGTGGTGATTACCAAGTCTTTAAATTTGGAAAGGATCTGTTGGTGAAGAAGCTATTCTTGGGGGAATTAACCTAATAGCAGTATCACCTTGCCGAGCGTGTGCAGACTTACGCGTAGTAAGTAATTTCGCTGCCATCTCGAGGAACTACCAGGGAATAAGAAGAGCTCAACGCTTTGCTGACTGGTTCTCTACATACTCTACAACCTACAACTGAACTGTTCAAGACTGGTCAACATCCTTTGATTGAATCCAACTCATCCAACTACAGGACATAGTCTTCATTAACAGCAGTTAACATCGAAATATGCTACGTCATTTATCTGTCATATTGTAAGTTACGAATTAATTTATACATACTTCTATTGTTTTACGTTATCACAAATAAGTTAAAATGTCGAAATCAGGAATATCAACTGAAATGGCTGAAAAAATGTTGATTACATTCGACGGCACGAAATCTTTATTACATGAATTTTGCGATAATTGCGATAAAGTAGTTTCTCTTGTATCTGCAGAAATCATGGACGTTTTATTTGCTATTATTATAACAAAAATTACCGGAAAAGCTAGAGCTTTAATTAGAAACCGTGATTTTTCCGATTGGAAAGCATTAAAAATGTATTTATTAGATGCTTATTCAGATAAACGGTCGCAAGGTCAATGGCAATTGGAATTATCTTCTTGTAAACAAGCTTATAACGAAAGCGTGCTTTCTTATGCACAAAAAGTTGAAAATTGTTTAATAAAATTAATTAATAGTCTCGATAATAATTTGTTAACTGTTGAACACAAAGCATGCGTAAAACTTTTACATAAGCAGGCTCTTGATGTTTTTGTCATGGGTTTACGAAAAGATATTTCTATAATAGTAAAATCACAAAAACCGAATAGTTTAGAAGATGCTATTCAAATGGCTCAAGCGGAAGAAGTAGAGCAGAAATCACAAATAGAGATCGCAAGATTTCAGAGTTTGAGTTTGAGGGAAACGAAGCATTGTTCAAATTGTAATCGTATTGGCCATACAACGATGGATTGTCGTTTTCGAGAATCTAATACCATAACACAAAGTTCATATTTCCGTAAAAAACCAAGTGTCAGACATTTTAATATAAATTCTTATATGGCAGGACACGATAATTCTTCTAATATTAAGACGTGCTCATATTGTAAAAATAAAGGTCACGTAATTAATGATTGCAGAAAACGTGAATATAATAATAGATTTTATCAACGGACGGATAGGAATTCTTCAATGCATCATTCTTATCATCCATCATCAAGTCAAATTAATACTTATCCTTCTCAAAATTTACGAAATTATGTTTCTCGAAATACCTCAAATTTTCATAATTGTTTCCGTAATAATGAAAATTCTTTAAACTCAAATCGAACCTCGATGACTGCCGCACCGAGGTCAATTCGCGAATTACAGGCAGATTCTTAGAACATATGCATAAGGTCACAACTTTTGTCCAGCTAGATTTTCAAGAAACATTAAAATCTTCTTTGGAGTTGTTATTAGATACAGGAGCAAATATTTCTATTATAAAAGTTTCTCAGTTAAAATCGGATACTCTGTTTTATGATAATATAAAATTGAAAGTCAGAGGACTGACATCTGAAGAATTTGAAACATTAGGATATTGTTATTTAACCATAAAAATAAATAATTCTACATGCACATGCATATTCCATATTGTAAAGGATAATTTTCCAATTGCATATCCTGGAATTTTTGGAAATGATATCACGTCTGATTTGAAACTTCGAATAGATTATACAAATAATTTATTACATTTTCCGCGTAATCAGTTCCTACGATTAATTCATGAGGAGAAACCGTTGATGCATATAAGTTCAGAAACTTCTGCTAGCTCTAATACTCAAGAAACTCTAAATTCAAAATCGTATCCAGTAGCCAATTCAAATATAGTGACAATACCAGCTCGTACGGAAACATTTATCCCAATCAAAGTTTTAAATTCAAATATTAATGAGGGTATAGTTCGTCGATGTAGTATTCAAAATGGTCTACTAATTTCCGAGAGTTTAGTTAAAGTCAATGACAATTCTGACGCTTTTACGTCTGTTTTAAATATCTCCAATGAAGATATCAAAATTACTAAACCTGAAATCGTGTTAGAGGAAGTGAATCAGGATGTTTTAAGCATTTTAAACCTCGATTCTGTAGAATCGCCTCAAATCAAAGGCAACATTGATTGTAGATCTGAACGGATAAAAGGGATTCTTCAACATCTTCGGTTAGATCATTTAAATAATGAAGAACGAGAAAGTATTATCGATCTTTGTACTGAATTTAATCATATTGCGTATTTAGAGGAGGATGTCTTAAAGTGTACCGATGCTACGTCCCATAGAGTAATAACCAACACAGATGTTCCTATTTCTGTTAAAACATATCGCTATCCAGAATGTCATAAAAGTGAAGTAAATAAGCAGATCGATAAAATGTTAAAAGATGGAATCATAAAGTTATCAAACTCTCCATGGAATGCACTTCTTTGGGTAGTTCCTAAAAAACTTGATGCCTCTGGCCAAGCTAAATGGCGCATCGTTGTTGACTATAGGAAACTAAATGAGGTGACAGTAGGAGATTCATTTCCATTACCTAATATAATAGATATTTTAGATCAGCTAGGAAACTCAAAGTATTTTACAACTTTAGATTTCGCGTCAGGTTTCCATCAGATAAAAATGCATCCAGAAGATTCTGCGAAAACAGCCTTTTCAACACCCACCGGTCATTATGAATTTTGTCGTATGCCGTTTGGTTTAAAAAACGCACCAGCGACTTTTCAGAGATTAATGAACACGGTTCTTGCGGGTATACAAGGTATTAAGTGTCTAGTTTATCTGGATGACATTATCGTTTATGCTGATTCTATAGAGACGCATACAAAGAAATTACGAGAAGTATTTCAGAGATTATCAGATCATAATTTGAAAATTCAGTTGAATAAATGCGAATTTTTACGTCGAGAAGTAATGTATCTCGGACATGTTTTATCAGAATCAGGGGTAAAACCAGATCCTTCCAAAATAACAGCTGTAAAAGATTTTCCAGTACCTAAGTCACCTAAGGATATAAAATCATTTTTAGGTCTTGCCAGCTACTATCGCAGATTCATTCCAAATTTTAGTCAACTTTCCAAACCTTTGACATCCTTATTGAGGAAAGATACACCATTTTTATGGACGAGCAATCAACAAAATTCTTTTGAAAATCTAAAAACTAAATTAATTTCTGAACCTATATTGCAATATCCCGATTTTTCGAAAGAATTCATTGTTACAACGGATGCTAGTAATTTTGCTATTGGTGCCGTTCTAGCACAAAATCAAGGTGTGCAAGATTTACCTATAGCTTATGCCAGTAGAACTTTAAATCGAGCAGAGTCAAATTATTCTGCAATAGAACGTGAACTACTAGCAATTATATGGGCTGTAAAACATTTTTGTTCTTATATTTATGGAAGGAAGTTTAAAATAGTTACAGATCATAAACCTTTAACTTGGTTATTCAATATTAAAGATCCGGGTTCTCGTTTAATTCGTTGGCGATTATTACTAGAAGAATATGATTATGAAGTGGTATATAAGGCAGGGAAAATTAATTCGAATGCAGATGCTCTAAGTCGGATAAAGCCTGATACAGAAGCTGAAGTTAAATGTAATTTAATTAACTCGACATTTACTAAATCGTATTCTGATTTCTTGAATGCATTAGAAACTTCAATTATAAACTATGATAAAATTGAGGAATATAAGGATATACTCTTTTCATCGTCAGACAACTACGCGATTTCTATTTCAAAAGATCTTGAGTCAAGTGATGATATTATTAAGGAATGTAAAAATCGTTATCCAAATCATTTGAAGAATCTTAAAAATCAAGTTCTTACATGTCGCGAAGTAGTTGAAATTAAAGAGGGAGATAAATATATATTTTATATGGTATTAAAAGAAAACTATTGGGATTAAGCAAGCTACGAAGATCTTTTTAAGGCACTATCTGTTTTAAGGAACCTTATAGTGAAACGTGAGTTAAAATCTATAAGTATGCCATTATTTGGTTCAAAGTTCGAAAATTTTAAATGGGAAAAGATTAGGTCAATGTTGCGTTATATATTTAAAGGTACAGATATTAGTATCAAGGTATTTTTCAATACAATGTGTATTCCAACATAGGAAGAAATCAAGAAAATACTTGAAGAAAATCACGATTCTCCGTCGGCAGGTCCTTCAGGTTTTCACCGTACATATAGAAGGATTAGAGAAAATTATAAGTAGCCTTCCATGAAAAAAGATATCTCGGATTATATAAAATATTGCAAATCTTGTCAAGAAAATAAATTAGTACGGAAGAAGAATCATGCTCCAATGCAAATAACCTCTACATCCACAAAAGCTTTTGAAAGAATTTCTTTAGATATTGTAGGACCGCTTCCCTTGTCAGAAAATGGAAATAAATATATGTTAACGGTTCAAGATGATTTAACAAAATTTTCTCAAGCCTACGCTATACCGAATCATGAAGCACATATGATAGCTAAAGTTCTTCATCATGAATTTATTTGCAAATATAGAATTCCTAACTCTATTTTAACTGATCAAGGTAGAGATTTTACTTCAGATTTATTAAAAACCATTGCAAAACTATTTAAAATAAAACAAATTCAGACTACTGCTTATCACCCACAGACAAATGGTGCTCTTGAACGTTCTCATGCTACTCTAGCAGATTATTTAAAACATTATGTAAAATTAGATCAAACTGACTGGGATGAATGGCTTCCAAGCGCAATGTATTCATATAATACAACAGTACACACGTCGACTAACTATACTCCTTATGAATTGATTTTCGGAGAAAAACCTGAAATTCCGTCTGCTTTGTTGAAACCACCTGAATTTAAATATTCATATGATGATTTTGTCAGTAATATCAAATTAAAGCTTCAAAAATCACGTGAAATTGCAAGAAATCATTTAATGGAGTCCAAAAATCGTAATAAACAATATTATGATAAAAGAACAAATAAGGTTAACTATAAAGTAGGTGATTTAGTATACTTATTACGTAAGAAAATCGATGGTTCTAAAAAACTTAGCTCTAATTATGTAGGTCCATATAGGATAGTTAAAGTTAATTCACCAGTAAATGTTACTCTCCAAATTAATCGAAAAGAATCTGTTGTACATATAGATAGAATAAAACATGCACGAGTTAAAGATAGTGCTTCTTAAGTGTAAATATTATATTTATATTTGCAAAACAAGGTTCGTTACATCCAAAAAAAAAATTACGCCTATTCAATATATTGAAGAGTTAAAGAAAACTGTACAATATTTACCTCCAGGTATTCACTATCCTTACATGCTGGAATATGATAATGCTCATGAGTTACTGAATCTCATAGATCTTCAAGTATATTATATAAACAATAAGTTAATATTTATTATAAGTAATCCTCTTGTATCTACTAACACCTTCTATCTTTATCAACTTATCCCATTGCCTGTCTCACAGGGGAAGGATACCTATTTGTTCATACAACCCTCTACTAAGTATATAGTTATATCTATTACTAAACTGCAGTATACTACTTTCGATAGTTTAACACATTGCAAACGTACGTCCGAAATGACTTAAGTAGCTATACTATGGGGATTCTAATTCACATTACGTAATCATGTTACATAATCGCGCGCAATAGGCGCGGGGGTGAAGCGGGGCGGGAGGTGCGGACCCATCACGCAATTCCACGCGGTGGACGCGGGGTGAAGCGGGGTGGGGGGTGCGGACCCATCGCGAAGATTCCGCGATGCCAGGGTGGGGGGTGAGACATTGCGCAATTGCGCTCACTAGTTTCGAGGGCGGCGGTTCGGCGCGGTGAGACAGGACTCATCGCGCCATCCTTTTCTAACGCACGCTCGCTCTCTCTCGCTCGTCCGCATATCGCGGCGTCCTTTTCTAACGCACGCTCGCTCTCGCTCGCTCGTCCGCATATCGCGGCGTCCTTTTCTAACGCACGCTCGCTCTCGCTCGCTCGTCCGCATATCGCGGCGTCCTTTTCTAACGCACGCTCGTCCGCATATCGCGGCGTCCTTTTCTAACGCAGCGCGTCTTTTCGGCGAAGTGCATGCGCACCCTTGCACAACGCGAGGAAAGCGCGTGACCTTGTCGGGAGGTATTTATATAACTAACGTGTAAGGATAGAATAAAAATAATTATTTAGATACTTTTTTGTTCTTTATTTCTACTTATCAACAGATACATAGTTAGAAAAAGTTATAATTTAATGCTGTTTATCTTTTTGCATTTTTTAAAAAATTATGAATCTTGAATACGTTTTGTACCGCGCACACGCCACCATGGAAAATACATCGGTAAGTTCCCTGCACTGGAAGACTAGCAAGTCGAGGCACAGTATGTTCAACGTCGTCGTTGTTCGGGGTTTCGTTGTCAATTAGTGGCACGTCGCCGCCGCTGTCGTTGTAGCTGGTTCCACGGCTTTTGTAGCCACCACCGTTGTCATCGTAGTTGTCGTCGACCACGTGGATGACTACGTCGTCAACGTAGTTGTCTATATCACCGAGGCTTTCGTTGTTGCCGTCGTTGTTGTTATTGTCGTTGTTGTTGTCGAAGTCCTCGTCGTAGATAGTGTCGTTGAAGTGGTAATTGTAGTTTTCGTAGTAATCGCCGTAGCTGGAACCACTGCAACTTTTACTGTCGTCATCGTGAACGTCATAGCTGTCGCCGCTGCTGCACGAGGTTTCGTCGTCGTTGTCGTTAACCATGACTACGTCGTTGTCGTCGTAGCGTGCACCGTCGCTTTCGTCGTCGTCGTCGTCGTGACTATCACCAACACCAGCACCGCGTGCGAGTTGGGTGTCAATGTCTACAGCGGTCACACCCGCGAGAGCATGCAACCACCGCTTCTTTTCGAGACCCTTCACCAGGATCAGCTCGGTATTTGCGAGTGCCGATTGCAGCAACGGTCGCAGCTGGTAGTAGGGCACGTCGCCGTCAGACCAACGAAAACCGTGATGGTGGTTCGTGAGCCAGACCGCTTGACGCTTTTCGGCTGGTGTTAAATGGTACCAGGGATACGGCGGCGCGAAAGTCCAATGCGCGAGCTCTGTACCGTTCGCGAGCACTGCCACTTCCTTAGCCACGAATACGTTCGCGTCCGTTTTGAATCCTTGCAGGTCCACGATAGCTACACGACTTCGTTCCGAATGCATGCTAATGATTATGCGTCGACGTCTCGCGAGAAACTGATCGACGATTCGGCAGGACGGACGCTTCTTATGTGAGCCTGCGGACGATGTTAGTCAACGGGCTGTATTCGATGACGCGATCGTGCAGGATCAAGCAGTAAGCGGTGGTGTTCGCCGGCACGTTGTCTCTGCATTCGAAATCGAGTCTAACGTCGACAGTGGCGCTCTTCACGGACTCGTTTTGGCGGGAACAATCGATTACGGCGATCGGTGCGAATTGCAGAAACTGCGTCGCGTTCAACAGCGGTTCGCCGTAACCGTAGTACGATTTTCGGAATTTCGCGTACATGTCGTACAGCGCCGCGTATCGGTTCCTGTTAAAATCCAGGTTGAGGTCGTCGTACGGATACGTCTCGGAATTGAGATAGAGTCGAACGTTCGCGAGCGTGCACGCGTCGAAGACGCTCGCGCTAGTTTCGAGATTGTTCTTGCGATTGGTTTGCATGGCGAATATGATGTAGCGCGGCTTCTCCGTTTGCGACGCGGCTTTCACGGTCCACGTGTGTTTCGTTGTCGTCTGTAGCAGCGGGTACTCGTACAGATCCCACGATCGAAAACTCATGGTGATCAATCTGCCGCTCTCGAGAATGCGTAGCATGTGCAATTTGTTCATCTCTTCCAGCGTGACGTGCGGCATTCGCCATTGCACTTTGTGCAATTCGAGCGTCGGTTTCGCAGCCCCGGCGCGTCCACGCATCGCGTTCAAATCGAGTCGCGCGCGAATCAAAATCAGCTCGTGACGCGCGTTCAAGACGATTCGTCGGTAGTCTTCGCAAAATCCGAGCAACGCGTTCAGAGGCACGCAAAAGTTGAACGCTGCGGTATGGAACGGGTCTTTCGCGTAGTCGATGTTATAGTCCCATCCCGCGTTAGCCAACGTCTTGCTCTTCTCGGCGGACAGAGACGCGTAATTCTTTAGCGCGGTAGTCACGCCCGGATTTCGACAACGATCGATTTCCACGCCATCGATCTCGTAGCGAATCTCGTCGAACATGAACGCGACGCAATTGTTGTCTAGAACGGCGGCGGCGATGTCGGTCGAGGTAGATTCTTCGGTTTTCGTTTCCGCGGGATGCAAGACGCGACCTTCGATGTGTAGAAAACTATCGCACGGAAGCGTGTACAGATCCTGATGTTGTATGGGTATGCGTATCTCGTCGCTGTTGCCGTAGGTCGTGTTAGCGTACGGATTGTATGCGTGCAACTCGATCTTCGAGATACGGTCGTCGAAGACCGGCGCGGCCGTCACGTCCAAAATATTTATCATCGCGTTATCGGTGATTCAAGGGCGACGCGATGAATCCCAACGATCGAAGAAAGTGCACGTTGCGCGCACTCAGCTGTTTTCTCGCGTGTTTCGGCTTCCTTCCGGATTCGTTCGCGGTGGATGCGGCGTCGGGGAAAACAGGAGGTAATGGTAAAGAGTCGTCGTAGGCGGTGGTGTCGCGCGTCGGAGCGACTATCAACATAACACGTTCGTACTAATACGTATGCAGCGATCGTCGATGGCGACGCTGCACGTGCAGTCGAACGGTTATCTCTTCTCCGCGAAAATCGACCAGACGATCCTGTTGATCCACTATTCTTATCGTCAAGTCGTGTATTGTTCGCGCGACGAGCGGCAAGTAAATGACGTGCTGCGGCGTCTCCGAGATTTTATATCCTGGCGGTACTTGAATCGAGAATTCGTGTATCGTGTGTACCGGTTTGTGGTTGCTGTACGCGCCCGCGGTCACGTTACACTCCACCCGGAGCATGTTGACGTTTGAAATGTTTACGGGTGCGTCGGACTCGTGCCACGCGCGCGGCGATAAGATCCGCGTCGGGGAGAAGCCCAGCAACGGTCCTATGCTGTTCGGTAGCGCAAAGTTTACGCGAAACGCGCAGTACAATTCGCTCTTCATGGTGTTGTTGTTCGCGTGCAACACCAGAGGATACTTGCGATCGTCGAGGACGACGTCGTCGTCGCCGCTGGTACGGTGTTCGCGAGGTCGGCGCTTCGCTAGTTCGCGTCTCAAGTACTTGTCGATAGCGTCCAGCTCGTAAGAACCTTCGGGAATCGTAATCGCTTCGTCAGCGTCGTCGAAGTAGAAGGTGTTGTTGCTCGAGTCGACGTTCGGAATCGTGTGAAACGTCTCGAAATCGGTGAGTCCGAGTTCGTACTCGCCGTCGCTCAAATCTATCGGCGGAAAGTAATTGACCGTGAGCACGCTGCCGCGGCCCGTCAACGTAAGCGTCAACGACATGTCGGCGAGTGACGCGATCCGAACAGCGACGCGCGCATTTATCATTATCCATTTGCGTTCCGTCGAAGAAATTGCACGCACAAGTGTCCGCAATTCGACTCGTCGAAACGTTGAAAGCGGTCGTGATTGTACTTGATCGTCGCGTTCGCGCCGAAATAGCGACGCAACTCTAGCGGCGGACGCAAGTTTCCGAAACTGTCGAAATACTTTACGCGACGTCCGCGTTTCACGTACGCGACCCAATGCGTGCCGGCTCCTCGAATCTCGTCCAAATTGACGATCCCGCTCTCGTCGGTCCATGCGGCGCGCGAAGGCAGCGTGTCGCGCATAAACACCCCGCGAAAGAACGGCACGTTTCGACACAGACGCTCTAGTTGCAGGTTGGTCAATGGTTTCGTTATCGTTTTCGGTGTCGTTTCACGACCTTGCCTCCGCCGCCGCCGCTGCGTTTGTACGGTGCGAGATACAATCCCTGCCCCCGCACGCCGCTGCCGCTGCGACGTCGCGCTCGTTCTTCCATAGCGCGGTGATGACGCAACGTTTCGTCCAGTTGTTTTCGAGCGGCTTTCGCGTCGTTGACCGCCTTGGCTATGCCTGCCGCTCCGCCGGCCAACGCACCCACGGCCGACAGAGCGGGCAGCACGAGCGCCGGCAGGAAACCGCCGCGTTTCGCGACCGGAAGCACGCGTTGTTTTCCTCCTTTTCGCTTCTGTACTTTTCTTCCCTTCGATTTGGCAACCTGTGTTTTTCTTCTTCTTCCCTTCAATCCCATACCGAGTTTCGTCTTCGCTCGCATCGCTCCCCATACGGCCGCGGCCGTGGCTTTCTCGCCCAGACTCGCGTCTCTCGCGAACACGCGTTCCTTCGCTTTGTCGCCCAGCACGCGATCCGCCGCGTGTCTTTCCTCCAAATCCTTGCGCCGCGAGTACGCGATATCGTGCTCTCGACAGGCGGCGTCCAAAGGATTCACACCCTGATCACCGCGGGCCAAACGTTTCTGCAATCGCGTTCCCGGTCCGCAAAACTGATAGCCCGGTACGTGTAATTCGAACGGCAATCGATTTATCAGATCGTTCACTAGACCCGCTCCGCTTCGTTCATTCGTTCTCGCGTACATTCGTCGCAGTCCTTTGGCATAGGCGGTGGTTCGTCCACGTTGCTGCAGTCGCGTAAGTACTCTCGCTCCGCGAGAAGGACAATTCGCGAATGAGCGCTGCGTCGCGAGTCGAGGGTATAAATAGTAGCGACAAAACGCGGGAATCGTCTATTGATGCCGCGTACGAGCAGCGCGCGATGCGATTCGCGCGACTCCGAGGAAACGGAATTCGCGTGGCTGCGAACAGAATGTTCGAACAATCCGCCGCCGACCGACGTTCGCGAAAGCACGGACCGTTGTTGCCCGAGAGCGTGCGGTGCGTGATATGCGGCCCGTCCGGATGCGGCAAGACCAACGCGCTGCTAAGCCTGCTTGAGAGTCCGAACGGTCTGCGATTCGCGAACGTGTATGTGTACTCCAAGTCGTTGCAGCAGCCAAAGTATCGTTATTTAGAGAAATTGTTGTCGTCGGTGGACGAGATCGGCTACTTTCCCTTCTCGGACAACGACGAGGTCGTTTCACCGGCGTCGGCTCTACCGAATTCCATTTTCGTGTTCGACGACGTGGCGTGCGAGAAGCAACAAGCGATTCGCGAGTACTTCTCCATGGGTCGTCACGCCGACGTGGACTGTTTCTATCTGTGCCAATCGTACGCCAGGATACCGAAACATTTGATTCGCGACAACGTAAACTTTCTCGTACTGTTCAAGCAGGATCGCAAGAATCTGCGCCACGTGTACGACGATCACGTGAACCCGGACATGACGTTCGACGAGTTCAACGAATTGTGCGCCAACTGTTGGCAACGCCGATACGGTTTCGCGGTCGTCGACAAGGACAGTCCGATGTACGAGGGTCGCTATCGACGTGGATTTAACGAGTTCGTAGTACGTTAGCGCGGTCATTCGATCGCGAGACGTTTCGCCGAGCGCTTCGAGATGCAGGAACAAGAGGAGAGTGCAGCTGCAGTGCCCGCAGCCGTTCCTGGCGTCGACGTCGAAAGTAGTAGCAGCAGCAGCAAGCGCGCGAAGCAGAAACGAGACGTCGAGACGAAGCGACAAATCGCCGCAACCAGCGAGGCTATACGTAAAAAATACGCGGCCTTGAAGGTGGGCAAGATGACCCAGGAAGCAGCGTTGGAGAAACGAACGCGACCGATCGTCGAGCCGCTGAAACGATTGGTCGAGAGCAGCGGCAGCGCGTTTACAACGAAACCACCGCCGCCGCGCTCGCCGTCTCCGGCGTCGTTGTACGCGTCGCCGCCTTCGTCGCCGTCGCCGTCGCCGCCGCCGCCACCGCCGCGCTCGCCGTCTCCGTCGCCGCCGCCGCCGCCGCCGCTCGAACCAACGCCGAAGAAGAGACGACGACAACAAACGCCCATCGTCCTGCTCGGGAAACGAAGACGCGCGACGACGACGACGTTGCCCGACCAAGGCGAAGCTGCCGCTAACGACGTGTGGCGCGCGCTGTCCACGTACTATCCGCGAAAGAATCTCGGTCCATTGGCGCGAGACTATTTGCTACTGTTCTTCACCGATACCCAAAGACAAACGGACAACGTGTACGGCGTGTACATGGTACCCGATACCTCCAGCGGCGGCGGTCAACTCATGCTCGGCGATTCGACGTTCGGCGTGAACGACAAGGACGACGTCATCGTGGGTGACGTAACGTACAAGGGTACACCGGGTCTGTACGAGTTGCTGTTCAAGCGAATACCGGACGACGAAATATACACGAGCGACGATTTGCAAACCTATAGGACGATTTTGTTGAGAACGAACGCTCACAGACGCGACCACGCCGCGAGCGGAGCCGTGTTGGGAAACAAAGGGTACAAGTACAAGAACGTCATCATGCCGCTGATAACGACAACGACAACGACGAGAAGGTCGCGCGAAGGCGGTGGTCTGCCTCGCGTCGTCGACGACGATAACAATTACAACGAAATGACCGTCTCCGACAACACCGTCGATTACGTCTACTGGGACGATCCGAACGAACTGGTCGACAGGTTGCGCTTGCTCGTGGCGTCGCAAGCCGCGGGTCACACGGGCCACGACAACGAGATCGTGTCCATCGTGGAGGAACTCCGCGAAGCCGGACTCGTCGTAAATTGAACGGTTTCGCGCCGTTGGCGTCAGTTGTCGCCGAGATGTCGATCAACAAATTTGGCGCGTCCTTGCGAATGCACGCTCCTTCCGCGCCCCGCGAGGATCCGTATTCGAAGACAAACCTGCACGTCGCGAGATACGTTCGCGCCAACGCGCTGTTTCGCGAAGGGGCCGCTTTCGACGCGGGAAAACGCAAAATACGACGCGTGGCGTATCCGACGGCGGATACCGACGCGGCGACCGTGGCCTTCGTAAACGATCGGAGTCGCGAGTGCGAGCAACACGTTAAGTTGATTTTCGACGAAGCGATGCGCAACGTGTCGGAGCTGGAGGATCGTTTGATCAGTAGAATCGACGCGGTCACGACGACTCTGCGCTACGACGACGAACGCGAGCGAATCGAGCTGGAGGAGAGACTGAAACGCGCGATGCAAACTGCCATGGACCTGCACAAGACCTCGATGGAAGGCAAGATAAATCCGTTCACCGTGAAGGAGAAGTGACATTTGACGGAGAACCTCCAGAAGCGTCGCCTCGTCTAATTATGACGCGACATCGCGGCGAAGGTCAAGACGAATACATAGAAGAAGAAGAAGAAGAAGAAGAAGAAGAAGACGAACAGGAATCTACGTGCGCGACTTGCTGCGTTCGAGCGTTGCAAATGTTTATGCGATTGCTTTCTCTGTTTTCTCTCGCGGTCGCGAAAGAATCAAACTCAACATAATTGATGAGCGCGGAGAAACAACGATTGGTGGACGAATTGCACGCTCCCGCGAGACGAAACTTTCCGCGGAGACGCGTCGCGATTCGCGGCTACGACGATCTCTGGCAGGCGGATTTGGTGGAGATGCGCGCATACGTGAGATACAATCGCGGCTACCAGTACATTCTCACGATCATAGACGCGTTCAGCAAGTACGCCTGGGCCGTGCCCTTGAAGACCAAGGGTGCGAGCGACGTCACCAAAGCGTTCTCGTCCGTGCTGCGGGAGAGCGGCCGGTGTCCGCGGAATCTACAGACCGACATGGGCAAGGAATTTTACAACGCCGAGTTCCAACGATGCATGAAACGACACAACATCAACCATTACTCCACCTATAGCGTGATGAAGGCGTCGATAGTCGAACGATTCAATCGCACTCTGAAAACCAACATGTGGAAACGATTCTCGATGGACGCGTCGTACCGCTGGCTGGACATGCTGCCTGCGCTCCTGCGAGACTACAATCACCGAAGGCATCGCACCATCGGCACGCGGCCCGTTGACGTCACTCCGACCAACGCTACTCAGCTGCTGTTTACCGTCCGCGACGACGCGGTTCGCTCTTCGGTTCGACGTCGACGAGCGAAATTCGCGGTCGGCGACAAGGTGCGCGTGAGCAAATTCAAAACCGTGTTCGAGAAGGGATACACGCCAAACTGGTCGACCGAAGTGTTCGAGATCGTCGCGGTGCAACCTACGCGACCCGTGACTTACCTGCTTCGCGATTCCGCGAACGAGCCCGTCGCCGGCGGATTCTACGAGTACGAACTGCACGCGGTCGCTAATCCGGACGTGTACTTGGTCGAGAAAATCCTGCGTCGCAAAGGAAACAAGGCGCTCGTCAAGTGGTTGGGGTTCGATTCGTCGCGCAATTCGTGGATCGACGAGAAAGACATTTTATAACTATCATTATATATCTAATGTATACGCGTATTCTCTACAAATAAACGAAAACGATTTCGTTTTACATTTTATTCTTTATTACTATTATCTTCTCACACACACACACACACACACACACACACACACACACACACACATATACTTTTCTATATCTGCAATACTACATATATACATATATACAATTTTATACACGCTCCTCCTCCTCCTCCTCCACCGTCTCCATGTACTCAGAAATGCGATAGTGGCCCCACGGAAGTGTGCGCACTCGATCGGGTAAGACGAATCGTTTGTCGTCGTGTGGAC
Source organism: Perdita meconis (assembly GCA_030770465.2). Classification (NCBI taxonomy): domain Eukaryota; kingdom Metazoa; phylum Arthropoda; class Insecta; order Hymenoptera; family Andrenidae; genus Perdita; species Perdita meconis. Next base: position 1,679,204 of record JASKOS020000019.1, read on the forward strand.
TGAGAGCGAGTTTTTCTTCGCTTATCGAATACACGTCGTGCAATTTCGAACGAATTAAATTTTGACGAATGTGCTTTTCCGAATCGTCGCGCAAGCAACGAACGTAGTCTTCGAAACGAATTTCGTTCGCGACTACGTTCTTTTTCACGCCTTTAATTTTTCTCGTCTCTTTCTTATTGTGCACGCGGAGGGAGTACATTTTCGCTCTCAGTCCGACGAACTCGGTCATCGGGACTCCGTTGTTCTCGTCCTTCATGAGGCCGGGCACCTTCTTGTTTACGCGCGGCATACCGTACGGATTATCCGCCTCGTAATCGCTCGTGTCGAATCGGGTGACGACGTCGCGTTTCATCGTCTCGTACGCGTCCTCGCACTCGAGTTCGTAAATCAAGCTATCGGTGTCGGTATAAAGGATTTTACAGTGTTCACCAAATTTCGGAAGCATGTACTCGTACTGGAAATCGTACAAGCATACTTTCGACACGTCCAGCACGCTCATACCGACGTATATCGGTTTATTGAATAAAACTTTTAATTTGCGCAACTGGACGGCGATTACGTTTTCGGAGAAAATCGCGCGGCTGTGAAAGTTCGGTTTCGCGATCAGAGCTTCCGCGCCGTACCGACCTTCCCAGTGCGTCACCAATTTCACGTCAACGTAGTGTCGCACGTTCTCCATCGTTTTGCCGAATACCGCGTTGTTCATCAATTTGTACAAAGTTTTCTGAAAATCGCTGGTCGCGCGTGTTCGAAAACCGGTGTTCAATTCGATATATTCGCGAAGCCAATGGGATTGCTGGAATTCTAAGATGCGATGAATTTTTCGGAGTCTCAAACCGTGACGCAGACATTGCTGCAAATACCGGTAATGTACTACGTATCGTTCCTTGTCCCGTACTGTCGCGAGTAGTTTCGTCTGGTTTCCGTCGGTCGACTGTTCGCGTACCGGGCAAAACGGGAGATCCGCGTGCGAATCGTGCAGTTCCGTCGGGTACTCGAGGTCCACTTCCAGAAAGTATCCCTCGGACCCATCGATCGGAACGGCATTGACGTCGAAATTGGCTACGCGCTCGGCGTCGTCGATCCAACGAAATCCTCCGTACGGCATGCATTGCGACATTGCCCAACCGTACAGGTTGTTCACGTCGAAATACATAAGGTACGTCGACGGTTTCGCGGGATCGTACGTGGGCAGGTACTTGTTGTTGGCGCGCGCGTAACGATGGGAACACTGGCTCAGACCGCCGCGTATTCCGCGTTCCACGAACATCACCATGTCCACGTCGGTGAGCAATTCGAAAACGATACCCGTGTGCTTTAGCATCGCGTCCCACGTGAACCCTGGCAACGTGCAATAATACGCGGGGTCCAGCTCGTAGCTCGCGATACACTGCGATCGAAAATTCTCGAAGACGTCCGCCAACAACAGAACGTCGGTCTTCAAGTACAGGTCGCTGTACTCGCCCAACGTCTCGACGCGAAAGCTCTCCCACACGTTTAGCGCGTGCGCGTAATCCGATTCTGACACGGGACTGTCGTTCAACCGATTGTAGAACGCTTCGCGAGGCGGTAATCGCGTCTCGTTTAGTTTATCGTACGTCGTCACGTAATCGTACGGGAAGACGCCCTTTCTGGTAAGGAGATCGAATTGTTCCTCCGAATAGTTTCGACACTCCTTTCGCAGGATCGTCAGTTCCTCCTTGCCCAGATCGGACGATAGTTTCTGCAGACTCGAGGCCAAAAATTTATACGAGTCGATGAATCTGAATTTCACCTCCTTCTTCCCGTCGATGCCCGTCCCCTTGACATTCTTCGTGAAAGAGATGTACTTTTCTTTCGTCAACGGAAGCAGATCGACCTTTCCCTCGAACGCCGTAGCCAATTCTTTTATCACAAAATGCGCGTCGTAACCGGATAGATTGTGAAACACAACCGGAACGGTAAATGAATCCTGGAAATTTAGATTGCAGGTCGAATGAGCCGCGCCTCTGTATCTACCGGTCACGTGACAGTGATCGCGCACTTTTACGTCGGATTCGAGGAAAGGTTTTCCGCACACGTGGCATTCTGTTGCGTTATAAAAATTGTGGCGTTGCGCGATAGACATCGATTCAATCGGTATTATCGTTTTGAATATGTCATCTACGGTATCGGCCAATTTTCGCATCTCTTTCACGAACCATTGGACGCAGTCGGAGTCACCGCGGTACGTATGATACGTGCAAAGCGATTCGTCGTGCGCGCACTTCACGTAGTATCCCACGCTGAATGCCCGGTGATGCTGGTAGATGTACGAACGACGATTTTGTTGTTGTTGTTCCGGCTGCACGTCCTCCAGCAGGCACTCGAAGTCTGCGTACACTACGAACGGCACGCGTTCCTTGCGGAGGTAGTTTTTAAATTGCAGCCACTTGTTTTGCTCGGAAGGAAGCTCGACGGCGCAATCGTTTAGTCGCGCGCAATCGACGCTGTGCGCGTCCAGTTTCTCCTTCGAGTAAAAGTAATGGAGGCATCTGAAAACGACATACACTTTTAGCATTTACGCAATCCTATAGACATATTCGAAAAAAACAAACTGTTTCAAACGTACCTTTCGCAAATGAAAATTGCGCAGCGATGTTGTGACACTTGTACACGAACCAGTCTGGACAGATTGCGGATACAGGTGAAATGATTCTTCCGCTCGTCCTGCGGATCCTGTACCAGCAGCAAGTTTGCGTGCCGCTCCCTCTTCGACGCGGTCAAATGGACCGGGACACACTTTTCCTCCTGCCACTGGTACACGTTTACGGATACGTCGTTGCAAGCTTCAAATTTCTTGATCTGGTTCAGAGTCATGGGAAGACTCACACAGTCCGTACGAAGTACCCGCGAATAATGGGGGTACGAGGTCATCCTGTGCCCATTCGCGGATGCTGGATAAAGGCTCGCGACGACCGACCACAGGAAACAGGCGTCGTCGTCGCACTTCACATTCACCACGGCTCGCTTCGTTTGTACGGCGCGCGGCAATGGCACGTTGCATCCAGCGCGAAGCGGATTGTACTTGTTGATGTTCAGCATTAAATTGTGAACGTTGACGAGCGTCCAACCACTGTCACGCTCCTGAAACTCCTCCATCGCCGCAAGCAGAGGTTGCACCACGCGAGTCGTGTACCACTCGCGCAGATTCGACGTCTCAAACAGTACGTGATTTCTCGTCGTGAAGCTTTTCACGTCCGTTTCGTCTTTTAGCGCAAATTCTGCGTTCAGGATCGTATTCACCGCCACGCTGGAATGTGCGGTGATCGAGTCCGTTAGATGCGAAAGCACCAGCCGACGAGCGTCTTTGAAGAATCGACGAGGATCAAGATGTTTCACGTTCACCACCATTCCCGTTGCGATGCGATTTTTAAACGCCGATTCTACGTCTTCCCATACGACACTCGGCCCGCTCGATTGTCCCGCGAGTCCGTGTCCCATTCGCGAGAATTTTGCACTCACTACAGCACGTAAAGTTTGGATGCGAGCGATAACGGCGGTGATGCGTTGTTTCCTGCCGATTGACAATCGTTGTCCTCCGTGCAAATATTCATGTATGAGGCGCAAATATTCGTCGCACTGTTCGATCCAATTCCGGTATTCCGCGGACGTACGCAGTAACGCCGACCTCTTCGTCAGCGTTTTCAACATGTTCGTTGAAAGATCCATTGTTTTCTTCTGGACGTACAACTATCACCTCGAAATCCGTTTCACAAGTGTTCGCCCCTCGCTGGAGATCGCTTATTAATACCTCCCGACAAGGTCACGCGCTTTCCTCGCGTTGTGCAATTCAACGCGTGCACTTCGCCGAAAAGACGCGCTTCGTGGAAATTTCACGAATCCCCTACCAGGCAGGAGAGTACGGCGCATTTTCAATAGGTTGAATCATTTGCTTTCGTCGCTGCAAGGTCACGCGCTTTCTTCGCGTTGTGCAACGGTGCACGTGCACTTCGGCGAAAAGACGCGCTTCGTGGAAATTTCACAAATCCCCTACCAGGGCAGGAGTACGGCGCATTTTTAATAGGTTGAATCATTTGCTTTCGTCGCTGCAAGGTCACGCGCTTTCCTCGCGTTGTGCAATTCGACGCAAGGGTGCGCGCACGTGGCCGTCGCGCTGCGTTAGAAAAGACGCACTTGCACTTTCGCGTCATCCTTGCAACATATTGCACAAGATTATCGCTGCCCTCCGTCGTTGGTATAAAAACGCGTAAAATACCGTTTTCTGTTCACTTGCTCGCACGTCGGATCGCGTAAACGTTGTTCTCCGTTTCGTACATACAGTGTCGTTTGACTAGTACAATGGACAAGCGTCGCATCGACCAGTACGAGAATCAACAAAACAAAAGACATCGCAACGAGTGAGCATCTATTTAACGTTATTTTTTACTGAATCTTCGCGTTCCATTTGTGTATTCGTGCAAATATATATTTCGTTCCTTTTCATTTTGATGCAGCACCACCTCGACTCGCGCGACAATGAGAGGGACACGTATCCTGGGACGCGAGTATCCCCTAACGAGTACGGCGTTCAAACGCCTGGAAATTGGTATTTGCGTCGAAACCTCTAACAACTGTCGCGTCGAATTGGCGCTTACGGATACGAAGGGCACCGAGATTTGTTTCGCCATGTCAACGTGGAAAGCGCTTATTGACCAAAAACCAACCATCCTGCGACGATTCCACGACTACGATACCCACGGAGGAGAAGAACCACTCCGCATAGATCATTTAACGCTACAATTCCCACGATTGCGGGACCATACAATACTGAAAATTTCCGATTCCACCGCGCAATTGTACATGATGGAAGAAACCGCGCGCAACTTGTTTACGTACGAATATTGCGTAGATCACATGTACTCGTGGCTTTCCGAAAATCTGTACAGTGTATCCAGTAAATTTGCCGCGTTCGTAAACGTTCTGCGCACGGCTACACCCTCCGCCGTTGATTCCGCGACCCTCATTTCCGCGAGCGGCGAATTCGAACAAAATTCGCTCATAGACTGCGAACTATTAGCGCTAGGATTACGTTACATTGTAAAAGAATCTAATAACTGAATAAACACCGTTTGTATACCATTACTTCGCATACTCCTTTTTTTCGTACCATCCAGTATACATAAGTATTTCTTCCATTCTTTCTTCTTCTCTTTCTATATTACTCAGCATAAGTATATTCTATAGACGGATAGCAAAACAGGAAGAAGAACGCTGCGCGCGGTACCCCACTATATCGCGGATCGGATTTCACGGCGATAACTCGACTGCTGCAGTTCAAGGGGACAACATACACACATTCTAATAACGAACGTTACAGAACATTCGCATTTCTTTTCCCTACTGAAGGTTACTGTCGATGCGTTGGAAAAGGACGCGCACGACCGCCTCGCGTTGAAAAAAGACGGCGCGACATTTGCTGCAAGGTCAGGCGAATTTCTCGCGTTGTGCAATTCGGCGCGTGCACTTCGCCGAAAAGACGCGCTTCGCGGAAATTTCTCGAATCCCCGACCAGGGCAGGAGAGTACGGCGCATTTTCAATAGGTTGAATCAGTAGCTTTCGTCGCTGCAAGGTCACGCGCTTTCCTCGCGTTGTGCAAGGGTGCGCATGCACTTCGCCGAAAAGACGCGCTGCGTTAGAAAAGGACGCCGCGATATGCGGACGAGCGTGCGTTAGAAAAGGACGCCGCGATATGCGGACGAGCGAGCGAGAGCGAGCGTGCGTTAGAAAAGGATGACGCGATGAGTCCTGTCTCACCGCGCCGAACCGCCGCCCTCGAAACTAGTGAGCGCAATTGCGCAATGTCTCACCCCCCACCCTGGCATCGCGGAATCTTCGCGAAGGGTCCGCACCCCCCACCCCGCTTCACCCCGCGTCCACCGCGTGGAATTGCGTGATGGGTCCGCACCTCCCGCCCCGCTTCACCCCCGCGCCCATTGCGCGCGATTATGTAACATGATTACGTAATGTGAATTAGAATCCCCATAGTATAGCTACTGACTTATATTTGCAAAATGATAAAGCCTCTATATGCATCGCATGTAAAACCAATTTGTGAATCAGAATTGTTATCCTCTCGAGATCAAATTCCGAAATCTTGTGATACTCGCATTGTTCAAATTAAAAACGATATATGGCATAAGTTAACGGATAAAAATGAATGGTTATATGTTTTGCCAAAATTAACCGAAGTAACTATAAATTGTAGGAATGAAACCAAACTTTTCGATGTAACTTTAAACGGAACAGGAATTTTTCAGTTAAAAGGACAATGTAAAGCATTCACACCGTCTACAATATTGATAGCTCAAAGTTCGTTTGAAAGTACACATTTGTCTATTGTACCTATGTTTAATATTTCTGATACTGATTGTTGTATAAAACAGAACACGAATATTAGCGAAATTCCACAAATAAAAAACATAGGAAACATCGATGTAAATTTAGGAAATTTAAATGTAGCTAGTCATAAGTTAAAGACAATATCTACCATCTTAGAGGAAATGTCAAGACAAGGAAAGATTGATAAAAAGCTTTCAATGTTTACATATGTCGGATATATAGTAGCAATTATAATAATTATGTACATCCTGTATAGAATATTTAGATTTTGTATACGTAAGAATAAGTATTATAATAGTAACCATGGCTGTGCTAGATTAATAAGTTATTTATGTTTAAGAAATTCTGATAGTATAAGAACCGAATCAGCTCCAGAACCAAATAATCAAATGTTTAACCATTCAATAGCATTAAGTGATATATGTACCAGCGATAGCGAAAATGTGTCATCCGCGCCCTATGAACTCAGCGTCATCATTATCTATCTAGTTCCTAAGTTCGTAGCTAAGTACTTTTCCTTTCCCTACCATCATTCTGTTCGCTAACCCTTAAATAGCCTAAGCATTTTCCGATCTGTTCAGATTCCGCCAGTAAGTTGTATTTAGTCGTTACACCGTCAGTCAGTACATACGTTTAATAAAACTTCTTCTTTTAAAACCTAAGTTTGGTTCTCTCTTGTGTCCATTACAATGGAAATTTTGAAAATGGCGATTTATTGCAAAATTATTAGTGCGAATTCTTTACCCAGCTGTCAATTCCTGCCAAAGACAAATATATTGGTATTGAAAGCTCATGATGCGTACTACATACCCACAGAAGAATAAAATTTTAGTTAAAAGACTAAGCACTTTTTTTTAAACAAATGTGCGTTGTTAGCCATTTTCAAATTTGCAGTTGGGCTTAAACACATAACCTTTACATATCAAGGGACATTATTATGTGCAATTCTGTTAAAATTGAATTATTTTGTATTTGCTTTTTCGATGTTCAAAGTTCTTCACACTCTTTAATGTTTCTTCCTGTAATTTTACAAAATAAAGATCAACTTTATTCTTTGAAAGCAGCCAATATTTACTAAATGTAATTGTGAACAACTGTTGTATGGAACTTTTTGGGATGAAATCAATAGTAAACGAATTATTTTGAGAAAACCGAAACTACAATTTCTCCGTTTTTTACAGCGGCGAAACAATCGTTGCCGCTGCAGAAGTTTGCGTTGATGTATGAGGAACTTTAATTTCGTTGTTAAGCGTCAAGCAATTAATACGTATTTATCCTGAATCTCGAATAATTATTTGTGATGTTCGCAATAATTAATACTATTATTATTATTATTATTATTATTATTATTATTATTATTATTATTATTATTATTATTCGTGTTCGTATTCGATGCACCATTCCTTCGAATAGCGAAAACATTTTTATTCCAGCAAAATTACCAGTAACTTCGCGTCGAATGAAAGCATTATTCGTTAGTTACGAAGAAATGTTGCAGATTTCTTGGTCATTTTTCATTCGTTATTCGGAATGAAACTTGCCTAACTCTGGCAATAACCATTGATGATTCACTTGTTTTGAAAACAAGTTAAGTACATGCGTTTATTCATTTACATATTTTCGTCACCCAGAGTTGACCGAAGGATCATTCACCAGTGATTTCAGGCCTGCACCTGGGGGGGGCCTACGGACCTATTGCCCAGGGGCTGGTGACATAAACCAGATGGCCTGTTCGCGACCTTTTCGTTCTTGAATTTAGCCTCTGAGGCTAAACTTCCGAACAGGGAATTTCGATGCTACGAACGAGACGAACAGCACGATCCCCTCCATTCGGGAAATGCACCCCCTCCATTCCTCTCGCTGTCGGTGTTCTTTCCTTATTTTCCCAAGCAATTTAAATGAAGAGAAACTGAGATCGCTCGCGAGCAGTCAGCCAGTTTAGCCTCATGCACGCGAGCATTGGGATTCGTCGATGCTCGCGAGCACCACGGGAGTGTAGACCAGGCCCTTCAATCGAGCCGTATTTCGCAATAAACGCGAATTAGTTTGGTCACGTCACCGATTGGTGCGCTGATATCGCTCCACGCACACATATACCTACATATTATCGGTGAGATGCACGTACACATAGACATGGTCCTATGTACGTGTGATACCGTATATATACTTGCTCGAAAATCGATTTCAATGATAAAAATAATAAAGGAGAAAAATAAACAGTATTTATAATAAAAATGAAATATATTCTAGTTATATCTTACAATTTCAATTTAAAATAAACATTATAATAAATAATACATAAAATATACCATACAATAGGGTGCACAGAAACAAAATTTTAGAAGAAAAGAAGTAATTTCTTAAACATTACTTGATGAAAATTACCAATATAAATATGAACTATAATTGAATTATATTTATTATAGTTATGAAACATAAAAAATAAAAAATTTTGTTTCTGTTAACAGCACCGTTCGGTGTATTATAGAAACAACACATAAGTAATGATAAGTAGACTGCGGATTTTTATGCAAAATACAATTTCTACAATCACAAATAAAGAAATGGTACTTGAATAATAGTATTTTTAATTTTCTAATCTAAATATTTGAACTAATTTTATACTTTTGATATTTTATATAATTTGGCCTTTTCTTTTACAGTGTGCCATAAATGCATAAAATCCACAATCTAACGATAACATACACATATTAATAAACATGAATGTAAATACCGCCAAAGACATAATTACTGATCACTTTTTGAGCAAAAAATTAAAGGTAAAACACGAATTTACTGTAATGTCATATAAACTTTGAGATTAGATTAATTTTCTGATTCGTACATTAAAAAACTGTAATAGTTACTCTTAAGTGATCAGATTGAGCCTTTGATGGTGCACTCGAGGACCTTGAATCTAACTGCACTCTAATCTGCACTAGAGTGGGTATAAGGAGAGTGTGGCCGATTAGCCGGTATCGCCATTTTGAGGACAAGCGGGTGCATCACCTGCTATTACATTCAGTTCAAACTTCGCGCCTCTGAAGTTAGCGTTAACGTTTTTACACACATACAGTATCTACATGTAGATAAGTACTGCACAACTACATACAATAGCTGTCGGACATAGTCCTACAAATGGCGGAACCAATCATCGATGAGCAAGCCTGTCTGCCATACTCTCCTTTTACCCACTCTAGTGCAGGTCAAATTGTGATGCCATCTATGTTATAGCCGTAAGAAACTTCTTGTTGGTTGACAGCACGTTGACAGTTCTGGTTAAAGGTTACAAAAAGTTGAATTTTGACAAAACTTAGTGTGTGCATAACTTCATTACCGTACCATCCCTATACTATGAAATTGTATGAAACATGCAACATGCCACTTCTAGTACTTAAATTCGACTATAGGGCGCACCACCGATTGACCTGCAAAGCTTATTTTCCCTTCCGTCTTTTGCCGCAACCCCGCAGAACGAGGCACTGTCCTTTATGTCCATGATTTACACACACTATTTCTTTAATTAGCAGACCCAATAGCAGAGCCTTCGCAACAAAGTCGCTCTATAATACGCAAGCATGACAAAAACTGCAGCGTTAGCTCTTTTCGGAGCGGGCCCGTTCTGGACGCTTCCGAAGGAGCGAAGCTGCGACACTCTTCGACGTATAATCGCGAGGTGCGTGTCGTGGGTCCGCGGAATTAGAATTTGAGCCAGAGTTTTCTCCGTCGTCGTGTCGAAGTTAGGACAAAAGAAGTCAATTCCGTAGAAAACTTCTTTGTTTTAATTCATATTTCATTCATTTAAATTTCTTATTTGATTATCGCGTTTCACATTTGAATTACTTTTCTTCTTTTTCCTTTTTATAATATAATAGGGTTTATAGATCAGTTTCGACAAGTGTTGTGAGTGTGTGTGCGTTGTGTTCATTCTCCTTTTCTACTTCACAGATCAGCCAATTCAAAGGAAGTTTCAAAAGAGTCGAGAGAGAGAAATAAAGAGAGAGAAAGCGAATCCATTTTTGTTTCGGTAACACAAATTATATCAAAACTCTTGTTTGGTGAGTTAAACAACTTATTTCATTATTGATCATAACTGATGCAATTTTTCAAATTTAATAAGTGGTGGTAACTTTTGATAATCGTTAAGATTGTGGGGCAAACCTAATCGGGGTCACCATCCACTCATCTAGTAATTTACAATTCACTGTAAGACGTTAAAGTTTCTGAATACATATTATTTTATTATTCTTTTAATCCGTTTCTAAATTCATTTTAAATAGCCTCCAATTTCCTTTTAATTTAATGGAACTTCAATGAAAGGGCCTGTATAGGACTAATTACCGACGAATCCCAAATTTTTCTACCCCTTACCCATCAGGTAAGGTTCCTTTTTCTTCTTAATAATTATTTGTACTGTTACCCGTGTGCTAGGATAACCTAAATTAAATATCGCCTTACCGCTCGAGCACACTCACGCGCACGCCACGTAACAATATTAATCTACAGTTGCGCGCTAGATGTTTTACGAAACACTTACCCCTTGAATTTCATGGCTAACGTTTTTGTTGGGTTATTGGTAAGTGTTTCGTAAAACATGTACCGCAACTGTACAATAATTTTGTTCCCTTGTACGAAACAACATTCACGATTCCCGATTCACGACTTTCCAAGTACGCGCTGCATATCCTTTCCACTCATGTACATTTACTCCTTCATTAATCTCTTTACTCAAAGATTCACTTAGAAAGATCAAAGTAGACAGTGCTTCAGGGTAGTACGCTGGTTATCATTTATACGTGCAACTAGATAAGAATCCGTACTTACCAAAGATAAGATATTTACAAATCAAATACATTGCTTCGTATATTACATATAAATGTATTTATAATTGTATATAATACCACAGCCGACTCTAATACTAGCCGTGCTAAGGGTAAAATGGCAACAGCGCAAGAGTCTGGCCTGGATATACCTAATCCAACCTACCCAATCAGCCTCCCAGACTCTCACTACAATCGGCTTCCCGGCTATTCAGTCTCCCTCTACCGGTCTCTCGATTTTTCGTCTATTCTTTAAATATTTGTATTATACCAATTATACTTATTATGTAATATAATATAAAATAAGTAACGGCTTTCATTCAGAGAAGTTTTATTGATTTATATTAATTCTGCAGATCTTTATTTTAGTGTATAGTGTAGATTTATTTAATAAAATTTAGTGTTTTAACATATATTTTGCCTGTATTAATAATGTAATATGACAAATAAATTTTTACAGAATCATATTTATTATATATATGTATGTTATAGAATTACTCCAAACGTTACTCGCGATGGTTCTGGGGTAAGTGCCGTGGGGTTCATCACAGTCCCCTTACCAAAAGGCAAAGCCTTCCCCACTCCGTGGCCAGATCCTTCGGAACAATATCTTTAATTTATGACAATGCGACGTCGGGCCGCTTGTCATTCCCAAACTATCTCTCTCTCTCCAAACATAAACAATCAATTCATCGACACTCAACAGCTGGGAGACCCAACGTGGTCATCAGCCGTCGGTTGCCAGCAAGACTGATTAGTCTCATGCAGACCCATTTATGGCCCCTCATAGCCTAAATCCTGGTCATAAAACCCTTGAAAATGGGACAAGTCAAAGTCGTTCTTTCCAAACATCGGTAAAAAGGATACAGGCGCTAACACGACCATTCTGACCTGCTTCACGCTCTCGAGAAGCATCCTTTCATAGGACAGCCATATTTGACATTAAACGGTATCAAACCACTCGGTCATTTCTGACTTAATCCTTGACACTTTTATGGAACTATTTTATACAAACCGAGATCGTTTAATCATAGTTTCGTCAAAATGTAGATAACATCGAACTATTCACCTTTGACATCATTAGCAAGTGAAAGAGTAACAGAATTATATGAGTGTTACCTTCTCCAACGTCTCTACGCTTTACGGAGTCCGTACCTGTCCAAGTGTTACCCTCTCCAACGCCTCTGCGTTTTACGGAATTCGTGAACATTTCTTTGATCACCCTCTCCAACGTCACAACGCTTTACAGAGTCCGTGAATATTTTTCTGATCACCCTCTCCAACGTCACAACGCTTTACGGACTCCGTGAATATTTCTCTGATCACCCTCTCCAAAGTCACAACGCTTTACGGAGTCCGTGAATATTTCTCTGATCACCCTCTCCAACGTCACAACGCTTTACGGAGTCCGTGAATATTTCTCTGATCACCCTCTCCAACGTCACAACGCTTTACGGAGTCCGTGAATATTTTAGACATTTAGTCAAAGACATAACAACAACCAATAACATTAATAAAATCACACACTCGCGTCCTCTCCTAAATCAACTCCACTAAACTGCGGTATCGCTCCGACAAGAGTAGAAACAGAAGAACTAGCTGGGGTCGCAGCAGTCACACTTACACCAATCTTTTCTAAGACCTGGCGAACCAATTCATCCAAAGGGGATGCAGTATTTGTCGCCATGATTATTATTTACACACGCGACCACTCGCTTCACAATCGGTTATTATATCGCAACCACCTTTTCGCGGACGCGAAAGCTATGTGATCCCACTTCTGATGTTAGAGAATTACTCCAAACGTTACTGGCGATGGTTCTGGGGTAAGTACCGTGGGGTTCATCACAGTCCCCTTACCAAAAGGCAAAGCCTTCCCCACTCCGTGGCCAGATCCTTCGGAACAATATCTTTAATTTATGACAATGCGACGTCGGGCCGCTTGTCATTCCCAAACTATCTCTCTCTCTCCAAACATAAACAATCAATTCATCGACACTCAACAGCCGGGAGACCCAACGTGGTCATCAGCCGTCGGTTGCCAGCAAGACTGATTAGTCTCATGCAGACCCATTTATGGCCCCTCATAGCCTAAATCCTGGTCATAAAACCCTTGAAAATGGGACAAGCCAAAGTCGTTCTTTCCAAACATCGGTTAAAAGGATACAGGCGCTAACATGTATATTCAGTTTTTTAAAAATTCTGTTTTACATATTTATAATTTTCTTGGATACAATTTTTTTCGCATTTCATACGTGTGTTCCAAATTGCAAGGGAAATTGTCATAGCACTTTACAAGATAATAATTACATTTTTATATGTTAATTTCTCATAGACGGGGAATTGCAGAAGAAATGGATAGCATCGTGAAAATTACACAAAATATTCTGTCACTAATATATTCAAGACTCGTCGTGAGTACAAGAAACAAGAACTTCCGTTCTTTTCAATTGCCCTTCTTTAAAAATGTGTGCTAACAAAAATTATTAAAAATCAGGAATATTTTGTTCGAAAATTCATTAATTCAGACTTAATTAATAATTTCTCGGATTAAGTAAACAATTATGAAGAAAAACTTGTAATTTGAAAATGTTAGAATTTCAAAACAACAAATTAAAAACTGAAAGTGATAAGAAATTACAAGTTTTTCAAGAAAGTGATAGATTATCATTAAACAATTTTCAATGGGTATTCGTGTGATGATAATAAACTTCATAATCCTTCCATCGTTTTGTAGAAACCTTCAATTCGTCTGGTTACGAGTCCCATTCTGTATCTAAAAAATTAAATTTCTATGTATAAATTTATATTACTTGCAGAGGATAATGGTAAAACATTAGACAATCTAATTTTTAATCACTTACAAAGATGAGACCTCGAGGTTCCCATTGAAAAAGCGATAACTTTATTCGCTCGCATGTATGCGATAATGGAAGCCAATGACGTTCATGACGTTTATGAAACCATGATGTTCGCTTGGAATTACAGTTTTTGCAACCTGAAAATTATATACATATTTTATGTAAATTAACATATACTACTATCCAATCAAATATACACCCCCGCTCAAAAGTATGTGGACACTACCATTTTTATGAAATTTGTGATATATTATGTATACTGTTGTTGTTAGACGGTATTTATTGTTAAATTCTGTTACGTACATGTATGTAATGTATTCTAGTAGCACAAAATTAAACAATTCACTTATTTAATTTTCTTAAAGAAAAAAAATTCGCCCGGAAAGCCTAATGCTGCGTTGTATTCGTAGGTTATACAGGGTGTTTCTAAATTCGTGGGAAAACTCGGAGATATAGGTAGAAGACGCGAAAATAAACCGAAAAGTTCTTATGCAATATTCTCAGAAACGCTTAGTTTATTAGTTATAAGCGATTTTATATTTCGTAAAGTACCGACGTAACAGTGGTCCATCCCCTTTAAGGTCAGTGACCGGGCCTCGGCGGGGCCTCGGGCCTCGAGCTTTTAAAGACCTAGGCATCTCTGAGTTTGAGTGGGCCTCCGGCAACTCGCAACGCGTGTCGAGAGATATTTCATCGAATGAAAAAGCACATTTTCTAATTGAAAATTGAAAATATGAAGAATGTAATACAATTAATATTTTTCTACGATTAAGGAGTTACACTGTGCTTTAGCATTTTTAAAATTCAAGTCGAAAATTTTGCTTTCTCGTAAAGGAATAGTTTGAACCTTTTAAAACTACATGCATGGAAAAGATTTCATACTAAAATATTAAAAATGAAAAAACTTCTGCACTATTGAAAACAGAAGCAGTAACACCTACACATTATGCGGTCCGCTGTACATGAGCGAAAATAGAACAAACAAGAATAAAAACAGTCAGTTGTATTTTTTACGAATTGACTTGTGTAAAGAAAATGTAAATTGCGCCATATTTAACGAAGAGTGAACACACACACACACTTAAAATAAAACACTAAAAAAATAATACTAAAACTACAAAAAATTAATAATGTATTTAGAACTAAACTTAATTAAAAATACGAAGCTAACTTAATAAAAAAACTGTTCAAATAGTTCTTGGACACTCCGAAAAATTGTATGCGTGTGCGAGCTAACGAAGCATAAATTTCGCACTTTAAAATATCGGCGACGAACTGAAGTTCCATGAATCGCGTTTTTCGCAGGAAAACTACGTTACGCGTGACAAAAATAAGGGACAGAAGTCGATGCATCTAATTGGTTATTTTCAAATTCTCAAATACTATTGGCTAAAGAGCTAATAGTAAAGTCCGCGCGGGGGTAACTACCTGTTATTAATTAGCAACTCCCTCGTTTTTCCTATCGTCCAAAAATCCTTTGCACGTGGTACCTTGAGATTTTCAAAGTGCGTTCGTACGGCACGCGACATAAGACAATAAAACATCTGCCAGGGCGAGAGTTCCTTCTATAATAATCTTCGACGACTTTTGAGCATGATTAGACTTTATACGTCTGAGCAACGTTCGACCTGCGTCTCATTGAAGGGCTGTAACAAATGGTCTATCTGTCGTTTCAGGGAAGAAACCGCTTCGTCGAAGATTATTATGAAAGGAACTCTCGCCCTGGCAAACGTTTTATTGTTTTATGTCGCGTGCCGTACTAACGCACTTTGAAAATCTGAAGGTACAGGGTGATCCTCTCGCTAGTGGACACAAAGCAATTGTTGCGGTCTAGACATTACAGCGGTATCCTTGTTACTGAAAAGAACCAAACACTTGGTCGTCGACTTCTTAATAGCCCACCAATAGTTTGGGCCTTTTCAGTGACGACGTTACCGCTGCGATCCTTTAGGAAAAGGGCCTTCCTTTGTGTCTACTAGCGAGAGGATCACTCTGTACCACGTGCAAACGATTTTCGGACCTTGAGAGAAGCGAGGGTAGCACGACCAACCACCGTGTGCTACCGCGTGGCGCGGAATATATGGTGGGACACGCGTAGGTAGGGAATGGTTGCTAATTACTAGCAGGTAGCTACCTCCGCGCGGACGCACGAGAAGCTAATGAATACAATTATTGGTTTCTTTTGACACGTTTCATGCGGAGCTTTAAACGGTCCAAAAAGTTGTGTTCCACCGTGTACTCCGAAATGGTCCGAAAATCCTTTGCGCGTGGTACCTTCAGATTTTCAAAGTGCGTTAGTATGTCAGTCCGCGCGGAGGTAGCTGGTTTTTAAAGAAGAGATACTAACGGTAGAGGTATTGAGGGAACGAGTATTCGATGCCTGCATAGAAATATCTGCTAATGCAGAAATATTTCTGAAAATTCAGGAATCGTTCCGCAAAAGACTGGAGATATGTTTGCGTGAGGGTGGAGAACACTTTGAACATCGATTGTAAACAAATGGTAAGTCCTTATTATTATTTACATACAGCGTTCTTCTTTAATACTTCAGTCCGAGTCGCGTAACAAGTTTACATTTAAAAGTGCATGTTGAAATATTTTGAGTAATGATAGGGGACCCAATATGATAAAATGTTTATAAAAAAAATACTTCGTCTGTTTCCGTTTTCCAATACTAATGCGTTAAAGTTAGCGGACAGATAGACAAAAATAGTTAATCTAAACTTTTCAGCCGTTTGGGAAGGTAGTGTATACAGGGTGTAACAAAAATGTTGCAGTTCCTTGGAAGGGGTGATTCCTGAGGTGATTTTAAATAATTTTTTCCTTAGCGATAATGTTAGGTGGGGCCTTGTTAATGAGTTATTAACGAAAAACATCGATCAATCAGGGAGCGAGTACAGTGGATGAATATCAGCGCGGGCTCCAGCTGTGAGTCGTATTGGCCCGCCATCGTTCGCGTCATCATTAATCCGCTGTACGCGCTCCCCGATTGGTCGGTGTTTTCCGTTAATAACTCGTTAACAAAGCCCCACCTAACATTTTCATTAAGGAAAAAGTTGTTCAAAATCACCTCAGGAATCACCTCTTTCAAGGAACTGCAACATTTTTGTTACACCCTGTATTTCAGAGGGCTCGTGAGATTCTCATAGACAGTGCATCTGCGATTGTTGTAAATAAATCAGGTGGCTAGGTCGGGGTTCTTGACCTGTCAGTAATATCTATCTCGAACAGCTGGCCCAAGTAATTTTCTTTGGAGTAGGCTTCATCTGTGTAAGTTAGCGACACTCTAAAAACATCTCGAATGTTTAAAACTTTACACAAGTCAATTCGTAAGAAATACAACTGACTGTTTTTATTCTTGTTTGTTCTATTTTCGCTCATGTACAGCGGTCCGCACAATGTGTAGGTGTTACTGCTTCTGTTTTCAATAGTGCAAAAGTTTTTTCATTTTTAATATTTTAGTATGAAATCTTTTCCATGCATGTAATTTCAAAAGATTCAAACTATTCCTTTATGAGAAAGCAAAATTTTCGACTTGAATTTTAAAAATGCTAAAGCACAGTGTAACTCCTTAATCGTAGAAAAATATTAATTGTATTACATTCTTCATATTTTCAATTTTCAATTAGAAAATGTGCTTTTTCATTCGATGAAATATCTCTCGACATGCGTTGCGAGTCGCCGGAGGCCCATTGAAGCTCAGAGATGCCTAGGTCTTTAAAAGCTCGAGGCCCGAGGCCCCGCCGAGGCCCGGTCACTGACCTTAAAGGGGATGGACCACTGTTACGTCGGTATTTTACGAAATATAAAATCGCTTATAACTAATGAACTAAGCGTTTCCGAGAATATTGCATAAGAACTTTTCGGTTTATTTTCGCGTCTTCTACCTATATCTCCGAGTTTTCCCACGAATTCAGAAACACCCTGTATATAGGAAGGCTCCGCAGCAGAGTTTGGTGAGGAGCTGGGCGGTAAGGGGGAGTAGTGCGACGCACTAATATAAACACTTAGAACCATTTTCCGAGTGGAAGAATCGTAGATAAGAGCGTAGCGACCGTTCTGTTATTCCATCGACATCAGTTCGCTTTGAATTCTTTTGAGAACACGATGGGCACAAAGAGAAAGGAATTAAGTGTGGAAATGCGTTCTCAGATAATTACGCTACGTGAAGATTTCCCTTATATTCCCTTATATTTCCCTTATATTCTATAAGGGAAATTGCAGGAAAAGTGGGAGTTTCTAAATCTTGTGTAAATTATAGTGTTAAAAAGTACGGTGCTACAGGTATTTGTGCCTCTGTAAAAAGATCTGAAAGGCCTAGAAAAACAACTGAGGCAGGAGATCGGCATATTATAACTATAAGTAAAAGAAACACAAGAAAAGCAGCCCCCGAAATAGCTGCGGAAATGAATAAGTCCAGGGATGAAACAATTTCGGTGTCAACGGTGAAGAGGCGTCTTGCGGAGGGCGGTCTTCGTGGCTGTGTTGCACTAAAAAAACCATTGTTAAGGGCACAAAATAAAAGAAAAAGACTTCAGTGGGCTAAACGCCATAAAGATTGTCATTGGAAGATTGGGAAAAAGTGTTGTGGACCAACAAATCAAAATTTGAAGTGTTCGGATCCAAACGGCGAGTCTTGGTTCGTCTAAAAATTAGTGAAAAATTCAATCACAATTGTGTGTGGTGCCCACCGTTAAACATGGAGGTCGTTCTGTGATGGTGTGGGGATGTTTTGGGAATAACATGACGGGAGAACTAATCAAAATAGGCATATTAAAAAAAGAAGCATATTTAAACATCTTGGTTGAGAAGGGGATTCCATCTGGACAGAGAATAATTGGCATTAACTTCACATTTATGCATGACAACGATCCGAAACACACTGCCAAAATCTGTAGAGACTATTTACAGCAATTACAACAAACTTCTGGTTTAAAAATAATGGATTGGCCACCCCAAAGCCGTGATTTAAATCCCATAGAGAAACTATGGTATCACTTATATAGAGAAGTCAGAAAACATTGTCCAAAATCAGACAAACATTTATGGGAAATTTTACAATCCGAATGGAACTGTATTGACAACGAAATAATGAAAAAATTAATAGCCAGGATGCCAGGACTGGTAAACGTAATTATAAAAGCACACGGTGGATATGTGTATGAGAAGAAAATATAACGCAGCATTAGGCTTTCCGGGCGAATTTTTTTTCTTTAAAAAAATTAAATAAGTGAATTGTTTAATTTTGTGCTACTAGAATGCATTACATACATGTACGTAACAATAAATACCCTCTAACAACAACAGTATACATAATATATCACAAATTTCATAAAAATGGTTAGTGTCCACATACTTTTGAGCGGGGGTGTACATTATTTGCTTGCAGAAACAAGCATTTGTGGTCAAAATTATTTACGATATTATTTTGTTTAAACTATTATCAATTTCTTTAAAGATTTTACTAAATGATTATGTTAAAATTATAAATAATAATCAAGTAGAAATAGCTTTGTAATTACTTGCATAATTCTCGTTTCTTTGGTACCAAATTATACTACATAACTCCACACGTTCACCAGCGTTCATTTAACCTCTTTCATGTCATACCAATAATTTTGTCAATTTCAGGTTTTTGTTAGCTTATATATCCGCTTATCGGCTTTGGAATGCTTCAGTTTGGTTCACAGATGGTTTTACCTCACTTCACATTTATATTTTCCTGAAATCACTGTAAATATTTCAAATATAATGCATCACAACCTCAAATTGATGCGAGAGTCTACAAAATATATACCACATTTATTAGTATTAATATACTTTTATATTACTTCTACTTACTATAGTTACAATATTTATATATTTCTTATACACAATTAATAAACAATTGTGCATTTTAGTATAATTATCTATTTAAAAAATGCTTTAATTGCAAATCCGAGCACAAGACTCTACTATTGAAAATAGGACTCCCGATCCGCCATTAGCGGTGTTGCCACGTTGTTTAGCACGGCTAGTACTAGAGTCGGCTGTGATAATACCATTTAACAAACGGAATGTATCGATTATAGGAGCATGCCATTTCTCTGAATACGGAAATATACTGAAAAATCGGTTTTTAATTTTTTTAAGTACGTTTGTTGTGCCCGGCCAACGCCAAACGCGACGTCTTAATGATGCATCAGCAAAAAGCACGTTAGACGCGAGCCAAGGTAAAGGCGCGATCTGCTAATTCAGCATCTCGGAACATTCCGTCGCTCCGCGACGATGTTGCTCGCCAGACCATATATGGAAGTGCGCGAACACCCCCCGCGACCACTAATCAAGATAATAAAAACCGCTCGCTGCCGCGAGACGGAAGATTCGAACAGTGATTGTCAACGAGTAAAAATCCTACACAAAATCCCGCACAACACGTTGTACCATTTCAAAAAATTTGCAAAACATATATGTTAATAACCATAAAAAGGCACTAAATCTGTAAAAATATAAACGTGGTCACTTGATAACTTCAGGCTGAAATCGGCATTTTTAAACTTTTTCAATTTTTAAAAAATCGGTTTTGCAAGTGAAAATTCTGAAAGAATTCACAAACATGCGCGTACTAGAGTAAAATATTCCTGATTTTTTTTCATAATTTTCTATTGCAGGGAACAGAAACAGTCAATCATACACTGTAAATTACGTTTTACCCTGAAACTACCCCAATAGTTGGGGTACGGTACCGGGTTCATACTTGGCAGAAAGGGTCCTTTTGAGAAATCTATCGACTGATATATATAAAGTTTAATTTGGCTTGGGGGCACTTTTCCCCCTTTTTATCCGGCTAGACTAGACCCTTTCATGCATTTCCATTTAAGACGAAAATTTGACTTTCGTTCGTGTTTTTGCGAATCCGGACCACTGTGCGTCGGTTAGTCCACGACTTTTCCATTTTGAATCCTCGTTCATTTCACCCTGACCTCGGCTCGTTACACTATCGTCAACATTAACAGAGATATTTAGGTGTTCTGTTTTACGTGACTCATCCTGACCCGTGGTCATATATGTTAAATATTATGTTCTGACTTTTGAATATTATATTCTCACTTTTACAGTTACATACTAATTAAACTCTTCTAAAACATATGCCATAGCATAATAATTGTGTCATGCCGTCTGAGTAATCAGTGCTTTTCCTTCACTATCACTTCCCTTGGTAACCCGGGTTACGGTTTGAGTTAGTTTAAAAATAGTGTAGTACAGATTACACTAATCCTGTCTGATATAGTAATTGAATTACAATTTGGCTAATTTAAGCTGTTCTTTTGATGCAAATACGCATCACGGTAACCTTCTCTAACCGCTGCAGCGGTTAGAATCCTTGGTTAGAAGATCATATCTTACGAAAAATTTGATTTTATAATGGAAAAATATTTTTTAATACACCCAAACGCAAAGGTCCAAATATCTAGAAGCGAAATACATATGACACCACTTCCATAATGAACGGCACATTTATGAAAAAGAACGGTTATAACCACAGACTTCTATATATAACTAGACTGCTGACTCTTTATGTGTTAGGTGTCCTCACTTCTTATGTACAAAACGAGTATATAAGTGGTATATAAAGATCTCTTTCTGCGCATGCGCTTTGAAGCGTAGATATTTTGAAGCGTTGATATTTTGTAGTATACGCAAATGCTTTACATATAATGTGTGCATATAATTGCTAATTATAAGTATAAAAATATTTTTAATACTATCATTAAAAAGCCTTATGAAATAATAAAATGAAATATAATTTTATAAAATAACGAAACTAAATATAATTTTAGAAAATTAAGTAATGTTAAATATTCCCGACATGCGTGTGTGTCGAACATGCGCGATCATATTAGGATGAGGAAAAAGAAATCCATTATTTTTCCGCTTGAAATAAACGTAAAAATAATGGATTTCTTTTTCCTTAACTTAATACTTCACGTTAAATTAAAGCATGTATAAGAGTGTTTTTGATTTTCTTTTGTATTATATAAAAGTACTGTGTTTATGTTCGATTATTAGAAATATATATTTTCATTTAACAAGTAAAATATGAATACACAAATGAAATCAAATAATTCAAAACATTTATTATTCCCTTAAGAACAGAATTTGTTTTGTGAGTTGGTGCCGTCTCCGGATTGGTTTTAATATTTCCTCCTGATAGAATTTGGAGTATGAATACAGACGTATTTTAATGTATTTATTACAAATTATGATAATTAATTTTATTTTATGTGGCATTTCCAGCAAATTTATATCTTCGCACTCCAAGTGTGGAAATATTTTGTTATCAAAGGTAAGACAATTTTTTACTTTATTGATAACTTTTCTGTCTATTTCCTTGACATTTAGCTGGCCTTAAAAGATAGAGAGGAGAGTCTTGAATAGCTGAATATATACACATATTAAATTGTGTCATTTTAAACGGTTGTAAATAACCATCAAAGTTTAAAAAAGGGGCGATACGCGTACTTTCTACGCACAACTTTTGCAATTTTACAAAAAACTCTTTATCCTACACGAATTCGCTATACAGTATCGGATTCTGTGGACATTTCTGAAGAAGAAACCGTCCAGGAAAAGTGTCGGAACGATTTTTAATTTGGACAGGTCGAGAAAATGTTCGTCGGGAACGTGTGCGCGGTACTTTGCCGCCATGCGGCCATCGTTCGCCTGTCTCGGCGCGTCAGTGTCGTATCTACGCCTAATCGACGTCGGTACCCCGACCGATAGACAGTAACTTTTTATAGATTGTATAATATTTCATTTTTTTTTTACATCCTTGAACTAACAATAAGTAAAATTTATAATCGATTTCGGTTAACAAAAATTCTGACTCTCATCAGACTAAAAACATTTTATAAATTTAATATGTGCAATTAAGAATTACCTTTAAGTGTCGAACACGTGATCAAATTTAAAAATGATTTCGCTTAGCTTGAATTCATAAAAAACAGTATTTGTTTTTTAACGGTTTTAATATGTGTATATACTAAGCTATTCAGGACACCCCCCTCTATCTTTTAAGATCAAAGTGAACTTTCTAGCATTTTTGGTTTTCACGTAATACCTCATTTTTTACCAAAATCACGCTGTTTTACAAAAATGCGTGTTTTTCAAAAACTGAGGGTGATGGAGCAATTCTGCTTGCGGATTCGTATTTAGGGTGAGAAACCCTACCAAATATTTTCATTAGTATTTACTTTCTGGTAAATGATCAAATATCATTGTTTAGTGTTCATTAGTATTTCATTATTAACCCTAGATATCATTAAATACTAACTAAAAGTAGAAACACTTGCTTAGGCTTGTGAGTATAACACCTTTGTAAATGCAATTAATGTTGGAACAATTAATTGAATTTGAATTATTTTGATTTTATTAGCCACACCAACACTGAACTCTCGTAGAGGTGAAGGAAGTCTTTCAATGAATAATACATCCAAAACAACGAAATTAATCGCATGCAAACGACTACTAATGAAATATAAAACGAGGTGTATTCGAATGAAGAACCAAAAGCAGAAAACAACAGTAGCAAAATTGATTCAGGAAAGTAGAGAGTTTTTGAATCCAGTCGCTCATACATTATTTGCCACCCAACTGCAGATGCATAATGTTCAAAAACCACGATATAGATTCAGTAATGAACTGAAAGATATTGCATTATCTATATGTATATTATCATTCACCTAAGGCTTATAGATTTTTGGTCAAAATGATAACCCTACCGTCGGTACGAACGCTACGCACATACCAAAGTAAATTTCCAGTCTATCCTGGCCTGAATATGCAGGTATTAAATCATCTGAAAAGTTTATTTGAGGGAAAAAAAGTTTCAGACAGAATTGTCAGTTTAATATTTGACGAAATTTATTTAAATGAAGAAGTTCATTATGATCCAAACACGGATAAATTTATAGGTGTAGGAGATAATGGCGAATCGCGGTCAGCCACATTAGCCAAGACTGCATTAGTACTACTAATAGTTTGGATCACAAAAAACATAAAGCAAGCTATAGGCTACTATTTACTTCCTCGCAAAACGTCAGCAACGGAATTGAAAAATATTGTGATTAATGCCATAGATCGCTTATACGATAGTAATATTATTGTAAAGTCAATAATTTGCGATCAAGCGCCTAACAATCAGAGTTTATTTAAAATGTTAAATTTAAATATACTAGAACCTCGTTTTATTAGGAATAATCATACCATACATTTTATGTATGATTTTCCACACTTATTAAAATCATTGAGGAACAACCTAATGAAAAGTGATTTAGAATACAAGGAGGGGAAAGTGACATGGCGAGACATAAAGCTAGTTTTTGAATGTAGCAAATTAAAAAAACTAAATTTAATACCTAAAATAAATGAGAAGCATTTTAATTTGAATAATTTTTCTAAAATGAAAGTAAAATATGCAGCACAAGTATTTAGTGAATCGTTGTACACAGCAATGCTCTGTTACCATGCAATTTTCCCCGACAAATTTTGTAAAGAATCAACATCAACGGCTGAATTTATATATGAAGTAGACAGACTATTTGATAGCGTAAATAGTAGCCTATTAAGAAAACCACAAATACATAAACTGAATTATGCTATCACTAAAAACAGTGAACATGCAGAATTTTTGAAAAAAAATGATAGATAATTTTATTTCAATCAAATTTATTAATAAAAAAAACCCACCATCTATTAATGGATGGATACTGTCCTTAAGAAGTATTCTTAATTTATTTGAGGATTTAAACAAAAATTATAATGTACATGCATTACAAACACGCCGACTTAATCAAGATTCTCTTGAAAACTTATTTGCCGTCATAAAACAACAACACGGTTTTAATCTTAATCCTTCAGTGAAAAATTTTGAAACAGGATTTAGGCATATTTTATTAACGCAGTTGACAAAAACATCCACGGCAACAAATTGCGAAAATGATTTGAATTGTATGCTTACAAAATTAAGTACTATTGCCGAAGCAGATAAATACGTACAAACGAGTATGAAATTGATGCTGATCCAACGAATTGCGAAAATGGTTTAAATTCTAGGCTTACAAAATTAAGTACTATTGCCGAAGACGTGGAAATGAGTACAAATAACATTGAAATTGACCCAATGCAAGAAATTGATATAAGCTCCGAAAATATATCAGTGGAAGATTTTGGTGAAAAAAATGCCATTTATTACATTTCTGGTTATTTAAGTGATAAATTTTTACAAAAAACAACCTGTGAAAACTGTAAAAATAGATTATTTACAGAATCTGCTACTTTTAAATTAGAAAACTTATACACGGTTTTAAAAAATAATTCTGAAACGGAAGGGTTATCCTTTGTTAAAGATGAAATATTTAATGTTATTTTATGTTGGGAGCGTTTATTTAATGACTGGTTTCAAAAACTGCTACCTCTAGATAATGTTTCAAAACATTTTGAGCAGGTATTCTCAAATGCGCCGCAACTACATTTATGTACTGATCTACAAATAAGATATTTATGCAAACATTTATTCGAATACGGTGTCATTGGGAGGCTCGATTTATGCGAAATTCTATTTCACTAAAAACAGAAAAATTTTATAATAAGTATAAAAAATTTGTGTAAAATGGGTGCGTGTGTGTGCGTGTGTTGTGCATATGTACATATTATAATAATGTTTTAAATAAATATAAGTATATATATGATTTCTATTTGCGTTTTATTTACTTCCTAAAAAATCTATATCACATGCGTATATAAATGTAAATTAATATTTCAAATTCTTCAGCTCTGCAATGTGGAGAGAAATTACAAGTTCGAATCCCGGAAACTTGAAATTTCAGTCCGGGATTCGGACTTGTAATTTCAGTTCCAGAAAAAAAAATTTAGTCATAGAATTTATTGTGAATCGAACCGTGAATT
This sequence comes from Perdita meconis, assembly GCA_030770465.2. Lineage (NCBI taxonomy): Eukaryota > Metazoa > Arthropoda > Insecta > Hymenoptera > Andrenidae > Perdita > Perdita meconis. Next base: position 1,705,192 of record JASKOS020000019.1, read on the forward strand.
GAGAAACTATGGTGGGGGTAATTTTCGGGTTGCGGGGCAAGGGGACGGATGAATAGTTCCCTTCTGAGCTGCTTGAGGCGCTGAAAAACGGGATACACTTTTATACATGGGCTCTTATGGGGAGCTTCCGCTCTATCTAATCCTCTTTGGGGTAGGCTGCGCAAAAAGGAAAGATTATTGCGTATTGCGTATTGCGTATTGCAAATGTAGACGCGTGAAAAAGTAAAATTGTAAGACTGAATAAGTATTAAAACCAGAAGTATTTTTATATTGCTTAAATAGTATTTTATGTTAATTAGTTTTATCAATAAAGTTATTGTTCTTCAATATACACGAAGTTGAAACTTTTACTTATATCTGCACCACGTGCTTCCAGAACCTAAAAATTCCAACAGGTTATGGGCCCAGAAACGTGAATCGCAGTATAAGTAATAAAAAGGATTAAAAAGCGCCAAGTATAATACACACAAAAAAATGGCGAGAAACTTTAATGAAGAACTAAGTCAAATAGAAAAACTGTGTGGACCGGAAACGTATGAGTTATGGAAATTCCAAATTCTCATACATTTGGAAGCAGGTGAGCTAAACGAAGTGATAATAAGGGATCCACCTAACCCTAAAACAGATGCGTGGCTTAAAAAGGACGCTAACGCAAAGAAATTGATAGTCATGTCATTGGATAAAAAGGTAATGATGCACGTCATAAACTGTACAACCGCTAAGGACATGTGGAACAAAATTAAAAACATATACGAAAGAGACAGTGATCAATTAAAGTGCAGTCTAATGCATGAATTCTTTACACACACATTGGAGAAAGGCACAGACATGTCAACCTTTATTAGCAAGCTTGAAAATATAGCGTGCGGGTTAAATGCGTTGGAAACGAAAATAACTGAAGACATGATAGTGTCGAAAATAATAGCATCGTTACCACTAGAGTACAAACATTTTAGAAGTGCATGGGAATCCACATCGGCAGGAGAAAAAACACTGGAAAATCTAACTGCAAGATTATTGAGCGAAGAAAGAAGATACCAAAAAGAAGAAGGGAAAGGTTCCGAGGCAACAGCCTTTAAGGCAGCAGAAGTAAAATGCTACGCTTGTAATGAATTTGGGCATATAGCTAAAAACTGTAAAAAAGGGTACAAAAATGTTTCCTCACATAACAAAGAAAAAAAATTTTCTGGTAAACAGATAGGAAGTCACACGTCTAAAACAAACAGGTCATTTCACAAAGGAAAACCTGTGTCTTGCAGTATTTGCAAGAAAAATAATCACGTGGACGAAGATTGTTTCTTTAGGAAGAAACCAGAAAAACAGACAAACTTAGTTTCTTTTCTGGTACACGGCAAAACTACAAAGGAATGGATAGTAGACTCAGGGTCAACGTCACACATGGTGAACAACGCTACTGTGCTACAAAATATTAAAACAATCAACACAAACATTAAAGTGGCTAAGGAAAATGAAACGATGAGAGCTCAAGGAGTCGGAGAAGCAGAATTTGAAGAATGCAATCTAAAAGAGGTAGTATATGTTCCTGAATTAAATCTAATCTTTTATCCGTTGCAGCCATAACAAAAAACGGTGAAGTACTATTTACAGAAAAAAATGTAATAATAAAAAAGGAAGATGAAGAAGTTTTAAGAGGAAATAAAACAGAAAATGGGCTATACGAAATTAAATTAAAACCAAACACTGAAAACAGTTCCCTCTTGGTGATGAATAAAAATGAAGCCAAATTATGGCACAAGAGATTGGGGCATCTGGGAGTAGATAACATAAAAAAACTATTAAAGATATCTGAAGGAACAAATATCTCACCGACGGATATAAAAGAAATTGAAGATGTATGCGAGACTTGTCACAAGGCCAAGCAAACAAGAGGAGTATTCCAAAAAGAACGATCAAGAGCAAACAGACCACTGGAAATAATACACACGGACTTGTGTGGTCCCATAACACCAAAAACATGGGACGACAACAAATACATTTTAACCTTTCTAGATGATTATACACATCACACCACAATCTTTTTACTAAAAAATAAGTTTGAGGTAACCGAAAGAGTAAAAGAATATGTCAATATGGTAGAAGCAAAGTGGAACATGAAATTATACAAATTAAGATGCGACAACGGAAGAGAGTACAGCAACACAAATTTAAAAAATTGGTGTGTACAAAAAGGAATACAATTAGATCAAACAATTCCATATACACCGCAGCAAACTGGGAGAGCAGAGAGGTTAAATAGAACCTTAACGGAGAAAATCAGAGCGTTGCTCTCTGATTCCAACCTAGACAAAGAAATGTGGAGAGAAGCTGCATATACAGCAGCATATTTATTAAACAGAAGCTCAACTAAGGCATTGAACAAAACACCCGCTGAAGAATGGGATGGTCGAAGACCAAACTTAAAAAACATAAAATTATTTGGGTGTAAGGCGTTCGCCAAAGTATTGGAAACGCAAGGAAAACTAGATGACAGATGCAAAACATACAGATTTGTGGGATACGCCCCGAATGGATATCATCTTTGGGATTCATATAAAAGGAGAATTAAAATAGCGAGAGACGTGAAATTTGACGAAGACGATACAACAAAACTTGAAGAAAACAATGGATTGTCGGAAGCAGTTAATATAAGATTGTATAACAACAGTGAAGAAAGCAACAGTGAAGAAAGCACAGACAGCACGGGAGATGTAGAAGCAACATCAGGAAGAAGTAACGACATACAAAGTGAAGTGGATCAAGGAGAAGAAAGAAGAGAAACAAGAGAGATACCACAAGATGTCCAAACAACAACCAGTAGACCAATAAGAATACGAAGACCACCAAGCAGATATAATGATTATTATACGCTGCTAACATACGAAGAGGCTATCAATGGACCTGAAAAAGAAGGATGGAGAAAGGCAATAAAAGAAGAAAAAACTTCACTAAGGAAAAACGATACATGGAAAGTTGTAGAAAGAACAGAAGCAAACAACAGAAAGTTACTAACGAGTAAGTGGGTTTTTAAAGAAAAAGAAGATGGCACATATAAAGCATGATTAGTAATTAAAGGATGTCAACAGGTAGCTGGAATAGATTATAGTGAAACTTTTAGTTCCGTAATAGGAAACAGTTCGCTAAGAACATTATTTGCTCTCGCGGCGATGAAACAACTTAAGATAACCACCTTTGACGTAAAAACCGCCTTTTTATATGGTGAGTTGGACGAAGACACATATATGTTGCCTCCAGAAGGATATAAATATGAAAATAAAATCTGGAAATTAAAAAAGGCTCTGTATGGTTTAAAACAGGCGCCTTCGAAGTGGAATCAAACATTTACAAATTTTCTAAAGGAAAAAGGATTGTATCAGCTAAAAACAGAACAATGTATTTTTAAAAACAAAGATGCTAATTTAATCCTTGGAATCTACGTAGACGATGGAATCATCATAGGAAGAGACGATGATGAAATCGAAAACCTACTTCAAGATTTGAAAAAGAAATTTGTAATAAAAATCAATTGCAGTCCGAAAACTTTCCTGGGCATAGAAATAAACGCTGCCGCAAATAAAATACAATTGCAACAAAAACAGTACGTTAATAAAATGCTTGAAAAATTCAGGATGGAAGAAGCTAAAACAGTGAGCACCCCATTGGAAAAAGGGAAAGACAATAGAGAATATAAAGAGAATAAAACATATCCCTACAGAGAAGCAGTTGGTAGTCTGCTGTGTCTATCGAGTAAAACAAGACCAGATTTAACATATGCAACAAGTCTTGGAAGTAGATATATAACAGCGCCAAAAGAAAATAACGTAAATGACATAAAAAGGGTGTTTCGATACTTAAAAGGCACCTTGAATGATGGAATAGAATATAAAAGTGAAGCACAAGTAAATAAAATCGATGCATACTGTGATGCAGATTTTGGAGGAGATCCGGAAAAACGAAGAAGTACTACAGGGTACGTCATACTTTATGGAGGAGGACCAATAAGTTGGTGCAGCTGAAGACAGCCTACGGTGGCACTCTCAACTACAGAAGCTGAGTACATTGCAGCAGCGGAGTGTTGCAAAGAGCTTCTATACATCAAGTCACTAATTGAAGAATTAACCGAATGTGAGTTGGAGATAAATTTGAACGTAGATAACCAAAGCGCAATAATATTAATAAAAAATGGAGTGATAAATAGAAGATCAAAACATATTGATGTTAAATATCATTTCATACATGAACTAATAGACCAAAGAAAAATTAATATAAAATATTGTAAAACTGAAATGCAATATGCAGACATATTCACCAAAGCGTTGAATAGTCATAAGTTTAATACGTGCAAAACAAAGTTTATGTTCAATGATAATATTTTTTGAGTATTCAGTTTCTTTCTTTAAAAATTAAAATTAATAACTTCTAAAAAAAATTAAGGGAAAGTGTTAGGAATATAATTTTATAGAAGTTGGTACGATTGAGCGGAGAGTGGGAGAGTGAGAGAGAATGGGTAGGCTGCGCAAAAAGGAAAGATTATTGCGTATTGCGTATTGCGTATTGCGAATGTAGACGCGTGAAAAAGTAAAATTGTAAGACTGAATAAGTATTAAAACCAGAAGTATTTTTATATTGCTTAAATAGTATTTTATGTTAATTAGTTTTATCAATAAAGTTATTGTTCTTCAATATACACGAAGTTGAAACTTTTACTTATATCTGCACCACGTGCTTCCAGAACCTAAAAATTCCAACAAGAGCACATGATTCACAATTAATATTTTTAAGTTTTCTAACAATATATCCACTAATATAGTAAATGATATAATCGGTAATGGCATCTAATGGCATTTCATGAATATTATTATCCTGGTCATCGTCATCATCATCATCATTTTCAATTTCTACAGTATTGAAGATGTTATCCTGTTTCTTCTTCTTCCAGATTAACGGGTATATGGATATAGCATATTCTGTGTCAAATTCAAAGCAATTTGAATTTAATGATGCCTTTATGTCCGTATGTAAGAGCATGTGTTTCATGGCATGTATGAACTGATAGCAACTAGGATTATTATTAAATCCGTGTCGTCCACGAATCTTAGAAAATAGTATCTCAATATGATCCTGAGAAAATTTATAACTCAAAATATATTTAAAGGAGTCATTATTTTGTAAAATATCTGTAGAGATATCTAAAATAGAACGGGCAGCAATACATAAGCCATAAATAAAAGTTTTTCGTGCAGTACGATGTAAAAATTGACCATCAGGCAGTTTTAAAGAAAATAAATATTCTGTTATGTCATTCACTATACATCTTAAATACTGTATATTATGTGGAAAAATAGGTGTCTTGAAACCTTTTCCGAAAGGATTTCTACTATTTAGTAGATCAAATAATCGATCTATCATTCTTAAAAATGTGACTGTTGCTGAACTATTTTCAAATTCTTTGAAACCTTCAGTGTCTAAAAATTCTATTGCATTAGCCACTGAAGAACTGAAAACATGAACAGCGTACTTAACTTTCATTTTGTTTTGTTTCCAGTTTATACACTGGGAAGATAAACGGTTTTTTAATTTGAAAGTTAATTGTGTTTGGAAACTATGCAACTTGACAATGTAATCCCATTTAATGGCTCCTTGATCACTTCGGAATTCTTTATAATCTGCCAAAGCATTTCGGGCTAGTTTTACCATGTGGCATGGGTCAAATATTATTTTAATGCGTCTATCTGTATTAGAAGTGCATGGAAACGAATTTTCAATTTGCTTGTAATCATCAACAAATACTTTCGCACCAAGCATCTTTACAGCAGAGCAAGTAGATGCATCTCCATCAAATGTCAAACTGTGGACCCGTAAGTTGTATTCATTACATAGAATTAAAGCATTTCTTATTAGCTCATATAATATCACTGATGACGATTTGTTAACTAGGAAATAAGCGATGGACCATTTCCACGCTCCTTTTATAGATACCAATAAAAAGACTAGAGCTTCTCTTGCTTCGATATCGCTATTCTCTAATGAAATGGTATTACCATAGTCACAAAATCCCACGTATTTGTGAAGTACTTGATTCCATGTAATTTGTTGCTTAATTGCCATAGAGTCGAAAATGAGACAACAATCCTTTTCACTATTATTTAATTTGCTAAGTGCTTGCAATACTTTCAATTGAAATCCAGGCTCTGTATTCACATTTGATATCCAATTTCGCATAGACGACGGATGTGGTAAGTTAAAGATAGTCCTAATAAAAATAATTTTTGAGAAAGTGTTTTTTTAATAACAATAACATTCAATATATTTTGCATGTTTTATGAGAGTCCTGTAATGTATGACAACTGTTATGGGTAGTGTAAGAAAAAATAAATTCTGTAGGAGACAAGTTTAGTAATAAATATCTTTATTACTCCCTTAATTCTGTTTTTTTTTTTTTACATCAAGTTTTTTTACATTATAATCTCATAAGCATTCTTTCTCTGTCAGTCAGTATTATCAAATATATATTAACTAAAAATGTATACCACATGTCCCCACGTTTCACTCCCCCACCAACACACTCTACACTTTCTTTTGAGCAAACAATAATAGTATATAGTAATAGTGTCCAATAAAGCAATAACATAAACACAACATGCACGAACCCATGCACTATGCATTAATAAATTGATTAAAAAAATAAATAAAATAAATGAAATAAAAATATGTTACCTAGGATCTTGTGTTGCAGTTGATAACGATGAATACATGCTCAAACATAAAACATGCCAATACTTACATATACATTATACATGAATAAATCAGGATATGCAAAAGAAAGGAGAAAACACATGCTTACCTGCAATACTGGTATGCTTTTGGGGAATGGTAATGTAGTGTCAATGCAAACCTTTTAATATCTTCAGAATAGCGTCGCCCTGTTTGTCTATTATTATTTTTAATATCATTTTTATATATTTCAGATGATACCTTGCTTAAATTTGGACTTATCATGTCATATGTTTCAGTACTAATCATTTTGGAATCTTTTAACTGATATTGTTGCGTCTGGGAGGCGGTGCGTTGACGGAGAAGCAAATTTCTTTCATTAAAGTTCTGTTTTTTGTTGTTCCTTTCGTAATATGGGTGGCGGTTTCCTATTAAAATTATTTGTTACAAGTTCTCGTTAATTTGTATGTAAATGGATGTACGGTGCGTGAACAATGTCAAGATAACCGTCAATTCTAGATTCCCCGCTTGGCAGCATAATAAACACGGAACGGACGAGAAAGGATTTCCTCCTTCTGCGAAATGACATTATTAGTAAACATTTCCGAAACGTTCAGGTTTTGGGTTCTGAAGGGGGGATTAGGAACGGATCCTCGCGCTGATGGGCATTCAGTTTTGAGCTTTCGAATCGACCAAGTCATACGGTCCGAGTTCATTCGTACTTAAACCGGTTCAATCAATCCAAGTTTACGCGATCGTGTCATCGGTGTTCGTGCATTCAACTCTTTTTGAAAACAGACATTCAAACAGTTCGTACATTCAAATGGAACTATCAATCATACATTCAAACAGTTCGTACATTCAAATCGAACTATCAATCATACATTCAAACAGTTCGTACATTCAAATCGAACTATCAATCATACATTCAAACAGTTCGTACATTCAAATCGAACTATCAATCATAGATTCAAACAGTTCGTACATTCAAATCGAACTATCAATCATACATTCAAACAGTTCGTACATTTAATCGATCTGTCAATCATACTTCTAACAGTTCGTTCATTCAATCGAACCAATCAGTCATATATACAAAGTGCGTACATTCAAATCGAACTATTCAAATACACATTCCAATAATTTGTACATTCGAAGTCAATTTCTTTCATTCTTTAACAATTCAATTAATTCATTCTGTAAATCAATCACCCAAAATTAGTTTGGCGGGTGATATCTCGGTCATTCTCATCGACAGATTTTTCACATAGGTGATAAGGGATTGGCGATTGAGTGTCGACTCCGAGAAAAAACAGATATAATAAATCATTAATTTTAATTTCTTTTCGCTTTTTTTGTTTTCGTAATAATTCCTTTCTCTTTTTTTGTATAATAAACTTTTTTTGCCAAATTTTTTTTTCCTCTTTCAAACATATTTTAAATGTTTTAGCCAGGTCTTCTAATTTCTTTTCATATGCTTCTGTTAAAGAATTTATTATTCCTTTAAGTTGTTTATTTTCATCATCTAATTTTGAACACCTTTCACATTGATGTGTTTCTGGAGGATCTCTTAATAAGTCTATAATAATGAAAATATAATTTATATTAGAAAAATTAGTAATATACAAAATAATAAAGTTCATGTAGAATCATAACGCTTAATTATATATTGTGTTATTATACTAATTATGTATTCCAAATATATATATAAATAAATTATATATTTTACTTGGTATTTCATCAATTGGCTGTAGTATATGGCAATGAGAGTTACTGTCAGTGGTAATATCTGCATTTATTAAACTCGATGTATTACCTTGATGTGTATAAAACAAAATAAAATGCAATTTAATTATTAATTAATTTTTCATATTTATATGTATAATTGTTGATACACTTACATGTATCTTCATGAAAACTTTGAGAATTTAAATTTTGAGTTGGTACATTGTCTGATTTGAGCCTTCTTACTTTTAGAGAATTTGTAAAATCGGTATCCTTACATTTATTTTTCAGGCATTTCCGATAATCTGACGAAAAATGTTTTGACTATATATAATTGACTTCATATTATAGTAGCTGATGTTAAGACGAGTTCAACGACCCATTATACCTTGACCTTGAGCTGACCTTAAACCAGGCATGTCCAAAAGTTGCCCGCGGTCCGACGGGCAATCCGTGTCGCCCGTGGGCGATAGGCGAGCACCGCTTCGTGAAAGAGTGGGGGTACCATGGAAGCCCCACTACTTTACTCCGAGAAGCGCGACCGCGACTTTGATTCCCCCACCACTTTGCTCTGAAAAGCAGAACTCAAGTCGCGTTTCGCCCGCAGGGCACAGGCAGTTCCGCGCTTCTCGTGCGGGCAAAGCTGTGGACATGCCTACTGGACATGCCTACCTTAAACCTTATGACTTTTTATATTTAGGTGTATAATATTGTTGATACACTTACATGTATCTTCATGAAAATTTTGATAATATAAATTTTGCGAATTTAAGAAAATGATTCGTTTAGTAATTTTAAGCGTTCAAAAAATTATTTTTGAATGTTCGGAACATGTCCTGATAATGTCGACACAGCACATTCTGAGGACGTCCCACTTTGTAAATGGGACCTTACTGCGACGTTTAGAAAACTTAATGAGGACGTATAGAGGACATATGGACCTTTACGGGACGTCCGGAACGTCCAGAACGAATATTCTATGGACATACATACAACGTGTTTGTGCTATCTGGGTGACTTAAAGAAAGAAATTTTCCTTTTTTCGCTGTTTCCCGTTGAACTCTTACAGTTTTTTACAGCACATGCAATCGTCATTTTTTATGTATTTATATATTTATATGTATATATAAGACAACTATTAATTCAGGTAATAGTAAACGAAAATATGTTTCTCTGTAAACAAAGGAAATTTTATTTTTATTCATTTTTTTTGACAACAATTATTTACATTATTTACAACCTTACCTGTAAACAAAGAAACGACAATTAATGTTCACTATTCTCACTTCTCTGCCTACACTACTTATTTTATTTATAATTTTAATTCTTGTATTTTGCACGTGTGCTCTATTGCGTAATCGCTATATCTCACTCGTTTCAATTCTCCTGCTAATCGTCGCTTTATCTATCGGTCATTAAATTACGTACGCGGAGATTACCTACGGAGCATGAGAAGCGCGGCGTGTGCAAACCTAAAGAGAGTATACTTTCTTTACATCTCCCCCTCCCCAGGATGGAAATTCCTACAATTATCAGTCTTCGTCTCCGTCTTCTGATGTTGGAAGTAATTTTGTTACGTGAAAGAATCCAGTTTCTTGTTTTCGTTTTCCTGTTTTTATTTTGAATAATGAGTCTGATATCGTTTCTATTATTTCGAAAGGTCCAATTCTCAATTCGTCTAATTTCTTTCTGTTCAACTTATTGCCATTTTCTATATATACTAGATCTCCTGTATTGAACGAGTGATTCTTTCTATTCTTGTTAAATACCTTTTTGTTATATTCGTGTGATCTTCTTGTCCTTACTAGTGCTAGTTCTTTATCTCTTATCCAATTTTCTTTATTGTTTTTTCTTTTTATTTCTTCAGGTAAAATGCTGGTATCTGTACCATCTAATAAATATTTAGGCGTAAAGCCAGTTACCGTATGCTCTGTTTTATTGTATTTATCAATACATTCTCCAGCTATCGTTGTCCAAGCTCTTTTTTCTTCCTTCTCATTTATTTTACATCTTATCTTGTTGACTAGAGTCTGGTTCAGTCTCTCGTTCAGACCGTTGGAAAAGGGCGCGTTGACGGCCGTAAAAATTAGTCCAACGTCATTTTCTGCCAGGAATTTTTTAAATTCTCTCGAGTTTATTCCCGGATATTGATCTGCAAGTATTACTCCAATTTTGTCTGTTTCTAGCACTTTATTTACCAACTTGATGAAGTCCGTTGCATCTTGAGTTTTGGATGTTACAATGAACGCGTATCTTGTAAAATGGTCCACCAGCAGGTGGAGGTATCGTTTTGTTGATCTTTGTCGTCCGAAGCCTCCAATGGTGTCTACTGAGATTATTTCGAATGGTTTTGTCGCTGGCCCCAATTGTGACATCAGCCCATATTTTCCTTGCCCTCTAGATTTGTTCTTAATACATATTTCACAATTTTGACATACTTTTTTTATATTGGCAGCTATACTTTTAGCTGTATAATAGGGACATATTCTATTCATCATTTGTTTAATCCCTATATGGCACCATTCAGAGTGTATTTCTTTAATTAATTTTAAGCTTAACTCTTCAGATAAAATTATCTTTTCTTTATTTCTGACTTTTTTATAAAACACTCCATCTTTTTCTATTAATTTTGTTTTGGTTTTCTGTAGTGTTCTATTTCCTTTTTGATCTGTTTGTATCTCCTTTATTTTTATTAGATTAACTATTTTTAGTATTTCTTCTGTATTTTCGAGTGGTTCTAGTACTGGGTTTCTACTTAAACTATCTGCTTCAGCGTTATCTTTTCCCGGAATATATTTAATTTCAAAATCGTATTGTGACAAATAATAGGTCAACTCCCCAAGTTCTTCATCTGTTCTAGCTTTTATGTTCATACCTTCTAATGGTTTATGGTCTGAAAATATCGTGAACTTTCTTCCGATCAGCCAGTGTTGCCAATACTTTACCGCTTCCTTGATCGCCAGGCATTCTAAGTAAATTGCTTTTTTCCTTTTTTTTGTGAATCATTCAATTTTTTTGAAAAATATGCTACTGGCTTTTCTTTACCATTGTTTTGTATCTGTTTAAATATTGCACCAATGCCTTCTAGCGATGCATCTGTGTAAATTCTTATTGGTAAATTCTTATCAAATATTTCCAACACTGGTTGAGAACACAATAATTTTTTTACATCTGTAAAAGATTTTTCGCACTCTTCAGACCATATAAATTTCTCATTTTTTCGTAGTAGTTTGTGTAGTGGGTTTAGCAGTATTGAACTTTTCGGTATATACTCGTGGTAGAAGTTTATTTTTCCGAGAAACTGTCTAATATTCTTTTGGGTTTTCGGAGTGGGAAAATTTTGTATTGAGGTTAGATTATCTTTCACTGGTCTTACTGTATTGTGCTTTATTATGTGTCCGAGATATTTCACTGATTCTGTTGCAAATGTACATTTTTTTAGTTTTAGTCTGAAACCTTCATTTACTATTGCTTTTAATACTTTTTCTATATGTTCTATATGTTCTTCGAATGATTCTGAAAAAATTAATATATCGTCTATGTAATTCTCTGAAAAGTCTTTTAAATTGTGCTTCCTTAAGATATTGGATAAAATTCTCTGGAATATAGCTGGTGATGTTTTCAGCCCGAACGGTAGGCATGTCCATTGGAAGTGCCCCTCTTGTGTAACGAATCCTGTTTTCTGTCTATCTTCAATACGTAGTGGAATTGACCAAAAAGCGGAATTTATATCTAGTGAGCTGAAGTATTTACAGTTTCTTGTTTTTATTATTAAATCTTCTATTAATGGGAATGGTTGAGCTTGTGGTATAACTATTTTATTCAGTTCGCGAAGATCTATACACAGTCTTGATCGTTTGTTTTCATCTCTTTTAAATGCAAGAGTTACTGGTGCTGCAAACGGGCTATAAGATTCTTCAATTAACTTATTTTCTAGTAATTTTGCCACTTGATTTTCTATTTCTTTTTTATCCTCTGTTGTAATAGAGGCTATGGCAACTACACTTGTCTTTTTGTCGCTTGGTGATGTAACATATTTAAACGCGAATTGTAGTTTTCTTGTCATTATAACCAAAAATTGTCGTTTTATAAGACAACTATTAATTCAGGTAATAGTAAACGAAAATATGTTTCTCTGTAAACAAAGGAAATTTTATTTTTATTCATTTTTTTTTTGACAACAATTATTTACATTATTTACAACCTTACCTGTAAACAAAGAAACGACAATTAATGTTCACTATTCTCACTTCTCTGCCTACACTACTTATTTTATTTATAATTTTAATTCTTGTATTTTGCACGTGTGCTCTATTGCGTAATCGTTATATCTCACTCGTTTCAATTCTCCTGCTAATCGTCGCTCTATCTATCGGTCATTAAATTACGTACGCGGAGATTACCTACGGAGCATGAGAAGCGCGGCGTGTGCAAACCTAAAGAGAGTATACTTTCTTTACATATATACTACCGTACACGACGTATTTACGTATGTAAATACTTTGAAACTGCGGTTAGAATTCTAAAACTCCAGTTAGAATTCGTTTGAATTTGTTACAACTGTCAAAATAGCATACATATATCTATCACTTCGTTTCTGCGCATGCGCACAATGAGGTATTTCAGTACATACGTTTCGCGGTCGTTTTATATAAGCGAAATTTGGGGAGTTAGCAGTCTAGTTATATACAGAAGTCTGTGGTTATAACTGTAGGAATGGAACCTCTCTTTTATAACATTATCCTTCTACATTTGACAATTTATACCGAGTGATTTATGAGAAACAGAACACCTAAATATCTCCGTTAGGCTTGAAGATAGAAGAAAATATTAGAGAGAAAAGTTGTACTGTTTAAGGAGGCATATACGGTGATATAAAAAAGTTGTCCGATTGTTGTCGTTTTCAAGGTCTTTTGAAGGTCATCGATGATTTATAAATAGCACCATATATTTTAACTTCATGCTCTTGTAGCTGATGTCAAAACGAGTACAATGATGTGATACACTATAACCTTCAAATGACTTTGAACTAAGAAATTTATGATAAAGCAATGATAACTTCAAAATGTTCAATCATTTTATTTAAATTAAATTAAATGTTCAAAATGATAACCTTGAGCAGTAACGCAAGCATTTAAACGTCCTGCGAGGCAATCAATTGTCCCTTCAATTGTTTCTGTTGAAATTGATCTACAAGATCTAATTATTCTTTCTTGCATGTTCTCTGGTGTAGTTGGTTGATCACGATACACGTCATCTTTCAGTGTTCCCCATAAAAAAAGAACAATAAATTTCCAAATCGCTGGATAGGACGTAATGGACACATACCATGGCCAGCTCTTGATTTTTTTTATGGGGAACACTGAAAGATGACGTGCATCGTGATCAACCAACTACACCAGAGAACATACAAGAAAGAATAATTAGATCTTGTAGATCAATTTCAACAGAAACAATTGAAGGGGCAATTGATTGCCTCGCAGGACGTTTAAATGCTTGCGTTACTGCTCAAGGTCATCATTTTGAACATTTAATTTAATTTAAATAAAATGATTGAACATTTTGAAGTTATCATTGCTTTATCATAAATTTCTTAGTTCAAGGTCTTTTGAAAGTCATAGTGCAGCACATCGTACTCGTCTTGACATCAGCTACAGCACCATGAAGTTAGCAATATATGGTGCTACTTAAAAATCATCGATGACCTTCAAAAGACCTTGAAAACGACAACAATCGGACAACTTTTTTATATCACCGTATATGCCTCCTTAATCAGTACAACTTTTCTCGTTAATATTTTCGTTTATCTTCAAGCCTAACGGAGATATTTAGGTGTTTTGTTTCTTGTGAATCACCTGGTATATTTTTAAATATAGCACCTAAAAAAGAAATTCGTATTTTTACAGTTAAAATACAAGAAGCTATACAGAGAAATGAAGTTCTATATTTTATTACACTGTAGGACTAAAGTATCAGAATAGGTGCACTTCTGGTGAAAATTCCAATACAGTGTAGTAAAAATCCCAATTGATGTAGTAAATATTATTACAAAACGCTAAAATTCTAGAATATTGGTATATTCATATCTATTTATAACATTTATATTCATTTGTTTTTATAAATTTCGTCATTATTATGTAGGATAGTAAAATTTACGGACAGCTGATGCGAAGGTTGTCGGTTCGAATCCCGTGTCGAGTATCTGGAATTTTAGCGTTTTGTAAGAATATTTACTACACTGGTTGGGATTTTTATTACATTGTGTTGGAATTTTCACCACAAATGCACCTATCCTGCTACTGTAGTCCGACAGTGTAGTCAAATTTAGAACTGTATTTCTGTCAGTGTATACTTCGACTTTCTCGATAGCAAAACCTCTATATGCAAAAATTGTATTTAACATTTTCGACTTACATTTTTATTTAAAATCTCCCCTTTCCGATTATACTACCAATTACCGACCAGTGTGTATATGTAATCATTTACAATGTATTAAAAATTGATATCAGTATTCGAGGAAATCTAGAAAGTTGTTATTAGGGGTGTGTGAGTACTCAATTTATTCGAATACTCGAATTTCGAGTCGAGCAATGAGCGGTTCGTTGAACCAAATCGAGCATTCAAATTTTTTGAATTACATACTTAAATAAACTAAACGGCTCGAATATTCGAGCCCTTGTAAGATTTTGAAGATGAATATTATTTTCTCAAATATTTTCGAGTAAGCCAAAATCTCTTAGCTGAAAATGTTTTATGACGTACCTAGAATTGTCACAAAGAGTTGAATATTCCAGTTGTTTGGATTTTTCAAGTAGCTCGTATTTTTTTCAGTTTGTTGATTTTAAGTAGCTCGGAAAACTTGAACGTTCAAGCCCAGATAGCACCATACGTCCCAAGGACAGCCGTTTTATGTCCAGTTTACGTCCGAACGTCCTATGTCCATTTTGGACATTCCTAGGATATTCCTAAGACTTAAATTTCGGATGTTTCAGGAACGTCCGTTTTAAAAGTTCTGTGGACGTTCGGCGGAGTTAAATTTCGGATATTTCAGGAACGTCCGTTTTAAAAGTTCTGTGGATGTTCAGAAGACTTAAATTTCGGATATTTTAGAAACGTTCCTCTAAAGAGTGCTATGAATATGCGTAAGAAATACGCAATATAACCTCAACGTTGCCATGAAATGTTGATGTATTATTTATTTTTCTGGATGTTCGTAAGATTTTCATGTCGGATGTTTTAGAAAGGTTCCTCTAAAGAGTACTATGAATATGCGTAAGAAAAACAGAATATAACCACAAATTTTGGTGTATTATTTATTTCTTGTATAGGGTGAAGGCATTAAGGGTGTTGGATACTGGGTTACCGCCTCTCGCGGCAGAAAAGTGAACTAAAATAACCCTGTGTATTTCTTATGGGACCGTAAATACCAGAATTCGGACAGAATAGGAAACAAATATTAGCAGCAACGTATTTGCGAGGTCGGAGGCAGGTAGTTCGTGTGGATGACCAGTACTCTCATCCGATCGAGGTTTCCTCTGGAGTACCGCAAGGATCACATTTAGGCCCTTTGCTCTTTGTTCTTTTCATCAATGATGTTGCCAGTATTTTTAAACATTGTAGATTCTTAATGTACGCTGATGATCTAAAAATCTTTAAAGTAATAAAGGAGGAATCTGACTGCCATTTAATGCAGCTAGAATTAAGAAACTTTGAGCAATGGTGTCAAATTAATGGCATGTCACTAAATTTTAACAAATGCTATCTTATGAGGTCTTCAAGGAGGCACAGAGCATTTGAATTTGACTACACTCTAGGGAATGTAACATTACCCCAGGTTGAAGCGATGCGTGATTTAGGAGTTCTCTTTACGCCTCTCCTAGATTTCTCTGCGCATATACAGGTAATAGTTTCAAAAGCATATAAATACCTTGGCTTTCTTAAACGGTGTACTGAGAAATTTACTAACTCCAATGCGTTAAGATTATTGTACTGTGCTCTAGTGAGATCACAGGTTGAATATGCCTCTGTCATATGGTCTCCCTACTACGCTAAATATAAGATACAGATTGAAAGAGTGCAGCATAAGTTTCTCAGATATGCCGCATTTAAGATTGGGGTAAGGATGCATTTCTCTGATCACAATTATAATCCTGTCATGGATAAGCTAAAACTTATCTCGTTAGAGAATAGAAGGACAATATCTGATTTGTTGTTTCTTTACAAAATTCTGCATGGTTGTATCAAATGTCCCCAACTCCTTGAACTCGTCAATTTATATGCACCAATACGACATTTAAGAAAATCACAAACATTTCTTCCAGCAAGCTACACCTCTTATTTCTCACATACCGATACCATTAATCGAGTATGCATGGCAGTAAATGCTTGTGATCATAACCTGGACATGTTCAGCGGCTCTTTTTCTGTGTTCAGGAAGCAAATCTATGACGTTTTGTAATTTTCCTTTCTCTACTGTGATGTATACGCTTGAATTTTTACCTTTTTTCTCTTGTTTCCGTGTCTAATTCTTATTTACATTATCATATACATTTATAGTTTAGTTTATTTTATTTTTATTAATTTTTTATGTAAGTCAATTAGTCCTCTACTGTACTGCTATTATTACAATTACTTGTATACTAATGGGAAAATTTTCCCGTGAATGAATGAATAAATAAATAAATAAATAAATAAAACGCATAATAATTATGATATTGTTGTTCCGGGGCACAAAGCCCATAGCGCTATAGAGCCCTTTTTTGAAAAAAAGGTGCAGAAAAAAATATCTTCTATACAAACATTGACATTTATTTTTAACGAGGTTTTGAAAGCTAAATTGCAAAAAAGGGCTCTATAGCGGTGTACCTGATTGAACAAATAAAATTGTAAAAAAAAAAATGAGAAACAAATATTGTTTCTGCGCTGCAAATTCTGGTATTTGCCAAACACATGAAATCCGAGCTCTTTGTTTATAAACATGGCCGGGTCCTTATCGCGCCCTGTCATAAATAGGTTAAAGCAGGGCCGACATAAATTACCTGGACCTTAGGTATATTCCTATATTTATATTAAACGCATTTATTAAGTTCTAAATGTTTACAAAGCATTGATTGTTATTGCAATTATCATAGAAAACACTTTCCTAAGTTAATTGCTTGTTTAGCAATAAAAGTTTTATGTATATATTTTATTATGCGTACACGGGCCCCTAGGTAACCTTGCTACGGTACTATCGTTAACCACGTGACTGCCATAAATTATCTAAATATCGTATCATATTTCATTTTTTCTCGGAACTACCTTTTTCTGCCCCCAGGCACCGCTAACCCAGTATCCAACACCAGTGACGGATCCAGGAACCTTTCTTGGGGGGGGGGGGAGAAATGTATAAAAGTAAAAAAGTCTATTTTTTAACCGTCTTTTCAACCTTGATAAGCAATTAGAATAATTACGTGTTATATAATTGTGATTAAAGACTTTATTTTATCAGAAAAACAGATATAAAAGATATTACAATTAATGCGATTACGCTACTTCATAATACAAATTCTGCTCTACATTGGCGAATTTTTACCAGGCAATATTCTGAAAATATTTTAAAAACTTCTATGCACTAGCGCACTAGTGAGCACGCTAAGCAGAAAAATCTCGAATAGAAATCATGTAACACATTCAGTATATACGTAATAAGTTTTTCGGAATGTGAGGAAATATTTTTATATTTTATTACTCTTGGGGGGGGGGGGCGATCGCCCCTATCGCCCCCCCTGGATCCGCCACTGTCCAACACCCTTAAAGGTTGACAATCCTTTAATAGTCGGCTACTCTTATTTTGTTCAGCTTAAAAAAACGAACATTTAAATAGAAAGTTTGTTGAACAATAATTTTATATTGAATTTTAAGTCTCTGAACTTTAAAATATGTACATACAACAAAACGAGGTTTTTAAAACTAAAGGAAAATAAATGCTTCTGAATTCTGAAATGATTCGTAAATAATTGTAAACAATTACTTTATTCAAAACGACGCGCATATTATAAAAACTTGCTTTGATATATCACACAAAGGTAGCCAAATAAAAATTTTCTTTATCTAATCATTTGAGTTTGCAGTTTGAGGTTATAAATAGGATCATCGAAGTTAATAGGAAAGATGCTCGATCCAAGACTCCGAGGAAGATGGGTAACCGCCGAATATTCTCCGGGTAAACATAACCTTGCAAGGTTTAGTATTGCAGATTGCAGAGAAAATAATATAATAAAATCCTTGCTGTCCGGGTTGTGAAAGATAATAAATAAGGTCTATATTTTTATTTTGTAATATTCAAGAATGTGTATTTAGCATGGATTGAAAGATTTGGCTTGCCGTCCGATCTTCCTGTCTAAAGAAAATGATTCATTTAGTCATTTTAAACGTTCACAAAAAGTACGGAGAATATTACTTTTGAATGTTCGGAATATGTCCTGAGAATGTCGACATAGTAGATCATGAGGATATTCCACTTTATAACAAGGACCTTACTAGAACGTGTAAATAACTTCATGTGAACGTATAGAGGACATATGAACTTTAACGGGACGTTCTCCGAATGTACGGAACGTCCAGAGCGGATATTCTGTAGACGTACATAAAACGTATGTGTACTATCTGGGACTCGACTCGAATAATCGAATCGAGTTATGCTGAGCTCATAAATTTCGAGTACTTGCATACCCCTAGTTGTTGTATGTAATCAAAAGTTAAATATCTTTTATAATTGCGTCACAAAATTCGTACACAGTTGAAAAATATGTAATATTGCAAAAACCAAATTTCTCAAAAACTTGCGATTAAAGAAAAACGGGTTGGAAATTTGTAATAAGCACGTAAAAGTCTATGGAAAACACTTGATAACTATTGAAAAACAAAATTAGCTGATGCATAATGTTATTAGAGTTTGTTATGGCTACTTAGTTTAAAAATTGCAGCTGCCAGTAAAATGGTCTCGGTCATCACTTTGAGTAAGTTTAATCATTTTCGAGATAGCCTCTTTAAATTACATAGTATGCAATAAATAAAAAAATATAGAATAAAATGTGTAAATCAACTCCAACAATCTATGCGAACGGAAAAAATATCAAACATATTTTCATAAATACAGTATGTAACAAAAGTAAATAAACACTTTACCTTCTAACAAACAAACATTTGGGTGGAGGTAAATATCTACTTTTGTGCAATAAATTAAAAATATATTTATCCTATGCAAGGATACTTAAATAACTACAATAACAAAAATTTCATTAATTAAAAATCTATTCAAATAAAAAATAACAACAAAGGGTATTTTGTAAATGTATGTTACAAAAGTAAGTAAACATAAATTTCATGAATAAATTAATATCCACAGTGATGTTCATCTTGAAGTGACATTTTCACTAATCGATCGGGTAGGGAGAGCGTATATTTTTTACATTCTTCAGTGGTAAATATGTAGTTTCCACATTTTTTCTACCAACACCTGCAATTTCGTCATATTGCATGGTGTATTTTTAGCCCAGGAAAATTAGAAATTTCTGCGAAAAAACTAAAAATAGATGGATCTTTTTACGAATCGCTTATTCTTGTGATAGGTATGAACTTCTGAAAAATCACCGTCGATCGGCTGCCGGCTTCCCCCCCCCTTTTTGGATCAAATGTTAAAAAAAGTAGTTTTTCACGAATAACTCAAAAATGGTTAGTTTAATTGAAAAATGTTTTAGGTAAAAGTTTCAGAGCGTCGAATTCTGCGTAAATCAGGTTCTATAATATTTTTTGATAAACGCAACCGTTTTTGCAATAATACGTCATTAATGTTTTCACGGTGGTATGTACAACGTTATAATAGCAGCACGTTTATTGAACGTTATTGCATTTATGAAAAAATGTTAAAGAACCTTTTTTATGCAGAATTCCACGCTCTTAAATTTTGATCTAAAACATTTTTTAGTTAGACGAACTATTTTTGAGTTATTTGCGAAAAATTACTTTTTTAACATTTGACTCAAAAAAGGGGGAGGGGGGGCACCGGCACCCGATCGACGGTGATCTTTCAGAAGTTTATACCCATCACAGAAATATGCGATTCGTGAAAAGATCCACCTATTTTTAGTTTTTTCGCAGATTTCTCACTTTTTAGTCTAATTTTCCTGGGCTATTTCTGTAATACGTAATTTCCTAAAGAGGCCATCCTAAAGTGTTTATTTCATTTTATTGTAAACATTTAGTAACCATTTTTGCCTTGTATATAACTGTTTTATCTTGTTGCAGGATAAAATTATCTCCTATTAGTCGTTTTCCTTCCAGGATTATTACTTCCTTCAGTAAATTCAAGGAAACTTGATTTACTTTGCCTTTTAAAAGTACAATTTTCCCTCTTCCAAAATATGATATGCATCTCCAACTCTGTTGCATTGATTTTAATGTTGGTTTCGTGCATTGGTAAGATGAAAATTCGTGTTGTCCCCTCCAGACGTACATTCGTCCATGGCTATATTTCAATCTAATCATCGATTCATCTGTCCTAAGGATATTTTTCCAAAATGTGAGCAGTTTTAAAACATGTTTATTGTAAAAATCTATTCGCTTTTGAAGATTATTCACATAAGGTAGTTTTCTTGCAACACAACCATATTTCCCTGAAGCGTGTGTAATCGGCGGCAAATGGTTTGCGTAGATGGCGCATTTTTGCCCTCGCTCAATAACTTTGAACGTATTTTGGGTGCCGATAAAGATGGATTTGATGTAGAAATACTAAGTATTCTTTTATCTACTCGAACATTAGTCACTTTTCGACAACCCGATCTTGGTGCAGCTGAAATTCGTCTAATAAGCTGCAACTATTTTAAAATAGCTGGTGTTTTATTGACAAAAGTGGCAATTTTTCGGTAGGTATACTTTCTTCATTTTTAATATTAATAACTAGTTTTCTCTCTTTGCTCGTTAAATACTTCCTTTCAGACATTTTATCGTGTGAATTCTAAAAATTAGATGCGAATTCTAAACAGATTTTAACAAATTAAAAAGTAAATCTCAACAATGTGACAACATAACATCTATACGTCAAAATGATTGTTAGAATCTATGAATTTACATATAATACAACACACATAGTATAAAAATATATTCCAGGAACGAAATGTAAACGTTTACTTACTTTTGTAATTCCTAAAAGTACCGTGTTCTAATGTATTTTTCATAACAATGTTACTAAACAAAACAAATTTGTAAACAATACACAAAACCAGTGAAGGGTGGCTGCCTTGACGTTGGCTGTTATTATTACTAGGATATCTAGCTGCAAATGTTAGAAAAAACTATTCGGACGTTAAAATCGTATATGTGTAGTAAGCTAAATCATTTCCAAACTATCTATAAGAGTATAATCGCGGAGCTCTGTTCTTGTCGACGGTCACACAGTGAGTGAGTGCCCTATACCGGACTTTCCTCCAGTCAAGACACAGGTATCAAAGCCTGATTTATGGCACCCTTCATTATTTGTCTCGAATATTTTATGTTTCCCACATTCGGCCATACTGACCATAAGTCTGTCCTCAGACTGATTATCTTCTTCTCTTGTTAAAATGTACATCAATCGACAATCTTTCGAAAATATAGATGTCCTTCGTCTTTTCTCGTCTGTAAGGGTCGAGTCACACATATCCGGGCGATCCGGACCGGCCCGGGCTGTGTGAGTAAAGAAGAGGGAAGGTCTGACCTTAACTGGTTGCCAGCCTTGCCAGGGGCCCTACTCAACTGAGGGTGTAACCAGCGTTCACTCAGTCTAAATGTCCTTGACTCCGACTGCTCTTAGTCTCGGCCTTCCTGACCCAGAATGGCTCCTCAATTTTCACGATGACCATTACACTTATTTGTTGAAGCTAGGTTACTACCATTCACCTCTTTTGGTTAAAATATTGGGGTCCCAGCCTCCGCTTGGAACACTCAGCGACCGTATAATTGCCTGTGCGAATCAGAACAGATATGAGCCATCATTGGTAATACTGATTAATATTGTTTATCAACTTAAATGCGACTACTATCATTCACCGAAAACTAGGCTACTATCATTCACCTCTTCTGGCTACTCTCATTCACCAGGGCCGACTACTATCATTCGTCGAAAACTAGGCTACTATCATTCACCTCTTCTGGTTACTCTCATTCACCAGGGCCGACTACTATCATTCGTCGAAAACTAGGCTACTATCATTCACCTCTTCTGGTTACTCTCATTCACCAGGGCCGACTACTATCATTCGTCGAAAACTAGGCTACTATCATTCACCTCTTCTGGTTACTCTCATTCACCAGGGCCGACTACTATCATTCGTCGAAAACTAGGCTACTATCATTCACCTCTTCTGGTTACTCTCATTCACCAGGGCCGACTACTATCATTCGTCGAAAACTAGGCTACTATCATTCACCTCTTCTGGTTACTCTCATTCACCAGGGCCGACTACTATCATTCGTCGAGAACTAGGCTACTATCATTCACCTCTTCTGGCTACTCTCATTCACCAGGGCCGACTACTATCATTCGTCGAAAACTAGGCTACTATCATTCACCTCTTCTGGCTACTCTCATTCACCAGGGCCGACTACTATCATTCGTCGAAAACTAGGCTACTATCATTCATCGAAAACTAGGCTACTATCATTCACCTCTTCTGGCTACTCTCATTCACCAGGGCCGACTACTATCATTCGTCGAAAACTAGGCTACTATCATTCACCTCTTCTGGTTACTCTCATTCACCAGGGCCGACTACTATCATTCGTCGAAAACTAGGCTACTATCATTCACCTCTTCTGGCTACTCTCATTCACCAGGGCAGACTACTATCATTCGTCGAAAACTAGGCTACTATCATTCACCTCTTCTGGTTACTCTCATTCACCAGGGCCGACTACTATCATTCGTCGAAAACTAGGCTACTATCATTCACCTCTTCTGGTTACTCTCATTCACCAGGGCCGACTACTATCATTCGTCGAAAACTAGGCTACTATCATTCACCTCTTCTGGTTACTCTCATTCACCAGGGCCGACTACTATCATTCGTCGAAAACTAGGCTACTATCATTCACCTCTTCTGGCTACTCTCATTCACCAGGGCCGACTACTATCATTCGTCGAATCAAATCCTTACGAAATATTCGTAACTTTTCCAAGTCCGTGGTCGTCTCATCTAACTATATAATGCCATCCTCTTGAATACAGACACAAACAGCGCTTTACTTGGTTCTTGGCGTTAGACGTTACCCTCCTGCACCTAATAGAAAAGTGTTTACACAGGTATTATTTCATGCCACCATAATCATGTGCACCGCACTTTACAGTATCTATGGCAATCCTATGCCATCTCTCCGATACATCCTGTTCTCTGGAGTCCATAGGCATCTCACCATCAAAAATCACCTGTCCTATGACATAGCGCTTTACGGAATTTGTGAACATCTTTCTGATCACTCTCTCCGACGTCACAACGCTTTAGGGAGTCCGTGTTAATTCAAACACCTAGTCAAAGACACAATAATAATCGTACTCAAGTCTAAAGGACACTTCATCCTACCCAACAAGGGTTCAACATTGCACGCACACCAAGTGTCACGTAATAATTCAGAAATAATATTACGAACCTTTTCTCGGTTCATAATAGACAAACGATATGGATGGTAACTCACCGCTTGATCTTTCGTAAGAGTAATTTTCATCTCTGCCGTACTTACACGCCGAAGTTTATTTTCTACTGCAACCATATTCTTATACCGATTCAGTAGTCATCTTAAACCGCTGCGCGCTTCCTCGTCTACGTCCCCTAAAAGGCAGCACACAGGATCCGATGCCTCTCCAGGATGTTGACTCTCCTGTGGAACACTTTTAAGCTTTGTTGTCCCATCCGAAACAGTGACCATCCTCAACCCTCTGGAATCTAATATATTCTTTCCCAAGATAAGGTCGTATGGTACTAGCCCATTTGTGACTCATCCATACATTGTTGCCAAACTTTACTGTACATGTTAATCTGTTCGGCCATTCTATCAAATGTAATGTTACAATCATAAATAAACAATAATTGCTTCTTATTATCAAGCATCCCTGTATTAGGATCTTTACTCAAGTAAAATTTCTGTGGCCTTTGTTCTTAGCTCTGTTATGTCGCCACAACTAACAGTAATTAATAAGATTTCCAGGAAAAGTGTTCGTGCAATTGATACCTCGTCATCTTATACTTTTTT
Source organism: Perdita meconis (assembly GCA_030770465.2). NCBI lineage: Eukaryota > Metazoa > Arthropoda > Insecta > Hymenoptera > Andrenidae > Perdita > Perdita meconis. Next base: position 1,729,891 of record JASKOS020000019.1, read on the forward strand.
TTTTATAATGAACTTTCTCACTCACCGATTTCGATGCCTCATATTCTGTTACCAGTAGCAAACAAAGTTTTACCATCTCAGGAAGCACCTCTCAAAGAATGAGTAGCCAAACATAGTCGTTGTTGTCTTGAAACGTCTTTAGTGATTTATTCAGCTAAATCACACCATGTCGTCGCATTTTTACCAAAATCTCTTCCGTTAAATTCAGGAATAGCTTTCATATTTACGGCATTCACTCGAATCAACGATACAGGTTACTGCATCGTCCAGCTTCTGCACTAATGCACTTGGTCGAACACACCGGACACACCACTCTATCTGCATTTTGTTAGTAAACAAATCTAGATAATACGAAGTTGAACTTAGTATCACTGTTAACTACCGCACCTATTCGCAAATTAAATTTTAATTTCACAGACACGTGTGTCTATCCCACTTCTGATCTGTAGTAAGCCAAATCATTTCCAAAGCTATCTATAAGAGTATAATCGCGGAGCTCTGTTCTTGTCGACGGTCACACAGTGAGTGAGTGCCCTATACCGGACTTTCCTCCAGTCAAGACACAGGTATCAAAGCCTGATTTATGGCACCCTTCATTATTTGTCTCGAATATTTTATGTTTCCCACATATGTTTACGTATTTTTGGTACATATACTTATCTCGGAAATGAAAACTGAGGGGTGACAATATGCATAGGGAAAAATCGTTTAGAATGATGACCTTAATAACATATCTATTTCCAGATTATTAATTTCGGGTAATTCCTACTATTTTCAGTAAAATAACACAATACATCCATTTCTATCCAAAATCCAAATCAATTTAAACCTCACCATATACAATTAAAAAAGCAAACCAAAGGGAAAAGAGAAAGTATCCATATTATTGAGTTGACCAACAAATTTTTGGGTTTATAAATACAAATACGATATTTAAAAGAAAAGAAGTTCTTCTCAGACAGAATAATGAAATATAATTCTCATACGATTACAGACAGCGATAGAAAAAGACAGACAATGCTTTATTTAATACGTTTCTGCTATTATATGTATATAAAACATGAAATTAGATTTCTTTACAATAGACGGAAAGACTTTTCAACTTAACACAAGAAATCGAACATAACTGTCAAATTCTCCCAACGAAATGCTATAATTTAATTTTCCAAGGAATTCTCATAGATTTCTTAGGGACTTCTCAGGATTCAGTAGGACTTCTCGAAACTCGATAATTTCGTCACAGTGCGGAACGTGCTAACAACGAGCCTATACCACAAACACAAAACACCATAAACCCCTTAATACTCAGTACAAACCATTGCGCGCCTTATCGGGAAATTACATTTGGCAGTACGAAGGATCACGTTCAGACATGATACGGAGCCATTCGCGTCTGCACAAAGCCGGGCTCGTCTACTCGCCCGCCACCTGAAAGTTCTCCCTGATTGCCTACGTGTGGGCGCACACGGACACTCGTGCGAGAACGACGAACTTGGCCAGACTTCTACGCAGGACAGTGAAGCTCGCGCAGCAGTTTCCGCGTTCCGCTCGCACACAAGCACGCCGTGGCTGCTAGTTATATGAACACGTCGAAAGCGAAGAAGCAGGGACACACGCCTACATACAGAGGTATCCACTATTCACGGTAAGCTTGCGCGCATCCAGCGAGGCTCCATGTTCCGCGGACACCCGTGTTGGCTGGTCTGGTTTCAGTAAGCTCGGAGCTTCTGACCGGTTCAGTCGATGCCGCGAGGTCGATGCGTTTACAACGCTTTGTATGGAGAATTGACGACATGTGCGCGACAAGGAAACAGATGTAGCTCGAGGAAGCGTAACAGGACAAAACTCGAAGCAATTATCCGAAGCTGGGTGAAGCTCCGAGAGCTCCGAGAGACGAGATTCGAGATTCTCAGGCGCTGTTCGGCAAGGTGTGACGACGCAATGGTTGCCGGAGGCTGAAGGGGCGAGTGTAATTGTCCGTGATCTAGAACGCGTCGAGTGAACAGTGAACCCTCTTGTTGAAAATCGAGGCTAGCGAGTGCACTCTGAAAGAACCAGAGTTATGAGATGCGGATGCGTGCATGGAACACCCGCCTCGAGATCGATTCAAGAGGACCGTAGAAACAACTTGGTTACCGTAACGAAAGGCGATTAGAGGAAACCCAGCACGAGACCTGTTCGAGCCTGATTTCTGATTGATTGAACCGTCGACTCGCAGCAAGAGGCGAGCAGCTCGCCGGGGAAGCGGACTGATATCCCGAGAAGGGAGGCCGACCCCTAATTGGAGAGCACGTAAATGGGTGCGATCGGAGGGGCTGAAGAGGATGGTAGTCTTGTGCGTTCCGAGCGAACTTGTCCACGTTGAGTGGGTGAATCTTTGACGTGAAACTGCGTGGCTCCATAAGTTCCATCCGTGGATGGGAAGACGTTACGAAACCCAGGAGCGTTCTATTCTGAAGAGAGACAAAACGTTTGACGCCAACGTGCACGCGTCACGACGTAGTGTTACTTTTCAAAATTTTCCTTTTTTTCTCGTTTCTTTTCTGTTTTTTTTTTTTTTTTTTTTTTACGGTTAGTGAGAAAACGTAATTTGAATCGAGATGTTCTTTCGGCTCTTAACACGACACTTGTGTGGATAAGTTATTATAAGGGCTTGGAAGCTGACGCTAACTGGTGCACAAAGGAATTAACTTCCGCTCGATTGCAGCTACGGGGTGCAATAAAAGCGTGATGCACACTTAAGGGACGGGCCCCAAGGGCGAGAGCCGTCAAAGAGAGAAGCTTCATGGTCCGTAGAGCTCTCGTCGATCTTCGAGGGCTTAAAATATTCACGTTTTCGACGGCTCTGTTGCAAAAAAGATCGATGCTAATTGAATCGGAAAACTGAATATTTTGGACCTTCCTAAGAATGAACTATCGGGCTATTTTTCATGACGTCTCGCTGTGCGTACAGTCGTTCGGTGATGTACCGTAAAATTTTCGAAGCAATATTAAAATCTTTAAACAGCTTTAAGTATTTATACGATTAAGATCGTTTTAAGTAGCGCGTGCAATCAATAGTAGATGCAAGTGTAAAAATTGAGTGCCTCTGCAGTCATTTTTCGAGGAGACTTTACTGTGACGGATACAAGCAATTTGTGAAAGGCTCGTTAAATTCGCACAGGTATGCTTCACGGTTGTGCTAATAAGTGTTAGTAAATTAGAATAAATTTAGTCCTTTATTTAGATTTTAAGCGAAAATATCGTTTTAACACTTTGTTTACAAGAACATTAAAAATACTTAACCTGTTAGCTGAAAGAAAAACTATTTTCACTATGTGCTCGATTCAGAATGTTTTATCTTTTTACTATATTGCGAATCAAACGACTGAATTTACTCACTAAATAGAAAATTATATATTATTTTATTAGGTGAGTGTAAAAAATCTCTAAACTTGATTAGTAAGGATACATCAACTATTTTTAGTATTTGTATTTATTTTTTGTATATCCTTTTTATGTATTAGAAAGGATTTCAACTGGTTACACGCTTTTGTACTAAAATATACAAGGTGTAAACTATATACGTTTAAACATTTTCAGGGGTGGTTGGGGAGCTCAAATTGAGCACAAAATGTCCTATAACATAGTGTCCGATCTGCTTTCGTTTTGCAGAAATAATAATAATATTAAAGTTTATTACCCTATACACTAAACTAATAGTTGGAAGATTCTAAAACTCTACAAACACATTGACAAGCAAGAGAAGGGAAGCCTAAAAGGCTGTTTTTTCAATGTATTTGTCTCGTCGATGTGCCGAAGTTAGTATCCATCTCAGAACCATACCGCTTGTTTCAAGGCATTATTAGTGTAAAATGAAGACAGATTGGATACAGTATTATTAGACACTTTTTGTTCCATATGAGCTCTCTATCATCATTTAAAATATTTATACGTATATTGTTCACACCGTGTACATCAAATTACAAAATTGTGAAGCCGATTGAGAAACACCTTCCTTTTGGGCGCAACTGGCTATTTATTTCCAAGATATCCGAACTTAAAAATTTGAGTTGGATAGTTAACACATGAAAAGAGTTCCTACAGCCATGGGTCGATGGTTCGATTTCTGTTAGGAGAGTTCCTTTTTCATCACTATTTGTTATAAATTTATTTATTTTATTATCTTTTTGAATCTTACCTATTATATAGGGTGGACCACGAAGCGTGATCAACTTAGATTATTCTGCTGTTAGCGGTTCGATCGGAAGTTTTTTTAGCTAAAATAACATGGTTCAAGGAGGGTTTTAAGATGATTTTTTTCCAGAATTATTAAGATCACCTTCAGTTTTTTAAAGGTAAACCAACAATTTTTTTACACCTATCTTTTAGGAGACACTGGGACGAATTCGGCTAGCAGCATAAAAAGCATTATAAAAAATTGAAGATGACCTTGATAACTCTGAAAAAAAGAGTTGACAAAAAATTTGGTATAATCATCTTTAAGCTCTCCATGAACCATGTTATTGTAGTTAAAAAAAGTTAAAACGCTTTGAAATCCACCTTGTATAGTATTATCTGGCTTTCTTTTCCTGGCTTGAATTTTTCCCGTAACGCATGTTCATGAATAGTATTCGTTGTAGAAGCAGTGGAAGCAAAACTGTCATCTACACTACGCACATTTTGCGTTTTCAATAGATGTACCTTCTCAATTTTCTATTGGTAAATTTGCAAATTAACCATCTTTACTACCCTTGCGTTATTAAAGTACGAGCTCATTTCAAGTTTTAATTATTGGAATCAAATCTTTAAATTCGAATATTTCTGAAACGAGTGACTAGTTACGCCTAAAAGGAGGGTGTTTCTAATATACATATATAATACGTACCAAATATTTACTTTGTATTATATATAGTTATTATCAAAGATTTGGTTATTATGTTGTGTTTATGGTATATCTGTGCATAATCTACAATCAGGTTTTCTATGCCAATATGTAGCTTTGGTGAGCTACATACGTAGATCAGTGAATTGAAGTTAGTAGTAAGCTTGTCATATGACGAACAATTTGACATATTGTTTATGACTAACAATTTATAAGTAACAATTTAACATCCTTTTTGAATAAAATTATCTAGTGTTTTTTTCGATGTAATTTGTTATCTTACAAAATATTTATACAAAAAGGTATGTAACATGTACATATGTCACAATATACTCTGTGACACAACCTAAATGTACAATAGTTTTTTATATTTGTTTTTGATTTAGATGCAATTAAGAAATCGTAAAATCAATTCTCTACCTACATTGTATAGTACCAGAAGATAGTGACGATTCAGAGAAATATAGATATTTATACTGACAAGGGACGTTACCCAGTCCATACACACCTATTTTAATGCACTTTTAGTATAGTATAGAACTCGAAAAAATGTTAATTACGTATTTTTTTATTGGCAATCATCCATGTTAAAGGGGTGAACATCGCCCTCAAAGTTGAGGATGAAAAACATATTATATCGAATATCTCAGGAACTCTTAGAGCTACATTCTGCTACACTAGTGATTCAAATTGCAATTTGTGCGTTTCTAATGGTGATTTTTATTATGTAAACAGATTTACAAAAATTGTATTTTTGTAAAAAAAATTAAGAATTTTCATATTCCTGGCAAATTTTTTTCAATAAACCTTGAGCTATTTTCTTCGTTATTTATACACGCAAATTATATATATCGAAGCAAAAAATACGGATAAATTGAAACAAAAGTTTCAATTGATACCATAAGTTCCAATTTACCCGTATATTTTGTTTAGATATACATATAGTTTGCGTGTGTAAATGATGATGAAAGTAACTCACCGTTAAATAAAACAATTTGCCAAAAATAAGAAAATTCTTAATTTTTTTTTTAAACAAATACAAGTTTTGCAAATCTGTCTTTGTATAATAAAAATTGCCATTAATAAACGCACAAGTCGCAATGAATTTTAATCATTAGTCTAGCTCTAATAGTTCCGGAGATATTCAATGAAATATAGTTTTCTTCCCCAACCTTGAGGTTGATTTTCGCCCCTTTAAAGTGGATAATTGTCGATACGAAAAAATACGTATCCCATATTTTTTCAAGTTGTACATTATACTAAAACTGCATCCGAATTGGCTTGTATGGATTGGGTAATGTCCCTTGTGAGAAAATCCAGAAAATACGAGCAGAAAGAGTTCGAAATCAATGTAATTACGCAAATACCCATTGTATCACATTTGTTATAAACCCTTATTTTTTACACTAATTGGTCTATTATTACTAATCTTGCATAGAATACGTAATATTCTATAGTTTTTTATTACAAATTCATAATTCAGACGTTAAGAGGTTAATCATTTCCCTAAATTGCATAATTTAATATAACACACTCTTGCTTCAAAAGTGACATAAGTAAAAATTCCATGTTTTTCAAAAATTGCCAAAAACTGTTTCCAACATAGAAGAAAAGTTTAGAGGAATAAAAAAGCAACTTTCAGTTATATTAAAGTATGCAATCATATGACGTTTTAATTATTTTAGGTCCACAACCTCTTAAAAAACAGCCTTTCGACTCGTGATCTTTTTTATTATTTTTGACACACACAGAACTAAATTAATTTGAGTTATGACAGCCAAATTATAATGTTAAGTTAATACGCTTTTAATTATTAATGGAGTGATACTTAAGGAACCCATTGAAAGTTATAACTCAAATATCAGATTTTTTTAGTTGTATCACTTTTGATGCGCTGTGAGTATGTTATAGAACTCAAACAAATATTTAACACGTATTTTTTTTATCGGAAATCATCCATGAAGGGATGAATTCACCCTCAAGGTTGGAAACGAAAAATATATTTTAATGAAAATCTCAGACACTATTAAAGCTAGAGTAATGATTCACATTGCACTTTGTTTTTTTTATGACGATTTGTATTATGTAAATAGATTTCCAAAAATTGTGTTTGTTTACAAAAAATTAAGAATCTTCATATTTTCGCACAATTTATTTTATTAAACATTGAGCTATTTTCATCAGAATTTGTACACGCAAACTATACTATATCTAGAACAAATACGGATAAATTGGAATTTTTAGTTTACAATTATTGAATCATCGCAATCGAGGAAATTGAATTTTTCCCGAATTAGTACCGAACTAGAATATTTTAGTACTGGCCTCATGGACAGAATATGATCCACTCCATAAGATGAAGGCACATCTACATACAGGGTGTAACAAAAATGTTGCAGTTCCTTGAACGGGGTGATTCCTGAGGTGATTTTAAACAACTTTTTCCTTAGCGAAAATGTTAGTTGGGGCTTTGTTAACGAGTTATTAACTGAAAACACCGACCAATTACAGCGCACGCATAGCGAAAGATCAGCCGTGAACGCTACGTGTAGCTTGGGCCAGCCACTGAACGGCCGTTCGTCCGCTATACGCGCTCTCTGATTGCTCGACGTTTTTCGTTAATAACTCGTTAACAAAGCCCCACCTAACATTTTCGCTAATGAAAAAGTTGTTCAAATTCACCTCAAGAATCACCCCTTTCAAGGAACTGCAACATTTTTATTACACTCTGTATAGCGAACGAACGCGAACGAACGCGGACGAACGAATGCGAACGAACAAGTGTGGACAGCACTGCGAGCGCGAACGCACACGTCCACACTTGTTCGTTCGCGATCGTTCGTCCGTGTTCGTTCACGCGCGTTCGCTATATGTAGACGCACCTTGAAAGTATCACAGTCGTAACTATTTAAAAAAACACCATTTGTCCTCTCTCAACTTTCGACCTGTGAATGTATGACTTTAGAATTCAGAAATTCTGACCTCGTAATCATACTAGATTTGCAAAGTAATGCAATCCGTTATCTGCGCTAATATACATCGAACTATTCAAATATGCTTGGTTCCAGCGTGGTTACACAAATATCACTAAGCCCCGATGCACACGAGCGTCAAAAAGTCGCTGCGATTCTGCATACTACTATGTTTTTCACAAATATAAACAAATCGGGCAACGTCACTAACATCAAATTGCAATGATCGCAGACGATCGCAGCGACTTCGCGTCTCTCGTGTGCATCGGGGCTAAAACCTTGCAAACCTTTTGTTGCCATCACCATCAGTTTCCGAGAAATTCGATTTTAAAATGAGATGCAATTTTTAAATATTGGACAATTGTTGTGCAAAAATCGTAATAGTTATTCGGTTTCTTTTTCCGTCAAATTATTTATGAACTCTCCCGAATAAAATGATATAAATTATTATTGAATTATCAACACTTAAATATGTTTAAACAACGCTTAAAGAGAAAAGGACACCCAAAATGCACCAATTTTGGCAGATATTTTTCAATTTATTTTAAAAATTAAGGCTTTCCTTCGGAAAGCATCAACAAAAGTGGTAAGTCACGTTTGGTTTTCTATACAGAAACGAAATAGTTTAGTAAAACGTACGGCGCCAGCAGTGGTATTCAATGATACGGTGCAGTGGGTCCGCGTGTTCACTGCACTGCGGCTCCGCGTAACAGAATCGCTTTCACTCTGCTCCAATATTGTATTTGTTATTCATAAACTATTTCATAAAAACTTATTAATTATTAATAATAAACGATCTAATAAATCTTATATAATTTAGAACTTCGTTTGTTTGAATACACATGGTGTTAGTGCTATGTGTTGTTACGAGCCGAGGACTAGATAATCTGACCCATGATGTAAGAAGAAACATTTTCCGCCATATTTAGGTATGGTAACAGCCAATAATAGCAGTGTGGTGTAACGTGAACATAACGTATTTTGGTCTTCCTTCGCGCGCAATACTTCATATATTACATTTAGTGGTTTGTAGTGCAACTATCCTATTGGTTGATTATCCAATATGGACGATCTTGGGAAGTGCACGTTATTGGCTAATTTAGAAGGCTGCGCAAGAGCACACCTTTCTTCTTACATCATGGTCTGACCGAGGGTCAGTTTCTTTAGGTTTTGTTATTGTTTCGTGGACGAACCAGCGAGTAACTTTGCACCCGCCGGGAGCCACCTGGATGTCCACCAGTCTAACTCAGCAGACACCGGGAGCTACTTGTAGGTTATGGGAAAGGAAAGCTTCGCAGGGGTTGCGAAGGTGTTAGAATAGCCTCGTAACTTTTAAGATTATAATATTCCTCGAGCGGGAAAGGTATACTGTTGTGGGTTTGTTACGCGTTTACTTATTCTTGGATATAGGAAAAGGCTTTGATTGAATTAAGTCCAGTTTAACATACCTTTACATATATTGTTACAATTATAGCAATTCAAGTGTTACGAATTCAATGTCGCGCAACTAAGTCCTCTCTCTAGATTACGGACAGAGGTATACAGGGGACGCGTCGCTAAGACTACGTTACAGTAAACCATTTTACGTACTGTACTCTAAGTTTCTGCTCGAAAGAGAATTACTACTGCTCGATCTTGCTACCAGTCTAAGCCGCGTACTAAACTCGAACTAGATTACAAATAAGCTCTCGAGTCCAAATTCTCAGCTTTTTTTATACCCAAAAATCTATGGAGAAAATGGTGCGGACTCGACTGCATAATAGACTTCCTGAGAAAAGTTGGATGATACTGATTTTCGTGGAAATCAATTGGGTGCAGCAGAAGTTCCTATCGGCCCTTGCATGGTGACTTCCAAGTAAAGTCAACGATCTCGGATAACAGGTTTGAATCGGGCCCTTTCAGAGTTCGTTTATATTAGTTCCTTTGCATTAGATACAAATGAGTCATTCCATGCCAAATCGATCACTTTTTGACCTTGATGTCAGGGATTTTGTTCAAGATTGAATATGATGTAGTCCACATGAAATTAGGGGGGGTTTAAGTCATCATTTTGCTGTTCTCGAATTTGTTTAAAAAATACAGGAGGTCAAATTTTTCAATTTTTGCCTATTTTCGTGAAACCAAGGTGTACTTAGGAATTTTTATTTCGGGAACTATCCGTCATATTGAGTTGATTCTTTTTTGATTTTAATCAGAGAGGTTTGGCCTATTTTAATAATATATTTCCTAATTGGAAACTCGTTTTTGTAATATAGAAAATTATAAACAAACTTTTCTTTTGCAAATTTCCCTTAGAGGGTCGGGGGTCAAAAATTAAAAAAAAAATATGACCATATTCCTTGAACACTAGCCTACAAAATGAGCTATTGCCGAAGATGGAACTCGTAAAACTAACGCCACAGTGAGCTGCTACAGGTAGTGGTGCGCGCCGCTTCAGGTAAGCGACCCGCTCGCTCGGAGCTTACGGTCGCCCGATCGGACCTCTTGCACCCCACATTATTTGACTGAGGTGTAAAAATAATATCGACAGGTCGCGTACCAGTCTAACTGGTGCCATTTATAGCTTTAAGGCTGGTTTTTAGAATGTCTTTTATAGGTATTTAAACAAGGGCCGTATCCAAAAAGTCTTGTGGCATATAATGTTTTCCTTCAACACCCTCATCCTTTCAATTTATTGCCAGCTAGGTTTTCAAGCCAGATGTTTTCAAAATATAAGAAAAGAGGCGTCGGTACGATTGCATGTATTTTCCAGGTATATCTTGGTAGTGGGGAGTTATATATTTGGGCAGCGTTCTTTTAAACTTTTAGTCTGCGAAAGATTTCCGAGTCGTGCATTTCTTATTCTTATCGTAAGGTAGTGAGTGAGTTTTCGGAGACAATGCGTCAGTGGTGTTGTAATCCTTTTAATCGAACGGAACATAGCCGTTGCATAAAAGGACTTCGAAAGGTATCGTTGGAAATGCGTCAATCATTTCCAACTCTGCCCAAAAAGTCTTTTATTTGCAATGCCTGTCGCATGAGATTTTACAAGGAAAAGAACAGTGAACGGATTGAAGCTGCATTAGCTGAATCAGGGCCATCAGGACTATCACATGCACAAACGGTAACTACTAGCAGTAGTAGTTCCAGCAACATCTCAACATCAGTAGATCCATCACTCGTGGTGAGGAGAATCACCAATAACTCGCAAAACATTAAAATCGGGTAAACGAACTTTAAATAAATTAAATCGCATTCATAATATTTTACGAACAAGTTTAGGAGACGTTGCAGGTAGTTCAAGAAGTGCCGCGGCAGATAATGAAATAATTAAACAATTAAAAGATAAATTCAATGTAGAGTCCGATAATAACGAAAAAATCCGTATTCTTACAACTGTACCAAAATCGTGGAGTATTAGAAGAATTTGTTTAGAATTTAAAACTTTGTACCATATGGCAAGACAAGCAAAGCGACTGCAAATCCATTACGGAGTGATGTCAACTCCAAATCCTAAACATGGTCGTCTGTTACCAGAAACTACGAAGTCATTAGTAGAACATTTTTATCGTAATGATGAAATAAGTAGAGTCATGCCAGGAAAAAAGATTTCATTTCAGTATTGAAAGATGGGTCTAGAGTACATGCTCAGAAACGTTTAATACTTGGCAATCTTAAGACTTTTTGGATACGGCCCTTGTTTAAATACCTATAAAAGACATTCTAAAAACCACCCTTAAAGCTATAAATGGCACCAGTTAGACTGATACGCGACCTGTCGATATTGTTTTTACACCTCAGTCAAATAATGTGGGGTGCAAGAGGTCCGATCGGGCGACCGTAAGCTCCGGGCGAGCGGGTCGCTTACCTGAAGCGGCGCGCACCACTACCTGTAACAGCTCACTGTGGCGTTAGTTTCACGAGTTCCATCTTCGGCAATAGCTCATTTTATAGGCTAGTGTTCAAGGAATATGGTCATATTTTTTTTTTATTTTTGACCCTCGACCCTCATAGGGAAATTTGCAAAAGAAAAGTTTGTTTATAATTTTCTATATTACAAAAACGAGTTTCTAATTAGGAAATATATTATTAAAATAGGCCAAACCTCTCTGATTAAAATCAAAAAAGAATCAACTCAATATGACGGATAGTTTCCGAAATAAAAATTCCTAAGTACACCTTGGTTTCACGAAAATAGGCAAAAATTGAAACATTTGACCTCCTGTATTTTTTAAACAAATTCGAGAACAGCAAAATGATGACTTAAACCCCCCCTAATTTCATGTGGACTACATCATATTCAATCTTGAACAAAATCCCTGACATCAAGGTCAAAAAGTGATCGATTTGGCATGGAATGACCCAAGGGGTTTCAGACGTTGAGATCATTATAGAAGGGTTAGCAATAAAGCTGCAGACGCATGTGGTTTCGGATAACCAGTTAGGCCCTAGGTTTTTAATAGGCCGTAATATCTTAAAAACCCCGGGACTAACGATAACGGTAGACGCGCACGGATTAAAAATAGACCAAAATCGACGAGGTGTACGAAATCAGGATACAAATTATGTACCCGGAAAGATCACTAACGAGCATGTGTGTTTTCAAAATTTATCTGAGGAAAATCAGTTCCGTTTGTTAAATCTGTTAAACGAAGAAAGGGACTGTATTTCTTTTGGGATAGAAGAGTTAGGATTGACTGATGTCGGGGAAATGCATATAGATCTACTAGACTCTAACCCCGTGCATCATAGACCATATCGTATGTCCTTATTGGAACGTAATGAGATGAAAAAATTAGTAGAGGAACTAGAAGGGTGTGGTATTATTCGAGAGAGTGAATCCCCCTACGCGAGTCCCGCGTTGCTAGTTAAAAAGAAAAATGGAGAGAACCGGCTGTGTGTCGATTTCAGGGCTTTGAATAAAATCACGCGACGGGACAAATATCCTCTACCCTTGATAGATGATCAAATTGATCGACTGGGCGGAAAGTGCTTCTTTACCTCATTGGATCTTGCATCGGGATTTTATCAAACACCCATTAGCACAGATTCAATTTACAAAACCGCCTTTGTAACACTAGACGGTCAGTACGAATTTCTTCGTATGCCTTTTGGTTTGGCAAATGGACCTTCAGTTTTTCAAAGGATTATTTACAAGGTCCTTGGAGACTTACGATTTAAAATTGCGGTGGTATATATGGATGATATCGTAATTCCATCCTCTACAATTGAAGAAGGGTTTTCGAACTTGAAAACGGTATTGCAATGCCTAAAGCGACATCACATGACGCTAAATCTAAAGAAATGTAGATTCTTTCAAAATGAAATAGAATACCTCGGCCGCGAAATATCGAAAGACGGTATAAGGCCCAGCCGATTAAAAACACTTGCAGTAATTGAGGCCCCGTTACCGACTAACATTAAACAAGTCCGACAATTCCTTGGCCTATCCGGCTATTTTAGGCGATTCATTAAAAATTACGCGACTAAGGTGACTCCGTTAACAGATTTTCTACGGAAGAATACACCTTGGAAGTGGGAAAATCAACACTCTGAGGTGGTGAAAGACATTAAAAGACCTCCAAAGGTCTCGGGGCTATGTTGTTACAGGAGTGCGATGGCATAAAGGGGGTAGTTGGTTATTATAGCCGCAAGACATCAGTTGAGGAGCAAAAATACCACTCTTATGAGTTAAAGACTCTCGCGGTGGTCGCCGCGTTAAAGGCTTTTCGTGTCTACCTACTTGGCGTACAATTTTCCGTAGTCACAGACTGTATCGCGATACGAGCAACAGCATAAAAAAAGGATATCATCCCGCGCATAGCAAGGTGGTGGATGTACCTGCAAGATTTTGATTTCAAGGTTGTGTATCGACCAGGGCCCCGCGTAGCCCACGTAGATTTTTTTAGTAGGAACCCGGTAAACTGTTTGTTCGCGATCTCTGGCACTGCTGACTGGCTAAAAGCCGCACAAACGCAAGACAATGAAATCTCGGTAATAAGAAAAATCTTAGAAAGTGGAGAGGTCCGGCCCGACACTAAACAATATTTTGATAAGTATGTTCTCAAAGGAGGCGTGATATATCGAGTTACCGAGTCAGGTAATAAGTGACTAGTCCCTCGAACTTCCCGTTGGATTATTACAAAGATGTGCCATGATGATTTGGGGCACTTTGCCCTCGATAGAACGCTCGCCAAAATGAGAGAAAATTATTGGTTTAAAGGTATGAGGAAATTTGTATCCAAATACGTTGGAGCGTGCTTAAATTGCCTTTATCACAAAGACGTTTCGGACCGTAAACCCGGGTTCTTGCATCCCATTGAAAAGAAAGCTGTACCTTTTCATACATTACATTTGGATCACCTTGGCCCATTTGTAACTAGTCGACACAAAAATACTCATATTTTGGTTATTGTTGACGGTTTTACCAAATTTTGTATTATCGAGCCTGTGCGAAATACGAAGACAAAATGGGTGATTAGGGCGTTGGAACAGGTTTTTGGATTGTTCGGTGTGCCCGCACGTCTCATTAGCGATCGGGGTACTGCATTCACGTCTCATACTTTTTCTGCGTTTTGTCAAGAATATGGTGTTAAGCATATTCTTAATGTGGTGGCTACTCCCAGGCCTAACGGGCAGTGCGAACGCATGAATCGAACTATATTAGCCTCACTTGCGGCTTCGACGGCAGAAGCACCAGAAGATAAATGGGACGATAAGTTGAAAAAAGTACAAAGCGGTATCAACTGTACAGCCAATCGTACTACACAGAAGAGTCCGACAGAGCTGCTTTACGGATACCAACCTCGAACGGCAGCTGATGCAGCGTTGCTCGCCCACTTACAAGCCTCGTTGCATGGCATAGATTTGGAACAGGTTCGCTCTGAAGCGAAGAAGAACATTGATGCTGAACAAATAAAAGGAAAGGAAAGATTCGACGCACGCAGATTCAAACCACCTAAGTATTTAGTCGGAGACGTAGTCATGGTGGCTGCTAACCCTGGAGCCACGGGCCAAAGCAAAAAATTAGCCCCGAAGTTCAAGGGCCCATTCAAAATACTGAACGCACTGCCCAACGACCGATACGAAGTCTAGGACCTAAAGGACATAACCAAATATCGAGGTCAGCGGACAGTGGTTGCAGTGGACAAAATAAAGCGATGGGTTACTTTCGACGCCCTACAATAGGTAAGGACCAAATTCTGTCGAAGTCGAGGATGCTCCAGTGGGACCAGTGGTCAAGGCCCCACGAAAAGAGATCCTGCGGCAAGGCTGGGACCAAATTCTGTCGAAGTCGAGGATGCTCCAGTGGGACCAGTGGTCTAGGCCCCCACGAAAAGAGATCCTGCGGCAAGGCTGGGACCAAATTCTGTCGAAGTCGAGGATGCTCCAGTGGGACCAGTGGTCTAGGCCCCCACGAAAAGAGATCCTGCGGCAAGGCTGGAACCAACAATCCAAAACTTTTCTTTTTTTAGACGATCTGATACTTCCACCATTTCACTGCGTAAAAAAAAAAAAAAAAGTTCTGACGGATGGCCGAATGTAGGACAACGAAAACATGGAGTGAGAAAAAGGACTCTAGTTTAGCGCAGGTCAAGACACCCCACCATCCTAACATTTGGTAACATACGGAATGGGAGAAAAGACGCTGAAGAGTGTTTAGTAGTTAATATATCGTCGTTAAGGACGGACCTAAAAATTGTACTTCTGTTCGATTAAAGTATTTAGTGTTCTTCGGTACTTGAGTCTTAGTTTATTTGTTTCTATATATATATATCCTTCGGCTACAATTGTAAACATAGTATTGTGGTTATAAAAACTTGATATTCCTTATATTCAGGCCTGGGGAATCTGTGGCCCGCGGGCCACACCATAGACAATTATAGACGGAAATTAAGACTCTATTACTCTATTGTTGCTTGACAATGTGTTTGTAAAGTTTCAGAATCTTCGGACTATTAGTTTAGCGTATAGGGTAGTAAACTTTAAGGTATTATTACTGCAAAACGAAGACAGATCGGACATTATGTCATAGGACATTTTGTGTTCCATTTGAGCGCTCCAACCACCCCTGAAAATATATAAACGTATATTGTTTACACCCTGTATGATTCTGTTTTGAAACTGGTTTGCATATCTTATATATGCTTAGAAAAACCATCTCTTTCGCCCGTATAGCAAAAAAACAGCAGTGAACGTTACCTGTAACTTGGGCTAGCCTCTGAACGACTGTTCGCTGTTCGCCCGTCATACGCGTTCTTTGATTGGTCGGCGTCTTTTGCTAATAACTTGTTAACAAAGCCATAACGAACATTTTTAATAAGAAAAAAGTTGTTTGAAATCACCCTGGGATCACACTTTTTCGACTCTTTGTTTGTGACACCCTGTATATGTAATATTATATTATTGTAAAAACAATTTTTCTCCATCGCTAACAAGTAGAAAGTATTAAATAATATTATTTCAGTTTCCAAAAATGTAGTTTATATCTTTTTAGGTTACGAATGTTAATCCACAGCTTTTGGCATACAGCCCGCTGCTATCCGGGATCATAATAGATAATAATACCATTAACGGTTTTAGTTATTATGTGTAGCGTACATATAGTTGATTTATTATTTTTCTCTCTTTAATATTTTCAATATTATTGTCTTCATAAACTTCCTCTATTAAAAAGTAATATAAAAAAAAGTATACAAAGCATCAACAAATATCGATGTTACACTGAGAAAAATAATAGAGGAAAAATTACTAGATTGCGTAGTAGAGAAGCAGGATATAGTGAAATGCGTTCCTTCTACCACATTAAAAGGAAAAATTAGCACATGTGTTTCAAAATTTAATAGACCAGTGTAGTAAAATTTACGGAAGGCTGTGATACACAGCGACATCTACGCTTCGGAAAGAAGTGGCGTCTCGTGACATAACCTCAATTTGCTTGGATTTTAGCATTGTCTTTTCAATGCCTTTCAATGAATATCGCATAAACGTCCACAAAATGGTATAGTTATTATTGGAAAAACTTATTTTCTGACGTAGGTATTTGTTACGGGCCGTTAGCAATTACTGAGCATAGGCCTAGTTTCATAGGGCTTCCGCTAGAGTGTTCTCGTAATAATCGTCTTTCTCGTTAGTGCTTGATCCTAGCCCTGTTCATATATAAAACGAGTTCCGAAATAATCTTCTACAGCTCAAGCGCGGGTCCGTCAGCATAGGTCTACTCAGATAATGAAGTCAGTCTTCGTTGATCCGATGGTCCAAAACGAAAATCGCCGTGGCCCCCTTCTCTTCTTCCATCCCAAAGTTTTCCTCCTCCAGTCGTCAACACTTTGTATAAATCAATAATAATTCTCTTATCTATCCTATACCTCGCCTTCCCCGTCACCAAACATACCCCTCAGTAATTTCATAAAGAAAAACTCTTTTTAGTTTGAGCGAAAGTTCCAATTTTGCTACATTCGTGCATTAAAAATCAGCACACGAGGTTGTAGTTTTTACCAAGTCTTCAGAACCAAATATGACTACACTGGTGTAGTAAAAACCTAACCACTTTCACCAATCCTGCCGTTTTAATAGAAAATGTAGTAAAATTTCTCTCATTTTTTCTCTCAGTGTATGAATTTTAATGAAATTCCATATGCACCATACGCCTGTCAGTATTCCTCAATTATAGTTAAAGTAGCAAAAAGTGGCAGATCATTTTCACAGGACTTTTAATACATAGCATCTACTTTCAATTAGTGTCATCAAGAACACTGAGAAAAAAATTTAATGAGAATTTAAAATATTATATACCTCCATCTTAGGTTGTATAGTATGATTACAGTAGTGTTTTTCAATAAGTATTTAAGTCATAAATGAGTTGCTACTGTAAAAATGAAAAAGTAGTCGCTCGAAAATTTCACTACAAAATCTCCATTTTTCTGAATTTTTTGAGTCTTTGATTTTTCATATTTAGGATATGCATTCGAAAAATCTGAAAAAATTCTATAACATATGACGTTGTTTTTAAATTTTTTCAGAATTTTCACATTCCGCTAAGTAGGGAAAAGGGGACAAAAACCGATATTTTGAGTTTTGCCATAACTACTCTCCTGATCGAGATAAGGGGTTGAAAATTGGTACAATATGTTCGCTTTTGATACCCTATCGAATGACTCATTCCCGAGTAAAATCGGCTCAAGGGCACTTTTGACCCCCTTATCCTGCTAGATCCTTTCTAGATGTTGCGGAATAATATTGTCATTTCCTGTAAAAATTGGATAGATATTTTTTTCGGAAAGGCACTTTACATTCCGCGAATATTTTACAAAATATAGTAATATTTTCAAGTGGGTTAGGCGTTGGCGCTTGGAAGGAATAGTTGTAGAAGTGAGCAGTGGGAAAAAATTGTGCCATCTGAATGATAATAGGCAATTGAAAGTCTGAAAAGAACTTTGATGCATAGTAGAGAGTGTAAACGCTACTCAGAAAAGTGGGAAAGGTAAGAAGTGCAACGAGAGTGTAGAAATACGGAAAAGAAAAAAGTGAGGTTACGGAGAAGTTAGGATATACGGACGGGAAGCGGCGAACACGTGAACAAGCTACGAGATAGAAGCATAGAGCGGAATACAAAGACGGCGGGAAAGGCGGGACGTTTGAAAAGAAGGGAACGATAGGAGTGGATGAAAGTAGAAAAATGGAAGATAACGAAAGCAATTTGTCGGAGGAAGACATGGGTGGGAAGTCCCAAAAGAGCAACCTGATAACCTCAGACGAATGGATGCTAAGATGGGAAGGAAGGATATTGAATGGAATTAAAATGCAGATCAAAGAAGAACTGCAAAATGTCAGAGATGACATCATCGAGAATAGAAACGAAATGAACAACTGTAGAAAGACGCTACAAGAAGAAATAAATAAACTCAAAAAGGAGACGGAAAGAGGAGAGGAAAGATGGAGAAGAGAAAGGGAAGGATTGGATAGTCGTCTGGAAAGGATAGAAAACAAACTAACACAAGAAGGAGAGCGAGAGGATGATTAGAGAAAGGAAATAGAAGTGAAGATTGAAAAAACACTACAGAATCAAAGTCCAGGAATAAGCGATGAATTGAAAATAATAAAAACTAAGCTCGAAATGAAAGAAAGACAAGAAAGAAGAAACAATTTTGTAATAAGGGGAATTGAACAAAGCGAAGACACAAAAGAAGAGGTATAAGATTTTTACGTAACCAACTAAAGACAAATGGAGAGGTAATATCAGTCACAAAATTAAAAAAGGGGCAAAATAGCAACAATGGATTGATAATTGTGAGAATGGAAAATCTTAATGCTAAGAAAGAAGTCATGAAAAACAAGGGTCTCCTGAAAGGTACAAAGATATATATTGAAGATGATATGACATGGACAGAGAGAAGAATCCAAGATAAAATTAGGATAAGAGCGAAAGAGGAGAGAGAAGCAGGAAATAAAGTAAGGGTGGGATACCAAAAAATTGAGATAAATAGAAAATGGCATAGGTGGTCAGAGAGCAAAGAGAACTGGGAAGCAGTAAATTTTCGCAAAGAGAGACCATAAGATTGGAGGGAAGAGCTTGGAAAGTATTAAGTTGGAATGTGGCAGGAGTGAAAAGACTACATGATGAATAGGAACTATAGCCGGAACCATCTCAACAGGCGGCTCAGGGTCACGAAACCCCTCACGCGCCTTTCTGGAGAGTGCCCCCACCGCGGCAGCCACCGTGCACGCGACGCACTTGCTGCGTATGTTGAATATCCGTGAGCGGACTCTCCTTCCCCATTATCTTTCTCGCTTCTTCCTATGTCGCTCCACTCAGTCCACGCTCCTTCACGTTGCGTCCTTCTTTTTCCCTATCTACCGCTCTCTTTCCTCGCAGCGTAATGCGACGGAACCGTGCGACGTTGCGTCGCGTCGCATCACGCCGCGAAGAAAGAGAGCGGTGAAGGACGTAACGTGAAGGAGCGTGGACTGAGTGGAGCGACATAGGAAGAAGCGAGAAAGGTAATGGAGAAGGAGAGTCCGCTCACGGATATTCACATACGCAGCAAGTGCGTCCGCGTGCACGGTGGCTGCCGCGGTGGGGGCACTCTCCAGAAAGGCGCGTGAGGGGTTTCGTGACCCTGAGCCGCCTGTTGAGATGGTTCCGGCTATAGTAAAAAACTTCGACATTATTTTAGTGCAAGAAACTTGAGTTGAGGAAAAAAAACAAAGAAAAACCACCTTAGAAGGATGGATAATAACTTTTCATGGTGGCTGAAAACAGCAGTAAGGGAGGACGGCAGCAGAGGAAGAGCAAAAGGAGGGCAAATGATAGGGATCAGAAAGAACTTAGGGAACTTCGAAGTCACAGAATGGAGGTTTGGTCTAATCCTGAAGGAGCTGCGAAGGAACTTAAATATAATAAGCGTATACAATAACGAGAGCATGGTGAAAGTGAGAGAAGAACTAGATGGGATAGTGGAGGATATAATAAAAAGAGGAGAAGGGCTAATCTTAGTAGGAGATAAGAACGCACGAATAGGAAAGGAGCAGGCGAGAATAAACATAACCGAATAAGAGGAAGAATGAATTAGAAACTCTGAGGACTGCATCACAAACACGGAAGGAAAAAGATTAATAGGAATGTGTGAGGAATACGGTCTGACAGTGATGAATGGAAGAAGACTGGGAGATGAAGAGAGCAAACTTACATACATAGGACCGCGTGGAAGTTCGGTGTTAGACATGGCAATTGTTAAGGGAGAAGATTACACATTGATCAGAAGAATGGAAGTTTTGAAGGTACGTGAGTCAGACCATTTACCAGTGACCTCCGAAACAACTGGTGATTGGGTAAACACTCCAAATAGGGAAGAAAAGGGAGGAAGAAAAGTATGGAAATGGAAGGAAAGAAATGCAAATAAATTCTGTGAACTAATCGATTAAAAATGGAAACCAGGGGGAAGCGATGAAAAGATAGAAGTAAGACTTAGTAATTTAGAAGTAGCAGTTAAATTAGCAGCAGAAGAAGCGAAGATGGAAAAAGGAAAACAAGAAAGGGGGAGGTGGCTCGGAGAAGATTATAGAGAGGAAAGGAGGAAACTCCGAACACTACTGAAGAAATTTAAAAGAACAAAAGAGGTAGAAGATAGAATATTAGTGGTGAAGAAAAGAAAAAGCATAAAAAAATTGTATAAAGAGAAACTAAATAGAGGAGTGCACGCGATAGCGCCCGGGCTTCGGGCCCGCCGGCGGGCGCTACCGTGAACATGGATACTAATTTCGTATGCAGGACTCGACCACTTTGACCTGTTTATGGGTTTCGGGGTGCGAAGAAAGGAAAACCATAAACAGAACGATCTCACTAGACCTGAGAAGCCCGAAATGCTATGCTCTATATTTCTTATCGAATTTTAACGGAAGCACCACCAATCGATTCCTTGTGTTCTTCCGATGAAACTGCTACCAAACGCGATGTAATTCGCATTATGTAGAGTCTAGTTATGTGGAAAAAAATTGTTATCGGGCGTTTAGGCGTACTTCGCTGAAAATAGTTCGAATTGCAAAATATTTGGTACTATTTTAATCGGGAGAACATAAGGAATCGATTAGCTTTACTCTCGTAACGATATGATAGATATCAAGAGACATCGGTAATTTTATTGATGCCATAAACCTTCGGTCGAGGGACTTTACCCTAAAGGTGACTTGCTGCCGAGAAGAGACGGACCCCCTACGGTCAGCGCGCTAATGTG
The DNA here is from genome assembly GCA_030770465.2 of Perdita meconis. Classification (NCBI taxonomy): domain Eukaryota; kingdom Metazoa; phylum Arthropoda; class Insecta; order Hymenoptera; family Andrenidae; genus Perdita; species Perdita meconis. The sequence goes on from JASKOS020000019.1 coordinate 1,751,439, forward strand.
TGAAATGTTCGCTACTGCGTCAAGTAAACATTTTCTTCGTTAACGAAATTAGAAAAAAATAATGAAAATAAATTCCTTATTTGTTTTTACCCGACTTCGGCGCGCCAAAGGAAGGGAAATGAGCTTAGTACGTATGTTTATATGTGGATCATTACTACCGATCACACTGTTACGCGCTAGAAAGATTTTGGTCTAAACATTTGTTCTGATTATGCGCTTCTCTTTTTTAGTAAATTGCTGTTATCATTTATATGAATACTAAAACAAGTAATCTCTCTTTAGTAATGAAGACAATTTTAACGCATGAAAAGAAAGGTACATACTTAAATAAACGGCGGCAGTGGATAATAGGAATAAACACGAGTATACAAGTACACATAAATGAAAAAAATGTGTGACAGTCGTGAATGATAGTGGAAAAAATACTAATCTTTTTTCGGCGTGATGACAAAGCAACAACTGCCTGTCGTTGATGTTTTACGTTGAGTTCAACGGTTCTCCGCCCCCTCCATGCTCCATCGGATCCTGGCTGTAGGCAGTCATTGCATCCTCCGGTTTGATTAATCCGCTACACTTTCTGTGGCTTGAGAATGTAACAAATATGAACATTGTTTTTAGCTCTACGGAATACAGTGAACAGTTGTGGATGGTAGTGGAAAAAATACGTATCTTTTTTTGGCGTAATGACAAAGCAGCATCGATTGTCTTTCGTTGGTGTTTCACATTGATTTTTGCTCTTCTTCGCTATTTCCGTCCTCTATCAGGTCCTGGCTGTAGGCAGTCATTGCATCCTCCGGTTTGATTAATCCGCTACGCTCCCTCTGAGGCTGTAACAAATATGAACATGGTTTTTAGCTCTATGGAATAAAGTGAACAGTCGTGGATGGTAGTGGAAAAAATTGTACTTATCTTTTTTCGGCGTGATGACAATTCAACACCAACTGCTTGGCGTTGATGTTGTACGTTGAGTTCTACGGTTCTCCGCCCCCTCCGTGCTCCATCGGATCCCGGTTATACGCGGTACGCAAGGCCTCGCAATGCCCTGTAAATCGGGCCTTTGAGTAATCAGCATATCCAGGTCATTAAAAAATGTTCCGATGTCCTCCTCGTTCCAGAGCAGATTTCCTCGCTGGCGGCGGTTGTTCGTTGTTCTCGCCGATCTTATCTTCTTGCAAGTAACTGGTGCATGCCTCACCATCGTCACAAGTCGATAGCCACTATTCAATATCGTGCATTGCAACATTTTCCCCTGTGATGGAAGATGCTGCTTCTCTTATTTCGTCGTTGTGACGTTCAAGAGAAAAATCTGAGTCGTCTTCATTCGTCAGCTTGTGGTGAAGCAAATTCTTCCAGGAATTACGGATATTGCCACTCGTGACTTCATCCCAAGAATCACTGACGAAGTTAATGCAGTCTTTGATATTGTATTCTTTGTAGAACGCTGCTGCACCCAAAGAACTCTCCAACATCTTCCGTAAGAGGCGTCTTCGGAAACATGCCTTTACTTTTGAAATTACTCTGATCCATAGGCTGGAGAATCGAAGTCGTGTTAGGTGGAAAATATACGAGCTCGATATTGTCGTCCTGCGTTGATGCTTCGTGTGGTAGGATATGTGCTGTACAGTTGTCCAGCAACAGCAGCACCTTCCCTGGAAGAGAACCACTTTCAAGTTGGTGCTGTTTGACAGCCGGCTTGAAGTGATTCTCCAACCAGTCCATAAAAATCTGCCGAGACATCTAGGCGTTCTGGTTGGCGCGGTATACGACTCCAAGCTGATCCCTACAATGTTTGAGTGCCTTCGGATTCTCAAACCGATGTAAAAATAAAGGCCTTAATTTGTGTGTTCCAGTTACATTGGAACACAGTGCAATGGTAACTCGTTCCTTCTTCAGCTTCCTGCCTGAAAGTCTTCCTTCCTCAAATGACGCTGGCGTCTTTTGCGGAACCGCTTTCCAGAGGAGGCTTGCCTCGTCCCTGTTATAGATATTGCACAATTCGATATCCTCTTCTTCGATCGGTTTCAAGAATTTGTCAACAAATTCTTCTGCAGCACGCTGTTCAGCATCGAGGGCTTCTCCATACAGTTTGATTAATCGGATATTATGGCGTTTCTTGAAGCGCCATATCCACCCTCTGTTTGCAGTAAACGTAGATAGTCCACCAAGCTTTTTATTTATATCGCCTGCTTTTTGCTGCAGTAATGAATCCGTTATGATATCCTTCATAACTCTCTTCTCCAGGAACCATGTGTGCAATCGAGCATCCAATTCATCTAGAACTGGCTTCCGCACTCTCTTTTGGACCAAAGGTACTGACTCCACCTCTACTCGTTGTTGCAATTTTACCGCATTGCGTTTCCACCGGCGTACAGTGCATACCGCCACGTTGAATTCCTTTGTAACGAGATGGAGCGGTACGCTTTCGTTAATCCTCTTCAGGGCCTCAAGTCTCTGCTGCATCGTTGGCACGACGTACTTTGGGGAGTTCGGGGTGTTCATTTTTCCTACTCGTTCTGTGGATGCTGGTCGTCCTCATGATGGTCCTCTGGATGCTGATCCTCTGGATGCTGGTCCTCCTCGTGATAGTTCTATGGATGCTGGTCCTCCTCGTGATAGTCCTCTGGATGCTGGTCCTCCTCGTAATGGTCCTCTGGATGCTGGTCCTCCTCGTGATGGTCCTCTGGATACTGGTCCTCTGGATGCTGGTCCTCTAGATGCTGGTCCTCTAGATGCTGGTCCTCTGGATGCTGGTCCTCCTCGTGATGGTCCTTTGGATGCTGGTCCTCCTCGTGATGGTCCTCTGGATGCTGGTCCTCTTCGTGATGATCCTGCGATTGCTGATCTTGCGGCTGCTGGTTGCTGCACTCGCTACTTTCTTCCTTCTACGCTTTCTTTCTTTAACACTCTCACAAGCTACTGCGATAGCGTCACCGGCTGAAGTCGCTGAAGGGAATAGTTAAATTTCCCTGGCCCTGCGTTGTTTAAACTGTTTCGGACTCAACCCACGAAGGAACGAACCAATCACATTTAGCCATTTTAATGAACGGTCTCCAGTGGGAGTAGCGGGACTTAAAAGGTTCCAAACCAAGCAAAAATAAACGAACTTTGCGAATCTTTTACAATTTCTCTAAAGGATAATGGCATGAGCCAAGACCCTTGCCCGATATTTTTCAGGATTATTGCTATGGCTCTATTTAGGATTAACTTTTAGGTTTACGTTCATAGTTGGAAAATACGTTAACTACAATTAGAACGTGGACGACTCCAAACTTCTTTCTGGGTCATAAACACAGGGACTGCCATACTATAATCTCACGAAAAGAGTAAAGGTGGTAGGTTTTCAGTCAAAAAGTCAGGGGACAAATTAGGGTCCACTGTTCCTACACAGGGACACATAACCCTCTAAGTACGAAACCGCGGAGTTCGATGGCACGGTCAGTTTAGACTCAACGACTCCACCGTGCTCTCTATTGGGGGCAATAAACAAAAGCATCGACGCTCTAATTTACGTTTTTCCAGGTCTTAAATCCCCAAACAAAAATTAACTTCCCAACAACGGCAGCACGTCGAAAAATTTCGGGTTACAACAATATGGAATGGAATTATATACGTACATGCGTTATAAACTTATATGTATACATACATACATATGTACTTGCGTTCAACGCTGTACATGTACATTTCTTTCATTGCATTTGTGTACTCGTGTTTATTCCTATCATCCACTGCCGCCGTTTATTTAAGTATGTACCTTTCTTTTCATGCGTTAAAATTGTCTTCATTGCTAAAGAGAGATTACTCGTTTTAGTATTCATATAAATGATAACAGCAATTCACTAAAGAAGAGAATCAGAACAAATGTTTAGACCAAGATCTTTCTAGCGCGTAACAGTGTGATCGGTAGTAATGATACAATATGAATAATGAAACTTAGTTCAAATTATGTCGTGTTTGGTGACGTTTTAATGAAAAACGACGGCTCAATTGTTAAAATCGGTTAAATAGTTTAGGAGCTCTGGTGGAACATACGGAAATTGTCCACATACAAACATACGTACTAAGCTTATTTCCCTTCCTTTGGCGCGCCGAAGTCGGGTAAAAACAAATAAGGAATTTATTTTCATTATTTTTTTCTAATTTCGTTAACAAAGAAAATGTTTACTTGACGCAGTAGCGAACATTTCACGCGTTAGTGCGCGGAACCTAGGGGGTCCGTCTCGTCTCGGTAGTAAGTCACTCGGCAGATGTCTCTTGATATCTATCATATTGTTACGAGAGTAACGCCAATCGATTCCTTATGTTCTCCCGATTAAAATAGTACCAAATATTTTGCAATTCGGACTATTTTCAGCGAAGTACGCCTAAACGCCCGATAACAATTTTTTTCCACATAACTAGACTCTACATAATCCGAATTACATCGCGTTTGGTAGCAGTTTCATCGGAAAAACACAAGGAATCGATTGGTGGTGCTTCCGTTAAAATCCGATAAGAAATATGGAGCATAGCATTTCGAACTTCTCGAGGCTAACTCTGGGCTCCTTTTTTATGACTCTATTGTTACCCGAGTCTCGAACCCCTGCTTGTGTACCTCTCTACCGGTCGCTAAGTCAAACGCAGTGGAATGAGTGACCAGCGCGCGCTATCGCGTGCACTTCTGTACACGGAGAGAGAACAGATGGAACAATGTCAAAAATTGTAGAAATTTATCAGAATTTTGGAAAGCAATAAGACCATTCAGAGGAGGGAAAGGCAGAATGGGACAAGGTATAGGTAAACAAGAATGGCTAACGCACTTCAAGCAACTGTCAGACGCAAGAGAAGCTGCAAACGAAGTTGAGGAGAATGAAGATACCAGGACAGAACATAACTACATAGTAAGAGAGGAAGAAACGGAAGAAGACGCAGAGTGGAACCAAGATTTCAGTAAAGAAGAAGTGGTCAAAGCAATAAAAAGCATGAAAAAGAGAAAGACTCCAGGAAAGGATCGATTAATAGCTGAGTTCTACTTAAATCTAATAGAACAGACACTCACGAAATGGACGGAAATCTTAAACGCAATGTGGAAAGAGGGGGAAATTGTGGATAAATAGAAAGAGGCAGTTATCTATCCGATATTTAAAGCAGGAAATGAAGAAGAAGCGAAAAATTACAGCGGGATATCACTGTTAAATGTGGGATACAAAATTGTGACCACAATAATGAATAACAGACTAAGAGAATGGCTAGAAGTGAAAAATAAATTAAGGGAAAGTCAGGCTGGTTTCAGAAAGAAACACGCTACGAGGGACCACATATTTGTTCTAAACACGCTGATAAACAATAAAATAAGAAGGAAAAAAGGAAAATTATATGTGGCCTTCATTGACTTTAGGGCTGCATTCGACAAGATCAACAGAAGAAAACTTGTGGAGAAGGTAAGGAAGATTGGAATCAAGGGGCGAATGTACAGGGTGTATAAAAAGTACACCCATGATAGGGGTGAAACTAGACCTCGTGGTCGATGGACATTTGTAAAAGATTCGCGCCGCAAAATTGTTTATAACAATGAAAATGGTGGTTCAACTTTTTTATTGCATGAATCTATTCTACTCGACGAGTTGAGGAAAAGTCTCAAAGGAGCCATATGCTGGAAATGCACCGTTTAGACGCTATAAAGCGTTAAAGTTTACGCAAAATTGTGATTGTGTAGCGCTACACACGCAAAGCGAAGCGCGTTTGTATACGAGGGACAAGGGCAGTTCTGACCTACCTCACAGAGCTAGAAAATCGATATCGACGGAGGGATTCTTCCTCTCTTTCTTTCTTAGTGGTTCCTGTCCTTCTCGATCTTACGCACACGCGTGACTATTGACCTCCGAACGGACGATGCAGGGAGTGCGAGCGAGAAAAGCATGGCCCACTAAGAAAGAGGAGAACCGCTTCGTCCGTTCGAAGGTCAACAGTCACGCGTGTGCGTAAGATCAAGAAGGACAGAAACCACTATGAAACAGAGAGAGGGAGAATCCTCCTTTGAGACTTTTTCTCAACTCGTCGAGTAGAATAGATTCGTGCAATAAAAAAGTTTAACAATCATCTTCATTGTTATAAGCAATTTTGCGGCGCGTTTCTTTTACAAATTTCCATCAACCACGAGGTCTAGTTTCACCCCTATCACGGGTGTCCATGATTTTTTATACACCCTGTACAATATGATTAGAGCACATTACGTACAATATGATTAGAGCACATTATGTACATTATAAATGTATAAGAACACCAGAAATGTGGTGTCCACTACGGAAGGCATAACGGAAGGATTTAACACACACAAAAGAGTGAGACAAGGCTGTCCACTCATTGTCAGTCCGACGCTTTTCAACATATTCATTGAAGATATGGAACAAGATTGGATAAGAAAAAACGAAGGCGGCACTGTAATAGGAAACCGAAGATTTTTGCACTGAAGTTTGCGGATGATGTAGCAGTAGTGGCAGATACAGCACAGGGACTAAAGGATATGCTTAAGACACTAGAAAGGTACACAACAAGAAATGAAATAGAAGTAAACACAGATAAGACAAAGGTAATGATTTTCCGGAGAGGAGGGAAATGAGGTAAAACACAAAAATGGTCTTTTAAAGGGAATGAGCTAGAAGTGGCAAACAAATATAAATACCTGGATTTTTGGTTGACCACGAAGAATACGTATAAGGAGTAAATTACGTATTTAGCGAGTAAATACCAGAAAGCCATGAATGCCACATGGGGGGTCATGAGTAGAGCAAGAATAGGCAAGTTAAAAAGAAGATTGTTTCTAATGGACGCGGTAGTAAAAGCAGGATTACTCTACACATCGGAATTTTGGGAATGGAGCAAATGGGAAGAGGCAGAACGAGTTCAAAACAAATTTATAAAAATGAGTATGGGATTGAATAAAAATACACCCTATTATATTTGGCAAATGGAGGCAGGGAGAGAGAACATAGAAATAGCAACAAGAATTAGAGCGAGTAAATACCTGTTGGAGATTTTGAAAATGGACAATAGCAGGAGGCCAAAAATATGCTTAGAGGAGGAACTAAGGTCGTGGAAAAATGGTGAGGCATCTAAATGGATGAGAAATCTGGAAGATTCGATGAAAGAGATAGGAAAAAGAGAAGTTCTGGACATGATGTTAAAGAATTATGAAATACGGTTCATTGAAGAGAGGTTGCGAAGAGCGGTCAGGACAAAACTGCATCAAAATATTCAGGAAAGATGGAGTAGAATAGAAAACTCTACGTATTTTGACTAATACAAGGCCTGGGAAGAAAATTTAGGACAAGAAAGCTACTGGAATGATGACATAATAAAGGGAAAGGACAAAGAACACTGGGCCAGAGTAAGGTGTGGTAATGTTGGAAACTTAAGGTTTAAGAGGAGGGAAGAAAGAGTATGCCCATTGTGCGCATATGAACCGCTTGAGCTTACGCATGTATGGAAATGTCCAAAGATGGAAAAGGTAGTTGGAAGGGAAGTATGGGAATGAGCAAAGAAATTGGAAAGCGAAAAGGATATGGAGAAGGAACTCGAAAAGATTATGATTGGGAGTGTCAATCTAGAAGCATTCGAATTTTCAAGAAAATATGAAGAAGCTATGTACAAATTAAAAATGTAGAAGTAAGACAAAAGTGAAATAGATTAGTAAAATAGAAAACATTGCTGTGATACAAAATTTATAAATCCTAAGACACAATTAACCCGCCGGTGGTCGCGTAACATACCCTCACTGAATACAGTGTTGACTCGAAATAGGGCGCCTGTGCTCGACTCGAAGTAAAAATTTTCGTATTCCCACTATTTTTAACCCCCGACGCAAAAAGGAGGAGTGTTATGTGTTTGATGTGTTTGACGCGTATTGCTTTGTGTCAGTTTGTGTGTGGCTCTGTAGCTCATTAACCAGTGATCCAATTTTGATGCGGTTTTTTCTGTTGTAAAGTGCATATTTGCGAGATGGTTTTTAGCCATGTTTTATCAAAATCGGTTGAATATTTTTTTTGTTTTTTAAGGTTTTCAAATTTTTTCTAATTAACGTGTCAGTTTGTCTATAGCTCTGTAGCTCATTAACCAGTGATCCGATTTTGATGCGGTTTTTTCTGTTGTAAAGTGCACATTTGCGAGATGGTTTTTAGCCATGTTTTATCAAAATCGGTTAAATACTTTTTTTGTTTCTTAAGGTTTTGTAGTTTTTTTTAGTGTGTCAGTTTGTTCGTGGCTTTGTAGCTCATTAACCAGTGATCCGATTTTGATGCGGTTTTTTTTGTTGTAAAGTGCATATTTACGAGATGGTTTTTAGCCATGTTTCATCAAAATCGGTTCAATAGTTTTTTTTGTTTTTTAATTAATGTGTCAATTTGTCTGTGGCTCTGTAGCTCATTAACCAGTGATTCGATTTTGATGCGGTTTTTTTTTGTTGTAAAGTGCATATTTGCGAGATGGTTTTTAGCCATGTTTTATCAAAATCGGTTGAATACTTTTTTTGTTTTTTAATTTTTTCTGTTGTAATTATTTTGTTTTTTAATTAATGTGTCAATTTGTCTGTGGCTCTGTAGCTCATTAACCAGTGATTCGATTTTGATGCGGTTTTTTTTGTTGTAAAGTGCATATTTGCGAGATGGTTTTTAGCCATGTTTTATCAAAATCGGTTGAATACTTTTTTTGTTTTTTAATTTTTTCTGTTGTAATTACACAACGTTTAGGTTTATGCTTTTTATTATTAATGTTCTTTCCATTCCCGTATCTATATAAAATTATGTAGGTCTGACGATGACTAAGAAAAAAAACAATTAGATGTTTAACAAGATCCCGTTAACTTAAATTAATAAAAAAACAATGGCAATAGCTAGAAACATCGAGTTTGGACTGAAATGTAGATTTGTGGTGCTGCTCCCATACCTGAAAGCTTGAGGGTTTGATAATGACGAGGGAAATAATAATTGAATCTAAAAAAAATATAATGATAATAATATTAAAAATAAAAAGCGTGAAAATAATCAATTAAATTAATTATGATTAGTTTAAAAAGCGTGAAAATAATCAATTAAATTAAAAATTTAAAAAAACCCCCGGCGCAAAAATGCTGTATTAACTGTAAAAACCAATATAAAAAAACGCTGTATTAACTGTAAAAACCAATATAAATAATTTACAAATAAAAAACCAATATAAAATAACTTATTAAATGAAATAAATAATTTACAAATAAAAAACCAATATAAAATAACTTATTAAATGAAAAAAGATTACGAACCCTTTAAAAAGTATGAAATAACTTGTTATTTCATATTATTCATTTCATAAAAAATGAATAAAAGAATTAAAATAAATAGTTGACAACTAAAAAACCAATATAAATTAACCTAATTAAATGAAAAAGATTACGAACCCTTTAAAAAGTATGAAATAACTTGGTATTTCATATCATTCATTTTATAAAACTCAGCTGTTTTATAATTATAATATAATAATACAACTATTTATAACAAACTTTCATTTCAAATTCTTATATATATGTATTCAAGAATGCGTTGGGGGTCTGCTATGAAATGTTAACAGTCAAAATATTAACAAAAGAAAAATTCCAAAGATTCATACGAATACAGTAAGTCAAGCTTACTGTTTATCTGTTTTTTGTCCTTTGACGTTCTGTATTCCTGTTTCTATGCTGATTTGTGTCTATGTCTGTCCACGTCTGTTCTGTTTGTATAAACTGAGAGATGAAGATTTGTCGGTCGCCTCCGATAGCTTAAATCTTAAAAATTAGAGCAGTAGCCTGGCAAGCATTCGAATGCCGACTCTTTTCTCTTCTACATTAACATTTCATAGCAGACCCCCAACGCATTCTTGAATACATATATATAAGAATTTGAAATGAAAGTTTGTTATAAATAGTTGTATTATTATATTATAATTATAAAACAGCTGAGTTTTATAAAATGAATGATATGAAATACCAAGTTATTTCATACTTTTTAAAGGGTTCGTAATCTTTTTCATTTAATTAGGTTAATTTATATTGGTTTTTTAGTTGTCAACTATTTATTTTAATTCTTTTATTCATTTTTTATGAAATGAATAATATGAAATAACAAGTTATTTCATACTTTTTAAAGGGTTCGTAATCTTTTTTCATTTAATAAGTTATTTTATATTGGTTTTTTATTTGTAAATTATTTATTTCATTTAATAAGTTATTTTATATTGGTTTTTTATTTGTAAATTATTTATATTGGTTTTTACAGTTAATACAGCGTTTTTTTATATTGGTTTTTACAGTTATTATTGTCGAGGAGCCGCATATTTCGTCAAAAGAAGCTGCGGCCGAGCCGACCGAAAAAGCGATAACCGAAAAGTTATGGCTTTTTCGAGAGCGCGAGTCCTCCCGCTGCGCCACAGCCATCTCAGATTACGCGGCGAAGGTCCAATTTGGGACTCGAAGTAGAGATAAGCCTGGTCCCGATACCCGGCCGTATATTGGAGTCCTCATTCGCAAGCAAGCATCCAGAGAGTTCATTTCGAAGTTTGAAGTTATTTCGGTGTATGAGAATATTTCAACTTACAATTCAATATTGTGTAATTTGTTACATCCAATTTATGTATACAGGGTGTTTGGGATAGTGTAGGCAAGCTTTGGAGGGGTGATAGATCACGTAAAAACAAACAAAAAATGATTATATACCTTGGGTCAAATCATAGCCATTTTTGAAAAAATAGCCAAAGTTTTTCGCACTATTTGGCAACGCTGCTCGGGACTCTGACACGCAAACTTCATTTTATCGCGCTTGCGCAGGTAAATGGAAGGAGAACGGTAGGCCCACAAATCACTTCCACTGTATGTTGACAGCCATCCGAATAATTGGGAGGAGTTTAGATAATCTATAATCATCACTTTTTCTTTCAAAATGGTTGTCAAGGGGTGGAAACATAGAATACAATAGGTTGAATTTAGACGCCATTCGTCTCTTGCAGACACATTCTCGTTTGTGCTGTATTCATTGACCGAAGTAGTCACCTCCCAAACATAAAGATACAGAACGAGGATGGAAAGAGGATAGAACGATCGGAATAAATACCCCCCTGACCTTGCGCCGCGACCCCCCGCGCCGCGCAGGCCAGCAGCCGATTTTCAGTTTTGCACAAACGTAAACATGTGTCTGACAGCGTCTTTGACGCAGCCAAAGTTCTTTTGCCAAAGTCAAAAGACTCTCCCCACTCCGTGGTCTAATCTTTTAGTTTAATCTTTAGCGGCACGAGTTTCAACGATGATCGGCACTCGAAACAGAAACAAACCGTCCGAGATACCCGACACCCCGAGTAGAGTACCGCCACTCAAGCCGCTACTAAATCTAAACATCGTTGACAGAATTAAGATCATAGCCTTTGACGGTATTAAACTTTTCGAAGAGACCAACGCACCCAAGTTTGTTGATCCAACACGTGTCTCGTCTTTCGATGAAACTGACACATGCATTTTTTTCATATTATAATTATACAGAAACCTAACTCAGGTATAAAACGTTTTATAATTTGATTTTTTGTATTAGTATAACAGCAGAAATTGTTGGTAAATTTTTTTATTGCTTAAATCTGTTGTACTTGACGAGTAGAAAAAAATTCTAAAAAGAACCATATGCTAGAAAAGCACCGTTTAGCCGCTATAAGACGTCAAAGTTTACGCGAAATTGTGCATGTGTAGCGCGACGCACGGAAATCGAAGTAGATCCGTATACGGATGAGAGAGACTCCTGACCTACCTCACAGCTGACGCTCGAAAATCGATAGGAACGTTCCTCTCTCTCTTTCTTATTAGCTCCAGCGTCTTCTCGCTCACACGCACAGGCGTGGCTATTGACCCTTGGAGAAACATCGTTCATTCCGAGCGATTGTCTTTGCAGAATTTAACAAATTTCTCAATCTTTATACGTAGCTACAAATTGTGTAACCTTAGCTATTCAACTTAAACATTGTCTAACGTAATGCATGAGTTAAAAGTAATTCAACTTATCTCATTTAACGTCGTTTACGACGTTAGGCAAAATCTCAAGAATTTATGGTTAATGCATTTGCGAAACTTTTATTAGACAATATTGAAATCTGAATTCACAGTGTTGAATATTGAATGTGCCCTTGGTTCAGTATCTCTGATATTTGTCACTTACCAACTTTGAATAACAAATATCCTTAAATTCACTTGCAAGGAAATTTATGATTTTATGGAAACGTTAATTGACGTATTGTTCATTGTGGTGTTATAAATGTATCGAAAATTGATTGCTGACGTGTTTTTTACGAAAACAGTACTGAATATGACGCAACATAAACCAAAATTTTCAATGATAAAACTTCTAACAGATTATAAGTGAATTTAGGTATTGTTTTACTGTGATTAATCATTCGAAGTATCTCATTTGATATCACTTTCATGGGGTAAACAAAAAGAATCTACTTTTAGTTTTGCAATTTTATTGCTTTCAAACGTTCAAAGCGGATTTTTGGAAATAGTATTTCGCCGAGAAATTCAAGATAGGTTATGAAAGACTTCATACATCCCTCTCTTTAACCTAAAATCGACGGACGGCCTCGTCCGACTGACTCAGGGTTGCCAACTCCTAAAAAAATTTACCCCTAAACACAAGTTGAAATACCCCTAAAAACCCCTAAACACAAGTTGAAATACCCCTAAAAAACACCCCAAAACAAAAAAACTATATTTATCTTTAAAATATTCTTTATTTGCAAATAATTTATAAAATATTTAATATTTCAAACAAGGTTTCAGTTTCTTCAACTGTTTTGGGATTTTTGAAATCGTACATGTTAACATTAAATAAATTTAACATTTTTGTTGATGGATTGAATGTTGTGCAGGATCCTCCATTCTGTTTCAAGGAGAATCGAACCATCATAATGCTTTGTAGCATATCAATTGATAGTTTATTACGTAATTCTCACATGCGGGATCTCCCGGAGGATGTGTTGAATCGTTGAATGTGTTCCGATCTGGGAGTTGTATATTCACAGGCGTAAACTTTCGTATGCTCGTATCAGCTCATATGCTTATTCAAACGCCTATGAACATGCAATTTTAAGATCGCGACCGGTCCTCAAACAATTTTTAAGTATTTACGTACGTAAAGTAAAATGCCCCTAAAATTACCCCTAAAAATGTTAAGCCCCTAAAAAAATCCCATTTCACATATTTTCCCCCTAGATTTAGGGGGAAAACCCCCAAGTTGGCACCACTGGACTGACTGCGATCAGGGCGCACCGCCTCTCCTCGAATCGTCTGTTGCGTCGCATTTCCATGGCGGTCGCACCATCTTACCGATGCGCTGTTGTCACGTTTAGAGACTTAAAACGGCGGTTATTTCAGGGGTTAGAAAATTACTTATTTTTCGTAATACAAGGTACCAATGTCGCAGTTATTGTACTTATTCAATTATTAAGATCCCAATCTTTACCTTAGCGAAAAAATTACTTACGAAAAACGTTCCTGTCTTGAATTATAGGGGTTGGAAGTTTAAATGTTTATGACAGTTTTTTTCGAAAATGGTTGAGTTTTGGACCCAAGTCATATAGAAGTTTTTTGTTTGTTTTTACGTGATCTATCACCCCTCCAAAGCTTGCCTACACTATCCCAAACACCCTGTATACATACATATATGTATGTGTACATAGTAATATTGTACATAGTGTATATAGTGATATAGTTAGTTTTATACAAGACTTCGCAGCAGAATAATAATCAACTACTACTACTAAAATGGCATCCACATAGCAGTAAGTACATTTATTTCTTATTTTTTATAGGAATTCATTACCTTATCCTTGCATGTTATTATTTCGGGAGAAAACCGATACAGCGCAGAATGTGCAAGTTTCGAGAAAAACTCCTTTTAGAAATTTAATTAAATTTTATAAGTTTTTGTTGCTGATTTCCAAAAAACCACATCCGTAATTTCTTTTAGCCTAGTTTTGCCATATTTTTGCCTTTTAGCCACATTTGCATTATAATTTTGCAAATAGTAAGACTCATTTATTTTTTTATTTTTTTCAGATCAGGAATAGATGTGAGAGCTGTCATCGATTCGGACGAAAATGAGCCTGAGATGTTAGATGAAGATCCATCTGACAGCGAAGAGAAAATTATCGAGCAGTGCAACATAAACAGCAACACTGAACAAGAAATATCGAATAATGAATCATCATGTAACATCGAGGTGTCAGTAAACAAAAATGATTATTATATCGGAAGAGGGGCAGCAAAATCACTAACACCTGATGAACAAAACAAGCAACGTGGAGGTAAAACCAAGCAAACAAGCCTCAATATTTCGGATATCGAGGAGAGATATAAGTGGAAAAAAGCTCCATATAGTAGCAACAGTAAAGTAAGAACTCGAAATATAATAAGATTTAGGACTGGTTTAGCTCCCTGCGCCATGAATATTACGAATGAATGTAGTGCATTTGAAAAAATGTTCGATAGCGATATGATTCAAGAAGTTGTAAAATTCACAAATATTCGTATTACACAAAAAACTTCCGAATACTCGCGCGATAGGGATTGTAAACTAACAACAATTACGGAAATTCTTGCCCTGTTTGGAGCGCTATTTCTTATCGGAATTAGATATTCGCACCATACAAACGTATTAGAACTGTGGAATAGTGATGGTACAGGACTAATAGCACTGCGAGCTCTTATGAGCTATAGAAGATTTCTATTTCTATTGCGGTGTTTACGTTTTGATGACGCGATGACGAGATCGGAGCGAAAAAAAATAGACAAACTGGCGCCAATAAGGTTTATTATAGATAAATTCACGATCAATTGTCAAAACAATTATATCATGGGGGAATATGTAACAATAGATGAAATGTTACATCCATTTAGAAGCCGTTGTAGCTTTATTCAATATATACCAATGAAGCCTGCGAAATATGGTTTAAAAGTAATGGCATGTTGCGACGCCAAAACGTATTACACTGGAAATTTGGAAGTGTATTGTAGGCAACAAATGGACGGTCCTTATAAAGTATCAAATTCGGCTTTAGATGGCGTAAAAAGATTGACAGATTTTATAAAAGACGAAAATAGAAACCTAACAGTTGACAACTGGTATACTAACTATGCATTAGTATCTGATTTATTAAAAAATAAAATAACAATGATAGGGACAATAAGGAAAAACAAAAGAGAAATTCCGGTTGAATTCATGTCCAGTAAAAATAGACCTGTAGCATCAACAATTTTTGGATTCCAGAAGGATATGATACTGGTGTCATATAGCCCTCGCAAAAATAAAGCCGTCCTTTTGTTGTCCACAATGCATCAATCGGTAGATATTGATGCTGAGACACAAAAACCTCAGATCATATTAGATTACAATGCAATAAAAGGAGTGGTAGACACTGTCGACCGTATGTGTTCAATGTATTCAGTGTCACGAATTTCTAAAAGGTGGCCACTTGCGTTATTTTTTATTTTATTGAATATAGCCGGTATTAATTCGCAAATTCTGTATTGTTTAAAAAATAATGAAGGTCAACTAAGAAGAAGAATATTTTTAAAAAATTTAGCAATAAGCCTTACGAAGGATCATTTGGTAGCAAGAGCAAACATCTATACATTACCGGTAGACATAACAGCCTATTTGAAACAGTATCGTACGGACGAAGAAACAAATCTACAACCATCAACATCAAAGCGAGGACAATGTAAGATCTGTCCTAATAGTATCACGACTATAAAGTGTGAGACATGTAGAAATTTTATCTGCAAGAAGCACTCCGTAACAAAAACGATACGTTTCCCTTGCTTCGAGAATACTGAAGATTCTTTGTCACCTTAAAAAATATAGTTTATAGTTTATAGTTTGTATATATCTACCTATAAGACAAAATTTCGAATATGCAGCGACATCTGTTTATAAAATATTTTCATTTGTACTTGCAACGAAATGATTTTTCATAAATTACATTAACGCTAAGAAAAATATCTTTTACAGATATTGTTTATATATTTATAAATTTAAATTTTTATTAAACCAGACATTGAAACTGTAGCTTATCAAAAAACAGAAAATATCACATCCATGTCGCAGATAAATAAGTGACCATTATTACCTTATACAGGGTGTAACAAAAATGTTGCAGTTCCTTGAAAGGGGTGATTCCTGAGACGATTTTAAACAACTTTTTTCCTTAGCGAAAATGTTAGGTGGAGCTTTGTTAACGAGTTATTAACGAAAAACATTGACCAATCAGAGCGTGAGTTTACCGGTGAAGCGGCCGCGGTAGCGAAGTCTACAACGCTAGGCGCTGCTCTTGTGCTTCGAACAAGCAAGTCGACACGCATCGGTGGAAATAACATTATAAGAAATTAAAGCGGCATAAAAAATAAAGTCGTCATTTACCATTTTTTGTTTATCATTGAAAGTGATTAATTATTTTAAATCGGGGGAAATCACGTGTAGCGTAAAAAGGCAAATACACAGTTTGTTTGTTAAGGTGAATCGAAAATAATAATTATTTGAAGCGAAAGAATAAGGAATACGTAAATTCCTTTTTCAAATAACGTATAAAGGAAAAGGCAATGTAATAAAAGATGGATGAAAAGTGATCCCAGTTCGTTACTGAAATAAAAGTTAGTAGTTCAACAACGGTCAGCAGTGTTCTTTATAATGAATCAGTGTGCTTAAAAAGCCCGAAGAAAAGTGTGCATGTGGAATGTGGGAGAATTGTTGGGGAAAAGAAGTCCGCGTTAAAGTAAAAAAATAATAATCAACAATAAATTACATGCGACTCACCCTTTCAGCAATTCACCTGTAGTTTTTAAACCTGTGTCACTGGGTCACTGTACCGATCCTGGTCATGGTGTGACGTACTTTCCCGTGGGTTAGGCGGGCAATTACGTCCGCGGGATGGGGTTGCTGTACTTAGCGGCGTCCAGGATTCACGGGTGAATGACGACTCGCGTTGGTGTACTTTAAAACTTAACAATACTCGTTTATTCCTTAATTCTAATTACATAGATACGCGGTGAAATATATATGAAGCGGTATCGCGAAGGTTGTCCCGCCCGGCGGTGACAACAGTGCGCTCGATGGGTCGCGCCGGGGTGCGGCAAGCGGGGCCGTGGATCGGTCCCGCTCTTTGGCCTGGTCAGGGCGCGGTGACGGCGGGGGGGGCGTTCGAGGGCGCGGTCGGCGCGGCGTGCGGTCGGCGCGGAACGCCGTTTGTATCGCAGGTATTTGAAATTGGGCGTGCACGGCGGAGTTCGCGGATTAACGGTCGCCCGGCGGTGGTAACGTATTGTCCGCGGATTAGCGGCTGTCGAATCGGTGTTCGCGGTTCGGCGTGCAGAGCCTGGTCAACACCCAGCCACTCTGCACCCTAATGGCCGTCTCCCGATAAGGCCCGGGCAACATCCGGCCACCCTATCGGGTCCCTACGAACCGTGCAGGGGGGAGAACCTGGGCAACGTCCAGCCGTTCTCCTCCACAGTGGAGCCTGGGCAACGTCCAGCCACTCCACCGTCATATCGGTCAGCGTCTCGTCGGAAGAGGCAGAGCCTGGGCAACGTCCAGCCACTCCACCTGCTTGCCTGAGATTCCGTGTACGGGATTATTCCGTCGGAGCCTGGGCAACATCCAGCCACTCTCGACGTTTCGTCCTGTGCGTTACGGTCGGTCGTTCGAATCAGTTCGGTACGGTCGATCGTTCGAATCTGACTTTTCGTCGCGGTTCTCGCCCTATTTGACCCCACCCCCCTGTTTACAATTTGCCTAGCGAGAATCTAGCCTAGATCGTCGCGGCGATGTTTGTCCTGGCGGCGACGGCTAGTGTTTATCGCGGCGGGGGGTCGACGGCCGGTAATTTGAACCGGTGCGCGACCGTTTGGTGACGTTCCGTCACAACGGTTTATAGTAGCTCAGCGCCTAGATCACAGCTGATCGCAGGTATACGACACCACCCACAGTTAAGGGTCACAACATCAGGTGCATCCGGGTTAAGGCACCAAATAACGAATGTATTCACTTTACTACAGCCACTAATACACTAATCACTTGTCACGATCACTTCATTTTTGTTTTGCGGAACGAGTTGTTCCTACGTTATAACAGTTGATGGCTCCGAAAGGGATTGATTGCTGTCAAATTAGCAAATGCTCCACATAGCCACCATCAGGGTTGACGCACGTTTGTGCACGCAAAATAATGTGCCACTGCACGCGTCGGAGCATCGATGGTATGATGTTCGCAACTGCATCATATGTACGTGAAACGGCTTCTTCTGGGATGTCAACTGGTTGACGGTACACCTCATTCTGAAACGATTGTTGTACAACAAATACAAAACGCAAGTAAAAAAAAAATATGCTTATAATAAATGTAAGTAAAAGGTAACAGCAACAATCAAATTACCTTTAGGTGTTACTGGGTCATTGTACCGATCCTGGTCATCGACGGACGCAATGTCGCCGGGTCTGACGTTCTAATTCGCGGATGCAGCTTTGCGAGTACTCGCACATTAGCAATTGCGTTACCATAGCACCGAGCATGCACCCGAAACAGCGTGTAGTACTCCTGCGCTGTGTGCATGCTGGATTGGAGATTGCGGACTGACTGACAGAATTTTTCCGAAGGAGCTTCTCCTACCCTCAAGCAGTTTCGTATCGTTTCACTATGGGTTAACTCCCACTACTACAAGAAAACTTAGGGAAAAAGAAACTAGCATTCGTTAAAAGGAAATACGTGCTTTGCTGAAATGCGCTACGAATGGAACATCGAGCAGTTCGAAAAGGCGCTTGATCCGCTAATTTACACCCTACGTATCCATTGCTTCGAGATAGAAACAGACACTACGTGCATCGGTCCAACAGGGCCCGAGAAAAAAAGGCGCCGAGAGTCCTTTCTGTATTCGAGGGACAGGAGAAACATTTTCAGCGACACGTGTTGAGTTGACGCTGCTAGGGTCACTCCAACTACCTTGGCGGAGGCCTAACCGCGCGCTTGAGTAATTTATGATTTAATTGCTTCGTCTTTGTAACGGACGCGAACGGAGAACATCGCAAACGAGAAACAGAAATGGATAGTTTCCATTCCGTTTCGTAAGGGAATTTTTGTGCCCCTTCTCACTTTTATTAAAAATTCTCTTTTATTAAAAATTTTCAGAAAATTTGATTGTTCACATCATTTTCGTGAGCAGTGTTTTTTTAACAATATTAAATAATTACTTATTAGAAAGTAATTGATAAATTATAAACTAATAATTTAGACTGCATAATTCGATGAATTATAATTGATATAAATTATTAATGAATAATTTTCGAAATTTGTTCATCAGAATCGGAGAAAGGAAAAAAGAATAGCATGCGTTTTCTTGTGTAAGCTTTCTCTTTCCTTCAGACCCTTTTGGAGCGTTGTACGTGGGTCTGCTTTCTTTCTGGAAGCAATGGGTACGTAAGGGCGAGAAGTGGCACAAAAATTCCCTTACGAAACGGAATGAAACTATCCATTTCTGCTTCCCATTTGCAATGTTCTCCGTTCGCGTCCGTTACAAAGGCGAAGCAATTAAATCATAAATTACTCAAGCGCGCGGTTAGGCCTCCGCCAAGGTAGTCGGAGTGACCCTAGCACTCCTACTCCTACTCCTTTCTTCGGCAATCCTACGTTGTCCTACGTTTTCGCTGCGACCGAAAGCACATTTTACTTTTCAATGCCTTTTGCCCGTGCTTCTGGAAAGCCGATAGCACTGAAGTTAAAAAATTCGTAACATCTTGAAACTTTGTATACAAATAAAATAGTTCATTCCTATTACAAACTTATTTTTTCACGTTTTCGAGTTTTTTTCGGAATCTTTTCGGACTTTTTTTCTAATCAAGGATTTTAAGTTGTAACTAGAAAAAGTCCAACTTAGAATCTTTAAAATTTGAATTATCAAATATTTCATTTCGCACTTTGCAATTTCAAAGTACAGTATTCAACGAATACTGTAACAATAGGACAAATGGTCAATAAAAAAACAATCGAAAAAATCAGATACAACAGATTTCTCATCAGATTTCGATGAAAGTACTATCAATCAATTCCTTGTACTTTTTCGATGAAAATGGCATTGAGCACGATGAAATTTGGATTATTTATACCGTAGATACCGCGGAAATACAATTTACACAGTTTTAAACAGGATTCGTTAAAAATAGTCCAATTTTTATGATATTTGGTATCATTTTAATTGGAAAAACGTAAGGAATCCATTGCCGTTATTCTCACAATGATATGTTACGAAATAAGAGTAAGTTTATATTTTATGGCAGTCATAAACCGTGAGCCAAAAGGTCCCAATCGCCCCAAACGTGGCACAACATCGAGGCACATTGGACCTGCCGAGGGTCTCCAAAGATCATTTAGGTTTGAAAAATTTAGGTGTGTAAAAATATAATACATTTATTTAAATTGCGAAGTAACGATAGTAACAGTGAATTCCTTACTTTTTCCGATCGAAATGACACCGAACACTCTATAGTTTGGACTATTTTTAGTTAAACTCACGGTTACTTGCCTGAAAAGCCTTACCTTATTGCCCGCGAGAATTGCCTTGCTGAGATTAACTAAAAATACAACCCCTGGCAGGTTCAATGTGCCTCGATGTTGTGCCACGTTTGGGGCGGCTGGGACCTTTTGGCTCACGGTTTATGACTGCCATAAAATATGAACTTACTCTTATTTTGTAACATATCATTGTGAAAATAACGGCAATGGGTTCCTTACGTTTTTTCAAATAAGATGATACCAAATATCATAAAAATTGGATTATTTTTAACGAATCCAGTTTAAAACTGTGTAAATTGTATCTCCACGGTATCTACGGTATAAGTCATCTGAATTTCATCGTGCTTAATGCCATTTTAATCGAAAAAGTAAAAGTTTTTTTTATGGACCATTTTTCCTATTGTCTTCCTTTTCTCGAACATGGGGTCCTATGCCCAGATCAAAGGATTGCATGCGAAATTAGTGTCTAGCCACGAATAGTTACTCCCTGGCGGAAAATTTGAGGCAGTTATTCGTTCAATACATTTTCGAGTTACAACTTAAAATCCTTGATTAGAAAAAAAGTCTGAAAAGATTCCGAAAAAAACTCAAAAAAGTGAAAAAATAATTTTGCAATAGGAATGAACTATTTTATTTGTACACAAGGTTTCAAGATGTTATGAATTTTTTAACTTCAGTGCTATCGGCTTTCCAGAAGCACGACCGAAAGGCATCGAAAAGTAAAATACGCTTTCGGTCGCAGCAAACGGAGTAGCGAAAGCGTAGGACACCGTATGATTGCCGAAGAAAAGAGTCGGAGCATAGCCAAAACCGAGACAGACTCTGAGTTACATTGTGACTCCAGGTGTTTTTCATTAGAGGACTTACCGGCCGAACAGTCCTCGTGGGGCCTTCATTCTCTCTCACTCATTTCTCATCCTTTCTCTCTCACAGCTGCCAAAGGCACGTTGGGCCCTCTGGTAGTGTCTATAGAATCGTTACTTCTAGCAGTGGCCTATAGGGGGCAGATGCATATGTAGTGTCACTGTGGTAGTGTCTATCCGTGAGGTACACGCGCGCGGGTTCCTACTTGAGTGGATGACCCTGTATTATGTGTTCACACTATACCTTTAAATACGTACAACTGTTTCTATTCATTGTAAACCAAAGAGTATATTGGCTTGCTAATAATAATGGTAATAATAATGGTAATAATAATAATACTAGCAATTAATTCCTGGTTTAGACTATAAATTGAACCGCGTTTATTCTATACACGTCTATGCTCACTAAAAAATTAATGTAAGTTAATGTATAACAAATATACGTATTTTCAGAAGTATCATGCTGTGTAATATACCACATATGTCTGTGAATAAATATTTTATAATATTTTAGCGGAATATTTGAAATTTCCAAATATTTATACTTCGTGTACGGAGTATACGACGCGACCGCTCGTGTTACAAAAATAGGCGCGACCACCGGCGGGTTAAGTTTATAAATTAGTAATAAATTGCTGAAATCAAATTTTTAAGTATTTGTAAGAAGTTAAAAGTTACAAGTTTAAAAAATTTAGAAATAGGAATGCAAATCGAACAATGAGTCAAAAATAGGTTTTAAGAAAAATTATAACGTGACAACTAACCAAATACAAAGAAGCTAAAACAATATTAGGTATAAGAAATAACACTGTATCCAAAGACATTTAACTATGTATGGATTGAGAATTAAATTATTATTATTATTATTATTATTTTCAAGTGATAACATATAATGTATAATAACAATAATAATAGACGTATAACAATTTCATAAGATGATTATGTGAAATTTTATACAATAGAAACATTTTATGGTATACCTATTAAGTATACTAATATTTTTATAATTGTCATATTTCAAATTTGATTTTACATCATTTAAAAGTTTGATACCTATAAAAATAAATTGAACATTATAAGATTTGTTAACAAAATGTTTACACACGCTCATTATTGTTTTTTTCCCCTTCAATTATTGTTTTAATACGTTAAATATTGTGCGATTTCTGGATGTTCTTTTAAGTTCTCCATCTATTTAAATATATCTTACTAAAAAAGATGTTGAAGTTCAATGATATATTTAAGAGCTGTTAAACAGTGTTATTAGAACCTAAAATAAAATACAAATAATTACAATTATAATTTCATTCATATAGAATAAACCAAACAACAGTTTGTATTTAATAAAAGCTTCTTTATAATTTAGTTGTCTCCGTCACAAGAAAACAATAATCGAAATTGAATTCTTCTTCCGAATATAAACATGGTCTGTTAACCCCTTTATTCCTTCTCAATTTTTTAAGCAAACTTTAAACCTTTAATCATTTCAAAATGCAGTATGCTCTGTTAAAAACAGAGTCCTGTTAACAAATTGCAAATTCGTTTAACAAACAGCGAAACCAACAAAGCATAGAAAATGTCGTTTGAAGAAAATAGTCTGTCACATGAAAGTTTTAATTGCGAGTACTGCATCACGTCACAGCATTTTCACTCAGGTGCTAATAAAAAGAAAGACTGTACGTTGAACTAAAAATCAAAGAGGATTAGATA
The DNA here is from genome assembly GCA_030770465.2 of Perdita meconis. Taxonomy (NCBI): domain Eukaryota; kingdom Metazoa; phylum Arthropoda; class Insecta; order Hymenoptera; family Andrenidae; genus Perdita; species Perdita meconis. Next base: position 1,774,591 of record JASKOS020000019.1, read on the forward strand.
GAGCGGAAGGTTCCATAAGAGCCCTATGTATAAATGTGTATCTCGTTTCGCAGCACTCTCAAACGAGTCAAAAGCGAACTATTTATCTATCCCCTTGCCCCGCAACCCGAAAATTACCCCCACCACATTCTCTCAATTCGCGGTTCCAATTATATTAAAATTCTATGACTAAATTTTCATACAGGACACTGGAACTGAAATTTCAAGTTCGGAGTTCGTTGCTCTTTTGGTATATTAAACAAGTTACGGATGTTCTGTTTCCCTATATTTCCACAAACACAACATTTCAAAGGCATTTTTCTAAAAAATGTAATACTGCTCCAAGTCTGATTCTGAGGAATCGTATGACAGCAATACTTCAAAATGGTGTAGCTTGGGTTAGCGTCAGTTGTTTATGTTTGATGCCAACACACACACAAAAATTGAAGAAAGGAAACAGGATTCATAATTTTTACCAATTCTTTCATATTTGACTTCTGAGATGGCACTGCTAAAGGAAGTTACACGACCTTCCGCTCTATCTAATCCTCTTTGCTAAAAATATCCTGCGATTAACAATAATATAACGGATGGTCACGTTGTTTTGCGTTGCAAGTGGTTATTTATTAGGGATATCTGACTACGACAGACGACTCTCTGAATATAAAATCGCACGATTTCATAATTCATCGACTAGACGTAGATTTCCCATGCGAGTCATTCCCATTCGCCCCGCGAAACGGGGTAAAGAGGGTTAACGAGGATTGTCCGTTATAGAAGTTGCTTTCGCCGTGTACGAAATACACCAACTCACCGTTCACTTCGAAGGAAAACTTCAAAATATAACTTCCGAAATACGAATTTGTTATCGTTTTCCTTACCCTTTCGATCTTCTTTTCTTGTTCTTGCAGTTGAGTAGAATATCCATCCTGACATTGTCTTCTGTAGAAGAAAGCATTGGATTTCTGCTGTTTTCTACACACACTCATTGTCAGTTAAAAAGTAATTGTGACGATTTTTCATAGACATTGTTAGTTAAATATTCAGGAGCAAATTATTTCTTTGTTATCATAAGTAAATGAAGATGATTACATAATTTTATTTTTTAGTGGAAATTACTTTCTGTTGTCGTAAATGTAATGTACATAATGGTAAATCAAATTGTTATTATATGTAATTTAATTAATCGTGTCAACGTAATTATAAATAATACGTTAAACGTTAAAAGTATTCTATAAGAAAAAAATTACACAGTTCAAGCTGTATGTTTTGTTTTATTTCTTTATTTATTAAGGAGACGAACCCTTTACTGCAAAAATGAAAAAAATAGTACAGTAAACATAAAGAAGAAAAACAATAAGAAACAAGAAAAAAAATAAAAAAGCAACAATAGATAAAAGATAATAAAGGTTAACAATAATAATAATAATAATAATAATAATAATAATAATAAAAAGTAATGCAAAATAACGTAAGAGCGTAGCGTATTAATTTTAAATACCTAATGAGAAAAACTGACAAGCAGTTTCATTTTCAAAATTTTAACCGTTCGTTTCAAACTGGTATCAGGTAATAAATTAAAAAACAATTTTTTTCCATTTGCTTAAATATTCTATGCACTTCATGTTTAATTGGTAATAATTACGTTTAGGGGAGACAGCTCCGATGACTTTGACCTTGACATATGTGGTCAAGGTCACCCTCCTGAGTGACCTTCAGGTTTTAGCTGTCGCTTGTTTTTTGTTAAAAAGTTATTAACAAAATAATTTTCATAAATATGCCATTTATGATAGCCATTTCTATAAATAGATTTCTAACATTCGTTAGGCCTAAGTTAGGCTTGGATTAGATATTTTCGAGATCCGGGTTAGGTCGGGGAAGATTTGTATCTGGGGGGCGAAGCCCCCTAGTCACCAATGGGAATAAAATATTGCAATATTTTTAATCAATTTGAACAACTTCAAAATGAGAATCTTATTCTATAATCTATGTAATCTAGTTCTATGATACTATACTGTAATCTATTTATACGTACAAATGTACATGGGTCACATTCGAATACTTGGGTTCTTGCTATGTTTATTTACCTAAGGTGTAGCTCATTCGAAACTATGTATGTAACACTCACTTACACATGTAATAATCAGTAAATATTCGGTCACGTGTACGACTGGGGGGCTTCGCTCCCTAGGCCCCCTAAATACAAATCTACCCCGACCTAATCCGGACCTCGAAAATATCTAATCCAAGTCTAATTTAGGCCTAACGAGTGTTGGAAACTTATAGAAATGGCTGTCATAAGTAGCATATTTATGAAAATCGTTTTGTTAATAACTTTTTAACAAAAAACGAGCGATAGCCAAAAACCTTCTGAAGGTCTCTCTGAAGGGTGACATGACCACATATGTCAAGGTCAAGGTCGTCGGAGCTGTCTCCCCTAAACGTAAGTATTACCTCGAAATTGTGTCTTTAGGGTGTATTTTTTTATTCTTGGTAAACTATTAGTACCTTGTATTACAAATTGTTAAACTTTATGCCATCAATCACGCAGGATTCTTTAGGTGATTAAGTAATGCAGTACCTTTTTAGGTACAAAAGAATAGGAAATATATTTTAAATTTTAATTACACAGAACAAAAATTACACGTGCGTCGTTTACTTAGAACGCAAAAACAGACAACTACGTTTGTCGCTAGATGGCGTCATTGTAGTTTCAGATTAATCCTTCAACACAAATTCATATGTCTGTTGCGTAATTTTATGCATTGTCAACCCTTTTAGTGCCGGACAACGATATATCGTCATTAACAACACTTGCGAAAAGTGCCAACGACGATATATCGTTTAGTATGCTGTTGTGACGCGCACAACCCGAACCGTGAGATAGTGCAACACATGGGAATGTGCACGCGTAGCATTGAGCAACGGCCTTCCAAGGCAGCGGCACCTCAAAAGTGCAGACGCAGATTTTCGTAATCCAGGTCAATCCCCGCGAGCAAGGGCGCTGACCACCGGGCCACCGCCTTGCCACGCTAGTCATTCCCACGCACATAAAACCCACGCGGAAGAACCGCGACCAGCTCTTAGTCACCAAGCCTCAGCTCCGATCGGCTGACCAGCGCGCGACCCACCATCTATCGCGACGCGGAGTCCAGCACAGTGTCTAGTTAATAAAACGTTGTTAATCGTTTACGGCGAGTTCCAACTCCTTAACCGGCAAAGATCCCAACTACCCTCGGTTTACCCGAGATTCTCCTTCGACGACCCATTCCGAAGATTATTTTGGTTGCGACCAACCAGCCAAGGGCAACGGCGCAACAATGCGATGGCGCCTTACTATTCGAGAACTCTATCTCAAAATAAATTTATAAAACGTTAGAAACGGTTCCTCTTCAGAAACCTTACGTGAGATTTCAAATGTTTCACGAATTGAAAAAATGAATTGAATAGGATCGTGCTGGAATATTGATCCAGTGGTTTGACGAGAGAAATCTCAAATTTTGGAAAAAGTGGTTTTTTCCATTTTTTCAAGGATGGTATTAAATGCATACGTCTTGTATCAAATGAATACTGAATGCAAAATTATAACTCGATTAAAATTTACAAATGAAACTAGCTGGTTATTGTTGCTCACTCGCTCGCTCGCGAGTGGAGTTATTGTTGCTTGCTAGCTGCACTCGCTCGCGAGTAGTGATGCCTATAGCTATTCATGTTTATTTTGTGTGTGACCCTTTACGGGCCACGCAAAGAACTTCCCGATTTGCGAGTTGTAATTTATTATTACCATTATTAATTGTCACTAATTAGAAAATTATTCGTATTCGGAGAAATTTAATAGTTTTCTACTTCTCAACATTGTTGCTATATGACGTCGCATTAAACGAACATCTATATATATAGGGAGAGTATCCCATTTTAATCCGCCACTACGGACAACTTAAGAAATATGCATTGGATCAAAAAACATCCCGAATAAAAGTTTGATGGTTTGGAGGGGGACATCTGACCCTGTTAAAAAATTTCATCCCTACCCCCCTGGGGTATATATGTATGTATGTGTGTGCTGTGTATACGGATATTATGTATATTCATTTGTTTTCAATATGTAGTTATTGAGTATATATATATTTATACGTGTATAAATATACTCATATATATGCACTTATCACAATTATATTATATATGTGTGTGTGTGTGTGTGTGTGTGTGTGTGTGTGTGTGTGTGTGTGTGTGTGTGTGTGTGTTATATACATATAAATATAATAATAACGAGATAGGCGAAAAATCGAAATTTCGCGATTACAGCGCCACCTATCGCGAATGAAAAAAAATGTTTGAAATAAAACCTACATATTTTGTGGCGTGAATCCGAATCTGCAATAAAAAGTAGGTGGTCCTATTTAAAATTTTAAAGTAACCCCCCCTCCCAAGGGGGTAGGGGTGAAATTTTTTGACAGGATCAGATGTCCCCCTCCAAACCATCAAACTTTTGTTCGGGATGTTTTTTGATCCGACGCAAATTTCTTAAGTTAGCCGTGGTGGCGGATTAAAATTGGACACCCTGTATATATACTAGGGCTGTGGAGAAGCTCGAATATTCGAGCCGCCCGAAATCCGAACCGAGCCGGGACTCGGTTTTCAAACCGAGCCGGGTACCCGAATGAAGCGAGCTGCTCGAAAAAAGCGAGCGGCCCGAAGAAAACCGAGCGGCCCGCTTGGAACCGGGCAGCTCGAATAAAGCGAGCGGCTCGAATTGGAAGCGGGCGGCTCGGAAAAAGCGAGCGGCCCGCTTGGAACCGGGCAGCTCGAATTGGAAGCGGGCGGCTCGGAAAAAGCGAGCAACTCGAATCTAAAGCGGGCGGCTGGAAAGAGAATCGAGTAGCTCGAATTGTTTCGAACGGTTTGAGACATTGGAACGGCTGAGATAAGACGATTCGAGTATCCGAATAAGTCGTACATCTTTCTTAATGAATTACTTATGAAGAATACTACTTTTATAATTATTTACGTGCAAAGAAACTCATATATCTACGTTTATTTTACCTTGTCTTTCTTTTCACTTTTCTCTTTTCTTCTACGTCTCTTGTTTTGTAGGATTTTATTTGTTTGTGCTAATATTAATAAGTAGATACAATTGTGAATGAACTAAATAAATAGACAATTCGGAAATAGTAGTAAATATCTTTTACATTTCTTGCATAATTGATGAATAAAAAATTTGCTCATTTAAGGGAGTGTTGTAATGTAGAAGATTGGAAAAATTAATTTTTTTTTTCTTTCTATTTTGTTAGTATATATATATTCATTCGTAAATATACAGGGTGTTTGGGATAGTGACGGAAAGCTTTGGAGGGGTGATAGATTACGTAAAAACAAACAAAAAACTTCTATATGACTTGGGTCCAAAACTCAACCATTTTCGAAAAAAACTGTCATAAACATTTAAACTTCCAACCCCTGTAATTCATGACAGGAACGTTTTTCGTAAGCAATTTCTTCGCTAAGGTAAAGATTGGGATCTTAATAATTGAATAAGTACAATAACTGCGACATTGGTACCTTGTATTACGAAAAATAAGTAATTTTCTAACCCCTGAAATTACCGTCGTTTTAAGTCTCTAAACGTGGCAACAGCGCATCGGTAAGATGGTTCGACAGCCATGGAAATGCGACGCAGTAGACGATTCGAGGAGAGGCGGTGCGCCCTGATCGCAGTCAGTCGGACGAGGTCGTCCGTCGATTTTGGGTTAAAGAGAGGGATGTATGAAGTCTTTCATAACCTATCTTGAACTTCTCGGCGAAATACTATTTCCAAAAATCCACTTTGAACATTTGAAAGCAATAAAATTGCAAAACTAAAGGTAGATCCTTTTTGTTTACCCCATGAAAGTGATATCAAATGAGATATTTCAGATGATTAATCACAGTAAAACAATACCTAAATTCACTTATAATCTGTTAGAAGTTTTATCATTGAAAATTTTGGTTTATGTTGCGTCATATTCAGTACTGTTTTCGTAAAAAACACGTCAGCAATCAATTTTCGATACATTTATAACACCACAATGAACAATACGTCAATTAACGTTTCCATAAAATCATAAATTTCCTTGCAAGTGAATTTAAGGATATTTGTTATTCAAAGTTGGTAAGTGACAAATATCAGAGATACTGAACCAAGGGCACATTCAATATCCAACACTGTGAATTCAGATTTCAATATTGTCTAATAAAAGTTTCGCAAATGCATCAACCATAAATTCTTGAGATTTTGCCTAACGTCGTAAACGACGTTAAATGAAATGAGTTGAATTACTTTTAACTCATGTATTACGTTAGACAATGTTTAAGTTGAATAGCTAAGGTTACACAATTTGTAGCTACGTATAAAGATTGAGAAATTTGTTAAATTCTGCAAAGGCAATCGCTCGGAATGAACGATGTTTCTCCAAGGGTCAATAACCACGCCTGTGCGTGTGAGCGAGAAGACGCTGGAGCTAATAAGAAAGAAAGAGAGGAACGATTCTATCGATTTTCGAGCGTCAGCTGTGAGGTAGGTCAGGAGTCTCTCTCATCCGTATACGGATCTACTTCGATTTCCGTAGTCGCGCTACGCATGCACAATTTCGCGTAAACTTTGACGTCTTATAGCGGCTAAACGGTGCTTTTCTAGCATATGGTTCTTTTTAGAATTTTTTTCTACTCGTCAAGTACAACAGATTTATGCAATAAAAAAATTTACCAACAATTTCTGCTGTTATACTAATACAAAAAATCAAATTATAAAACGTTTTATACCTGAGTTAGGTTTCTGTATAATTATAATATGAAAAAAATGCATGTGTCAGTTTCATCGAAAGACGAGACACGTGTTGGATCAACAAACTTGGGTGCGTTGGTCTCTTCGAAAAGTTTAATACCGTCAAAGGCTATGATCTTAATTCTGTCAACGATTTTTAGATTTAGTGGCGGCTTGAGTGGCGGTACTCTACTCGCGGTGTCGGGTATCGCGGACGGTTTGTTTCTGTTTCGAGTGCCGACAATGGGCCCGCCGTGCCGTCTGTTGCCGATCATCGTTGAGACTCGGGCCGCTAAAGATTAAACTAAAAGATTAGACCACGGAGTGGGGAGAGTCTTTTGACTTTGGCAAAAGAACTTTGGCTGCGTCAAAGACGCTGTCAGACACACATTATGTTTACGTTTGTGCAAAATTGAAAATCGGTTGCTGGCCGGCGCGGCGCGGGGGGTCGCGGCGCAAGGTCAGTGGGGTATTTATTCCGATCGTTCTATCCTCTTTCCATCCTCGTTCTGTGTCTTTATCTTTGGGAGGTGACTACTTCGGTCAATGAATACAGCACAAAGGAGAATGTGTATGCAAGAGAGGAATGGCGTCTAAATTCAACCTATTGTATTCTACGTTTCCACCCCTTGACAACCATTTTGAAAGAAAAAGTGATGATTATAGATTATCTAAACTCCTCCCAATTATTCGGATGGCTGTCAACATACAGTGGAAGGGATTCGTGGGCCTACCGTTCTCCTTCCATTTACCTGCGCAAGCGCGATAATATGAAGTTTGCGTGTCCGAGTCCCGAGCAGCGTTGCCAAATAGTGCGAAAAACTTTGGCTATTTTTTCAAAAATGGCTACGATTTGACCCAAGGTATATAATCATTTTTTGTTTGTTTTTACGTGATCTATCACCCCTCCAAAGCTTTCCGTCACTATCCCAAACACCCTGTATAGGTAACAGGATTTGTTTAAATTTTTGAAGTGGTATACACGATATCTAAAGTTGTAATTTAGCGATTGATTTGAGGTTTAGATACAATCTACTGTAATAAATGCAATATTATTATCGTAAGAACCACACTTTTTAAGAATAATTGATTTTAGCTTAAGACGGCAAAAAAATGACCTGATTTCTGGGAATTTCTTTTTAAGGAACTATCAACGGAATTTTTTCTAAATTTGCAGGGTTTGCGAATCTAGAGGAAAAATAAGCACGATGCGGCCGTTTTTGACAATACTCATTATTTAAAAAGATATCATTTTTTTTTGTTTTGTAGCGACCATCGGCACGTAAAACGGAAAACATTTGGCGTGCAGGGTTTATGATGCTAGCGATTTAAGAAAGCTATTTTTGAGAAAGCCAAGTAGTTTTTTCTGTAGTTTCTTTTGTTGTATGTATGTTTTGTCGAGTCACGTTTTAGGCCTCGATAGCCTTAAACCTTGAATTTCTGAAAGGCCTAACGGTGCTGTGTGCGCAAGCACATGGCTGTTCGCGGGCCCTCGGAGTGACCGCGCCGTTGAGCGAGGGCCTGGAGGAAATTCCGATGCGTCAGCAAAGTTTCCATGGGGGTGCCTCCCCCGCCTAGTCCCGCGCTTTTCCTAGGGACTTAGGTTAGCTGCGCGGAGATGTAGATGTCGCGGAAGTGGCAGCTACAGGCAGCGTATTGGCCAGCGGCCGCGCGCGAAAAAGGAAAAGAGGGCGCGCGGTTTCCGCGTACGGGCCTCTGAGAGGGTTCGGACGCGAGGGGCCCAGCGAGTTGAAAATAAGCGCTCGATCGAGATAAAATAAAATAACACGTTTCAGAAAAGAACACGCATTCGATTGATTACCCTTCAGTTTCCTTAATTTAGTATTTGATTCCGTAGAGTTACTTAAATAACAAATTGTTTTCTCTTTCAATGTTTTTTATGAATATATGCAAGTAGTTTTACTCGTTGTTTGTTCTTACAATTTTTTGAAATTACTTTATTAAAAATAAAAAAATTTATTTTTTTGTTTAAAAAAAATTTGTTTCATTCCTTACTGAAGAATGACAAAAATAAAATAAAAATTAATAAAATTATTTTATACAATTTTAACAAGAAACGACGTATAAAACTATTTAAATATATTCATAACAAAAATAAAAACACAAAAAAAGTTCGTTACTTACGTAACTCGACAGAATTAAATATTAAATAATAACAAAAATGATATCTTCTTAAATAAATAGTATTGACAAAAACGGCCGGACATGTGTCGCCTTATTTTTGCTCTACACTCTACAATAACCAAAAAAAGTTTAGTCAAAATCGATGGACCACTGACTGCGACCTCTCCTTGTTAGAATTCAAATTGCAACATTTCCTTAAAGATTAAATACGAAAATATTGCTTTTTTTTCCTTTAGAAAATAATGAAAGATAATAAAGATATAAAGATAATTTTTAAAGGAAAAAGTTAACTCGTAACTTGCAATGCCTAAATATGAAATACAACACCCTGCAAATTTAGAAAAAATTCCGTTGATAGTTCCTTAAAAAGAAATTCCCAGAAATCAGGTCATTTTTTTGCCGTCTTAAGCTAAAATCAATTATTCTTAAAAAGTGTGGTTCTTACGATAATAATATTGCATTTATTACAGTAGATTGTATCTAAACCTCAAATCAATCGCTAAATTACAACTTTAGATATCGTGTATACCACTTCAAAAATTTAAACAAATCCTGTTACCTATATATTTACGAATATATATATATATATATATATATATATATATATATATATATATATATATATATATATATATATATATATATATATATATATATTATATATATATATATATATATATATATATATATATATATATATATATATAACAAAATAGAAAGAAAAAAAAAATTAATTTTTCCAATCTTCTACATTACAACACTCCCTTAAATGAGCAAATTTTTTATTCATCAATTATGCAAGAAATGTAAAAGATATTTACTACTATTTCCGAATTGTCTATTTATTTAGTTCATTCACAATTGTATCTACTTATTAATATTAGCACAAACAAATAAAATCCTACAAAACAAGAGACGTAGAAGAAAAGAGAAAAGTGAAAAGAAAGACAAGGTAAAATAAACGTAGATATATGAGTTTCTTTGCACGTAAATAATTATAAAAGTAGTATTCTTCATAAGTAATTCATTAAGAAAGATGTACGACTTATTCGGATACTCGAATCGTCTTATCTCAGCCGTTCCAATGTCTCAAACCGTTCGAAACAATTCGAGCTACTCGATTCTCGAACCGCTCGCTTTTTTCGAGCAGCTCGCTTCATTCGGGTACCCGGCTCGGTTCGGTTATTCGAGCCGAGTAATACTCGGCTCGCTTTATTCGAGTATTCCACAGCTCTAATTATACATATATAGATGTGTGTGTGTGCGTATGTACGTACGTATGTGATCAAATTTTTCGTTAACGTTTTCTAAAAAACTAATAGTGAGATCAAAATGGTCGATGATGCAATCGATGTGTATCAATGTAACTTAGAGCTGAATAGATTTTGTTCTAATTCGGTCCAGTAGTTTTTTAGTTTTTTTAAGAAAATCTAACAGAATAACGCAATCTAAATGGGAGAATATAAATTTATGAGAGAAGAACTAAACTGAAATAATATATATACATATATTATTACTACTATTATATTTATATAACACACACACACACACACACACATATATATATATATGTATATATACAGGGTGTCCCATTTTAATCCGCCACCACGGCTAACTTAAGAAATATGCATCGGATTAAAAAACATTCCGAACAAAAGTGTGATGGTTTGGAGGGGGACATCTGATCCTGTCAAAAAATTTCACCCCTACCCCCCTGGGAGGGGGGGTACTTTAAAATTTTAAGTAGGACCACCTACTTTTTATTGCAGATACGGATTCCACGCCACAAAATATGTAGGTTTTATTTCAAACATTTTTTTTCATTCGCGATAGGTGGCGCTGTAATCGCGAAATTTCGATTTTTCGCCTATTTCGTTATTATTATATTTATATGTATATAACACACACACACACACACACACACACACACGCACGCACGCACGCACGCACGCACGCACGCACGCACACACATGGGGCATTCCACGCCAAATCAGTTTTGGAACTTTGATTTTTTGATTTGTCTAAAATTTTTTTGTTTCATTCTACCCATTAAATGAAATTTTTATGCGTTCTTTTTAAATTTTTTTATCGAACTGTTTTCGAGATATCGATTCTCTCGGTTTTTTCTTCTAATAGATGTAACTTGGCCAAAAATATACGAATGCGAGTGCTTTTTTTTCATTCTGATGGATTTTTCGCGCACTTTCTGAAGAAAAATGTAAAAAAAATTTTACTCGTTTTTTTCGGTATGATTTTTCAATTTCTAGGTTAAATTATTTTTTTCAAAAATGTTTATCCGTTTTGATTTTTTTGAAAAATTTATATGTTAAAGATCTGCTTTTTCAACAATTTCTGTGAAAGTTTCATAATGGGATTCCGATTCTGTATATTTTTTTCATAATTTTGAAAATTTACGAAAAAAATTTTTTTCATGATTTATTGAAATTTTGCGTATATTTTTATAATATTACATGTAATACAATTTTTGTAAAAAATACTTAATGTTATTAAGTAATTTCTTTCGTCATTACAAATTAAATACATGGATATTTCTTACCAGTGTTACATACGCAGTATTCGAGCACGCGTTTTTTTGAACATTTGGAGCGCCTGGCGCCAGCGTGACGGGGTGCAACCGTCGCTCTCACGACGACGTTAGATTTTTCCGTTACATATTAGTGCTCCGTGTTCCCACAGTTTGGTATATTTCAAATATCCCTTAAGGATACCCTCTATTTCTTAGAGTCTAGATTCCCCTAGTTTAAAAGTTTAGATAAGGACTTCACCCCCACGCGACACAGCGTCGCCGCCGCATTTTCCCAGGAAAACCAAGCATGACGATGCGCCTCCCACCACCTAATTTTCACTGATTTTTGGGTATATAAGGAGACGGATTTTCATCCTCGTGGGCTCATTTGAAGACTAGTCAGAGTTTAGTACGCGGCTCAAGCTAGTCAACAAAATCGAGCAATAGTTCTCTTTCGAGTAAAATAGAATACAGTACGTAACTTAACTTACGGTAACGTTATTCTCCGAGATCTCTGTGCGTTAACTTAGAGAGATTTTAGAGTACGCGACAAAGTACACTTTAACCATTTGTATCCATTGAATATCCAAAGTTTGTAACAATATATCTGGATCATTTGTGTTTGAAAATCATAAGTCAGAGTCAATTTAAGTCCTTCACACCTACAATCCTATAAGAAGACGAACCCACAACGATATATCTTTACCGCTCGAGATATATTTCAATTATAAAGTTACGAGGCACAACGAAATTCGGTGATTCCCCGATGACAGTATCGTCATCGTTTCCTAATAACCTATAGTGGCTCCCGATGATAGCTAAAGGCGCTAGGCATTGGTTCGTCCACTCCCTCTAGTGGCTCCCAGTATTAGCCATATACTGGTTCGTCCACGAAACCCTTTCCATCCCTTTGAATCCAGGTGGCTCCCAGTGCTAGCTAAAGGCGCTACGCATTGGTTCGTCCACATCCTTAGCGGCTCCCGGCGTTAGCCATACGTCGGTTCGTCCGCGACTTTTCCCATTTTGAATCCTTGGACATTTCGCACTGCCCTCGGCTCGTAACACCAGCATTCGAGAAATACATCTATATTACTATATGTATCATTTATTTTCGTTTTGTCTTGTCTTACAGTGAAAATCTGATTGAAAGTTCTTCAATTAAACTGTGATGAACAGTAAAAGTGACACATAAACTACAATTTCGATAATTACACCGACCGCTCAAAATTTGTCAACTGCACACTGCACATGATCCATGTGCGCGCGCAGTGATATTGATCGAGAATAATCGATACCTCGTAGTGGTCAAGTTCATGGCCATTTTTCACGAGCACTTACGTTTTCGGCGCCAGTCGTGTCACATGTGTGTACACTTGCATGTGCAATATTGCTGTAAAATTATACATGTGACATATCATTTGTATTGATTTTATTGTGTAAATCGTAATTGTGAACAAAATTTACTGTGTTCATTAAGTAACTTAATAATGAAAAAAAAAAGTCAGTTTAACTGGTGTTGCAATCCTTTTCATTTAAGGAATCACCGACAGTTGAAAGATTTGAGACTAGTGTCTCAAACCTTGCAAAATCAATTTAATTTGCAACCCACTGACTATTTATAAATAGTGCAGTTGACAAATTTTGAGCGGTCGGTGTAATTATCGAAATTGCAGTTTATGTGTCACTTTTACTTTTCATCACAGTTTAATTGAAGAACTTTTAATCAGATTTTCACTGTAAGACAAGACAAAACGAAAATAAATGATACATATAGTAATATAGATGTATTTCACGATTGCTGGTAAGAAATATCCATGTACTTAATTTGTAATGACGAAAGAAATTACTTAATAACATTAAATATCTTTTACAAAAATTTTATTACATGTAATATTATAAAAATATACGCAAATTTTCAATAAATCATGAAAAAATTTTTGTTTGTGATTTTTCAAAATTATAAAAAAAATATAAGGATCGGAATCCCATTATGAAACTTTCACAGAAATTGTTGAAAAAGCAGATCTTTAACATATAAATTTCTCAAAAAAATCAAAACGGATAATCATTTTTGAAAAAAATAATTTGACCTAAAAATTGAAAAATCATACCGAAAAAAACGAGTAAAATTTTGTTTATATTTTTCTTCAGAAAGTGCGCGAAAAATCCATCAGAATGAAAAAAAAAGCATTCGAATTCGTCTATTTTTGGCCAAGTTACATCTATTAGAAGAAAAAACCGAGAGAATCGATATCCCGAAAACGGTTCGATAAAAAAATTTTTTAAAAATGCATAAAAATTTCAGTTAGTGGGTAGAATGATATAAAAAAATTTTAGACAAATCAAAAAATCAAAGTTCCAAAACTGTCTGATTTGGCGTGGAATGCCCCATATACAGGGTGATCCTCTCGCTACGGGACACACACGAACATCTACTATACTTACAGTAAAAATTAAATAGTTCATACATATTTAACGAAATTAATAATTAGTAATAAATGAAAAGACACATACATACCCACACACACGCGCGCGCGCACACGCACACACACACACAAACTTTTATTGACCTCTAAACAAAATTAATTTGGGTAATTATTTACATTAGGGGCCTCCCCTCCGATTTTGATGACCTTGAAATATGTTGTCAAGGTCATCATTCTGAACAACTTTTTCCTATACATGTTACCGCCGCTCGGCTTTAGTTTCCGAGATATTCGCAAAAAAAGTTTCAATATATCAAAAAGTGATCGGAGTGGGTCGGGGTTAGATTCATTAGCGGGGAGGGGTTTGTGGAGAGGCGGCAGCCCAAAACAATCCTCCCCAAAACAATAGACGTCTCTACTTGAAGTGGTATATATTTTATTATTATCTTATGTAACAGGAAATATTTCGGCTATTATTTAAAAAAATGCTGTGATTCTATTATCAAAATTATGGCATCAACGAAATAAAAATTCTGCAATGTATCCAACATAATGTTGTTTCCGTGTTCCGTAACGGAGAATATTAGCCCTTGTTTCTCGCCAAATACGCTCTATATTTTGTGTATGGGCACCACTGTCAGGATCAAGAAAATTCATTTTGTGATTTACTGCTAAATGTGTGTATCCTTCCTCATTTAAACACTGGTGCGATTTCCAACAGTCAGACATAATTGTAGTACCTGGTTTGACCCATTCCTTAAGAACATTAAGCAAAGTGGTGGAACTTCGATCAGGAACTGGTACAATAAATACCTCCTTGCTTGAACGTTGAATTCCACCAAAAATCCATTGCCCAGTGATAAGGCGGCTTTTGTTAAATTTTCTTCTTCCTATCTTTGCTTCATCAATTTCAACAATTTCATTTTCACCACCTGTCTGTGTCGAATGTTTTTCAATCCACAATACACACAGTTCTCGACAAAAGCTAGCCCAATCGACACAGGTTTTCGAGGAAATGTCTAGTTCATTCATGATAAATTCTTGTCGAGGTGCTCTCAGCATTATGTGATAGGCAATGAATTAGCAAGCAGTTTGAATGGGAAGACGTATATTATCAAACCAAGTGTCCTTATAAGCACTAATTTTGAAGTTGCATTGTGTTTTTATACGTCTTTTGTTTCGATTTCTAATGTAACGAGTATTGTGGCATCTAAAAATTAAGTTTTCACGATCAAATAACATATTTTCGTTGCACTTGATACAGTTCCTCGCGCCATAAATCACTTTACTACTAATTAAAAAATCTATCAATTTTTCTTGATTGTTGCAGATATCCAAGAATTCGTATAGTTTCATACTTAATAAGTACTTTGGATGCTAACACAGTTGACAATCGAATGATTTCGCATTCGACATGATCCATTTCACGTTTCAGTTTGTAAACATAAACAGACAAGACAGGGGATCTCAACTGATTGAAATCGTTAAGAGTTGTGACCGTGGCCGCCTTATCGGCGGCCACATTTTCATATCTATCCCCGACCCACTCCGATCAGTCTTTTAAATATTGAAACTTTTTTTGCGAATATCTCGGAAACTAAAGCTGAGTGGCGGTAACATGTATATGAAAAAGTTGTTTAGAATGATGACCTCGACAACATATTTCAAGGTCATCAAAATCGGTGAGGAAGCCCTTAATGTAAATAATTACCAAATTGTATAATAATTTTTAATAAATTATTCAAATGATTGGTAAAAAAACATTGATCATTAACATGTTCTTTTGTCGCCCGAGTCAATCGGTTCGTTAAGGAGAAAGTACTCCCCGCCGAGCCCTGGGTGCAGATTCCACGCTCCTACTGCATCTTATCCGGAAAACCCATCTCTTTTGTTAAAAAGGGCCCC
The DNA here is from genome assembly GCA_030770465.2 of Perdita meconis. NCBI lineage: Eukaryota > Metazoa > Arthropoda > Insecta > Hymenoptera > Andrenidae > Perdita > Perdita meconis. Next base: position 1,790,372 of record JASKOS020000019.1, read on the forward strand.
GGCGATAAATTACGCTTTCCCAATCGTCCCACGATAGCGCATCTTGGGACTATGATCTTTTGCGAAATTCCTGGACCCATGTATAATTCATCCCCTTGTCAATCCTTCCACGAAAATAGATTTGGGGAAAACACGCTTTTCCCCAATTTTCCCAGAACTCGAAACTTTCACTCCATCGGGAGCACCCTTAAATACCGGCCCTCAGCGAAGAGGAAGTCAGTCTGGACCTGAGCGTTAACACAGATAGAACCTAACTTCTGTAAAATTCTGTAAAAGTCGAAGAATAAAGAGCTAAACTGTATCCAGTGTGATTATTTGGAGCACCTCGACGACACTTTCAAGCATATGAAAATGTTTTTATCAATTAATTTTTACATTACAGTATGTATATACAAATGTTTCCATTTGAAATGACTGCAAATTTTTGAGTTTTTAGAAAAATGTTTATTGTTATTTCTGTTACTTTACATACATAAACTACATCTTTTGAAGGGTATAATAAGGAGCCCCTATTTTTTTTATTTATGAAATTGTACTGAGTTTGTACATTTGCTGTTAAAGCAGCAAGGCATGTAGTACCATGCAAAACTTTATTTATTTTTCTCAGTATACAACCTGCAATATACGCAATAATTTCTTCCTTATATTCTGTTACTAATAAGGATGACAATTGTTCATTTGGCAAATAATCGTGATCTGCATGATCTGTAGAAAAAACATCCAACCACTGGTAATTACAACTTACACTTGAATTTATTGTTTTTATTGGATTGTGAGTGGATGGAGTATTCAATATAGGTATATCTTGCAGAGGTATGCAATTTGTACTATTTCGGTTCCCAATTTGTGCGTGGATTAATAATTTTTGAATTGCACCTTTAAATTGTTTCACTGTAGGATTGTTATTATACCCACCATGGAATCTTATATTACTGAAAAACAATTCTATGTGATCTTGAGAAAATCTGTTTGTAGGTATAAATTCTAATAAATTCGTTTCGATGCATGTAAATCTATACATGTGTATTAGACTCTGAATATTACACAAAAATCCTAAGAAGCCTGTTGTATACCTAGACTGTAATATATTTTCACCATTTCTTAAGCATAATTTTTTTATGTATTCTGCACATTGCTCAAGCTTCTCCGAAATTTCTATAAAATTATCCTTATTTATTGATCGCTTTAAACCATATTCTTTCAAATTTCGGGAGTTAAAAATATCGAACAAATCATTAAATGTTTTTGTGAATTTAATCATTGGAGAAGAATCTTGGAACTGTGGTAACTTTAATGTATCTTTACAAAACTCTAGTGCAGTGCAAACTGATGTGCTTAATAGCTGGGTAGCTAATGAAACTTTCAGTTTATTTTTATGGTATAAGATATGTTTTTCTCTTAGTTTATTATCAAGGTGTAAACCTTTGACTTGTTGTAACTTGTGCAATTCTACAAAGTGTTTCCACTTGATTATATTTCCTTCCCCATCCACTATTTCTTGTACTCTGCCGAGCGTGTTTCGTACCAACTTTACCATATGGCTAGGATCTAGGAATATACAGGGTGTCCCAAACTAAGTGCGGGACCCGGAAAGGGTGGATTCCTGGGGTGATTCTAAACAACATTTTCCTTTGCAAAAATGTCCTCCGAAGCTTTGTTAACGAGTTATTAACGAAAAACCCCGACCAATCAGAGAGCGCGAATAGCGAGCGCTCGGCCGACCAGCGACGGTGCACAAGCTACGCGTAGCGTCTCCTACTCACCGTGCTCGAGGCTTGTACAAGAAACTCAAAATCTTTACGTTATCGGCCAATTTCTCCTAAACTATTCGATGAAAAATTATGAAAAAAATCAGGGACACGTTAGTTATCACGACACATATTATGGAATTTTTTGAGATTTTTTAATTTATTAGCAACGTTGCAAAAATAAAAAACGTGAGAAGACACGGTTATTGGCCGATTTCTGTTAAACTATTGGTTAAAAAATTATGAAAAAAATTAGGGACACGTCAGCTATCGCGACACATATTATGGAATTGTTTCAGATTTTTTAAATAATTAGTTAAGTTGTAAAACATAAGAAACGAGAGAAAACAAGGTTATTGGCCGATTTCTCTGAAACTATTGGTTAAAAAAATTATGAAAAAGATGAGGGACACGTCAGCTATCGCGACACATATTATGGAATTTTTTCAGATTTATGAATTAATTAGCCAAGTTGCAATACATAAAAAACGAAAGAAAAAATTGTAAAAATGGGGCTATTGTATTTTAACTAAACTGGATCTATGATCATATTAATTCAGTACATAAATATCACTAATATCATTGTTCTCAATTTTTTTTTCACTTTCTTTAACTTCATACGTCATAATAAAAAAGTAAAAAGCAATGTTTCCGTACTTCTCACGGATTGTAAATTATTCTACCATGTAATAAAACATTGGAAACTGTACAAAAATACTTATTGCGTAAGGAATGTACGAAAATTATACCTGTTACTTGCTGTAATCGGTAAAAAGTACGGAAACATCGGTTTTTATTTTTTTTTAATTATGACGTACTAAAGTAAAATATGTTTAAATAAATTGAAGTTAATAGTATGACCCCCTCATTCGATTGTACCCCTTATGGAATAGTGAGTAAGTAGGCATGCAATTATTATCGATGAGACTCACCCATTCGGAGAGGAATTCACCTGCTGCTTGAACACCGATCCCTCTGGGTCAGTGGCCGATCCCGGTCGTTAGGGGATGATGCAAACCGTAGGTCCTGCTGGTCGCAGGTATTCGGTGTCACAAAAATACACCTTACGTTTACCACACTCCGCGTTCACCAACACTGATCACTTTATTGAAATTACCATTTGAGCTACTAATCACTTATAACCGCGGAACACACCGAATTAAAATCCCCACGGTGTTGAATCATTTTGGAACGAGATAGTTCCTACGTTTAAAAATAATTTAATGCGGTTCGCGGTGGTCGGTGCGGGTACTTCTCGCGATACATCCATTCCGTGAATTCCGCGTTGTCTCGGCAATCTGCAGCGAAGAAAAAGAAGAGGTTGAAGCCCTCAGCGGCGGAAATCATGATCGATACTAACGATTTTTTCCGAAGTCTCCTTCCTTCTGCCCTCGCATCCCTCCAGCGTGACTTTTCGGGGTGTAGCTTCATCGAAATACTCGAAGTTGATTTGTTAATTGGCAACAATGAGGGAGGGCCTTCCTCGGCCAGCTTTTTTTGATGGAGGTGGAAGTGTCTCCTTCAGATCGAAAAGGTAGCGGAAAAATTTAGGGTACAAGGAAACGGTGTATGAGGAGGCGGTTATGAGTGTCTCGCAGATGCGGCCGTTTATGATCATGAGTATTGTCCTGCAATTTGGAAGGAACCATCGGCACTCGAGGCCGAAGACCGCGAGGGCGCGTGGAGCTTACCGTTAAAGTCCTTTCGATGCATTCGGAGGGATGAAATATGGAATTCCCTGTTATTAAAAAGCGAATTGGGGAAAGTCTTTCGCCGTCAAACATTTGGTCAACGGATGTTTCGCAGAGACTAACTCGTCACCGTGCCGAGGGTAAAATACAGCTATTGTATTCTCATCCTGCGACCAAGTCTTGCTTTTTATCACCCTGAACATGTAGTGACCTTCTGATGTTCGTGTAAGCCATCACACAACTTTCTTCATTGTTACATTTATTTTCGTGCTGTTACTACACTGCGGAACAGTAACATTTTTCTAAAAATTTAGTCATTTTCAAGTGGCTCCGTGAAAAATAAGTATGAGAAATATTGAAAACAGCTATTTTGTAGCTTGGGAAGCACCTAAGTGGTCTGACACTTCTTCAGATCGTATCGCATATTTCACTGTTAACGGCACAAGGTAAAAAAGTTGATCTTGATTTTACGTATACCTAAATGCACGCATTCACGTGAATGTAAAGGATCCGCGTAATTTTGAATACACAGGCAAACAGCCTCCCCTATAGCTCGAAGAGGTTTACGAACAATGAGGAAGGAAGAAACGAAATTTCGGAGTAACAGTTCATGACTGCATTGTTTCGCGGACAGGCGGCAACGGTCGGCATTGAGGGCGAGATGATTACCTCGCGGACCCTTACCGATGGCGAGGCGACTTGGTCCACCGATGGTTTGCTGCAGGGGCCCATAAACGGTGAGCTGGGGGATACCCGCGGGGAATTTTTCATCAATCTACTCGAACTGTAGACCAAGCTTATTTACGTGCATTACGATTTACGATCCTTTGGCTACATTTTCGAAATACTGGAAGAAAACATTTGGCGACCAAATGCGGTGCACAATAAACGATTAACCGTTAGTTTCCCTCATGTCCATCAATGAATTGTTAAAGAAAACTAACTATGAACCGTTTATTGTGCACCGCATTTGGTCACCAAATGTTTTCTTCGACTTTTTCGAAAATGTAGCCAAAGGATCGTAAATCGTAATAGCGCCCAGGTAAGCGTCTCCAATAGCTCGAAGAGGTTCAGGAAAGATTGAGGGAAAAGAAACGGTATTTCGGAGTAACACGTGACAGCTCCCCGCGAGTGACCCCCAGCTCACCGTTTATGGGCCCCTGCAGTAAAGCATCGGTGGACCCAGTCGCCCTGCTATCGGTAAGGGTCCGCGAGGTAATCACCTCGTCCTCAACGCCGACGGTTGCTACCTGTCCGCGAAACAATGCAGTCATGAATGGTGAGTTTGGGGGTCACTCACGGGGATCTATCTCACATTACTCCGAAATTTTGTTTCTTCCTTCAACATTGTTCGTAAACCTCCTTGAGCTACAGAGGAGGCTGTTTACCTATGTATTAAAGATTACGCGGATCCTTTACATTCACACAAATACGAGCATTTAGTTACACGTAAAATCAAGATCTCCTTTGTAAATCACTTGGACATTAAATTCGATACAATCGCAAAACCTTTATCTGGTTTTGCCATTCCAATATAAATATAAAATAAGTTATTTTTCTGTATCATTTCCCTATCCTTCCTACAAGAAAATTTGACCCATATTTTTTTCCTTCACAATTCTTCAGAAAATATGTGCCTATTTTGTTTCATAAAATTATCTTGAAAGGTAACAGGGTAAAAAGAAGTAATAACTTGGAGGGTTTATCTAGTAAAAGTATGAGTATAAAATATAAAGTTGTGTGATGGCTTACACGAACATCAGAAGGTCACTACATGTTCAGGGTGATAAAAAGCAAGACTTGGTCGCAGGATGAGAATACAATAGCTGTATTTTACCCTCGGCACGGTGACGAGTTAGTCTCTGCGAAACATCCGTTGACCAAATGTTTGACGGCGAAAGACTTTCCCCAATTCGCTTTTTAATAACAGGGAATTCCATATTTCATCCCTCCGAATGCATCGAAAGGACTTTAACGGTAAGCTCCACGCGCCCTCGCGGTCTTCGGCCTCGAGTGCCGATGGTTCCTTCCAAATTGCAGGACAATACTCATGATCATAAACGGCTGCATCTGCGAGACACTCATAACCGCCTCCTCATACACCGTTTCCTTGTACCCTAAATTTTTCCGCTACCTTTTCGATCTGAAGGAGACACTTCCACCTCCATCAAAAAAAGCTGGCCGAGGAAGGCCCTCCCTCATTGTTGCCAATTAACAAATCAACTTCGAGTATTTCGATGAAGCTACACCCCGAAAAGTCACGCTGGAGGGATGCGAGGGCAGAAGGAAGGAGACTTCGGAAAAAATCGTTAGTATCGATCATGATTTCCGCCGCTGAGGGCTTCAACCTCTTCTTTTTCTTCGCTGCAGATTGCCGAGACAACGCGGAATTCACGGAATGGATGTATCGCGAGAAGTACCCGCACCGACCACCGCGAACCGCATTAAATTATTTTTAAACGTAGGAACTATCTCGTTCCAAAATGATTCAACACCGTGGGGATTTTAATTCGGTGTGTTCCGCGGTTATAAGTGATTAGTAGCTCAAATGGTAATTTCAATAAAGTGATCAGTGTTGGTGAACGCGGAGTGTGGTAAACGTAAGGTGTATTTTTGTGACACCGAATACCTGCGACCAGCAGGACCTACGGTTTGCATCATCCCCTAACGACCGGGATCGGCCACTGACCCAGAGGGATCGGTGTTCAAGCAGCAGGTGAATTCCTCTCCGAATGGGTGAGTCTCATCGATAATAATTGCATGCCTACTTACTCACTATTCCATAAGGGGTACAATCGAATGAGGGGGTCATACTATTAACTTCAATTTATTTAAACATATTTTACTTTAGTACGTCATAATTAAAAAAAAATAAAAACCGATGTTTCCGTACTTTTTACCGATTACAGCAAGTAACAGGTATAATTTTCGTACATTCCTTACGCAATAAGTATTTTTGTACAGTTTCCAATGTTTTATTACATGGTAGAATAATTTACAATCCGTGAGAAGTACGGAAACATTGCTTTTTACTTTTTTATTATGACGTATGAAGTTAAAGAAAGTGAAAAAAAAATTGAGAACAATGATATTAGTGATATTTATGTACTGAATTAATATGATCATAGATCCAGTTTAGTTAAAATACAATAGTCCCATTTTTACAATTTTTTCTTTCGTTTTTTATGTATTGCAACTTGGCTAATTAATTCATAAATCTGAAAAAATTCCATAATATGTGTCGCGATAGCTGACGTGTCCCTCATCTTTTTCATAATTTTTTTAACCAATAGTTTCAGAGAAATCGGCCAATAACCTTGTTTTCTCTCGTTTCTTATGTTTTACAACTTAACTAATTATTTAAAAAATCTGAAACAATTCCATAATATGTGTCGCGATAGCTGACGTATCCCTAATTTTTTTCATAATTTTTTAACCAATAGTTTAACAGAAATCGGCCAATAACCGTGTCTTCTCACGTTTTTTATTTTTGCAACGTTGCTAAAAAATTAAAAAATCTCAAAAAATTCCATAATATGTGTCGTGATAACTAACGTGTCCCTGATTTTTTTCATAATTTTTCATCGAATAGTTTAGGAGAAATTGGCCGATAACGTAAAGATTTTGAGTTTCTTGTACAAGCCTCGAGCACGGTGAGTAGGAGACGCTACGCGTAGCTTGTGCACCGTCGCTGGTCGGCCGAGCGCTCGCTATTCGCGCTCTCTGATTGGTCGGGGCTTTTCGTTAATAACTCGTTAACAAAGCTTCGGAGGACATTTTTGCAAAGGAAAATGTTGTTTAGAATCACCCCAGGAATCCACCCTTTCCGGGTCCCGCACTTAGTTTGGGACACCCTGTATGTATGTACGTTCGTATCAGTGGAAGGATATTTGATGCTTGACTGAAAATTTGTACCAATAGAAAAATTACATCCTAACTTTTTAAACATTGTTACATTTGTACTCAACCATCACGTCACCAAAGTTATGAGCATGCCACTTTCCTGTACAGCTTGTAAACATAGAATAGTTAAATCTTGCTTTTGTTCAGCACTCATGCCACTTATTAAAAAATATGCAATAGGTATTTTCCATGTATTATTCATGCATGTAACGCAAAAAACCAAAGCTTCTTTAGCAATTAAAGAACTATTGCATTCAATAAGCGTACCACAGTCTACATACCCCACCATTTTCCCTCTAAAAAAATCGATATGTCGCCTTATGGCCATTTCATCGAAAAGCAATGAAGCAATTAATTTATATGGTACGGCAGTTGCATATCGTTTAATGGCTTCTAGAGCTTCGCTAATAATGCCTGGTTCCCTATGTACCGATCGGTACCATACAGAAATGGTTTTGGGGTGCGGCAAGGAATTATAAAATTTACTGCGTACATAATTATACGTTTTCGGCGAATAAAAATGCAACAATAGTGTAAACTGCTGTAATGCAGCTGTATATTTCCTATTAGCAGGCAACTTTTTTTTCCTTCTTATTTCACGCTTTATCATTTCTCGTGTACCTTCATCTAGGTGTTTTAAGTATATCACTCTCTTGCAGTGACATCAAATTACGCTGTTGTAAATCTTGAATAACAAATTTTAACAATTCCACCGGTTTTCGTGCTTTCTTCATTTTAAAAGAAGCAGTGTATAACTGATGCTTTAATTTGTTTATTTCTTTTGTATTATGCCCTTGGCGCAATCGATCCTTTGTGGGCGAATTAAAAATCCTTTTTGGAGATATACTTGTGCAACGATCTTGATATTTTACTTCTACTTCCATATTACTATTTTCGTTTGTTCCAGTAGTTACTGAAGAAATAATATTAAATGTAATTTATCTTTAAATATATTTTTAAACATAATATAAATAGCGAATACAGTATTTTCTCGATATATATTCGCTCCTCGGGACCGGAGGCGAGTATACAGGATGGGGCAATAATTATTAGCACCTCAGATATCTCGGAAACTATAAGTTTCACAGAAATATTTGCTGAAATAAAATTGAACAGTACGAAGGAGACCATCCGGTGGCGATAATAATTTTTCTGCAGGTGGAGGTACTTCGAACATTTGAAGGTCACCTCCATTTTTTTAAATGGATCGGTATGTTTTTGCTTCCGTGTCATGATAGATGATCTGAAAACGAGTTCAACGACCTATTACATAAGGTCACTGAAGGTCACAGAAAGTGGAGAAAGGCGATAATACTTACGGTTTTGGTAGTAAATGAAACATACGTTCTTCATGAATCGCGTTGAGTTTTGTCGATGGGCTAAACGTCAGATTCAAAACAATGAGTTTTTTGTTAATACCGTCTTATTTACTGATGAAGCAACATTCACAAATCACGGGAATGTTAATTTGCATAACATGTATTTATGGGCAGCAGAAAATCCACATTGGCTGCGACAGGTTGAACATCAAAAACAATGGTCTGTGAATGTATGGTGCAGTATCATAGGTGATAAAATTGTTGGTCCTTATTTTATCAATGGAAATTTGAATGGCAACATCTGTGCTAATTTTATTAAGGATACATTGGGTCTTTTGCTACAAGAGTTACCTTTACTTACACAACAAACCATGTGGTATCAACATGATGGATGTCCAGCACATTATTTATTGATTGCGCGAAGGGAACTCGATGAAAAATTTCGAAATCGTTGAATTAGACGCGGCGGTCCAATATCGTGGCCAGCTCGTTCACCAGCCTTAACACCTCTAGATTTCTTTCTGTGCGGAACACTGAAAAAGAAAGTACACAAAGAAGTACCAACAGTAGCTGATATATGGGAGTTCTAAACCTTGGTGCTCGAGGGGGGTTGCGGGGCAGGGGGATCGGGGCCTCGTGCTTTTGCTGGCGATGGTTGCGGGGCTGGTGGGAGGGGGAAACCACGTACTATCGCGAACGATGGGAGGAGGGGAGGGGGAAACCACGTGCTATTGCGTACGATGGTGTGAGGGTGCAAGGGAGGGGGAAGCCTCGTGCTATTGCGAACGATGGGAGGAGGGGAGGGGGAGCTGCCACGCGCTACAGCGACCGATGGATGGATGCGGAGGTGCAGAGGAGAGGAGGGGGAACGTGATGCATCGTGCTATTGCGCGAGGTGGTTACGAAGAGCGAGCGTAAGGGTCCTATCTTATGTTTATTGTATACATCTCGGATTCGCCGCCGCCGCCGCTAATCGAGGTGTTTTAATAATCAAAGTTAATTTATGACGTCCGGAATGTCACGCGCCTTTCGAATATTTATCCCTCGCCGTATCACCCCACGGTCCGTTGCAAAGAGGAAGAGCGCAAGCATTTTCAGAATAGCCCGCCCTGTTTTTTCTAGCGCGTTGCTCCTTCTCTAACGCGTACGTTTTTAAGAAAAATGATGCAACGGATTAAAAATGCGTCGTTGCCAAGACGGTTACGAAGAGTGAGCGCCGTAAGGGCTATCTTATGTTTATTGTATACATCGAGGATTCGTCGCCGCTAATCGGAGCGCCTTAATAATCAAGTTAATATTTATCCCTCGCCGTATCACCCCATATCAATCACATAGAGGAAAGGCACAGGCATTCCGACCGAACGAATCGAGACGAAAAGATTGAATTAAACCGGTAAAATGTCGAAAGCACGCGTACCGTCATTGAAAAATTTTGCTTGGCCACACGTAATAAATTTATATTTGAACGATGCTTTTCATGGTCTAGAAAAAAGAACTGTTGAACATTTAATGTGGAACGACGATGTGAGTGAGGTAAAATTTTATCACACAAAACGGTTTAGTCACGTGATGGCGAAATGGCCAGCCTCCGCATCACCTCGTGAGATATTGAACTTAATTGAAGAAGGTGATTATCGAATAGTGTACGCGGAGTGAGAGCATACACGCCTGAGTTTCGGCAAAAGAGATTCGAAGAATTTCGCACCGTCCTTTTCTATTGCCAGCGGTCCTTTTCTGACGCGCGTACGAGCGCGGTCGGCGCGGCGGTCCTTTTCTAACCGCGTACGAGCGTGGCCGGCGGTCCTTGTCAGACGCGCGTACGAGCGCGGCCGGCGGTTCTTTTCTGACGCGTGTACGAGCGCGACAGTCCTTCTTTAGCGCGAACGCTCTTGCGACGAATTGCACAACGTGATGAAAGCGCGTGCAATGCGAAGAAAGTGCGTCATGCTCCTTAGTCGTCGTCGACGGAGATAACGCCTTTTCCGCGAATGTCGCGCCATCCTTTTCGTCGACAGAGATAACATCCTTTCCGTGAATGTCGCGTCGTCCTTTTCCAGCGTGCAGCGGTCCTTTTCTGACGCACGCGTTCTTACGAAATCTGATGCAACCTATTAAAAATGCGTCATATCCTTCGACGGCTTCGACGGCTTCGAGAAATTTCCGCGAGCACCCTTGCGACGAATTGCGTAGGAGCGCGCGATTCCGGATGGAATTAATAGACGATCTCCAGCGAGGAGCGGTCAATCGTGATCAGGATTTCGAGGCGAGAAACGGTCAATTGTTATAAGGTAGTTCGTACCTAAAGGATCAGTTATAAGGTAGTTCGTACCTAAAGGAGCAGTTATTACTCTAAAACGTGTTTTTTTTTGCACGCTCAAAGTGAATCATTTCATCGCAAAATGGATCTGTTCAAGAACGTATTGAAAACGTTGACGAAGATGTCAGCGTTACTTCGTACATCTGGAGAACACCGAAACTGGACAGAACAGTGCGACGAATGCTTGCGCCTTATGCATGAATATTTGCGCGGACAGAGACTATCGGTGGGGACGAGACAACGAATTATCTCCATTATCGCTCGAATTAAAACATTACGTGCCGTCGTGCGTGCGAAATTATCGCGAATAGGACACGGACTTGCGGGAAGATCGAGCGGACCGACGGTCGTTTGGGAAGACGTGGAATCGGCGTTTCGGAATCGTATTGCAACGGGAGTGGTGGTGAACTTGAAACATCTCGATCCTCAACGTTTCTTCAAAGACACTCGACGGCTGGTGCTTTCGCGTGTTACAGACGCAATCACTGAAGATTCCAGTGTGGCTGTTAATACGGTCCTGAACGCAGAGTTTTCAGTCAAGGGCGAAACCGATGTGAAGAGCTTCAATATGCGAATGGTATGCAAATGGCGTGGTGGAACCTCTGCTGGTGGCGATGGAGAAGTTCCAGGAACGATATAGCGGATGGACGCTCGTGAACGTTGAAAATCTAATGATAAACGTTAACAAATATAATCCGCTTCGCGCTGGATGTAACGTATCGCAACCGCGTCCTGTACAGACGAAGAAGGCGGTGGTAAACGTGCAGTGCAGCAACAGCGCATGCTTTCTGTGGGCCGTCGTTGCAAGTATTTATCCGGCATCTTCAAACGGGAACAGAATAACCTCGTACCCTCACTATTTGCGGATGCTTCGCACAGAAGACATCCAACTTCCCATGACTCTGAACCAAATCATGAAATTTGAAAACTACAACGACGTGTCTGTGAACGTGTACCAGTGGCTGGAGGGGAAATGCGTTCCTATTCACTTGACCACGTTGAAAAGGGGGAGGCACGCCAACTTGCTGCTGGTGCAGGATCCGCAGAACGTCTAGACGAATCATTTCACCTGTATACGCAATCTGTCCAGACTCGTTTCTGCGCAGGTTTCACGACACTCTCATCAAGTATTCATTTGTGATAGGTAAGTTTGAAATAGTTTTACTTCTACCAGTAACATACATGTGAAAAGTCATATCTAAAAGTTTATCGTTTCATCATTTCAGATGCTTACATTATTTTCATTCGGAGGAAAAACTGAAGGCACACAGGGTAGACTGCGCGCGATTAAACGATTGTGCCATCGAGCTTCCTTCCGCGGAGAACAAGTGGCTACGATTCAAGAATCACGGTCGCAAGGAACGCGTACCGTTCGTCGTGTACGCCGACTTTGAATGCCTGCTGGAAGACGTGGAGCAGCCGGAACCTCGAAGTGTTGAAAACCGTAGGTCGTACGTGTATCAGCATCACAGAGCGTTTAGCGTAGGGTACTACGTAAAGTGCGCATACGACGAATCTCTTTGCGCGTATCATGTACATCGCGACGACTCCGATTGCGTACAGTGGTTCGTGAAAGAGATGCGCAAATTGGCCAACACCGTAAATAAGATATTCACCACGATCATCCCTATAGAAACACTGTCTATCATACAACGCAATAGTTTCGCTCAGGCCACGGAATGTCACATTTGTGGAAAATCTTTTCTCCAATTCGATCAAAAAGCGATCACTGTCACGTAACCGGTAAATATTGAGGTGCGGCTCATTATATGTGCAATTTAAATTATCAGGATTCGTTCATGATACCTGTTGTATTTCAAAATCTATCGGGCTACGACGCGCATTTCATAATTAAAGAATTGGCAATCGCGTTCGAGGGAAAGGTAGATCTGCTCCCTATTAGAAAGGAAAAGTACATTTCTTTCACGAAACATATCAAGGGGACGGGCATCGACGAGAAGAAGGAAGTAAAATTCAGATTTATAAATTCTTTTAAATTTTTGACTGTGAGTCTCGATAAATTATCGTCCGATCTGGGCAAGGGGGACCTGACGATCCTGCGAAAGGAGTTTCCGAATTTGTCGGAGAATCAGTTCGATCTCCTGACCAGAAAAGGCGTCTTCCCGTACGATTACGTCACGACATACGATAAATTGAGTGAGACGAGATTGCCGCCCCGCGAAGCGTTCTATAATCGGTTGAACAACAGACACGTGTCAGAGTCAGATTACGCGCACGCGATAAACGTATGGGAGCGTTTTCGCGTCAAGACGTTGGGCGAGTACAGCGAATTGTACTTAAAGACCGACGTATTGTTGTTGAATTTTCGAACGCAGTGCATCGCGAGCTACGAGCTCGACCCGGCGTATTACTGTACACTGCCAGGATTCACGTGGGACGCGATGCTAAAGCACACAGGCATCGTGTTTGAACTTTTGACAGACGTGGACATGGTGATCTTCGTCGCACGCGGTATACGCGGTGGTCTGAGTCAGTGTTCTCATCGGTAGACATGCGCCAACAGCAAGTACTTGTCTGCGTACGATTCTTTGAAACCGTCGACGTACCTCATGTATTTCGACGTGAACAACCTGTATGGCTGGGCAATGTCGCAATGCATGCCGTACGAAGGATTTCGATGGATCGACGACACCGAGCCGGTAGCCAATTTCAACGTCAACTCCGTTCCAATCAACGGAGTCGAGGGTTACTTTCTGGAAGTGGACCTCGAGTATCCGACGAAACTGCACGATTCGCACGCAGATCTCCCGTTTTTTCCGGTACGTGAACAATCGACTGACGGTAAACAGATGAAACTACTCGCGACAGTACGAGATAAGGAACGATACGTAGTACATTAACGGTTGTTCGGGACAACTATGCTGATTGATATTATTTATGATTTGTACGATTGTATGATTCGCATCGTAGTGCAATAAAACGAGGAGCCCGCGGTTATAGGTCCCAACAGTAGTCGAGACCAAGCTTCGCGGCATTGTCGGGTGGACCGCGTAGCTCGACACCCGGGGGGTGAGGCGGGAGGTGGATTTTCGGCGTCCGTCGGCCTTTCCCGCGGATCCGAGTAGACGTGATCATTATCTCATTCTGAGAACACGTGCTTACCACTGACCTTTTCCGATCCCAGTGTCGATCCTTTATTACGAGACAGCTAAACTCCTCAAGTTTGAGGAATAGTTACAAACACCGGTACTTGCAGCAGTGCTTGCGCCACGGTTTACGCATACGAAAAATTCACCCCATCTTGGAATTCAAACAATCTCATTGGCTTCGCGACTACATCGAATTGAACACACGTTTTAGAACTCGCGCGACCAGTGATTTTCAGAAAACTTTGTATAAATTGATGAACAACGCGGTATTCGGCAAAACGATGGAGAACGTGAGAAACCGCGTAGATGTGAAATTGGTTACGAGCTAGGACGGTCGGTACGGCGCGGAAGCTCTGATCGCGAAACCAAATTTTCATAGCCGCGCGATTTTTTCGGAAAACGCGATCGCCGTTCAGTTGCGTAAATTGAAAGTTTTGTTCGATAAAGCCGATATACGTCGGTATGAGGGTGCTGGACGTGTCTAAAATATGCTTGTACGATTTCCACTACGAGTACATGCTCCCTAAATTTGGCGAACAATGCAAAATTCTTTACACCGATACAGACAGTTTGATTTACGAACTCGCGTGCGAGGACGCGTACGAGACTATGAAGCGTGACGTCGTCACCCGATTCGACACGAGCGATTATGAGGCGGATAACCCGTACGATATGCCGCGCGTAAACAAGAAGGTGCCCGGCCTCATGAAGGATGAAAACAACGGGGTCCCGATGACCGAGTTCGTCGGACTGAGAGCGAAAATGTACTCCGTTCGCGTATATAATAAGAAAGAGACGAAGAAAATTAAGGGTGTAAAAAAGAGCGTAGTCGCGAACGAAATTCAATTCGAAGACTACGTTCGTTGTTTGCGCGATCATTCGGAAAAACATGTAAGGCAAAATCTTATTCGCTCGAAATTACACGACGTCTATTCGATAAGCGAATCAAAACTCGCTCTCAGTCCGTACGACAACAAGAGATTCGTCTTACCCGACGGCGTTCAGACTCTTCCGTGGGGCCACTACCGAATTCCTGAGAACATGGAGATGGTGGGGGAGGATGAACATGTATAAAATTGTATATAGAAATGTATCTAGTATTGTCAATAGAAATGTAAAAAATTAAATGTATACAGTATGTGATGAGAAACTAGTAATAAGAAAAGAAAAAACATGTAAAATGTTTATTGATTATATAATAGTAGTACATATTTATCGTATACAAATCTATTATCGTATACAAATATATTCATAAAATGTCTTTCTCGTTGATCCACGAATTGCGCGACGAATCGAACCCCAACCACTTGACGAGCACTGTGTTTCCTTTCCGACGCAGGATTTTCTCAATCAAGTACACGTCCGGATTCGCGACCGCGTGCAGTTCGTGCTCCTAGAATCCTCCGGCAACGGGCTCGTTCGCCGAATCCCGAAGCAGGTAAGTCACAGGTTGCGTCGGTTGCACGGCGACGATGTCGAAAACTTCGGTCGACCAGTTGGGCGTGTATCCCTTCTCGAACACGGTTTTGAATTTGCTTACACGCACTTTGTCACCGAGTTTGAATTTGGCTCGTCGTCGGCGAACCGAAGAGCGAACGGCATCGCGCGCGGTAAACGGCAGCTGATTCGCATTGGCCGGAGTGACGTCGACGGGTCGCATGCCGATGCACAGTGGTCCAGAAACCCGGTTTTGCTGGCCAAAAGTCAATTTTTCAAGGTTAATAGATTTAAAAAATTTTTTTTTCTATAAACTGGTAACCCTTCAAAACTCTTAAATCCAGAATATTATTGATTTTAGATAATTCTGTAATGAGATACAGCGTTCTAAAGACAAAATCATAAAATTCAAAGTTCAATTAAACGTTTTAAATACCACTTATAGAATATCAGGAAACAAGTTATAATTATGGTTTTTTATATGTTAGTAGATGTACTTCAAGTTTTAAATGCCGTCATAAACAGTTTTAATCCATAAACAAATATTGCAAAGTTTATAACAATTTAAGCTTTGAAAAGGGTTTTAAAAAAATGCTTAAAAGTGCTAGACTTTGGACTTACTTTATATGAAAGTTTAAACAATTGTTAAAAAGAATATGCAAAGTTTAGCTGCTACCTCTTGCTACTTTTAACTCTATTTTAATTTTAATATAAGCGTCCGACGTATTTGGACGTTGCGTTTGGGACCTGAACCCACAGCGCCGCGCCGCCTAAACTCCTTCAATGTCTGTGGACCGTAACTGGGATGTTTTCTTAAAGGAAACCTTATCTCTTGTTAGTATTATGCATCGTAGACACTTAAGATTGGAATAGGTTTTCTCACTACGTCTTTCGCTTCATTAGATCAGTCTTTTCCGAAGCGAGCAGAGCGAAACATTCAGTGCAGTCCATAAACGTTTTCTATAGTGTTTCTGTTTTTCTATTATTTTATTTTATAGTGCGTTGTGTAATATTATTTATTTATTTAGTGTATTTATTTAGTGTATTTATTTAGTGCATAGTAACATTTTAAACATTTTAAACATTCTATATAAAAATGTCGAAAAGATTTTTAAGTATGTTTCATTTTTCTTAGTGTATCAGACAGCAGTGTTCATAAAGAGCTAATAATTTTAATTTTTTAGATGAGTATCGCTTTAAAATAATGACGATGCATTACGATAATGACGATGCATTATCTGTATTTAAACATCTAAATAACTTTGACTTAGACACGGAAGAAATATAGGTGAATATTACAATCTTTCTTTAAATCTTTATAAAAAATTCTGTTACTATTGTTATTTCTTTTTTTTTTCTATATGTTATATTTATTTAAAACATGGCATTAAGCATCTCAATGATACAGTTCTGTGAAAATGTTGAAAAACATTGATTTAAAAAATTTGTTAATTGCGGCCACAAAATACCACCCTTTATATCGCCATAATAACCCTACCGTCAAAAATTTTTACTTTTTAATGCCAGATTCGTTATCAGCGACCTCAAAAACCCCTAATTACCAAGTTTCAGAAAATTATGACGAAATTTTGAATTTTGGCCACAAAAACCAGGCTTCTGGACCACTGTGCGATGGTGCGATGCCGGCGGTGGTTGTAGTCTCGCAGGAGCATCGGCAGCATATTCAGCCAGCGGTACGACGCTTCCATAGAGAACCGTTTCCACATGTTGGTTTTCAGAGTGCGATTGAAACGTTCGACTATCCGACGCCTTCATCACGCTATAGGTGGAGTAATGGTTGATGTTATGTCGTTTCATGCATCGTTGGAACTCGGTGTTGTAAAATTCCTTACCCATGTCGGTCTGCAGATTTCGCGGGCAGCGCCCGTTCTCCCGCAGTACTGACGAGAAGGCTTTAGTAACGTCGCTCGCACTCTTGGTCTTCAAAGGTACAGCCTAAGCGTACTTGCTGAACGCGTCGATGATCGTGAGAATGTAATGGTAGCCGCGATTGTATCTCACATACGCACGCATCTCTACCAAATCCGTCTGCCAGAGATAATCGTAGCCGCGAATCGCGACGCGTCTCCGCGGAAAGTTCCGTCTCGCGGGAGCGTGCAATTCGTCCACCAGTCATTGCTTCTCCGCACTCATTATTTCGCGTTCGATTCTTTCGTCGCGAGAGGGAACAAAGAAAGCAATTGCATAAACATTTGCAACGCTTGAATGCAGCAATTCGCGCACGTTGATTCTTGTTCGTCTTCTTCTTCTTCTTCGTCTTCACCGCGATGTCGTGTCATAATTAGGTGATGCTTCTGGAGGTTCTCCGCCAAATGTCACATCTTCTTCTCAACGATCGGATTTATCCTACCTTCCAGCGAGGCCGTGTGCACGTCCATAGTAGTTTGTATCGCGCGTTTCATTCTCTCCTCCAGTTCGATTCGCTCGCGTTCGTCGTCGTAGCGCAGAATCGTCGTGATCACGTCGATCGTGTTCATTAAACGATCCTCCAGCTCCGATACGTTACGCATTATTTCGTCGAAAACCATCTTAACGTGTTGCTCGCACTCACGATTTCGATCGTTTACGAAGGCCGCGATCGCCGCGTCGGTATCCGCCATCGGATACGCCACGTGATGTATTTTGTGGTCTCCCGCGTCGAAAGCGTTCCCCTCGCGAAACAGCGCAATCGCGCGAACGTATTTCGCAACGTGCAGGTTTATCTTCAATCGCGGATCCTCGTGAGATGCGTAAAGAGCACGCGTTCGCAAGGATGCACCAAACTTATTGATCGACATCTCGCCGACAACTGAGACGAACGGTGCGAAACCGTTCAGTTTACAACAAGTCCGGCTTCGCGAAACTCCTCCACGATGGATACGATCTCGTTGTCGTGGTCTGTATGACCCGCGGCTTGCGACGCCACGAGCAATCGCAACCTACCGACCAATTCGTTCGGATCGTCCCAGTACACGTAATCGATGGCATTGTTGGTGACGGTCATTTCATCGACGCGAGGTAAACCACTGCCTTCGCGCAGTCTGCTTATCACAGGTAAGATGATGTTCTTGTACTTGTATCCCCGGTTCTCCAACACGGCTCCGCTCGCAGCATGGTCGCGTCTGTGCGCGTTCGTTTTCAGCAAAATCTTCCTATAGGTTTGCAAATCGTCGCTCGTGTATATTTCGTCGTCCGGTATTCGCTTGAATAGCAACTCGTACAGACCCGGTGTACCCTTGTACGTTACGTCACCCACGATGATGTCGTCTTTGTCGTTTTCGCCGAACGTCGAATCGCCGAGAATGAGTTGGCCGCCACCGCTGGAGGCATCGGGTACCATGTACACACCTTACACGTTGTCCGTTTGTCTTTGGGTATCAGTGCAGAACAGTAGCAAATAGTCTCGCACCAATGGACGGAGATTATTTCACGGATAATATGTGGACAGCGTGCGCCACATGTCACCCGCACCGCGATCCGCATCATCGTCGACGGCTTCTTCTTGCCCAGGCAACGGCGTCGTCGTCGCGCGTCTTCGTTTCCCGAGCAGAACGATGGGCGTCTGTTGTCGTCTCTTCTTCTTCGGCGTCGGTTCGAGCGGAGAAATCAGCGGCAGCGGCGGCGGCGGCGGTGGCGGTGACAACGGCGAAGATGACAACGGTGGTGGCGGCGACGGCGACGGCGACAAAGGCGGTGATGCGTACAACAACGCCGGAGACGGCGAACGCGGCTGCTGCTTCGTGGTAAACGTGCTGCTGCTCTCGACCAGTCGTTTCAGCGGCTCGACGATCGGACGCGTTCGTTTCTCCAATGCCGCTTTCTCAGTCACCTTGCCCACCTTCAAGGCCGCGTATTTTTTACGTATAGCCTCGCTGGTTTTGGCGATTTGTCGTTTCGTCTCAACGTCTCGTTTCTGCTTCGCGCGTTTACTGCGACTCTTGGTGGCGGCGGAGACGCCGGGAACTGTTACAGGCACTGCGGCTGCACTCTCCTCGTGCTCCTGCATCTCGTGTACGATGTGCTCGGGAAAACGTCTCGCGATCTAATGACCGCATTAACGTACTACGAACTCGTTAAATCCTCGTCGATAGCGACCCTCGTACATGGGACTATCCTTGTCTATGACCGCGAAATCGTATCGGCGTTGCCAACATTTCGCGCAAAATTCGTTAAACTCGTCGACCGTCATGTCCGGGTTCACGTGATCGTCGTACACGTGACGCAGGTTCTTGCGATCCTGCTTGACCAGTACGAAAAAGTTCACGTTGTCGCGAATCAAATGTTTCGGTATCCTTGCGTACGATTGACACAGGTAAAAACAGTCCACGTCGGTGTGACGACCCATGGAGAAGTACTCGCGAATCGCTTGTTGCTTCTCGCACGCCACGTCGTCGAACACGAAAATCGAATTGGGACGAACCGACGCCGATGAAACGACCTCGTCGTTGTCTGAGCAGAGAAAATAGCCGATCCCGTCCACCGACGACAACAATTCCTCTAAATAGTGATACTTTGGCTGCTGCAAAGACTTGGAGTACACGTACACATTCTCGAATCGCAGACCGTTCGGGCTCTCCAGCATGCTTAGCAATATGTTGATCTTTCCGCATCCGGACGGAACGCATATCACGCATCGCACACTCTCCGGTAACAACGACCCATGTTTTCGCGGAGATTGACTGTTGACGTCGCCGAGTCCTTCGAACATTCTGTGCGCCGCGACGCGAATTCCGTTTCCTCGGAGTCGCGCGAATCGCATCGCACGTTCGTCTATCGTACACGAAATCAATGGGTGACTCGCGACTTCTCGCTACTATTTATACCCTTGACTCGCGATACAGCGCTCATTCGCGAAATGTTTTTCTCGCGGAGCGATAGTACTTACGCGACTGCTGCAACGGAGGAGGAGCGCGAATTTTCGAAACACTTGCCAAAGAGCTTGCTTTTGCGATACTTCGCCAGGGACGTGCATCGCGTGTGGAACACTTTGACGGATTCCGTGAAACGCGATCCTGACGTACAAGCTTGCAGACGCTGTCTACGACATTACAATCGTCCCGATCAGAGGGATCATATAGACGGACCACCACCTATGATCAAGGACTGTGACGAATGTACGCGAGAACGAAGGAACGAAGCGGAGCGGGTCTAGTTAACGGTCTGATAAATCGGTTACCGTTCGAATTACACGTGCCGGGCTATCAGTTTTGCGGGCCGGGGACGCGATTGGAGGAACGCTTGGCTCGCGGTGATCGGGGTGTGAATCCTTTGGACGCTGCCTGTCGAGAGCACGATATCGCCTATACGCAGCATACGGACTTGGAGGAAAGACACGCGGCGGACCGTGTGCTGGGTGACAGAGCGAAGGAACGAGTGTTCGCGAGAGACGCGAGTCTGGGCGAGAAAGCTGCGGCTGCGGCTATACGGGGAGCAATGAGAGCAAAGACGAAGCTCGGCATGGGACTAAAGGGAAGACGAAGAAACACAAAGGTTGTCAAATCGAAGGGAAGAAAAGTACAAAAGTGAAAATTACGAAAACAGCGAAAACAACGCGTGCTTCCGGTCGCGAAACGCGGTGGGTTTCTGCCGGCGCTCTTGCTGCCCGTTCTGTCGGCCGTGGATGCGCTGGCCGGCAGAGTAGCAGGCATAGCCAAGGCTGTCAACGATGCGAAAGCCGCGCGAAAACAGCTAGAGGAAACGTTGCGTCATCATCGCGCTATGGAAGAAGAAGCGCGACGTCGCAGCGGTGGTGGTTGTGCAGGGGCAGGGACTGTATCTCGCACCGTACAAGCGCAGCGGCGCCGGGGTAGGAAAACGACAACGAAAACGAAACCACTGACCAATCTGCAACTCGAACGCATATGTCGAAACATACCATTTTTCCGCGGGGTGTTTATGCGCGACACGCTGCCTTCGCGTACGTAAAACGCGGTCGTCGCGTAAAGTATTTCGATCGATAGTTTTGGAAACTTGCGTCCGCCTCTAGAGTTGCGTCGCTATTTCGGCGCGGACGCGACGATTAAGTACAATCACGACCGCTTTCAACGTTTCGACGAATCGAATTGCGGACCCTTGTGCGTGAAATTTCTTCGACGGAACGTGTACTAATAAATATTCGTACCGCTGCCCATTTCGCGGCACTCGCCGACATGTCGTTGACGCTTACGTTAACGGGCCGCGGCAGCGTGCTCACGGTCAATTACTTTCCGCCGATAGATTTAAGCGACGGCGAGTACGAACTCGGACTTACCGATTTAGAGACGTTTCATACGATTCCGGACGTCGACTCTAGCAACAACAAATTCTACTTTGACGGCGCGGATGAAGCGATTACGATTCCCGAAGGCTCTTACGAGCGGGATGCTATCGACAAGTACTTGAGGCGCGAGCTATCGAAGCGTCGATCTCGCGAACACTGGGTGGACGACGACGCCTCCGACGATCGCAAATATCCTCTGGTATCGCGCGCAAACAACAACACTATGAAGAGTGAATTGTACTACGCGTTTCGCGTAAATTTTGCGCTACCGAACAGCATAGGATCGTTGCTAGGCTTCTCCCCCACTCGGATCTTATCGCCCCACGCGTGGCACGAATCCGACGTACCTTTAAACATTACAAACATCAATGTGCTCCGGGTAGAGTGTAACGTGACCGCGGGCGCGTACAGCAACCACAAGCCGGTACACGCAATACACGAATTTTCGATTCAGGTACCACCAGGATATAAAATCTCGGAAATGCCACAGCACGTCATTTACTTGCCGATCGTCGCGCGGAGCATACACGACCTGACGATAAGAATAGTCGATCAGGAGGATCGTCTCGTAGATTTCCGCGGGGAAGAAGTAACCGTCCGACTGCACGTTCAACGTCGTCGATAATTATAAATTGCTATGCTGATAGTCGCTCAAACGCGCAACATCTCGTTGCCGTTTTTTCCTCGCACCGCGACAACCAACAAACCGGGAAGGAAGCTAAACCTTGTGAGAAAGCATCTAAGTCCGCGTAACGCGCACTTTCTTCGATCATTGGGATTAATTGTGTCCCCCTTGAATCACCGATAACGCAATGACAAATATTTTGGACGTTACGGCCTCGCCGGTCTTCGACGACCGTATCGCGAAGATCGAGTTACATGCTTATAATCCGTACGCGAACACGACCTTAGGCAACAGCGATGAGATACGAATACCCATACAACAACAGGATCTGTACACGCTGCCGTGTGATAGTTTTCTGTACATCGAAGGTCGAGTCTTGCATCCCGCGGAAACGAAAACCGAAGGATCGTCCTCGACCGCCACCGCCGTTCTAGATAACAATTGCATCGCTTTCATGTTCGACGAAATTCGCTATGAGATCGACGGTGTGGAAATCGATCGTTGTCGAAATCCTGGCGTAACTACCGCGCTAAAGAATTACGCGTCCCTGTCCGCCGAGAGGAGCAAGACGTTGGCTAACGCAGGATGGGACTACAACATCGACTACGCGACAAACCCGTTCCATACGACCTCATTCAACTATTGCGTGCCTCTGAACGCGTTACTCGGATTTTGCGAAGACTACCGACGAATCGTCTTGAACGCGCGTCACGAGTTGATTTTGATTCGCGCGCGACTCGATTTGAACGCGTTGCATGGACGCGCCGGGACTGCGAAACCGACGCTCGAATTGCATAAAGTACAATGGCGAATGCCTTACGTCACATTAGAGGAGATGAATAAATTGCACATGCTACGGATTCTCGAGAGCGGCAGACTGATCACCATGAGTTTTCGTTCGTGGGATCTGTACGAGTACCCGCTGTTGCAGTCGACAACGAAACACACGTGGACCGTGAAAGCATCGTCGCAGGCGGAGAAGCCGCGCTACATCATATTCGCCATGTAAACTAATCGAAAGAACAATATCGATAAGAGCGCGAGCACATTCGATACGTGCAAACTCGCGAACGTTCGACTCTATCTCAATTCCGAGACGTATCCGTACGACGGCCTCAACCTGGATTTTAACAAGAACAAGTACGCGTTGCTGTACGACATGTACGCGAAATTCCGAAAATCGTATTATGGTTACGGCGAACCGCTGTTGAACGCGATGCAGTTCCTACAATTAGCGGCGATTGCCATCATCGACTGTTCCCGCGAAACGAGTCTGTAAAGAGTGCGACGGTGGACGTTCGAATCGATTTCGAGTGCAGAGACAACGTACCGGCTAACACCACCGCTTACTGTTTGATTCTGCACGATCGCGTCATCGAGTACAGCCCGTTGACGAATATCGTCCGCAGACTCACCTAGAAAAACCCTAGCTCCGCAACCTCGTCGATCATTTCGCCGGGAATTGACAAAGCGAAAACATGCTGGCGCAACGCATAGCTATCGTGGACCTGCAAGGATTTAAAACGGGCGCAAAGGTATTCGTCGTGATAGAGGTGGCTGTTCTTGTGAATGGAATCGAACTTTCGCACTGGATCTTTCGACCACCGCACCCCTGGTATCGGTTGACAGCAGCTGAAAAGCGTCGAGAGATCTGGCTCGCCAAGAATCATCACAGCTTCCACTGGTCCGAGGGCTCCGTATCCTACGATAAACTGCGACCGCTGCTGAAATCTGTACTCGCTCGCGCCGATTTAATAGTAGTCAAAGGACTCGCGAAGAAGCGATGGCTGCTAGACCTCGTGGAAGTAGACTCCATCGACATCGGTACCGAACTCGAACGCGATGACTACAAGGATATCTCTGACACCAGCGACGACAACAACGCAGACAGCGCCACCAGTGACGACAACGATTTTGAAATTTTATTCACCAACGACGTCAACAACGGCTGCGAACACAGAATTCCAAAACTAAATCTAATGTCGCGTGAGAACGCGTATCGTTGTACGCTGCACGACGGCGCATGCGCC
This sequence comes from Perdita meconis, assembly GCA_030770465.2. Lineage (NCBI taxonomy): Eukaryota > Metazoa > Arthropoda > Insecta > Hymenoptera > Andrenidae > Perdita > Perdita meconis. The sequence goes on from JASKOS020000019.1 coordinate 1,814,811, forward strand.
ATGGAAAACGTTTTTAAAATTCGTAATTTTTTGAAAGAAGGAAACTATAATTTAATGTATACATCCAACTACATGTATTTAAGAGAAATAAAACTATACGATTATTAAAACATGAAACAATTTTGCAATCTAATCCTATACTTAACTGTACACATATTCATCTACATAAAGGTTTATAAAACACATACATATAAACTTATTAATATTTATTGTATTTATTCGCTTCTTGTACAATGAGATGTAATCCCAATGCTAATAATTCACAGTCTACGAGCGAATGCTGTTCGAATTCTTCACTCGTTGAAATAATGATTGCGGAATCGACGTGGGGCGAGGCAGCGGTTCGCAAAACGTTTGCAAAGGAAGCGAATTTACTGGTTACAAGGTGTAGATTTTCAGACAGCCAGGAGTACATGTGATTCACGCAATATTCATACTAAAATAATTTTCTCGCGGTTTCTCCCATCATGTAAATTTGCACGGTGGAATCGGTAATTTTCATAATTTTATTATCACGCAACCGCGGGAAATGTAGTGTTAGATGATCTACGTGGAGTGGTACCTCCCCGTCGTAGTCGTTGCGGAATCGTTGCAGAATGTTGGTTTTTTGATCAACGAGCGTTTTCCACGTCGACATGGCGAAGCAGATTTCGTTGCCAGGGGTGTGCGAGATCCCGGTCGGTACAGGAATTTTTCGCGAGATAGGGACGGAATCCCGAGAATTTCGGAATCCCGAAAATATCCGGGATTCCCGCGAATTTTCGGGATCCCGAAACCATTCGGGATCCCCGAGAATTTCGAAATCCCGAAAATGTTCGGGATTCCCTAAATTGTTCGGGATTCCCGAAAATATCTGTGATACCCGACATTTTGAAGTTCCTTCATATTTCCAATAATTACGAGAATCCGAAAGCTATTGTGTTCTCGAAGATTACATATCTTCTTATCTTATTAGTCGGGAAAATTTTCAAGAATAGCGACACTTTCGGGAATCCCAGATATTCTTGTATATCCCGTACATTTTCGGGAATCCCGAACATTTTTGGGAACCCGTATATTCTCGGGAATCCCGAATCTTCGCGGGATCCCGTATATTCTCGGGAATCCGGGATATTTTACGGGAATCCCGAATATTTTCGGGAATGGTGTGGGGACGGGGAATCGGGACGGGGTGTTTCTGCACCAAAATGAAAAGGAGTGAAATACGTATTTGAACGGGAAAAAAAATATAACGCGAAGGTTTAATAAAACAACGCTAAATAGATACTCACTCGTTGCGCAGTTTCTTCTTATTATTTGAATTATCTTTGAAAAAGTTACAGCTGCGTTTTTCCATTGTTTTCGATGAAACCATCCTCTCTGAGCGCGCAAACAAACACTCGTAAATGTTTTTGAAATAATACGGACTGTAATAAAAGTCACGAACTGTCTTGTATCGATGTTGTCTCGCACTCGTTCACGCAGAAACTACATTTCTGGTTGCATCAGATTTCGTAAGAACGCGTGCGTCAGAAAGGGACCGCTGCACGCTGGAAAAGGACGGCGCGACATTCGCGGAAAAGGCGTTATCTCCGTCGACGACGACTAAGGGGCATGACGCACTTTCTTCGCGTTGCACGCGCTTTCATCACGTTGTGCAATTCGTCGCAAGAGCGTTCGCGCTAGAGAAGGACTGTCGCGCTCGTACACGCGTCAGAAAAGAACCGCCGGCCGCGCTCGTACGCGCGTCTGACAAGGACCGCCGGCCATGCTCGTACGCGGTTAGAAAAGGACCGCCGCGCCGGCCGCGCTCGTACGCGCGTCAGAAAAGGACCGCTGGCGATAGAAAAGGACGGTGCGAAATTCGGGGCCCCTCTCCCCACCCATGCCGCGGAATCATCGCGCACAATAGCGCAATGTACCTCCCCTCACACCACTTCACCCCCTCACCCACCTCGTGGTATTGCGCGAGCAGAAGTCCCCCTTACCCCGCTTCACCCCTTTGCCCAAAAGAGTGGCAGTCCCCTCCTCCTTCACCGCTTCACCCCCACGCCGTAAAGCGCTGCAGTCCTCTCCCCTACACCCCCTCCCCCTTACCCGCGCGCCCCTCGCCTACATTTGATCCAGAACCGGCATACTATAGCTACTCACGTGAAATGATGACGTTGTGCATTCTGGGGATCCTGGATCAGGAGCAAGTTGGCGTGCTTCTCCCTTTTCAACGATGTCAAGTGGATCGGCACGCACTTTTCCCCTCCTGCCACTGGTACACTTTCACCGAAATCTCGTTGAGGTCCTTGAATTTCTTTAGCTGGTCCAAGGTCATCGGAAGTTTCACGCAGTCGGTGCGAAGCACCCTCGAATAATGAGGGTACGAGGAGCTCCTGCTTGCGTGTTCGGAAACGGGGTAGAGGCTCGCGACGACGGACCATAGAAAACATGTATCGTCGTTGCACTGCACGTTTATCACCGCTCTTTTCGTTTGCACGGCGCGCGGCAGCGGAACGTTGCATCCTGCGTGAATGGGATTATGTTTATTAATGTTTATCATTAAATTTTCCACATTCACGAGCGTCCATCCGCTATCGCGTTCCTGAAACTCCTCCATTGCCACTAGGAGGGGTTGCACTACACGATTCGCGAACACTCGCGTAAATTCGACGCGATAAACAGTACGTGGTCTTGCGTGGCGAAACTCTTCACGTCGGTCTTGTCCTTTAGTGCAAATTCCGCGTTCAGCACTGTGTTCACAGCGACACTTGAGTAATCGGTGATTGCAGCTGTAACGCGCGATAACACTATCCTGCGAGCGTCTTTGAAAAAGCGGTGCGGATGGAGATGCTTCAAGTTTATCACAGCACCCGTCACGACGCGTTTCTCAAACGCCGATTGGACGTCTTCCCAGACGACGGACGGTCCGCTCGATTGTCCCACAATTCCGTGGCCCACTCGCGAAAATTTCGCACGCACAACGGCACGCAATGTTTTGATTCGCGCAATGAGTGCGGTAATTTGCTGCCTCGTACCGACTGGCAATCCTTGTTTCCGCAAATAGTCACTTGCGATGCACAAATTTTCGTCGCACTGCTCCGTCCAGTCCCGGTATTCCGTGGATGTGCGTAACAACGCTGACATCCTCGTCAACGTTTTGAAAATGTTTTTGAAAAGATCCATTTTTGTTGTGGAACGATTCATTATGATTTCACGAAAAACACCGGCACAACAACAATCGCACCAACAGGTACGTGTTACCCCGCTACGGTGTACTCGCGTGAATGAACTCCGAAGCGAACGCCTTGAAATTCGGATCGTAATTGACCGCTCCGCGCCACAGTGGGACATTCTCGCCGAAAAACCGGACTAAACCCCATTTAAACGAGTGGAGTTATTGTTGCTTGCTCGCTACACTCGCTCGCGAGTAGTGATGCCTATAGCTATTCATGTTTATTTTGTGTGTGATCCTTTACGGGCCACGCAAAGAACTTCCCGATTTGTGAGTTGTAATTTATTATTACCATTATTAATTGTCACTAATTAGAAAATTATTCGTATTCGGAGAAATTTAATAGTTTTCTACTTATCAACATTGTTGCTATATGACGTCGCATTAAACGAACATCTATATATATAGGGAGGGTGTCCCATTTTAATCCACCACTACGGACAACTTAAGAAATATGTATTGGATCAAAAAACATCCCGAATAAAAGTTTGATGGTTTGGAGGGGGACATCTGACCCTGTTAAAAAATTTCATCCCTACCCCCCTGGGGTATAAACAAAATGTTTGAAATAAAACCTACATATTTTGTGGCGTGGAATCCGAATCTGCAATAAAAAGTAGGTGGTCCTATTTAAAATTTTAAAGTAACCCCCCTCCAGGGGGGTAGGGGTGAAATTGTTTGACAGGATCAGATGTCCCCCTCCAAACCATCAAACTTTTGTTCGGGATGTTTTTTGATCCGATGCATATTTCTTAAGTTAGCCGTGGTGGCGGATTAAAATGGGACACCCTGTATATATACATATATATATATGTGTGTGTCTGTGTGTGTTATATAAATATAATGATAGTAATAATATATGTATATATATTATTTCAGTTTAGTTATTCTCTCATAAATTTATATTCTCCCATTTAGATTGCGTTATTCTGTTAGGTTTTCTTAAAAAAACTAAAAAACTACTGGACCGAATTAGAACAAAATCTATTCAGCTCTATAAGTTACACTGATACACATCGGTTGCATCATCGACCATTTTGATCTCACTATTAGTTTTTTAGAAAACGTTAACGAAAAATTTGATCACATACGTACGTACGTACATACGCGCGCGCACACACACACACACACACACACACACACGAACAATTTGTTAAAAATAGCCTAAAATTACTCCAATGACCTTGAAACATGGAGATCTGCTAAAAAATCGATTTTCCATTTTAGGGGCAAATACAATAACTTCCTTATAAATCGGGAAGTTAAAAAAATTTTGTGTAAATCACAAAATATCTATTGGCCGAGGTAGCTGAATGTATCACGACCAATCATATATGAATATTTGTTTTCTTATTTTTGCACGCATTAAGCAGTTTATTTCATCCAAAGTTTAGAGATTTTATAGCACGTTCTTCTTTCTTTATCACGCTCTGAAATATCGTTCACATAATAACGATTTTTACATGGTTTAAGAATATTGTGTATAGTCCTATGTTATGTAAGCTTTCTAAGGGTGCGTATACACTTGAGGACAAACACGAACGAGGCAGCGCCGAGGCCGAACAGAACACCGCATGATGGACAATTGCGACTTTTGGATAGGCGAGTACGAATCGAGCCGAGCAATCAACAAACACGTTGTTAGGCACAAACTCGCGATCCGCGGTCGCGAAGCTAGCCGCTTCTAGATTCTAGAATATTCTTTTACTCGAAATAATTTTGTCAATGTTTCGCGAAGCTAGCTGCTTCTAGAATCGAGGCTGAGCTCGCCGCGATCCACAATAGTTGCGTCGGTCCGAGGCTGAGCGGCGAACGAGCCAAATGTCTTCAAACGACGTTTACATGCACCGCGAGTCCTTTTTTTAAAATCGATAACGTTCTGTATCAGTTGAAATCTGAGTAGCGAACGGCCCGAAACTGGCTGAGGCAAGTTCGAGCACGCTCCGCATACCTCGAAACGATGCCCCCACTCCCATTTTATACTGCCTCGCCGCTGCCTAGTTCGTGTTCGTGCTCAAGTGTATACGCACCCTAAGAAGATATATGCCACATTTTCAGACAAGTTTTGTTTATTTATCCTATACAGGGTGTTTGGAATAGTATAGGCAAGCTTTGGAGGGGTGATAGATCACGTAAAAACAAACAAAAAACTTCTATATGACTTGGGTCCAAAACTCAACCATTTTTGAAAAAAACTTTCATAAACATTTAAGCTATAAACCGCTATAATTCAAAATAGGAACGTTTTTCGTAAGCAATTTCTTCGCTAAAATAAAGACTACGATCTTGTTAATCCAATAAGTGCAGTAACTGTGATATTGTTACCTCGTATCGCAAAAAAATAGTATTTTTCTAACCCCCTAAATTACCCTTTAAAATCGCAATAATTTAAGGGGTTAGAAAAATATTATTTTTTCGCGGTACAAGGTAACAATATCACAGTTACTGTACTTATTGGATTAACAAGATCGTAATCTTTATTTTAGCGAAGAAATTGCTTACGAAAAACATTCCTATTTTGAATTATAGCGGTTTATAGCTTAAATGTTTATGAAAGTTTTTTTCAAAAATGGTTGAGTTTTGGACCCAAGTCATATAGAAGTTTTTTGTTTGTTTTTACGTGATCTATCACCCCTCCAAAGCTTGCCTATACTATCCCAAACACCCTGTATATTTCTACAGTTATTAATAGTTATAGTTGATCGATAATTTAGTTATTTTCTTTACGATAATAAGATTTCATTGACGATTTTATTAGGGTGCTGAGTGAGATCCGATGTTCTGTCTGGTGTCATTACATTCGGTAAAGATTCGCGATCACAATGCAAAAAGATTTGGTTCCGAATTCGTCCGAATTTAGGTTTTACGGCAAATTTAGATAAGAGCGACAACCGGGAGTTGCGGCATTTGTCGTACGCTCGTTGGTTCGTCTTCGCCGCGTTGCGTTGGAACTCTGTGAACTGCCTACATTGTATTTATTAGAGATGGTTATACTATGTTTAAAATAATCCTTCGGCAGAGTTCTTTCCTTTTAGCTTACATGCAGTTGAAACAGTGCCATCGGAGACTGCAGAACGAAATATTCGACACGTCCTGATATATTATATTTTAGTTTTTCTTACGTTTCATTTAGTTTAAGTTCTGTTTTGTATATTTTATATTTAGTGTATATATATATATTTTTTTAACTTCCCGATTTATAGGGAAGTTATTGTATTTGCCCCTAAAATGGAAGATCGATTTTTTAACACATCTCCATGTTTCAAGGTCATTGGAGTAATTTTAGGCTATTTTTAACAAATTGTTCGTGTGTGTGTGTGTGTGTGTGTGCGTATGTACGTACGTACGTATGTGATCAAATTTTTCGTTAACGTTTTCTAAAAAACTAATAGTCAGATCAAAATGGTCGATGATGCAATCGATGTGTATCAATGTAACTTAGAGCTGAATAGATTTTGTTCTAATTCGGTCCAGTAGTTTTTTAGTTTTTTTAAGAAAACCTAACAGAATAACGCAATCTAAATGGGAGAATATAAATTTATGAGAGAATAACTAAACTGAAATAATATATATACATACATTATTACTATTATTATATTTATATAACACACACACACACACACACACACACACACACACATATATATGCATATATACAGGGTGTCCCATTTTAATCCGCCACCACGGCTAACTTAAGAAATATGCATCGGATTAAAAAACATCCCGAACAAAAGTTTGATGGTTTGGAGGGGGACATCTGATCCTGTCAAAAAAATTTCACCCCTACCCCCCTGGAGGGGGGGTTACTTTAAAATTTTAAATAGGACCACCTACTTTTTATTGCAGATTCGGATTCCACGCCACAAAATATGTAGGTTTTATTTCAAACATTTTTTTTTCATTCGCGATAGGTGGCGCTGTAATCGCGAAATTTTGATTTTTCGCCTATATACATATATTACAATATATAATTATAATGATATAATTGTGATAAATACATATATATGAGTATATTTATACACGTATATATATATATATATATATATATATATATATATATATATATATATATATATATATATATTGAAAACAAATGAATATACATAATATCCATATACACAGCACACACATACATACATATATACCCCAGGGGGGTAGGGATGAAATTTTTTAACAGGGTCAGATGTCCCCCTCCAAACCATCAAACTTTTATTCGGGATGTTTTTTGATCCAATGCATATTTCTTAAGTTGTCCGTAGTGGCGGATTAAAATGGGACACTCTCCCTATATATATAGATGTTCGTTTAATGCGACGTCATATAGCAACAATGTTGATAAGTAGAAAACTATTAAATTTCTCCGAATACGAATAATTTTCTAATTAGTGACAATTAATAATGGTAATAATAAATTACAACTCGCAAATCGGGAAGTTCGTTGCGTGGCCCGTAAAGGGTCACACACAAAATAAACATGAATAGCTACAGGCATCACTACTCGTGAGCGAGTGTAGCGAGCGAGCTACAATAACTTCACTCGCGAGCTCGCGAAGCGAGCGAGCAACACGGACTCCACTCGCGAGCTCGCGAAGCGAGCGAGCAACACGGACTAGCTAGTTTTGCGTCTATTAAGTTGAGAAATTAAGTTTATTAGTCAAGTTTATTACATCTAAGTGCTATTTCAACAGTTCTAGTGCATTTCATTTTACTTGATAAGTATACTTAAACATTAGTCTCGTGAGTTTGGTGCTTTCCACTTTTGTTATTCAAAGGCTCATTTTTCAATGAAAATAGGTATATATACATATAGATATCACTATGTCAGAAAATCTTTTGATGCAAACTGCGGGCACATCAGGCATTAGAGTGATAACGCGACAACAATTATTTAACATAATGCGGTACCGCAAAGATGAAAATATAACTAAAAGATTAGAATACCTTGAAGAATTTTTATTACAACAATATAATTACACAGAAGAAGAGCGTCATGTCATTAAGCGTAAAATTGCATATGTAAAATCAGATTTTAGACGGAAATGGGTGTCTGCATGTTATAAAGAAGATCTTTTCATAACGAAAAATAAAAAGTGGCTTCAAGGAACAATAGAATTCCTATACCAAAATCTCAAGGTGGACGACCAGTGAAATTCTTTACAGATTTGTGTGAACGCAGTAAGCGAAGAAAGACAGGAACACTTCGAGAAAATAATAGTACTGAGGAATTAGCGTTTGCAACTCAAGCGAAATTTACATCTTCTGGCCTGGTGGATGCTTCGGTTGTACTAAAAGCTGTTACGAAGTCTCCTTGCGCATTGAAGTTTAGGAAAATATATTCCAGTGAAGTACAAAAAAGACGACGACAACTATCCCATTTAGAAGCACTGTCATTAATTGTTGAAGCGATAAAAAGCGTGATAAAAAGCTGTTTCCTAGCTACAATGCAATTCGGAAATCTAAAAAGAATTGCTATCCGATTCGTAGTTCATATACTATAACTGAAACTTCTGCGGTAAATTTACAAGATTTGTTAAATCACACAGCTACCCGCTTATTACAATCGGAAAGAATAGCAAATAATTTAAATAAAAATGAGTCCAATTCATTACAACTAATAGACAAATAGGGTTGTGATGGGTCGCAACAAAAACCATTTAAACAAAAGTTTTCAAATAACGATGCTTCAGATTGCCATATTTTTCAAAGTTCTTTTGTGCCATTACGATTAATATCTTCTACAGACAAAACATTAATCTGACAAAATCCGACTCCTTCTTCCCCCCGATATTGTCGACCAATTGTCGACCGTATCAGATTTATAAAGGAATCTCTAGATGTAATTAACGAAGAGGTAAATTACATCCAAACGAAAATAAATAATTTACAAGAAACAAAAATTGAAGGGAACAGAACCATATCCATTAAGCACACTTTAGTATTTACCATGATCGACGGTAAAGTGTGTAATGCTGTTACAAATACAAGATCCACCATGAAATGTTTTACATGTGGTGCAACATCAAAAGATTTTAATAATGTAACCGAATTAAGAGAAGTGGATCAAACCTCTTTCGAATTTGGGTTATCTATTTTGCATGCTCGAATAAGGTTATTTGAAAATGTTTTACACTTATCCTATAAGTTACCAATAAAAAAATGGCAAGTAAAAACTCAGGAGAAGAAAAATATAGTACAAGAAAGGAAGCAAAACATACAAAAAGAGTTTAAAAGCAAAATGGGTATTATTGTAGACGTACCAAAACCTGGATATGGAAATTCAAATGATGGGAATACTAGCCGTAGATTTTTTAAAAATTATGAGCTATCTGCTGCTATCACAGGGGTTGATCTTCAATTAATATATCGCTTTAAAGTTATATTGGAAGCGATATCGAGTGGTAGACGAATTGATTTAGAAAAATTGTCAATACATATATACCTCAGACACAGCAGAACTTTGTGGCCGATTATATCCGTGGTATCCAATGACACCCACTACACACAAAATATTAATTCATGCTTCAACTGTAATAAAGAATGCTATTGTGCCAATCGGCCAGCTATCGGAAGAGGCGGCAGAAGCGCGAAATAAACATTTACGTTTATATAGGCAAGATTATGCTAGAAAATTCTCTAGGGAGGCGTGTAACGAGGATCTTATAAATAGACTTTTGCTAACTTCGGATTCACTTTTAGCAAGTATAACAAAGAAGAACAAGAAAAAAGCAACGTTATTCTCGAAAGAAACAATAGATTTACTTCTTCCTCCTGACCGCACGATTTCCGAAGATGAAGACGAGGACGAAGACAAGAACGTGGACGAAAACGAAGATCAGAACGAGAACGAGGACGATTACGAGGACTACGATGAAGACGAGGACCAGGACAATTACGAGGACTACGATGAGGACGAGGACCAGGACCATTACGAGAACTATGATGAGAACGAGGGTGAGAACGAGGAGGAGGAGGACTAAAATCGGTATTAAAAATTTGTTATAAAGAATTTTGGTACAACACAGTTGGTAGAACAATTCTGAAATGGGGACTAGCCCTAGCACATGGAGGAGGTAAACTGGTATATTGATGGTGTACATAGTGTAATATTTATCAGGGAATCGATTTTAGTAAAAGTCTGTGGCGAACGTATTGCGTCACGCGAGCTTTCGGCGTTTCGGCGGACGACGCGTCACGTGGCGTCGCCCTGATCGGAACCCGTAGAGTGGCAGCCCTGCCGCGCGAAGGGTTCGCAAAAAAGCAAGCGACCGCGTGGCCATGATTATTGCCAGAACGCGACCGAGCGTGGTCTACCGAGCAGACCTAACCTAGAACCTAGTCGTAAGTGTTTTATAATAAAGAAGAACTTATGTTTGTTACCCACGGAGTGTATCAGTGAGTTAATTACCTTCACCCCAACGAAGCCTCCTAAAAGTCAATAAATAATTCCCAAATTTTGGTCAGCAATAGATACCATAAATTGTATATTCTGTCCATACATAAAAGTCGTAAAACACACTGTTTGTATCCCGTAAAATATGACAAACAACAAGAAATTTTTCTATTTGACACATTCACCTTCAAGGACTAATTTTACCTCTTAGATATTGCTTCTGACAACATTCAATCAAAGAATCAAAAAGTAGAGAATTCAAGCTTTAAAGTGCACTTTGTTTCATCAAATTTTAATAAATTTTAACAAAGTTAGGTAGCTTTAAAGAAGAAGTGAATTTTGATATAGTTTTGTCCGGCTTTTCAGTGGAAATGCCCCACTGTGCGCGCTATAGCTAAGAAGTATACACTATAAACGCGAACATTCGAGGCACCTCGATTAGCGACGACGAATGCAGGATGTATACATAAGATACGGTTCGCACTCGCACTCTTCGTAACCGTCCTGGCAACGACGCATTTTATAAGCGTTCGATTCTCTTTCTCGGTGGATACACATCTGAATTTCAGCAAAGTGATTCTTCGAATCTCTTTTGTCGAAACTCAGGCGTGTATGCTCTCACTCCGCGTACACTATTCGATAATCACCTTCTTCAATTAAGTTCAATTTCTCACGAGGTGATGCGGATGCTGGCCATTCCACCATCACCTGACTAAACCGTTTTGTGTGGTAAAATTTTACCTCACTCACATCGTCGTTCCGCATTAAACGTTCAACAGTTCTTTTCTCTTGACCAGGAAAAGCATCGTTCAAATATAAATTTATTACGTGTGGTCAAGCAAAATTTTTCAATGACGGTACGCGTGCTTTCGACATTTTACCGGCTTAATTCAATCTTCTCGTTGTGGTGATCCTGGTGTCTTAGGTGGACAGAAATGAATAATACACGTTATACGTAACACGAATTAGTAATATTTATTTCACAACACTTATAAACTATTAAAACATGCGTCGCAACACGCGAGCCGAAACGTCGTCTAGGCCTCGTGGCTTGGTCGCGTTCTAACGTGCGTTTTTTCCGACTCGGCCCGAGAACAGCCGAAATATCACGCGCCTATCGAGGCGCTGTTTTCGTAGAGCATACGCATCGCCAGAGGCGTCGCCTCATCTACAATTCGCAACGCTCCTCTCAACCGCTACATCGTCTCGATTCGTTCGGTCGGAATACCTGTACATTTCCTCTATGTGATTGATATGGGGTGATAAGACCCTTACGCTCGCTCTTCGTAAGCACCTCGCGCAATAGCACGATGCATCATGTTCCCGCTCCTCTCCTCTGCACCCCCGCATCCATCCATCGGTCGCTGTAGCGCGCGGTATCACCCCCTCCCCTCCACCAATCGTTCGCGATAGCACGTGGTTTCCCCCTTCCTCCAACCCCGCAACCATCGCCAGCAAAAGCACGAGGCCCCGATCCCCATGCCCAGCACCACCCCTCGAGCACCGTGGTTTAGAATTCCCATACATCAGCTACTACCAACTACACCTTACGACATGCAATAGCGAATTATTGCAGTCTGTGCGACAATAAGTTTTGACACTGTAAGACTTGCAAGTCAATAAATTGTAAAAAGAATCCAATGGTGCATAAACAGTGATGGTCATCATTTCAAACACCTACTATAAACGTATGTTTCATTTACTACCAAAGCCGTAAGTATTATCGCCTTTCTCTACTTTCTATGACCTTCAATGACCTTATGTAACAGGTCGTTGAACTCGTTTTAAGATCCTCTATCATGATACGGAAGCAAAAACATACCGATCTATTTAAAAAAATGGAGGTGACCTTCAATGTCCGAAGTACCTCCACCTGCAAAAAACTATTATCGCCACCGGATGGCCCCCTTCGCACTGTGCAATTTTATTTCAGCAAGTATTTCTGTGAAACTTATAGTTTCCGAGATATGTATCCTGTATATCCGTCGTTTCGCACATTCGTTGTAATGTTCCGAACGTAGAAAGAGCCAGCGCGCGAAAGAGAAAGAGGGACGCTGACTCTCGCGGGGATAAACAGCGAGTATATATCGCACGGCTCTTTCGAGTACACAGGGTGTCTCAAACTAAGTGCGGGAGCCGGAAAGGGTAGATTCCTGGAGTGATTCTAAACAACATTTTCCTTTGCAAAAATGTCCTCCGAAGCTTTGTTAACGAGTTATTAACGAAAAACCCCGACCAATGAGAGAGCGCGAATAGCGAGCGCTCGGCCGACCAGTGACGGTGCACAAGCTACGCGTAGCGTCTACTACTCGCCGTGCTCGAGGCTTGTACAAGAAACTCAAAATCTTTACGTTATTGGCCAATTTCTCCTAAACTATTGGATGAAAAATTATGGAAAAAATCAGGGACACGTTAGCTATCGCGACACATATTATGGAATTTTTTCAGATTTTTAAATTTATTAGCAACGTTGTAAAAATAAAAAACGAGAGAAAACAAGGTTATTGGCCGATTTCTCTTAATCTATTGGTTAAAAAATTATGAAAAAAATCAGGGTCACGTTAGTTATCGCGACACATATTATGGAATTTTTTCAGATTTTTAAAATAATTAGTCAAAATGTAAAACATAAGAAACGAGAGAAAACAAGGTTAGTGACAAATTTCTCTTAAACTATTGGTTGAAAAATTATGAAAAATATTAGGGACACGTCAGCTATCGCGACACATATTATGGAATTTTTTCAAATTTATGTATTAATTAGCTAAGTTGTAATACATAAAAAACGAGAGAAAAAAATTGAAAAATGGTGCTTTCGTATTCTAGCAAAACTGGATCTATGATCATATTAATTCAGTACATAAATACCACTAATATCATTGTTTTCAATTTTTTTTCAGATTCTTTAACTTCATACGTCATAATAAAAGAGTAAAAAGCAATGTTCCCGTACTTCCTAGGGATTGTAAATCATTCTACTACGTAAGAGAACATTGCTGTAGTCGGTAAAAAATACGGAAAAATCGGTTTTGATTTTTCTTAATTATGACGTACTTAAACAAAATATGTTTAAATACATTGAGGTTAATAGTATGACCCCCTCATTGGATTGTACCCTTTACGGAATGGTGAGTAAGTAGGCATGCAATTATTATCGATGAGACTCACCCATTCGGAGAGGAATTCACCTGCTGCTTGAACACCGGTCCCTCTGGGTCAGTGGCCGATACCGGTTGGTAGGGGATGATGCAAAGCGTAGGTCCTGCTGGTCGCAGGTGCACGCTGACACGCAAATACACGTTACGTTTAGAACACTCCGCGGTCACCAACACTGATCACTTCATTGAAGGAGCATTTGAGCTTCTAATCACTCATAACCGCGGAACACACCGAATTAAAATCCCCACGGTCTTGAATAATTTTGGAACGAGATCGTTCCTACGTTTAAAAATAATTTAATGCGGTTCGTGGCCGTCGGTGCGGGTACTTCTCGCGGTACATCTGTTCCGCGGATTCCGCGTTATCTCGGCACACAGCAGCGAAGAAAAAGAACAGGTTGAAGTCCTCAGCGACGGAAATCACGATCGATATTGACGATTTTTTCAGAAGTCTCTTTCCTTCTGCCCTTGCATACCTCCAGCGTGGCTTTTCGGGGTGTAGCTTCGTCGAAATACTCCAAGTTGATTTGTTAATTGGTAACAATGAGGGAGGGCCTTCCTTGGCCAGCCTTTCTTGGTAGAGGTGGAAGTGTCTCCTTCAGGTCGAAAAGGTAGCGGAAAGGAAAGTACAAGGGTATTTAGGGTACAAGGAAACGGTGTATGAGGGATTAGCTCGGAGGTGGTATGAATGTCTCGCAGATGCGGCCGTTTATGATCATGAGTATTGTCCTGCAATTTGGGAGGAACCATCGGCACCCGAGGCTGAAGACTGCGAGGGCGCATGGAGCTTACCGTTAAAGTCCTTTCGATGCATTCGGAGGGATGAAATATGGAATTCCCCGTTATTAAAAAGCGAATTGGGGAAAATCTTTCGTCGTCAAACATATGGTCAACGGATGTCTCGCAAAGACTAACACCGTGCCGAGGGGAAAATACAGCAACTGTATTCTCATCCCTTTAATTATTTTGATGTCTGCATCCTGCGACCGAGTCTTGCTTTTTATCACATTGAACATGTAGTGACCTTCTGATGTTCGTGTAAGACATCACACAACTTTATACTCTATACTCATACTTTTACTGGATAAACCCTCCAAGTAATTACTTCTTTTTGCCCTGTTACCTTTTAAGATAATTTTATGAAACAAAATGGACAAAATAGGCACATATTGGCTGAAGAATTGTGAAGAAAAAAAGTATGGGTGAAATTTTCTTGTAGGTAGGATAGGGAAATATACGGAAAAATAGCTTAGGTAATTATTTACATTAGGGGCTTCCTTACCGATTTTGATGACCTTGAAATATGTTGTCAAGGTTATCATTCTGAACAACTTTTTCCTCTACATGTTACCGCCGCTCGGGCTTCGTTTCCTAGATATTCGCAAATATAAATAATGTAAATAATTACCTAAGCTATTTTTCCGTATATTTCCCTATCCTACCTACAAGAAAATTTCACCCATACTTTTTTCCTTCACAATTCTTCAGCAAATATGTGCCTATTTTGTACATTTTGTTTCATAAAATTATCTTAAAAGGTAACAGGGCAAAAAGAAGTAATAACTTGGAGGGTTTATCTAGTAAAAGTATGAGTATAGAGTATAAAGTTGTGTGATGTCTTACACGAACATCAGAAGGTCACTACATGTTCAATGTGATAAAAAGCAAGACTCGGTCGCAGGATGCAGACATCAAAATAATTAAAGGGATGAGAATACAGTTGCTGTATTTTCCCCTCGGCACGGTGTTAGTCTTTGCGAGACATCCGTTGACCAAATGTTTGACGACGAAAGACTTTCCCCAATTCGCTTTTTAATAAGGGGGAATTCCATATTTCATCCCTCCGAATGCATCGAAAGGACTTTAACGGTAAGCTCCATGCGCCCTCGCAGTCTTCAGCCTCGGGTGCCGATGGTTTCTCCCAAATTGCAGAACAATACTCATGATCATAAACGGCCGCATCTGCGAGACATTCATACCACCTCCGAGCTAATCCCTCATACACCGTTTCCTTGTACCCTAAATACCCTTGTACTTTCCTTTCCGCTACCTTTTCGACCTGGAGGAGACACTTCCACCTCCACCAAAAAAGGATGGCCGAGGAAGGCCCTCCCTCATTGTTGCCAATTAACAAATCAACTTCGAGTATTTCGACAAAGCTACACCCCGAAAAGTCACGCTGGAGGGATGCGAGGGCAGAAGGAAAGAGACTTCGGAAAAAATCGTTAGTATCCATGATGATTTCCGTCGCTGAGGCCTTCAACCTCTTCTTCTTCTTCGCTGCAGCATGCCGAGACAACGCGGAATCCGCGGAACGCAGATGTACCGCGAGAAGTACCCGCACCGACGGCCACGAACCGCATTAAATTATTTTTAAACGTAGGAACGATCTCGTTCCAAAATTATTCAAGACCGTGGGGATTTTAATTCGGCGTGTTCCGCGGTTATAAGTGATTAGGAGCTCAAATGCTCCTTCAATGAAATGATCAGTGTTGGTGACCGCGGAGTGTTGCAAACGTAAGGGGTAGTTTACATTTGAACATTTCTGGCGAGCCGAGCCTGGTAATGCTAGCACTTTCGCCTGCGAGAGGCCCGTTTTCCCTCACTTTGCTTGACTCTCCGTGATTTTCGCTAGCAGAGGGACCAGTTTTCGTCTTCTGCGCAGCTAGGCACATGACTCTGGCACGTGTCTAGAGGAGTGCAGACCGAGGTAGAAAGAGCCAGACGACATCAGGACAAAGACTTCGAAGGTCTTGCCCCTCATTAACCGGGCTGGAGGCTCGGCTCGGAGCGTATCCATCCGAAGTCGGTATTTCGACGAATCTTCAAAGGAATGGTACACGTACAGGACCCACGCAAGTGTGGTAGTGGGGTCCTCCGTATCGTTCGCACCACGGGGTGTTGCCACCCCAAGCCTCGGGGTAGGCAAACAAAATACGCGATACCCACAGAGGTTGTAAAAAAAGAGTACGTCTATAGGCAACAGATTTCCCGTTCTTTTCTACATTCATGTTTCATAATTTGCCGTTTCGGGAGTTTGTCGTTCATTCTATCTACGTATGATTATTTCGCAAAATGTATTGTATCTTATATTTCATTTCGAGTTACTTTTTCAATATGTTTTCTGGTTTTATGGAAAATCGTAGCTCTCACCGACAATTAAGCTACCATAGAACACTACAAGTATTAAACCGATTGCTAAATTATTATAGTTAATAGTTAATTTAATTCTTATAAGTTAACCTTATAAATTTTTCAATCATTTACCTTATAAATGACCTTATGTAATAGGTCGTTGAACTCGTTTTAAGATCCTCCATCATGATATGGAAGCAAAAACATACCGATCCATTTAAAAAAATGGAGGTGACCTTCAAATGCCCGAAGTACCTCCACCTGCAAAAAAAACTATTATCGCCACCGGATGGCCCCCTTCGTACTGTGCAATTTTATTTCAGCAAATATTTCTGTGAAACTTATAGTTTCCGAGATATCTGAGGTGCTAACAGTTATTGCCCCATCCTGTATATCTCTCAATTTGCAGAAAGTTTGCGTTGCTATATCTTTCTTCTACTCTTTTCTTTTGATGCATAGTGCGTATGAATATAGGCTGCGCTGCAGCTACGGCTTTCTTGTCCATCTTGTCTTCATTGTCAGACCTTTTCTGAAAGCCCTAACCCCAGGGAGCTTGTGCTCCCCGAGCCACCCCCCTAAACACAGGCCAAGTCTCTTGGTTTGACTCTACGCTTACGTTTCCGAAGGGTCCGCGCATGTGCGGAAGAAAACTTTACCAGGCTCGGCTCGCCAGAAATGCTCAAATGTAAACTACTCCTAAGGTGCATTTTTGTGGCACCGTATACCTGCGACGGTAGCAGGACCTACGGTTTGCATCATTCCCTAATGACCGGGATCGGCCACTGACCCAGAGGGACCGGTGTTCAAGCAGCAGGTGAATTCCTCTCCGAATGGGTGAGTCTCATCGATAATAATTGCATGCCTACTGACTCGCTATTCCATAAAGGTCATACTATTAACCTCAATTTATTTAAACATATGTTGCTTTAGTACGTCGTAAGTAACAAAAAAATAAAAACCGATGTTTCTATACTTTTTACCGATTACAGCAAGTAACGTCTAATTTTCGTACGTTCCTTATGCAATAAGTATTTTTGTACAATTTCCAGGTTTTGTTATATAGTAGAATAATTTACAATCCGTATCAAGTAGGGAAACATTGCTTTTTACTTTTTTATTATGACGTATGAAGTTCAAGAATGTGAAAAAAAATTGATAACAATGATGTTAGTGATATTTATTTGCTGCAATACAAAATCGCCATTTTTCTATTTTTTTCTCTCCTTTTTTTGTGTACTAACCCTTGGTTAATTAATTTAAAAATCTGAAAAAAATTCCATAATATGTGTCGCGATAGCTACCGGGTTCCTGATTTTTTTCATAATTTTTCATCCAATAGTGTAGGAGAAATTGGCCAATAACGTAAAAATCTTGAGTTTCTTGTACAAGCCTCGAGCACGGCGAGTAGTAGACGCTACGCGTAGCTTGTGCACCGTCGCGTCGCTGGTCGGCCGGGCGCTCGCTATTCGCACTCTCTGATTGGTCGGGGTTTTTCGTGAATAACTCGTTAACAAAGCTTTGGAGGACATTTTTGCAAAGGAAAATGTTGTTCAGAATCACCCCAGGAATCTACCCTTTCCGTATTATTTTTAATATACTTCTCTATTCCTATATTATATTGCTTTAACCTCTGCTATATTTTATGTTTACTGTAACCTGTAATGTTCTCTGGTTTTCTAACCTCTACTATCTTGTCGTCTCTACATAGCGCATTTATTCCTATTTCCCTGCCTATTAGATTATCCTGTTATCTGTCTCGTTCTCTCCTCCTTCTGATTACTATTCCTGTATTTTCTTTCTATTTGCAGATTTCTTTATTTTTCACAATTCTTTCTTTCCACTTTTGCTCGCACGTGCATTCACTCCCACTATTCTAAACCGAGTCCATATTGAAATAGAACTGACATTCATTTATTCTCCCTTTATTTCGTAATATGTTCCTTTTTGAATTTTGTAAATATCATTCCTACGTTTTTTAATCATTTTTTCTCAAACCTTACTAAATTACATCAAATCGGCTCGGTATTCTTCGCTTAGGTACAGTTCTTTCGGTCGGCACTAAAAGGATTAAACATACAATGGCAATTTTCTGTAAAAGTCCTAATAAACTTGTGTCTGTTACAGCATATGGAATATATTTTGAAACTGATGTTAAAAAAAAAATTTTAGGGATGTACCATGATTTGGAATAACTATGACGTAGAAAAACTAAAACGTATAGTTAATTGTAAAAGTTCACAAATATATGACTTTACAAAAGTTTGAAGAATACAAAAATGTCTTTTGTGATATAGTAATTTATATTTATTGACATTGTATTGTACATGACTTCTTTGCAATATTACAGTGGTGCACAAAATTAAGGGAACACTAAAATTTTGCGAAAAATTTGATCATCTTCAAATGGCTGTATCTCCACGAAAAATAGGTATAAGAAATATTGAAAGCAGCCATTTTTTAGCTTGAAGCTTCTAGTTTCTAAATCATGTATCCAATTAATTTTTTGTGCAGCATAGTGCCATTTTCCTCAAGATAAAGTGCAACAAAAAAATTTTTTTAAATTTTCGTCAACCCTGAAGTAATGCATGGGATGAAAGAAATTTTTCTTCGCGAATCCGTTTAAATGCTCTTAAAGCGCAAACTTTTCTCTCTAATTTCGTTTTTTTGGATTTGTTCTACCATTTTTTTTACCGTGTTATTTATTATTGTATGAAAAATGGTACTTTTAATATTGAGCGCCTATAATTTACGGCTGCGTTATCGTAGAAAAATTGCAAAGGGTGTTTTGGGAAGCTGAAAAGTTTCTCTTTAACGGCGTTTCCTCGTAAATTTTGTAAGAATTTTTGTTCATTGTATACAATCATTTCAAAATGACCTAAAAAATTAGGTAATTACCACTTTCCACAAAACATGATGCCACTTTTAAAAAAATCATGGAAACATTCAAGTATCCACGTTTTTTTTTTTACTTTGAAGTACCCGTAACATCGATCAGATTTTTTTTATCTTGTGCCCTTGTTAGTGGAATATGCGATACGATCTCAAAAACGGCCGGATCACTTCTTTTTTTACGTACGATTCTTTTGCAAAACTTCGCTTCTCGCAAGGTTTGAGCTGCAATCTCATCTTTTTTCTTGGTTCCACTTTATTTTAACAGAATAAAAGATTTACGAAATGTAGGAAAGTGTTCTTCGGGAGCCCTTTGTCATCTCACGCGCTATCGCAGAAGAATTTCCGCGATGCAGTCAAAACCCCTTGCAGCGGGTCACGAGCATGACCGTTAGTCGTCGGTTGGAGGAGGTAGGTTTGCGTTCGAGACGCCCGGTGTGAGTGCCGATGCTCACTCGTAGACATCGACGGCAGCGACTAGCATACCCTCGTCGTTACGTTCATTGGAGTCAGCTTCAATGGGCAAATGTTCTTTTTAGTGACGAGTCCCGATTCTGCCTCCGAGGAAGTGACCGACGAAATCAGGTTTGGCGTCGTCGTGATGAACAATGCTAACCACACAAGGTCGATCACCGCGTTTCATGGTGGATCCATAATGGTTTGGGCCGGAATATCGCGCTATTCGCGAACTCCACTAATTATTTTTGCACGTGGTGGTTTAACCGCAAGATGCTACGTAGATGAGATTTTACGTCCCGTGGTACTTTCTCTGCGTCAGCGTATGGGCTATCGCTTCCTTTTTATGCAGGATAATGCAAGACCCTATACTGCACGGCATACGCAACAATTTTTAAATCAAAATGGAATAAGAGTTCTGGACCATCCAGCAGTGAGCCCCGACTTAAATCCTATTGTTTGGGACATTCTTGGGCGTCGCTTGCGACGAGAATACCCAAATGTATCGAGTTTGGAACAATTAGCAAGAGCTCTCTGCCAAATATGGCAAAGAATACCCCAATCAGCCATAAGGAGGTGCATTAACATGCGCGATCGTCTAACAAGGGAAGTTCGGTGAGTGTTAATCGCCGATTTTAATGAAATTTTGTAGAATTATTCTGTAGTCCTACCTAAGAATTTTGCCGTACAAAGTAGCTGCCCATACGCACCTTTAGCCCCGATATACACGAGCGACAAAACGTCGCTGCGATTCTGCATACTACTTTGTTTTTCACAAATACAAATAAATTGGGCAACGTCAATGACATGAAATCGCAATGATCGCAGACAATCGCAGCGACTTCGTGTCGCTCGTGTACATCGGCCCTTAAGGGAGAAACTACCCTTTTAATTCAAGTCGCCCTTTTCATTTCGGTGCTTATAGCTCACAAAGTATAAGCGTTATAAAAAAATGTTGCATACAAAAGTTTTACTGTTTTTTAAGACCTATAAGTTGGCTTTTAAAAAATTAAAAAAAAAACGAATTGTTTATAAAAATTCAATTTTACCCCACCCCCCTTTTTCTAACAAAAAATGTTTTTATTTCAGATAAATAAAGAGCTTTTTCTTGTGAATTCTGCGTTGTATAGCAATATACAATTATTCTATTTCTTGTATACAAAAACGTTGCATCATTTCTGCGTAGTGTAATATTCGCCATTATTGGTACGATGAATTGAAGTAAATATCCAATTATTACATTTATCATTCTAATTTTCGGGTGTTATCGTTATCGTTGTTCGTTACAATGCCCCGGCAATAATAATAAACCTTATTTTCTGTCCTTTGAATGCTACCGGTAATGCAATGTATTTTTTGTATACATATGAGTTGTATATGGAATGGTACAACTTGCATTGTAGTTGGCAGCTCTGGACGAAGGAGAATGAATTAAAAGGGGAGAAAAAATAGCAATATCAGTTAATTTTACCCATGATTTTTTACAATAATAACAAATGGCGAATTTGATAAGAAATTTTTTCTGTTTTTGACATTTTGATATGTTTCAAGCGTGATGTTTTTTTTACAAAGCTTGAATCGGCACTGAAGTATTTGTTTGGAGCTTCTGCACGTAAGCGCTGCAAAAGCATGATGTTTGTAAACATCTGGCGGTCTGCCACGACATTGGAACCAAGTGTCCACTTATTTTTATCTCTCGAAAAATAGCTGACTATTTTTTGGTTGAATATGGATTCTGTATACAAAAATGTAAATATTATTTTCAATTATGTACTAAATAATGTGTGTATTATAAAGATATATAATAAATAAAAGTAATGTACGTAACAATATTATTAGTTAGATAGAGATAGTTAGAGTTAGATAGCAGTGATGTGCGGGTTCTCGAATTCTCGAGATTCCCGAGCTTCGGGTCGGGTCGGAAAAACTCGGGCCAGATCGAGCGGGTTCTCGAATGAATGAAACTCACGGGGGTGGGCACTCATATAGGACTAACTGTTGGCAAAATGTAGTGGCTATCACAATCCACCAGAGGCGCTGTTATCAATTGAGTTTAGAAAATTGTACGACAGATGGTGCTTACAGCAGCTGGCGCGGCGTCATTTTATTACTTAGCGTGTTAAACAGGTTAAGCACGTGGTCAAGCCAGGTTAATAGATCAAGCGTGGTGTGGTCCAGCGAACTGAAGTGTAGTCGATCTGATCGTGTCGTGATTTTATTGTGAACAGTGAACGCATTACCTCACCTTTACCTCGTATCTTATTGGTAAATACAAGTACAGAGAGAAGCTGGCGAGAGAATAACTCTGTACTTGTATTTACCAATAAGATACGAGGTGAAGGTGAGGTAATGCGTTCACTGTTCACAATAAAATCACGACACGATCAGATCGACTACACTTCAGTTCGCTGGACCATACCACGCTTGACCTATTAACCTGGCTTGACCACGTGCTTAACCTGTTTAACACGCTAAGTAATAAAATGACGCCGCGCCAGCTGCTGTAAGTACCATCTGTTGTACAATTTTCTAAACTCAATTGATCAGAGCGCCTCTGGTGGATTGTGATAGCCACTAAATTTTGCCAACAGTTAATCCTATATGTGATACCCGAAAGTATCGTACGACATATTAGCCTTTAGAGATCTCGAATCTATCCAACTCTATACAGGGTGGTCCACGCAACTTGTGCACCTCTATAACTTCCAAAATATGCGTTGCACGAAAAAATTTTGTATACAAAAGTTGCATGGTTTAAAGGGGTACATTATGTAGTGCATTTATTTTTTTTTTATAGGTGGAGGCGTTTCGGAGATTTGAAGGTCAACAACTTTGTTTTTTTAAATAGAATACTATACTTTTTATATCAAAATATGGAAGAATATCGAATTCTGAGTAAAAAAATATTGACCATTATTAGCCCTAAACCTAGTAGCTAACGAGCAATTTCACTTTATTTCTTGAAAATTTTCTTCACGTAATATGTATCAAGTTGGAAATTCAACCTTATCACTTTGCAGTACCGGGATCTATTCTTTCGAACTCTAACCAGACAACACTTTCATTTCGACTCCTCCTTCTTTCATCTACTACCTGGCTCTCACTTTCTGTCATATTATTATTTGCGTTAATTTCACTGTCACTAGCCATTTTTTAAATGAATTAGTAATCGTTCTAAAAATTGGTGTTACCCGGACCGTGCTCAACGAGAAACACTTAGAAGCTTGCACCGCTGTGTCTCAAATATAGGATGAAAGAATACAGACATTAGTGGATGCGAGAGTGCAAGTATGTTTATAGGATCTGATTATCTCAGTCCCATATCTTTCGGCGAGATAGCGAGATACATATAGCCCTACGCGACGTGACGTACCAATCATTAGGACCAGTTGCGTATTGATTTTGCTTAGAAAAGCGAACTCCAGTGAACTGTACGTAGTACGTAGATCCATTCATCGCTATATGCGTATTTAATATAGCAATGCAATACTAATTGTAAAAGCAAATGAATTTAAAAAATAAAGCAGTATTTCACTATCATCATATTATAAATCAGGCCCGGGGAAATTCTTCCCCGACGTCGCTGTGCTACTGCTTCCATTAGTGTGGCGTTTCCCCTCCAGTAGGCTACGATTTCCCTCGCCATTCCCGCTGCTCCGCACACAGCATACTTGTACAATGCTCTCACTGTGAGTGTCACACAGCGGCAGAATCAAGTGGATGTAGTGGGGAGAGCTCGGCAGGAGGAGAACGGAGACCCTGTGGCCCGCGGGCCCCGATTTCCCCATAGTCTAAGAGCTGGCTACGAAAATTCCACACTCATTTCATTAGTCAAATTTCTTACTTTAAACGATACAGGCAATGTTACCAATTACAAAACTGACAGTCTGGCTGGTCGGAACGTTTGCGTTTAGCGGGGGCGTGCGCCCAAAGGTGCCCAATTTCAAGGGGTAAAAATGTCATTACATTAGGGCTGCAAATTTGTTTGTTTGTACTACATGATGCTACGAAACACAAGATACCATTGCCAGACCATTTGGACCTTGCTAAAGTACTGCCAGACTGAGTTAAAAGTGCATATGAAGTGCATAAAAGCGTTTTTAATGTGTTATATCTTTAGGAAGGCATTTTAGAAAAAAATGTTTTAGACGAAAGTTGTAGGAGTTAGAGGGACACATCCAAAGGTGTCCCTGACCTTGACCTTGGTGTTAAATTTAGAGGTCATTCATGGTCAACTTATTTTTTTTTAATGAAACCACACTTTTTTTAATTAACTACTCGATGCAGTTCGCGATTCCCTGTAAAAAATTGTTAACCTACTTATGTCGAAAAACCATTAGTTTGAACACTTTAACTTAAGTTTTAAGAGATAACCCGTGGAAACATAGTAAAAGTTGAAATATCTCCTAAACTAACGATTTTTAGTCATAAGTAGGTGAACAATTTTTTACAGGGAATGGCGAACTGCATCGATTAATTAATTAAAAAATATGTGGTTTCATTAAAAAAAAATAAGTTGACCTTGAATGACCTCTAAATTTAACACCAAGGTCAAAGTCAGGGACACCTGTGGATGTGTTCCTCTTACTCCTACAACTTTCGTCTAAAACATTTTTTTCTAAAATGCCTTCCTAAAGATATAACACATTAAAAACGCTTTTATGCACTTCATATGCACTTTTAACTCAGTCTGGCAGTACTTTAGCAAGGTCCAAATGGTCTGGCAATGGTATCTTGTGTTTCGTAGCATCATGTAGTATAAACAAACAAATTTGCAGCCCTAATGAAATGAAATTTTTACCCCTTGAAATTGGACACCTTTGGGCGCACGCCCCCGCTAAACGCAAAAGTTCCGACCAGCCAGACTGTCGGTTTTGTAATTGGTAACATTGCCTGTATCGTTTAAAGTAAGAAATTTGACTAATGAAATGAGTGTGGAATTTTCGTAGCCAGCTCTCCGTCTACCAGGCCTGTTATAAATTATAGGCATAATGTATAAAGTAAAATTTATCGATGTATGCTGAATTTCAAATATTTACAAAAAACACATACAAATACATTTATTCATCGCATATTAGGAAATTTGTTAGTTGTTAATTTGAAAAAAGAAGTTTTTTTACACAGTTTGTTTTATAACTGACAATAGGTGCAACGTAGTTGAAGCAGTTAATATAATAAAATTTGGGCTATTCGTAATTAGTTAAGTCGACATTACAAAAACTTTTGCGTTATGAGAATATTTTGGAACAAAATCAAAAAACTCAGAAAAAATACTTAATATCATCCAAACAAATTTTCAGTGAAAGTCTATCTTTTAACGCAAGTATTGTAACTTAATTAAGGTCCTAATATTTACTAACAAGTATGTAAGAATTGTGTTTTCTACATTATAATTTAAAATAAAATATTTATTTGTATTTTCCTATATGTATGTATGTATGTCATTACGTGTACATTTTTCTATTTATGTACATATATTTAAAATATGTAACCATATTTGGGATGTAACACACGTTTGTAACAGATGTAATAGATCGTTTCGGGATTGCGACATGACCGTATGTAAGTACGATACTTTCATTATTTTTAGAATCCCGATAAGTTCATATGGAGGCGGATGGATTCGAGATCTCGAAAGGTTCGTATGTCCTATGATACTTTCGGGTTCTCGATGTGTTACATACTTTCGAGAGCTCGCCCGATCTCGCCCGATATTTCTCGACCCGACCCGAACCCGAAATGTCGGGAACCCGCACACCCCTGTATTAGATAGCAATAACGCACCCTATTTTTCTGATTTCTCTTCATATCTGATTATTGAGTATATGACATCCAAGAATTCAGGAATTTGGTAAACACCTCCAACGCACAGCTATTTTCTCCAAATGCAGCGGATTCATTCGCATACATTTGTCTCTACACGTAACTCTCGTGCTCGTTTGTAAAATAATTCTTCCGATTGTAATATTCTCGCGTTGTCAATAATAGTTTTTTTTTTTTAAAATCAACTCCCGGAACTTCACAATCAGTCGTGACAAATAGAATATCGTAAGCAGTAGCTCGTCTTGTTTTTCTGACCTCTGTGTGCTGCAGATAGTTGTATATAAGTATGCAAGAAGCAAGCAAACGCATAACTAGTTAATGAGTTTGAGTGGAGGTTATAACATTCGCCAGTTAGTGCTTCATTTATTGAAAATGGTATTCATAAATCCGGCAAATGTAATTAATTTGCTCTTTACAACAGCATACTTCTCGAGGTATGCTCTCACTCCTGTGAACTATAAGGAGATCATCTTATCGGAAATATTAGAAGAAATTATAATTCGAAGTATGGAGGATGAATCATTTACGGCAGAAGGAGCTGACACCTTGGATTTTGAAGAATCAAGATCAATAGAAGCAGAGTTTGTAGATACGTCACATGATGACATTACGGATGCCGAACTTGCACAAGAAACTGAAGTTTGTGTTCCAGAAGAAGAAGGAGAAAACGAAGAAGGGGAAGTTGATTTTGACTACAAGAAAAGGGCGGTAGAATATTGGAAAAGTGCCACGGGTAAACGGAAATCGTTTCAAACAGTGCAACATTGTTTCCGAAAAGTTAAATACCCTCAGCAATTATATAGGGTGTAAGAAAAATGTTGCAGTTCCTTAAAAGGGGTGATTCCTGAGGTGATTTTAAACAACTTTTTCCCTAGCGAAAATGTTAGGTGGGGCTTTGTTAACGAGTTATTAGAGAAAAACACCGACCAATCGGGAAGCGAGTACAGCGGATTAATGATGGCGCGGACGATGGCGGACCAATACTACTCACTGCTGGAGTCCGCGCTGACATTTATCCACTGTACTCACTCCCAGATTGGTCGGTGTTTTTCGTTAATAAATCATTAACAAAGCCCCACTTAACATTTTCGCTAAGGAAGAAGTTATTTAAAATCACCTCAGGAATTAACCCTTTTCAAGGAACTGTAACATTTTTGTTACACCCTGTATAGGTGGCGCGCGAAGGGACAAATTAATATGTTTCGAATTATGTCCTTGCGAAATTTACTGATGCTATTGACAAAGGTGGAATAATTTATGATAGAGACCTTCAAAGGTGGGCGCTTGAAGCAAAAGAAAATGTCGACTTCCCATCATTTAAAGCAAGTCATTGGTGGATATCAAACTTTAAAAATGTTCATGGTATAGTTTCGCAAAAAATAACGAAATTCATGTCTCGTCCTCATCAACAAAATACTGAAGATCTCAACCTGACAATAGATAATTTTATAAGAATTGTCAAACCACAGATTAGGAATTACGGAGCAGAAAATGTATTCAATTCCGATGAAAGCGGTTTTAATTTAGAGTTACATTATGGCCGAACATTAGCTGTATGCGGACAAAAACCATAGAAGCTGCCGTACAATCTACATTTGCAACTACTCACAGCTATACCATTCAACCAATTATTTCTGCAGATGGAAAGTTACTCTCACCTCTCTATTTAGTTCTGAAAGAATTAAGTGGACAGTTCGGACCAGTGGTCCGGCTAGTACCTTATTCAGACCATCCAATATTTACGTTTCTGCGCCAAAATCTGGAAAATTAACTGGCGATCATTTTAAAACTTGGTTCATACATGTATATTTGCCACAAGTGACAGATCGAAGCGTATTATTGTTGGATTTTTGGAGTGGACATTGCTCACATCACGTGCAACAGCTTGTACCTCATGGCAAGGAAGTAACTATTCTTACAATACCAAAAAAAAACATCAGGGCAGCTACAACCTATAGATGTTCTTGGTTTTCGAATTTGGAAGAATTTCGTAAAAACTTTATCTGATCACATTGTATTGTGTACTTACGACGTCAATTTGCACCAGAGAAATAACATTATAAAGTTACAATCTCTTACTCACAATCACTTGTCTTCGCCTAGATTTCATAATATGTTTAAACATTCATGGTTTAAAAGTGGATACCTCGAAGATCGCCCAGATCGTTACGAGAATCCAGTTGATTATTGTTTCGGGAAACAAGATATCGAAATTCATAGGTGTCATATATGCGGAGAAATTGCAATTCTTCGTTCTGCTTGGTGTAAAAAATACTTCTGCTTTAAACATTTTTACGAAGAGTATCATTATTGTGAAAATTACGTACAATAAAAACATGAATAAATTAACAGAATATAATCTCGGATTGTATTGTGGAATCCTATTCTGTTATTGTAGACGGTGAGATCGAAATACTACACTACTGTCACTCCCTGATTGTATGTTTTTTAATTTTGAAATAAACAAAAATTATAAAAAATCATGGGTAAAATTAACTGATATTGCTATTTTTTCTCCCCTTTTTCTCCCGTCCAAGTTGTGCCATTCCATACACAAGTCATATGTATACAAAAAATATATTGCATTACCGGTAGCATTCAAAGGTCAGAAAATAAGGTTTGTTATTATTGCCGGGGCATTGTAACGAACAACGATAACGATAACACCCGAAAATTAGAATGAAAAATGTAATAATTAGATATTTACTTCAATTCATCGTACCAATAATGGCGAATATTACACTACGCAGAAATGATGTAACGTTTTTGTATACAAGAAATAGAATAATTGTATATTGCTATACAACGCAGAATTCACAAGAAAAAGCTCTTTATTTATCTGAAATAAAAACATTTTTTGTTAGAAAAAGGGGGGTGGGGTAAAATTGAATTTTTATAAACAATTCGTTTTTTTTTAATTTTTTAAAAGCCAACTTATAGGTCTTAAAAAACAGTAAAACTTTTGTATGCAACATTTTTTTATAACGCTTATACTTTGTGAGCTATAAGCACCGAAATGAAAAGGGCGACTTGAATTAAAAGGGTAGTTTCTCCCTTAGAGGTGCGTATGGGCAGCTACTTTGTACGGCAAAATTCTTAGGTAGGACTATAGAATAATTGTACAAAGTTTCATTAAAATCGGCGATTAAAACTCACCGAACTTCTCTTGTAAGAGAGGTAACGACCCTAGAGGGGGGGGGGGCAATACCCATTATTAAACACTGGCGGGTGTGCAACGTTACTTGCCTTCCGGGTAGCGAATCGTCTAGGATGGTGTTACGTTGAGCGTTGTTTTGTGAGGCTCGCGCTTCCTCAAATTGCTGATGCACACCTTGACCTAGCTTTATTCGAAATGAAAATAATAATAAGGATAGTAGGAAGGAGAATGAAAAGGGTAGCGAGGTAGAGAGACTGTTTCCTATTGACTTCAGTATATTATCAACCGCAAGGAATACAGGTTTCTCGTATTAACGACGCGGACTCTCATTCATACATACGCACACTCGCTTGATCCAGTTCGACTCACACAACTTGTAGATACGGTCGCTTAAGGAGGGCTCGTCGTGACGATATCTGCTCGATCCTGTTGACCGTGGTCCTTGGTCTTGCAGGTCAGGCACCCTCTCTGGATAGCGCTGGTCTCGTTCGGGGCGGAAGGGATATTCGTGGTATCGCCGGGGGTTTCACACGAACCTATTCACAGCACACCGAGATATCGTTCGCCACACTCAACCGAAACGCAATCGGGGCGTTGTTTCCTGACTTCCGGGACAGGCGCGGCACTTGGTCGGAACGCAGGCTTCGAGCGTTGACGGCAACTCTCCGACGGTATCTACTCCCGATTTGTGAAGACGAAAATCTGACAAGCGTCGCGGCTTCGCGAAGATCTTAAATACCCTAAAATTGGGTGACGCGTTGCGGGTCGGCGCTTGGTTAATAATTAAGTAATCGAAATCGGTATTATTCGGTCGGTCGCGATCGAGCTCGTGGCGCAGTGGGTCAGTGCACCGTCAGGCGTCAGCGATTCGGATTTCGCTACCGACTTCGCGATCTCTGGTCTTGTCACTCGCGTCCTTCGAGGTGCGATTCCGCTGAATCGCCGCTTTTGAGGTTGCGAAAGGAGTAAAAAGGGAAAATGAAATATAAAGATTATGTTACAATGGCGTAGCATAGGTCACAGCCTTGAGGATTTTTCATGCAACGTTGTTATATGTCTTGTTTAGTATGTCGGATATTTCTTACTGAAGGGATAAGACAAGTATCGTTTCAGGAAAACCGTATTCACGTGTCAGACAGACGACAATGTCCGTCAGTCTGAAGAATAAGTTACGTGGCACGGGCAATGGATACCTACGATCAGGGTAGGTTTAACGAACAGTGGATTAACATAATGCGAAGTGACGAACATGTTTTTGGACAAACAATAAAGCGTAAATCCAACCATGTAACCTCCTCGTTTTACGCTTTGAGTAATTCTACTGCTGGCGGTGTAGCGTAAATTTTGTCATTGTGAAAAAATTGGATGGAAATTTTTTTTCTGTTAAAATAAAGTGGAACCAAGAAAAAAAGATGAGATTGCAACTCAAGCGCTGCGAGAAGCGAAGGAACAGTTTTGAAGAAGAATCGTACGTAAAAAAAAGTGATTTGGCCATTTTTCAGATCGCATCGCATATTCCACTAACAAGGGCATAAGATAAAAAAAATCTGATCGGTTCGGCTTTTGGCAAAGGTGTTAAGGGTACTTTAAAGTAAAAAACAACGTGCACACTTGAATGTTTCCATGATTTTTCTAAAAGTGGCATCATGTTTTGTGAAAAGTGGTAATTACCTAATTTTTTAGGTTATTTTGAAATGATTTGTATACGATGAAAACAGAATTCTCACAAAATTTACAAGGAAACGTCTTTAAAGGGAAACTTTTCAGCTTTCCAAAACACCCTTTGCAATTTTTCTACGATAACACAGTCGTAAATTATAGGCGCTCAATATTAAAAGTACCATTTTTCACTTTATCTTGAGGAAAATGGCACTATGCTGCACAAAAAATTAATTGGATATATGATTTAGAAATTAGAAACTTCAAGCTAAAAAATGGCTGCTTTCCATATTTCTTATATCTATTTTTCGCGGAGATACAGCCATTTGAAAATGACCAAATTTTTCGCAAAATTTTAGTGTTCCCTTAATTTTGTTCACCAGTGTATTACCGGTTTAAAATGTTTCTAATATATATTATTAAACAATTTAATATCTCCACTACTTTCAAAACTTCTGTACCTATTCTTAAAAATTCAATAAATGTTTAGAGTATAAGTAAATTTTCACAAATGATTGCATATTTTCTAGCATAATAATTTCTGAAAATTAGTTTTCTCAGAGTACACCTAACTATAATAAAAAAGTAACATAACACCCATACTCTTATCTAAATTTTTCTATCTTCTTCTATCTTTAATCGTTAAAAAATGTGCATCTCTTTAAATGCATGGTTTCTATTGCGGGTCTCGTTAATACAGTCTTGTCTCGAAAAGCGTGCGGGCACCGGGACCGGGATTGAACTCTTTTCGGGAGGAGTCGGCTATTTCGTCCGCTTTGACTTCTGCCGCATTTCTCGAGGCGGCACCGCGGACAGGGGGATTACACGACAGCGACAAGCTATAAATTTCATTCGGCGGTGGTACGGCTTTCTTTGTTGATAAAAAAAAAAGCACGGAATACGACAAGCGCTCTCGTTCTAACTCCTGTCATTCAATCTGTGCGTACTATGATGCGAAGATGTGAACTCCCATTCATTCATTCTACGCTTTTAAACCTATACTGATATCTTGTTATATAAAAATATAAACATGTACTACTATTACAAATATTGTACAAGACGTTCAATTAACAGTGTTGGGTCAAGTTGCGCTTGATAAATTATCGATATTGTAAAAAATGATACAAGACAAATTTGCACTGCTTTAAACGTGACTTGTAATGGCGTCAAAACTTCCGTATTCATACTTTTCTGGTATCATTTTGTAATAACATTTATAGTTTAGTGGGTGCAATTTAAAACAACACGGTCACTTGAACGTCTTGTACATTTCTCATAAATTATTATTTATCACATTCGTAATATATACTATCTGTATGTAAGTGTAGAATAATTATTGTACATACAGGTATAAACAAAGTACAAACAATGTTTATACAAAGTTAAAACGTCAATGAATTAAAGAATTGGAGCATCTTTGTATCGTAGTCAGTCTGCGCGGATTAAACGTACGGCTGTCACAATACGAGGACCAATTGCATTCAGTTTTTCGTCAAAGAAAGCTGCGGTCGAGCCGAGAAAATTAATAGCTTGTTCGGGGTGCGAGTCCCCTCGCTACGCAGAAGCCGTCGTCGTATCGGCTTAAGGCCAAGCCACACATATCCGTTGCCTTCCGATCCGTTGCTATCCGTCGGAAAAGTGAGAATATCAATCCCTTGGTTTTAAATGAAGCATGCCACACTTGACCGTCGTTTTCAGCGACGGGTCCCGTTGCTTTCCGTTGCTTTCCGTTGGTCGCTCCGTTGAAATTTCAATGGAGAAGATAGGCTTGCCTTCCGTTGCCTTCCTGCAAAGCTAGAATATCGTTGGCAATGATTTTTTCTCCTTCGACGGACGACCACTTGAAAGGGACCTTTTCTTTATGAGCCTGATGGGTTGCCGTGTCGAACCTTTCGAAGCCCGCTCTCACCGGGGGTTCGAAAATGTAAGCAAACAAGAGCATCCCATTCACTAATAAAAATATTTTGTTTACAGTAGTATTTGATCGCCATAGAATTAGAACCAATAAAATGGTCATGTTTTTTTGATGAAAATGACTCTAAACACGATATAATTATGACCATTATTAAGCGTTTTAATAGTAAAGTACTTTAATCATTCATAATATGCGTATGATAAACATGTGATCGAGTGTATCAGTCATGGATATGAAAAAATAAATCATGGTTTCTAAACAGGTGTGATCGAGGAACGAGACACATGATACGCTTGTATATACATTGAACGCAATTGGATAATATGTATATTGATTTCTTTATAAGGAAAAGAAGAGTTTTGAAAATTTCATACTTCCATAGTTTTTGAAATATTAGCATTAACATATGAAAAAAAGACAGCCAGTATGCAATATGGGTAAATAGTAAATAGTTGTGTACATTATTAGATAGGGCGGCCGCTCCGAAACGATCTATAGAGAAATGTATAAAGTTACCCGTACCTTAGACCGACAAATTAGATTTGTCTTTCATTCCGTGTAGTTTTTAATGCACAGGTACGCGTGTATTGAAATACAATGGTGTATACGACTACTAAATACACGGTTTAAAATATTTGCGATGACCACTTTTTCCTGCCTATATTTTGTTACTATCGTTTCGTCTTGAGCGAAAGGTGTTCTTCTCGTCCTCATTGTTCAAGTCAAGATACTAATCAATTGAAATACAAATTTTTGTAATGAAAAAATGATTTCAAAGAAAGCGGCAAAATGAGTGAAACGTTCGTAGAGAATTCTTCGAAAAGTTATTCGAACTGTCATAGCCAATTTGATCTAGTAATGATTTGGACTAAATCGAGCAGTCATTAAATTGTCCTTCCGAAAATTATAGCAAATAGATAATATTCAAAGTAATATTTTGTTTCCTGGAATAGAATCATGATTCTCAATTCATGATAATCTAAGTTAAGATTCATGGTAATCAAGGTTTGAATTCGCATTTTTTCAGGCTTACACATTTATAAATGAAATCCAAACATTTGGAATTTCATATAATATTTATTTACTAATGAAAATATATTGATCATTCTAATATGCTACTCCCATAAGTACGGAAAAATACTGAAATATCGGTTCTTAATTTATTTACCTAGGTGCTACCATTCCAAAGAGAGTGAAAAGAGTATATGTTTATAATTATAATGGGAGACAATAGTAAAAATATGAACGCGAAACCGAATACGGATACTCCAAAACCACAGGTGGGTAACGGTGACCGTCGTTGAGCGACGGAAGGTGATGGAAATCGACGGCAACGGATGGCAACGGATCCCAACGGACGGCTATGTGTGGCCCGGCCTTTACCCCGCGCCGACAAACAAAGTAGTGGGGCTGGGTCCCTGCGCACTCCAAATCAGAACCTTGCACTCTTTTCAAGACAAGACTGTATTTTAAAGCGTAGCCCACTTTCGAACCAACACCTCGAAGAATTGGTTTAACTAAAAGACAATTTCTCTTTTGTAAAATCACTGGAGTATTAACAAAATAAAGCCATAAATATCAAATGTTTCTACTTTCTCTTATTTTTTTCTACATTACATTCTAAAAGATCAAATTTATAAAAAAAAGTATAAGTATATAAGTATGTACTTATAAAAATATTGAACAGTCTTGCAGTACCCAGTAATTTTACTTGAAACAGAGTATTTGGAAAAGTACTTGTACTTGATCATTTTCAAGTACCAAGGACCATGTACTTGAGTTTTTCAAGTACAACTACAAGTACGAGAAAGGGTACTGGGTACTGAGAAAGTATTGAAGTACTAATGTACTCCAGTACTTTACATCTCTGTACGTATCAAATATTCAAAGAAGAGCATCTGTTATAAGAAGCAGAATACGTCGTTGGGAGATTGCTTTTATGCCAAAATAAAGTTTACTCATAATTATGTATAGGAAAAAGAAGTTCAGAATCGGTGAGAAAGACCCTTTTCTATATAATTACTATTTTTCCTATTTACGTTGACTATTTAATGACTTTATGAAGAATAAGTAATTTTATCAAAATGGGGTGTAGGAGTAATTAGTTGGACGAACTTTATAACATGGCGAAGCTTCATTAATAAATAAGTGTAACACTTGGGTGGTTTCCCTCGTTAGTCAATTTTTCATACTTTCAATAGTACGGAAATAATTTAGCTGCTCCAGACAAAATTAACTCTGCATATGAGAACTAACGAATAGAGTATACAATAAAGAATAAAATACAAACAAAAGCAAATAAATACAAAGCAATAAAATACAAATAAAAACAAAAGAATGCGAACAATTCTTACTAATCAGAATTGCGAATAACTCTAGCAAAGTAGTAGAAACTCTGTTATCAACCCTACAATGAGACCAACGAAACGAATACTCCATTTCAGATCCGACTTCCTGAGACTTTGCAGAGTTGAACAAAGCTGCTGCAAGTACAATGCCAAGTGTCTTCGTCTCGTTTCCAACCTCTTCAACTAGAGACGCTTTTACTACTGCGCTCAATGGTAATTAATTCAGGCCTAATATGATATGGAGTCTGAAGACGGGGTGGACGAAGAGCTGTCCAAGGCGGAAGATTCAAAGGTATGATTACAGCTGCAAGAAGGAAGGAAACCGACAGTTTTCCTGAGGGGACATTATTCAAGTGATCGTTAAGAAATATGTTAGCAACAGCAATAAATATATAATTCACGATCCTCGGTTCAAGTACAGAGGACAAACTTTAGCGCAGGCTAAACTTATGCGTAGCATTGGCCTGCACTTACTCAAGCCAAAATTCGTTCATTGTACTCGCTCTCTAATTTTCCGTGTCTTTTTGTTAATAACTCATTAACGAAGCCTTCGAGAACATTTTTGCTAAGTAAAAAGTTGTTTCCAATCACCCTACAAGTCAATCCTTTCAAGAACCTCAAACATTTTTTAGACACTCTGTATAGACACCATTATGTCGGATATCCAAAAAAGTTCCTATTTCGACATAAATTTGATTTGATAGTTGCATAAGAGCATTTTTTAATATAATGGTGAAAATATTTCCAGTTACTAACGTAAATAAATCCTAGTACTGTTAAATAAAATTCAAAATTATTCCAAACATATTTTCTCTATATATTTGAAACTAATGTCAATCGGTAGATGCAAAGGAAGATGTTCATTAGATTATCAACCTCAACAGCATACATATTTCAAACCCATTGGCATTAGTAAGAAGTCCATTTTTTAGATAGGTAATTGTTATCACACCGATCCACCATACTAGTTCCATTATAATATTTATATCATAACAATTAAAAGTTAATCCAAGAACATCTGAACAATACACTTAAGGGGTTATGCCTAATCAGAATCTCTCAAAAAAAAAATTAAAATATCGATTTTTACAATTTCTTAAAGTGCATTAATAATATATTAATCTGTTCTATGGTTCTGAAGTAGACGACTCTGTATGAACAGGAAAAAAATGTTTTATTTGCATATAACCTGTTCTTGAAAGTTTTTTCAAAATCATGTTTTCAAAGTCCGCAGGCAAAATTTCTCGAAAATCACTTAACCTAACTTTTCTCTCAAATTTTACATATTTATTTTAAATATAAAAATCTTTGATCATTTCTAGTACACATTGTGCATTTTATGGACGAAAAATTACGATTATTGTCTTATAAAATCAATACTTAAACTTCAAACAGCTGCCAGTTTGTCAAAAGTCAATTAAAAGAAAGGAACGATTAAAGTACTAGGTAATAAGTAAACTAATGAACTAACTAAATTCTCACGAATTCTCTATCTTTGATGATCCAGTTCTGAATAATCGTGCCCACTGCAAACCATTTTTTTCAAGAAGGCGTATCGCAGATTGGTTACATCTCCGAAAGGAATTAATATTTTTCAATGAAAAAATTGTACAAAGGACCCCGCACAGTTTGTATTTTCTCTATACAGGGTGTAACAAAAATGTTGCAGTTCCTTGAAACGGGTGATTCCTGAGGTGATTTTGAACAAGTTTTTCCTTAACGAAAATGTTAGGTGGGGCTTTGTTAACGAGTTATTAACGAAAAACATCGATCAATCGGGGAGAGTGTACAGCGGAATGATGACGCGGACGATGACGGGCCAATACTACTAACCGCTGGAGCCCGGGCTGATATTCATCCACTGTACTTGCTCCCTGATTGGTCGGTGTTTTTCGTTAATAACTCGTTAACAAAGTCCCACCTAACATTTTCGCAAAGGAAAAAGTTGTTTAAAATCACCTCAAGAATCACCCTTTTTAAGGAACTGCAACATTTTTGTTACACGCTGTATATCCTCACTCCTCGGGACCGGAGGCGAGTCTGTATCGTTAGGGAACAACGTTGTTTGTAGTGTTCCGAACGTAGAAAGAGGGACTGATGCTCGAGGCTGACCCTCATTGAACGAGAACTCGGTCACTAGACCAGTGAGTCATCGCATTCCCACTGACCGTTGGCGACTCTAATTTTTCACCGTAATGATCTAAAAGTGACACCACTGAATTCCTGTCACTCTCCTGAATAAAATTACACCAAACCTCATGTAAATCCGCCTA
The DNA here is from genome assembly GCA_030770465.2 of Perdita meconis. Lineage (NCBI taxonomy): Eukaryota > Metazoa > Arthropoda > Insecta > Hymenoptera > Andrenidae > Perdita > Perdita meconis. The sequence goes on from JASKOS020000019.1 coordinate 1,852,216, forward strand.
TTTTTAATGAAATTAGCATTTTTATGCGTAAATCAAATTTTTCTGTAATTTTGTTAATTATAACTCGATTTACGTCGTGTTTGGTTTTTTTTTTCATCGGGAGAGCATAAGGAATCGATTGGTGTCACGTTCGTTAAGATCCGATGAAAACTGCGGCGTTTGTTCTGCTGTCGTCTTAGTATTGCTTCACACGGATGTTCGATCCCTCGCGGCAGTCGCGCGCCGCGCCGCACAGTGGTCCGAATCGAGAAATTTAGTGACTTTTTTGTATAACTTTTGAACTATAATGTATATTGATACCAAATTTGGAATGAATACTATAGAGGTGATGGGTTATTACTAGGTTAAGAGAAAAATATGATAACAATAACGGTTTTATAATATAACAATAATAAGATATAATTAATAACATAAAATATTTAAAAAATAATATTTTTTTATGCTTTGTTAGTATTCACTCTCAAATTCTTTTGTTTATCATTATTTATTTATAGTCCGTGTAATTGAAAGACGTTGCTGCCTGAAACATTTACAATTAGTACTTTAAATATATTTTTAATACTTCTAAGTTTTTAGAAGAAATATTGATCTTTTCAGATATTCTCGTGTGCAAAAATAAATAATCACCCATACCTCTCTTTGAATCTTTCAAGGTTTTATATAAGTCGTTATTTTTGCGAAAAGCTTGCATTTTCACAGAACAAATAATATCTAAATAACAAAGAAGAAAATGTCAAATGTAAAAAATGACTTACGTAAGAAGTTTTTAAGTCATTTGTACTTACCAAACAGAACTAATGAACTATTATGTAGATGTAAAATAAAATAGACCAAAATAGTATAACAAACAACACTAAATAATATAACTTAAATTTAATTCACACACAGTAAAAACACCAATATAACTTAAGTTTAGTTCATAAAAAAAATTAAAACACTACGAATTATTATTAGAACAAAACATGAAATGATTAAAACGAAATAAAAATGAACAGTAACTTTCAACACGCGAAAAATGCTCTGACAGTCTCACTGTGGACGTTCGAATGGTTCTCTTTTAACCGAATGCAGACAGAAAGTCGAAGACTCATTCGAAGGCTTATCTGTACCATAGCATAAACATATCAAGTGACTCTAATCCAAACAGTTCTTTGAGAAGAACTCTGCATCGGTTTGAGAGGTTGGGTCGGAGAATACGAATGTAGTGCGTAAAGCAAAAGCGATTGCTACGTAACATCGACAGCTTTGAACTATAATAATCTGAAAAACCGGACGAAGGTGGAACTGATTTTTGCATGTTTATGTAGAGGAAAGTTTACTGAAAACATTCTAATTTGTTAGAAAGTGGGACTCCTTGGGACTTGGAAGATATCTCTTAGTATTTGTACAGAACTTTGAGAATTGTTTATATTTCATTTAGCATTATTTTTTTAATATATTCGATACAGTAACTATTAATGTAAGGCATCATTTTCTATTACGAAAGAATACTCTTTATTTAAAAAAAAAACATGAAATAAGAATATTGAGTTAGAGTATCAGAATACTTTAACAAAAGAAAACAATTTCATGGGATGAAAAATACTCCTTCTAAATTGTTTAACTTTAAGTGTCCATTGCCACTATTGTTTTTATATTCGAGACTAATGGACAATTAGTAAATAATACACATACAGTAGATATCAATATGAGAAAGTTGACTTTTTGACAAAAAGTCACTAAATTTTTCGATCCGGACCACTGTGCGCCGGCTACCGTGTAATCCCATATCACCCGTTTCGCTGGTTCCAAGAATGATGCCGCTGTGGTGGGGGAATCGTGGGGATAAACTGCGAGTATATATCGTGTGTCTTTTTCGAGTATATATGGAGAAAATACTGTATATGGAATTTTGTCTACCGCTTAAATTGGCTGACCTTCATCTATATTATGAATTATGATGTCCTCTACAAGAAATGTATAGGAACTTAAGGTCGCTGATAAAGGGTTAGTGATATGCATACAGTCCTCCAAAGTACTGTATATCGCTGGTAAATTAACAGTCGCAAGATATGCGGCTCAGATCGGTCCAAGTGAAATAAGACAGCCTAAAGTGATTGTCCCATTTCTACTTTGCAAAAATGTGCAGAGTAATTGATTAATACCTCGATTCAATGTAGTGCTCTGAATGTCCGTATTTCTGCTCACGATAAATGACTCGCAAAAAATCTACATTTAAAGTAAAATACAGTAAACGTTTTTAGTATTAAATACGATTTATTTCTGCACACACTACCTTCGGTCCAATTATTTATCGAATCACAATGGACTTGCGTAAGAATACGCCCAGAACGAGATAGGTTCCCTATTCTAAAATTTTTTTCGTTACTTAGGTAACAAAACTTTGCATCCCTCGCATAATGATCAAATAGTCCATAATTATTTTTTCATAGGTATAGTACAAACGTAACATTTGTAATAATAAGATAAATACGAAGTGAATAGAAATCGGGACATTTACATTTACGTTACTGGAGACACGATCAAGCAGACGGAGCATGTTGACACATGTTCGTATGTAACCAGTGTTCTGTGGTACTTAGGATATGCGAAATATCAAAGCAATGTACGTTATCCTTCTTCTACGTTGTTGAATTCTAGATTAGCTTTTGCACGTAAGCCATCATAATATCTATAGAAAATTGTACAGAAAATTAATACGTCAAGTCTGATACATTTTTATTTACATAAGTCGAGACCCATTGTCCTAGATACTGTATACCACTGGAAGTTCGCAGTCGGGACAGCACAGCCAATATCGAAAATGCATGTTCCGTCTGCTTGATCGTGTCCTCAATAAGGTGGCTTATTTCGCTTCGACCGATCAGACTCGCATATCAACCGACTGTTAAATTCCCAGCGATATACAATACTTTAGATAGCTGTATATCACAGTAGCTAAGCTATGAGAGTTCTAAATCAAATATACGCGAGGGGAGCGCCGGGCGGGGGCCCGCGATTGGTACGGGGGTGAAGCGGGGTGGAGGGTGCGGACCCGTTAAGCAATTATGCGTAGGGTCGCGGAGGCGAAGCGAGGCAAGGGGTACCGCTGTGCTTGTAGGCACGGTGCGCGAGGAGCAAGGGGAGGGGAGCCGCGATTTCTGTAACGAATTTTTTGTGCATCGCAACATCTCTTTCTAAGACTATTGTCGCGTATTGTCGCGTTTGATCTTGGGCGACTTCCGTAACGAATTTTTCGTGCATCGCAACGTCTCTTTCGAAGACTACTCCCGCGTTTGACCTCGAGCTATGTTCGCGCGTTATCTCGGTGAAATCCGATCCCTCGCATGCGCGCCTTTCATGAATAACAAGAAGTCGCGTGTTTATTCTTTCGTACGGATGTACGCAATATCGAAAAATAATATAACGGCTATCTGCGTTTATAGGGGAGCCGCGATATCCGTAACGAATTTCTCGTGCATCGCAACGTCTCTTTCTAAGACTACTGCCGTGGATTGTCGCGTTTGACCTTGAGCGATTTCCGTAACGGTGCAACGAATTTTTCGTGCATCGCAACGTCTCTTTCTAAGACTATTGCCGCATTTGACCTCAAGCTATTTTCGTAGGTTCGACGAATTCGTCGCATCGAGGGCCGCGTGTTATCTTGGTGAAATCCGATCCCTCCTATGCGCGACAATCTTCCGACGCGCCTTTGACGATGAATAAGAAGTCGCGTGTTTATTCTTTCGTACGGAAGTGCGCAATATGGAAAAAATAATTTAACGGATGTCTGCGCTTATAGGGTGCCGCGGGATTGCGAGATATGATGCAAAGTATGCGCTGTAACCTTGACGGTTACGGAGAAGCGCGGTCGGTGCGGCGGTCTTTCTCTAGCACGAACACCCTTGCGCCGAATTGCACAACACGAGGAAAGCGCGTGACCTTGTCGCGACGAAAGCTAATGATGCAACCTATTAAAAATGCGCCATACTCCTGCCCTGGTCGGAGATTCGTGAAATTTCCGCGAAGTGCGTCTTTTCGGCGAAGTGCACGTGTACTTGGGCCGAAATGCACAACGCGAAGAAAGCGCGTACCCTTGCAGCGAATGTCGCGCCGTTTTTTTTCAACGCGAGGCGGTCGTGCGTGTCCTTTTCCAACGCGCGAGGTGCGTAAATCTCGCGTCATTTCGGGAGGTATTAATAAGCGATCACTAGCGAGGAGCGAACAATTGTGAAACGGATTTCGAGGTGATAGTTGTACAACATTGTGTACGTCAAGAAGAAAACAATGGATCTTTCAATGAATAAGTTGAAAACGCTGACGAAGATGTCGGCGTTACTGCGTACGTCCGCGGAATACCGGAACTGGATGGAACAGTGCGACGAATGTTTGCGTCTCATACATGAATATTTGCACGGAGGACAACGATTGTCGATCGGCAGGAAACAACGCATCACCGCCGTTATCGTTCGCATTCAAACCTTACGAGCTGTAGTGCGTGCAAAATTCTCGCGAAGGGGACACGATCTTGTGGGACGTTTGAGCGGGCCGAGTGTCGTATGGGAAAACGTGGAATCGGCGTTTCAAAATCGCATCGCAACGGAAATGGTTGTGAACGTGAAACATCTCGATCCTCATCGATTCTTCAAAGACGCTCGTCGGCTGGTGCTTTCGCATCTAACGGACTCGATCACCGCACACTCCAGCGTGGCGGTGAATACGATCCTGAACGCAGAGTTTTCGCTAGAAGATGAAACGGACGTAAAAAGCTTCACTACGAGAAATCAAGTACTGTTTTCGACGTCGAATTTGCGCGAATGGTCGATTGCGCGCGACTAAACGATTGCGCCGTCGAGCTTCCTTCAGAGCAGAACAAGTGGCTGCAATTTAAGAACCACCTCCGCAAGGAACGCGCGCCGTTCATAGTGTACGCAGACTTCGAGTGCCTGCTGGAGGACGTGCAACCGGAACAACAAAACCGTCGTTCGTACATCTACCAACATCACCGGGCATTCACCGTGGGATACTACGTGAAGTGCACACACGACGAATCGCTTTGCGCGTTTTCGCGTATTATACGTACCGCGGTGACTCCGACTGTGCCCAATGGTTCGTGAAAGAGATGCGAAAATTGGTCGATACCGTAGATGATATATTCAAAACGATAATACCAATCGAAGCGATGTCTATCGCAGAACGCTATAATTTTTACAATGTAACAGAGTGCCACGTTTGCGGAAAACCTTTCCTCGAATCCGACATAAAAGTGCGCGATCACTGCCACGTGACCGGTAGATACAGAGGCGCGGCTCATTCGACCTGTAATCTAAATTACCAGGATTCATTTACTGTTCCGGTCGTGTTTCATAATCTATCAGGTTACGACGCGCACTTTGTGATAAAATAATTGGCTACGGCGTTCGAGGGAAAGGTAGATCTGCTTCCGTTACCGAAAGAAAAGTACATCTCTTTAACGAAGAATGTCAAGGGGACGGGCATCGACGGGAAGAAGGAAGTGAAATTCAGATTCATCGACTCGTATCAATTTTTAGCCTAGAGTCTGGATAAACTGTCGTCCGATCTGGGCAAGGAAGAACTGACGATCCTGCGAAAGGAGTTTTGAAACTATTCGCAGGATCAATTCGATCTCCTTACTAGAAAGGGCGTCTTCCGGTACGATTACGTCATGGCGTACGAGAAACTAAACGAGACGCGATTACCGCCTCGCGAAGCGTTCTACAATCGGTTGAACGACAGTCACGTTTCAGAATCGGATTACGCGCACGCGATTAATGTGTGGGAGAGCTTTCGCTTCGAGACGTTGGGCGAGTATAGTGATCTGTACCTGAAAACCGACGTTCTCTTGTTGGCGGACGTTTTTGAGAGTTTCCGATCGCAGTGCATCGCGAACTACGAGCTTGACCCCGCGTGTTACTGCACGTTGCCAGGGTTCACGTGGGGCGCGATGCTAAAGCACACGGGCATCGTTTTCGAATTGCTCACCGACGTGGACATGGTGATGTTTGTGGAACGCGGAATACGCGGCAGTCTGAGTCAGTGTTCCCATCGTTACGCGTGCGCCAACAACAGGTACCTGCCCACGTACAATCCCGCGAAACCGTCGACGTACCTCATGTATTTCGACGTGACCAACCTGTACGGTTGGGCAATGTCGCAATGCATGCTGTACGGAGGATTTCGTTGGATCGACGACACGGAGGGCGTAGCCAATTTCGACGTCAATTCCGTTCCGATCGACGGGCCCGAGGGATACTTTCTGGAAGTGGACCTCGAGTACCCGACGGAACTGCACGATTCGCACGCGGATCTCCCGTTTTGCCCGGTACGCGATCAGTCGACCGACGGAAACCAGACGAAACTACTCGCGACAGTACGGGACAAGGAACGATACGTAGTACATTACCGGTACTTGCAGCAATGTCTGCGCCACGGTTTGAGACTCCGAAAAATTCATCGCATCTTGGAATTCAAGCAATCCCATTGGCTTCGCGAATATATCGAATTGAACACCGGTTTTAGAACACGCGCGACCAGCGATTTTCGGAAAAATTTATACAAATTGATGAACAACGCGGTATTCGGCAAAACTATGGAGAACGTGCGACACTACGTGGACGTGAAATTGGTTACGCAGTGGGAAGGTAGGTACGGCGCGGAAGCTCTGATCGCGAAACCGAACTTTCACAGCAGCGCAATTTTCTCCGAAAACGTAATCGCCGTCCAATTGCGCAAATTAAAAGTGTTATTCAATAAACCGATATACGTCGGTATGAGCGTGCTGGACGTGTCGAAAGTATGTTTGTACGATTTCCATTACGAGTACATGCTCCCTAAATTTGGCGAGGAGCATGTATAAAATTGTATATAGAAATGTATACGTGGTATTGTTTATAGTAATGTATATTAACATCTATATGTAAGAATGTATGCGTGTGCGTGTATGTAGCAATGTATATATTGTATGTAAGGAGAAAATAGTAATAAAGAAGAAGAAAATGTAAAACGAAATCGTTTCTGTTTAGGTGGATAAATTAAGTAGGATCAAACAAGTCCAACAATACAACACATAAAAGTATTTAACATATTTATGAAGTGCTTAATGCTATGAATAAAAATAATTTCTCATCGTTAATTTGTTCCTCAAGAATAATCATACCACTTTAAAAGTTTTAACGAACAATCATTAAAATACTGCTTCTCTTTTTTGTGTGTGCGCTTATTGCACTAGAATCAAATAACTCTAAGCGTCTATCAGAACATAATTGTATCACTGCGAACCATGCTGAACGTCTTCGATGAAATCTCGTTACATTTCGACTTACAAACGTCCGTAATTGCGCTAGAAACACAATCGACTGTGTTTAACACACGTTCGAAACGTCGTTGCTCTTTAAAACCTGATACTATCTACTGATCCACGTGTACAAGTACAATTGCAAATACTAGCACAAGTGCAAATACAAGTGTAAGTACAGTACAAGTACAGTAACTTATAATACATTATAAGTACATTACCATGTACATACGTAAACATGTACAGTTCCATCACCATTAGAAGATATGTTAGTGATCTGTGCCCTCTGAATTGGCTGTTGTATTCCAGACGTAACCGCGCGTTGTCATTTTGTATTGCAGACGAAACCGTGCGCTGCCATTTTATATTGCAGACGTAACCATGCGTTGTGATTTTGTATTGCAAACGTAACCGTGGATGCAGTTGTAGTTTTACTGGTACTTGTATTAGTGATTGTACTAGTATTTGTACTGTACTGTACTGTACTATACGGTAGTGTACTGTATTGGTGTATTTGTACTGTGCTTGTAATTGTATTACATTGTTCACGTATTTGAACGTGTACTGTATTGTAATGTTCTGTACCTGTACCTGTGCTTGTACTTCTGATGCAACTGTACATGGTTACGTCACTGAACTCCAAACTACCTGGAATGAACAGTTCAGTAGATCGGGATAGAAGAAACCGTGTCGACAGAGAGGCTATACAGGGTATCTTCATCCTTTTCTAATACCCTGTTGCAAAAATAACAAATGACTAACCGCGCGTAATTAAATGACCATGCGACGTGTATAAGAAAGAGACAGAGATACCACGTTTTATCCTCTCTGTCTGCATTGCTGCTTATACACGTACTGCTCATTCCAGGTAGTTTAGAGTTCAGTGGGTTACATATGTACATGGTAATGTACTTATAATGTATTATAAGTTACTGTACTTGTACTGTACTTACACTTGTATTTGCACTTGTGCTAGTATTTGCAATTGTACTTGTACACGTGGATCAGTAGATAGTATCAGGTTTTAAAGAGCAACGACGTTTCGAACGTGTGTTAAACACAGTCGATTGTGTTTCTAGCGCAATTACGGACGTTTGTAAGTCGAAATGTAACGAGATTTCATCGAAGACGTTCAGCATGGTTCGCAGTGATACAATTATGTTCTGATAGACGCTTAGAGTTATTTGATTCTGGTGCAATAAGCGCACACACAAAAAAGAGAAGCAGTATTTTAATGATTGTTCGTTAAAACTTTTAAAGTGGTATGATTATTCTTGAGGAACAAATTAACGATGAGAAATTATTTTTATTCATAGCATTAAACACTTCATAAATATGTTAAACACTTTTATGTGTTGTATTGTTGGACTTGTTTGATCCTACTTAATTTATCCACCTAAACAGAAACGAATTCGTTTTACATTTTCTTCTTCTTTATTACTAGTTCCTCCTTACGTACAATATATACATGGCTACATACACGCACACGTATACATTCTTACATATAGATGTTAATATACATTACTATATACATATAATACTACATATACATTTCTATATACAATTTTATACATGCTCCTCGCCCGGACTTCCGTTTCCGGGCGCATAGAGAGAATAGTGTGAAGAGAGAGTGCAGAAATCAAGGCGAATTAAAGAGTGAAAAAAGGTGTGTGACGTGTGAGGAGGTGAGGGGGAGAGAGAGGAGTGAGTGCAGTGTGCAAGGAGAGAAAGGCTGGGAGTACGGATAGAAGGGTAAGGTGACGAATGCATGTGGCAGTAGAGGTGAGAAAGAGAGGTTAGGAACCGGCGAGCTGGTGAATAAGCGGGAAGAGAGAAAGAGGTGAGCAAAAGTGCCATCTAGGGAGAGCGGAGAAAAGGAGAAAGAGAAAGTCGATAAGGTAGAGAAGTGCAGGGCAAAGGAAAGGAGCAGAAGAAATGAAAGCTGAAAGTGGGATGAAAGAAGGCAAGGATGAGGGAATTAAGAAGGGGGGCACAAGGAAGATTGAGGGATGGGATAAATTAGGGAGAATTAGGAGTAACAGCACGAGCCTCGAGGACTATTGGAAGAAGAAAAGGGATGGGGAGGAGGAAAAGGGGATAGAGACAGGAGAAGGATGGTATAATGAAAGCGAGGTATTCAAAAAGAGTAAAAAATTAGTGAGATCACCAGAGAAGAGGACAGAAGGGGATGGGGAAGGGATGAAAAGGCTAGAGAAGATGATGGGGGAAATGTGGAGAGAAATGAAGGAGACCATGATTAGGGGAATAGAGGAAATGAAAGGACACGGGGGAGAGATGAAAGAGGAAATAAAAAAGGAGATAGAAGGCGTTAGGAAGGAAATGGAGCTAAGAGAGGAAAAGTGGGGAAGAGAGCGGGAGGAAATATGGAGGGAAATCGAAGAATTAAAGAGAGAAGTGAAAGAAAAAGAAATAAAGGGAGGTAAAGAGATAGAGAAAAGAATAAGAATACTAGAAGAAAGGGGTGGGGGAGAAGGGGGAGAGATAGGAAAAGAGAGCAAAATATTGGAAAGAATGAAAGAGATAGAGAGGAAGATAGAAGGGAAAGAAAGAGAGGAGAGAAGGAGAAACATTGTAGTAAAAGGGCTGGAGACGGGGCAGGGGAAAGAGAGAGAAGTGGTAGAGAAATTATTAAAGGAAATCGGAGGGGAGGTGAATGTAGAGGAGGTCAGAAGGATCAAGGGGGGAGGTATGTTAGTAGTTAAGCTAGGAAGCGAAGAAGGGAAAAGGAAGATAATGGAGAGGAAAAAGGAACTAAAGGGTAGGAAAGAAAGGATAGAAGACGATCTCACCTTTAAGGAAAGGAAAATGAGATGGAAGCTGAGGGAAATAGAGGAGAGGGAGAGGGGGGCAGGAAAAGAACGTGGGTAAAGTATGGGAGAATACAGATAGAAGGGGAATAGTGCAGATGGGACGAGGAACTGGAAGAGCTGGTAAGTTTGAATGGAGAGAGAAGGAAGGGAGAAAAATTTGGGAGGAACCAGGGGCGAAGGGGAGAGATCGGGGGAAGAAGGAGCAGCGGGGGGAACAGAACGCAGTGGGGGGTGAGAAGGAGTAGCGGGACGGAGAGGAGGGAGGAGGTAAGGGTAGGGTGGAGGAAAGGACAGGAGGGACAGGGAGGGGAAACGAGAGGTGGAAAATCGGATTCTGGAACGTGGCAGACCTGAGAAATAAGGATGAGGATTTCTGGAAAGGACTAAGGGAATGGGATGCAATAGTAATGACAGAAACATGGGTGGAGGAAAAGACGTGGAGCAGGATAAAGGAAAAACTGCCAAAAGGATACGAGTGGATGGCGCAGTGGGCGGGGAAGAGGAACAAAAAAGGAAGAGCGATGGAAGGGATGGTGATGGGGATAAATAAGGAAATAATCCAAGGAGTGATAGGGGGAGGGAAAGAAATGGAGGGATTGATGTATATGGAGATGAAAGTACTGGGGGAAAGATGGAGAATAGGGGGAGTGTACGTGAACGGTGACATAGAGAGGAAACTAGAGGGGCTAAGGGGATGGACAGAGAAGAGAGAAGGGGCGATAAGGACAATAATAGGAGGGGACTTCAACGCGAGGACAGGCGAGAAGGGAGGGGACATACAGGGAGAGGGGGAACAAGGGGGAAAGAGAAGGTCGAAAGACAAGGTGAATAGAGAGGGAAGGAAGCTACTGGATTTTATAGGAGAAAAAGGGTGGACGATCTTTAACGGAGGGATTGAGGGGGACGAAGAGGGGGAATTTACATATACGGGAGGGAGGGAGGGGTAACACGGTGATCGACTACCTGAAGGGAGATGTCGAAAAAAAGTTAAGAATAAAAAGGCTAGAAATAGGGGGAAGGGTTGATTCAGATCATCAGCCAGTAGAGATATGGATAGAAGGGAGAGAGAAAAATAGGGGGAAAAGGAGAGAGGGGATTGCAAGAACGGAAAGAGGGATATGGACGGAGGAAGGAAGGCAGGAGTTTAGGAACAATATAGACAGGGCAAGGATAGGAGAGATAGAAGAGATAGGGGTGGAAGAGGAATTGAAGGGGGTGATGGAAAAGATAAAAGGAGCAATTGTAAGAGTGCGGGAGGGAGAGACTGAAGGAAGAAAAACGAGGGGATGGTGGGACGAGGAGTGCGAGGAAAGGAAAAGAGAGCTGCGAAGAGAAATGAGAGAATGAAGGAGAAGGGGAGGAGAAGGGGAGGAGAAGGCAGGAGATATGAAGAAATGAAGAAGGACTACCAAGAACTGTGTGAAAGGAAAGAAAAGGAAGAAGGGGATATAGGATTTTAAGGTATTAAACAATACACCACTCTGAGTACGGTTCACTACAGCACACGTCTTTACTTGTTCAGAAACACTGTTACAAAGATAATGACAAAAGTCGCACACAGGCCAACACAGGAACCGTCCCTAGCAGAGGGACCCACCTCTGCTACCTCATAAATCAAACTAGACGATCCCGAGGTAGTCCGACAGTGGCACACAAACGTAAACACAAATGGATAATTTTTGTATTTACAAACTAAAGCCAACACGCCTCCTCAAAAATTAATCCATTATAATAATATTCTTATTCTAAGCCCATTCCAGTTCTTAGTTCCGTGAATTTAATCACTGGTAATGGTTTTGTTAGAGCATCGGCCAATTGGTTACCTGTAGAAATATAGTTTAATTTTATTACACCTTTTTCAATCTGTTCTCTAGAGAAGTGATACTTTATATCTATATGTTTTGATCTTTTGTGATCCATTGGATTATTCGCAATATTAATACAACCATTATTATCTTCATAAATGATAATTGGTTTTGGTGTGTCGATATTAATACTGCATAACAATGATTTCAGCCATATCGCCTCCCTGACAGCTTCAAAAAGAGCCATATATTCAGCTTCAGTTGAAGAAACTGCAGTTGATATTTGCCTTTTTGTGCTCCAACATGTCGTACACTTTTCAAACAATTTGAACAAATACCCAATGGTACTTTTTCTATTATTGTGGTCGTTTCCTCCCCAATCAGAGTCGACGTAACCAGTTAAAATATCATTATAATCTCGAACAAAAGTTAATTTAAGATTTATTGATCCCTTTAGATATCTAAGTACCCTTTTTAAATATTTCCAAAGTTCTTCGTTATTTTTATTAACATATCGGCTTAAAATATTAACGGTTGTACTCAAATCTGGTCGAGTACATAACATTACATACATTAAACATCCGATGAGATTTCGACAAGGAGCATTATACTTCTCATCAGAGTTCAGAGCTACATAATCTAACTTATTTTCCAGAGGTGTGCTTACAGGTTTACATTCAGACATATTGAATTTATTCAGAATTGTTCGGATATATCCACTCTGGCTTTAGTTATTCTTTTGTTACTTCTTTCAATACTTAATCCAAGAAAAATTTTAATTTCTTTTAAATCTACCATACAAAGTTTATTCATTAGATAGTCTTTAAAAGCATTCATTACTTCAATATTTGCTGTAGCAATTACTAGGTCATCTACATAAAGGACCACATATATATTTTTCGATATATCTCCATTATCCAAAATGTAAATACATCGATCTACAGAAGAGTTTTTAAAACCTTTATCTTTAAGTGTGCGTTCAAAAACTTCAAACCAGCATCTCGCTGATTGTTTTAATCCGTTTAGAGCTTTATTTAATCTACAGACTTGACCATTATTACTTTGAACTCCTTCTGGAACCTTCATGTAGATTTCTTCTTTCAATACACCATTTAGAAAAGCAGTTTTTACGTCCATATGATGAACTAATAAATTAAATTGGTTAGAAAACGCCATTATTAATCTGAAACTTGATATCCTTGCAACCGGTGCAAATGTTTCGTTATAATCCATTAAATATTGCTGACTGAAACCTTGAGCAACAAGGCGAGCTTTGTATTTTAATGGGTTTCCAAACTCGTCATTTTTTATAGTAAATACCCATTTACAATCAACAATATTTTTATTATTAGGCTTTGATACTATAGTCCAGGTATTATTAATTAAAAGAGAATTTATTTCGTCTCTTATTGCTTGTTCCCACTGAACTCTGTCATTTCTATTCTTAATTTCGTAATACGATGATGGAATTTCACAAACTAGAGATTGAGCAGACATTAAATAATCATCCGCTATATCAATCTCTTTATATGAAATCGGTGGATGGCGCTTAATCCTATTACTCCTCCTTAACTCAGGAGATATTTGTCTTTTGTTTCTATTACTTTTAGATGAAGAAGGCTTGTGTATACCTGTTTCACTTACAGATTTATTTGGCTCACGATTTAACTCGATATTTGTGTTAATCTCGTCTAATTGCAATATATTTGATTTATTATTATCATCAGATTTATGAGGCCTTACTGATTTTGACTGTGTGTCAGATGCATCAGTTTCAGGCTGATGAAACTCTACTGATTTTAATTCTCTATCAGTTTCAGGTTGTATACTTACAGTCCTGGGTACCAAATTGGTTTCGTTCTGAGAGTTTTTAGAATTAACCTCTTTAGACGATACTATTACAGGCCTGGATATTAAGAAATTGGTCTCATCCACTATAACGTCTCTAACTACGACAAATTTACTAGTTTCCACGTTCCATACTTTATAACCATTTGGTTCATACCCTACGAGAATACCCTTCCAAGATTTCTCCTCAAATTTCGATTGTCTTGTTTTATTATGAACATAAACTGTTGAACCAAAAACTTTTAAATATTTTAATTGAGGCTTCTTACTATGCCACAATTCATATGGTGTTTTGGATACTTTCAAGGATTTAGTCGGAGTTAAATTAATAAAAAATGTAGCACTAAGGACGGCTTCACCCCAAAAAACTTTTTCTAAACTAGCTCCAGCTATCATTGCACGAGCCTTTTCAGTGATTGTCCTCACCATACGTTCAGACGCACCATTTAATTGTGGGGTACGTGGGACTGTCAAGTGATAACTAATACCTTTTTCAACACAAAAATCCTTCATCTCTTTGGACAAATATTCTCCCCCATTGTCGCAATATAAATTGACAATTTTAAGATTAAAGTGAGCTTCACTTTTTGCCACATAGTCGCGGAATACTGAAAACACATCTGATTTATGTGAGATCAAATATGTGACACAATAGTGACTGCTTTCATCGAGAAAGAGTACAAAATAATTTTTGTTATTAACCGTTGAAGGAGTGATAGGACCACAAACATCCGAATGTATAACAAACAATGGTCGTTTTATATAACTTTTATCTTTTGCTTTTCTAAAAGGTAATCGAGTTTGTTTGCCATTTATGCAAGCCTCACATAAATTATCGTTAATGTTAATGTTTTCTATTTGCTCTGTGTCTTCAAACATTTGCTTATTTTTCAATTCTAAAAATTTTAATTTTCCAATATGTCCTAATCGTTGATGCCATAATTCATAACTACATTTTTCTATTTTATTTATTTCAACAATAGAATTTACTTCGTTTTTGTTAATTTTGAATTCAATTCCAATTAAATTATTTAGAGGCTTACCTGTCATTATAGTGTTACCATTCTTACTTATTTTGACCCCTCTGTCATCAAAAATAACAGTCATACCAGCCTGCTGCATTCTTTGTACTGATAACAAACTATATGGAACTTCTGGACAATAATAAACGTTGTCTATTGTTCCTGCGATTCCCATATTGGTAGTAACATTCATTTTCCCTTTCTTAATTGCACTTATAAATGTTCCGCTCTTCGCCACGGAAATTTTTAGTGGCATTTCCAGTTCATTAAAGCTTCCAGCTAAATCTTCTCTGTTTATGAGGTGATCTGATGCTCCCGAATCAAGCAGAAAAATAATTTTGCTTTTATCACTTAGTTCCAATCGATTATTTCCAGCCATAAACGCAAAGCTTGAAGTATCTTCTTTGGATGTTGATGGTTGAGACATTTGTACTACCTGTACGGTTTTGTTTTTATTCGCATTTCGGTGTTCAAGTTCTCTTTTATAATAAAAGCAATCCTTTTTAACATGATCCTTTCTACCGCAGTGGTGACATTTAGCAACAGAAAACGACCTTCTTGGTTTGAAGGACCGCGTCTTATGTTGTTCTTGACAATGCTTCTTGGACGGTTTCAGAAAGTCGCAGTTTTGTCTTTTCAAGGTATTCTCTCTGCGTACGTGAAGCACTTTAGCACTTGTGTCACAAGATTCATTATTTAACTTCACTTCATGATCCAGTAGTCTCGTCTTGACGAACGCCAGTGTTAAGTTATCTTCTGATAATGTTTCAATGGCCGTTATTATACCATCGTACGGTGTCGGTAAAGTTAATAATAAATGAGACACTTTGTCTATCTCTTCTAATTTTGCGCCCGCAGCTGCTAGCTCCGAGATCAGATCATCGAACATAGTAAAATGCTTTAATAATGTTATGTCGCTTTGTAATTTCAAACTTAACAATCTTTTTCGTATAGCTAGTTGTGTGGCAAGGCTTTTTCGTTCATAAATATCATGTAGACTCTGTAATACTTGTCTTGCACTGCTATTTGGCTGTGCAAAACCAAGGAACGAGTCCGATAAATATTCCACAATAATATTTTTTGCAGTTCTATCGGCTTTAATCCAGTTATCGTCTAATGTTTCCGGAGTTTTATTGTCGATCACATAAATCAAATCCAACTCCGTTAATAAAGCCCGAATTCTAAATTTCCACACACTATATTTTTCACCATCAAACGGTTTAATATTTCTTCTTATTTTTAAAGCCTCCATAGTTCTTTGTTCAAATAAAGATTGCACACTGGCACAAACCAAAAATTATTCACAGGGTTATTACACTAACAAAAATTAATATTCTGATACTGTTAACTAATGGGTGACTGGGCCCATAACCTATAGGATTTTAAGGTATTAAACAATACACCACTCTGAGTACGGTTCACTACAGCACACGTCTTTACTTGTTCAGAGACACTGTTACAAAGATAGTGACAAAAGTCGCACACAGACCAACACAGGAACCGTCCCTAGCAGAGGGACCCACCTCTGCTACCTCATAAATCAAACTAGACGATCCCGAGGTAGTCCGACAGTGGTACACAAACGTAAACACAAATGGATAATTTTTGTATTTACAAACTAAAGCCAACAGGGGAAAGGTTTGAAAAAGAAGCGGAAGCAGCTAAAAACGAGGGAGAAGTATGGGCTATTGTAAATAAAGAAAGAAGAAGGAGAAAAAGGGTGGTAGAAGGAATAGAAGAGAGAGAATGGAAGGAGCACTTTATGAAATTGTTGGGAGGGGTAGAGGAAAAGATAACCAGGGGAAGATGGAGGGAAGGAAGAAGAGCGGAAGAAGGGGATATTGGAAAGGACGAAATAGAGAAAGCATTGAGAAGAATAAAGGACGGAAAGGCGACGGGAGCAGACGGCATACCGGGAGAGGGGTGGAAATATGGAGGAGAGAACATGAGGGCATGGGTATGGAGAATATGTAATAAGATATGGAGAGGGGAAGGATGGCCGGAGGGATGGAAGGAAGAAGTAATCGCACCCATCGTGAAAAAAGGGGAAGGGAGAAAGGCAGAAGACTATAGGGGGGTGACACTTATGCAAACACTGCATAAGGTGTACACAACAGTGCTGACAGAGAGACTGAGGGAGGAAGTAGAGGGGAAAGGGATAGTACCACGGAATCAGACAGGATTTAGGAAGGGGATGGGGGCGACGGATAATATCTATGTTCTTAACTACCTGGCGAACAGATGCATTGGGGGGAACAAAAGGAAGGGAAGGATGGTTGCTGCGTACATAGATCTTAAAGCGGCGTCGTTTGATTCCGTGGACAGAGAGGTACTAATGGAGGCGATGAGGGAGAGAGGGGTGAGAGAGGGGCTTGTGGAGAGAATTGAGGAAATACATAGGGAAATGAGAAGCAGGGTTAAAGTAGGGGAGGGATTAGGGGAAGAGTTCTGGACGGCTAGAGGGGTCAGGCAAGGATGCCCGTTGAGCCCCATTTTATATAACATATTGACAGCAGACCTAGAAGAATACATGAGAAGAGGGGGGTGGGGAATAAGGTTAGGAGAAGGGAAGGTACATACGTTGGCCTATGCGGACGACTTAGTAATGCTGGCGGAGGAGGAGGGAGACATGCGAACAATGCTGGGGAGACTGGAGGGGTACCTAGAGCGAAAGAAGCTGGAAGTAAATAGGGAAAAGACCAAAGTGATGAGATTCAGGAGGGGAGGGGGAAGGAAGAAAAAAGTGGATTGGAGGTGGAAGGGACGGAAGATAGAGGAAGTAAAGGAATACAAATATCTGGGATACGTGATGAACAGCAGGGCAGGGCAGGAATCGCAAGTGAAGGACAGGGCCAAAAGGGCAGCTGCGATTATGGGACAGGTATGGGGGCTGGGAAAGAGGAAATTCGGCAGATATTGGAGGAAAAGAATCTGGCTATTCGACAAGCTGGTATGGCCGGTGATGGGGTATGGGGTGGAGGTATGGGGTTGGGAGGAGAGAAAAGAGATGGAAAGGTTGCATGACAGGTACCTGAGGTGGACTCTAGGGGTGGAGTGGAGGACGCCGGGGTACATGGTTAGAGAGGAGCTAAACAGGGACAAAATCAGGCTAAGGGCAGCAAAGAGAGCGTGGGAGTTCGAGAGAAGACTAGAAGAAGGTAGGGGAAGTGAATTAGCGAGAATGTGCTGGAGAGAGATTCAAAGGAGGCAGGGAAGGGAAGGGGAATTGACAAGGTGGGAGGAAGAAAGAAGGAGATATTTACGGGAGAAAGGGGAAGGGGGGAACGGGAGAACGGAGAGAGGGAACAGGGATTCCAAAGGTTGGAGAATAAAGATAGACAGTTGCAGGAACAAGAAAGGTGGGAAAGGATTAGAGAGTCCAGGACAAATAGGTGGTATAGGGAGGTGGTAACGGCACAGATCCCGGAGTATTTTAAAAAGGACTGGGGACAGAGTAGATGGAAACGGGTAGCAAGGTTCAGGCTGGGTAATGAGGTAAGAGAGTCTGAGTTCTGGAGAAGAGAGGAGGAGAGGCTGTGCAGGGTGTGCAGGGGAGAAGAGGAAACACGGGAGCATCTGTGGGAAGGATGTATGAGAGGAATGGAGGAAGAGAGTAGCTGGCAAGAGAGTGCGAAGGAGATTTTTGGAGGGGAAGGAAAGGGAGAAGAATGGATAAGAAAGTTAGAGCAAAGAAGGAGAGAAAAGGTGGAGAGAGGGAGGGAGGAAGGAGAAAATGAGGGAGAGAGAGGGGGCAGAGAGAGAGGGGGGTAGAGGAAGTGGAAGTCCGGAGCGGGAGAGGGAGACAAGGTCAAAGATAGGGGAAGGGCCTTGTAAGTAAAACAAAGGCAAACGGCGAGGCGGTAGAGAGAGCGAGCGAGCGATGTTAAGCGATGGCGAGAGAGTGCGAGGAAGGGCGAGCGACGGCGAGCGACGGCGAGCGAGGGCGAGCGACGGCGAGTGAGGGCGAGCGACGGCGAGCAGTAACGAGCGATAGCGAGCGAGGGCGAGCGCAGAGGGGGTAAGCGAAAGACAGAGGGCGTAAGGGAGAGCGCGCGAGAAAAGAAAAGGGTCAGAGAAGCGAGGAGGGACAAGGTCGAGAGACATAGCAAGTAGCTATAAGTTAGGTTAAGGGGAAACGACGGAATTGTAACCCAAGGGATGCAATAAACATATACATACATACATGCTCCTCGCCAAATTTAAGGAGCATGTACTCGTAATGGAAATCGTACAAACATACTTTCGACACGTCCAGCACGCTCATACCGACGAATATCGGTTTATTGAATAACACTTTTAATTTGCGCAATTGGACGGCGATTACGTTTTCGGAGAAAATCGCGCGGCTGTGAAAGTTCGGTTTCGCGATCAGAGCTTCCGCGCCGTACCTACCTTCCCAGTGCGTAGCCAATTTCACGTCCACGTAGTGTCGCACGTTCTCCATAGTTTTGCCGAATACCGCGTTGTTCATCAATTTGTATAAATTTTTCTGAAAATTGCTGGTCGCGCGTGTTCTAGAACCGGTGTTCAATTCGATATATTCGCGAAGCCAATTGGATTGCTTGAATTCCAAGATGCGATGAATTTTTCGGACTCTAAGACCGTAGCGCAGACATTGCTGCAAGTACCGGTAATGTACTATGTATCGTTCCTTGTCCCGTAGTGTCGCGAGTAGTTTCGTCTGGTTTCCGTCGGTCGACTGTTCGCGTACCGGGCAAAACGGGAGATCCGCGTGCGAATCGTGCAGTTCCGTCGGGTACTCGAGGTCCACTTCCAGAAAGTATCCCTCGGGCCCGTCGATCGGAACGGAATTGACGTCGAAATTGGCTACGCGCTCGGTGTCGTCGATCCAACGAAATCCTCCGTACAGCATGCATTGCGACATTGCCCAACCGTACAGGTTGTTCACGTCGAAATACATGAGGTACGTCGAAGGTTTCGGGGGATCGTACGTGGGCAGGTACCTGTTGTTGGCGCACGCGTAACGATGGGAACACTGGCTCAGACTGCCGCGTATTCCACGTTCCACAAACATCACCATGTCCACGTCGGTGAGCAATTCGAAAACGATGCCCGTGTGCTTTAGCATCGCGTCCCACGTGAACCCTGACAACGTGCAGTAACATGCAGGGTCAAGCTCGTAGCTCGCGATGCACTGCGATCGGAAACTCTCGAAAACGTCCGCCAACAAAAGAACGTCGGTTTTCAGGTAGAGGTCACTATACTCACCCAACGTCTCGAAGCGAAAGCTCTCCCACACATTAATCGCGTGCGCGTAATCCGATTCTGAAACGTGACTGTCGTTTAACCGATTGTAGAACGCTTCGCGAGGCGGTAATCGCGTCTCGTTTAGTTTCTCGTACGCCGTGACGTAATCGTACGGGAAGACGCCCTTTCTAGTAAGGACATCGAATTAATCCTGCGAATAGTTTCAAAACTCCTCTCGCAGGATCGTCAGTTCTTCGTTGCCCAGATCGGACGACAATTTATCCAGACTCTAGGCTAAAAATTGATACGAGTCGATGAATCTGAATTTCACTTCCTTCTTCCCGTCGATGCCCGCCCCCTTGACATTCTTCGTTAAAGAGATGTACTTTTCTTTCGTTAACGGAAGCATATCTACCTTTCCCTCGAACGCCGTAGCCAATTATTTTATCACAAAGTGCGCGTCGTAACCCGATAGATTATGAAACACGACCGGAACAGTAAATGAATCCTGGTAATTTAGATTACAGGTCGAATGAGCCGCGCCTCTGTATCTACCGGTCACGTGGCAGTGATCGCGCACTTTTACGTCGGAATCGAGGAAAGGTTTTCCGCAAACGTGGCACTCTGTTGCATTGTAAAAATTATAGCGTTGTGCGATAGACATCGCTTCGATTGGTATTATCGTTATGAATATGTCATCTACGGTATCGGCCAATTTTCGCATCTCTTTCACGAACCATTGGGCACAGTCGGAGTCACCGCGATACGTATGATACGCGAATACGCGCAAAGCGATTCGTCGTACGCGCACTTCACTTAGTATCCCACGGTGAATGTCCGGTGATGTTGAAAGATGTACAAACGACGGTTTTGTTGTTCCGGCTGCACGTCCTCCAGCAGGCACTCGAAGTCTGCGTACACTATGAACGGCGCGCGTTCCTTACGGAGGTGGTTCTTAAATTGCAGCCACTTGTTCTGCTCTGAAGGAAGCTCGACGGCGCAATCGTTTAGTCGCGCTCAATCGACCATTCGCGCAAATTCGACGTCGAAAACAGTACGTGATTTCTCGTAGTGAAGCTTTTCAGGTCCGTTTCGTCTTTTAGCGAAAACTCTGCGTTCAGGATCGTATTCACCGCCACGCTGGAGTGTGCGGTGATCGAGTCCGTTAGATGCGAAAGCACCAGCCGACGAGCGTCTTTGAAGAATCGATGAGGATCGAGATGTTTCACGTTCACAACCATTTCCGTTGCGATGCGATTTTGAAACGCCGATTCCACGTCTTCCCATACGACACTCGGCCCGCTCAAACGTCCCACAAGATCGTGTCCCCTTCGCGAGAATTTTGCACGCACTACAGCTCGTAAGGTTTGAATGCGAACGATAACGGCGGTGATGCGTTGTTTCCTGCCGATCGACAATCGTTGTCCTCCGTGCAAATATTCATGTATGAGACGCAAACATTCGTCGCACTGTTCCATCCAGTTCCGGTATTCAGCGGACGTACGCAGTAACGCCGACGTCTTCGTCAGCGTTTTCAACTTATTCATTGAAAGATCCATTGTTTTCTTCTTGACGTACACAATATTGTGCAATTATCACCTCGAAATCTGTTTCACAATTGTTCGCTCCTTGCTGGTGAGCGCTTATTAATACCTCCCGGAATGACGCGAGATTTACGCACCTTGCGCGTTGGAAAAGGACACGCACGACCGTCTCGGGTTGAAAAAAAACGGCGCGACATTCGCTGCAAGGGTACGCGCTTTCTTCGCGTTGTGCAATTCGGCGCAAGTACACGTGCACTTCGCCGAAAAGACGCACTTGGCGGAAATTTCTCGAATATCCGACCAGGGCAGGAGTATGGCGCATTTTTAATAGGTTGCATCATTAGCTTTCGTCGCGACAAGGTCACGCGCTTTCCTCGCGTTGTGTAATTCGGCGCAAGGGTGTTCGTGCTAGAGAAAGACCGCCGCACCGACCGCGCTTCTCCGTAACCGTCAAGGTTACAGCGCATACTTTGAATCATATCTCGCAATCCCGCGGCACCCTTTAAGCGCAGACATCCGTTAAATTACTTTTTCCATATGGCGCACTTCCGTACGAAAGAATAAACACGCGACTTCTTATTCATCGTCAAATGCGCGTCGGAAGATTGTCGCGCATAGGAGGGATCGGATTTCACCGAGATAACACGCGGCCCTCGATGCGACGAATTCTTCGAACCTACGAAAATAGCTTGAGGTCAAATGCGGCAATAGTCTTAGAAAGAGACGTTGCGATGCACGAAAAATTCGTTGCACCGTTACGGAAATCGCTTAAGGTCAAAAGCGACAATCCGCGGCAATAGTCTTAGAAAGAGACGTTGCGATGCACGGAAAATTAGTTAAGGAAATCGCGGCTCCCCTCCCCTTGCTTCTCGCGCACCGTGCTCACAAGCACAGCGGTACCCCTTGCCACGCTTCACCCCCCCGCGCGACCAGGCATAATTGCGTGATTGATCCGCACCCCCACCCTGCTTCACACCCGCGCCCGGGCCCCGCGCTCCCCTCGCCAACATTTGATTTAGAATTCTCATAGCTTAGCTACTTATCACTAATCCTTGATCAGCGATCCTAAGTTCCTATACATTGCTTGTAGAGGACATCAGAATCTATAATATATGTGAAAATCAGATATATAAACTGTACGGAGTCCTTTGATGATAACTTGTTTTAACAGATACCGAAACATATGTACTAAAATATTATCATACTACGTTAGAAGAAATTTGTAAACTTTTGTCTTTTTTCGCGTGCCTGATGAGGCATAATCCCTTAAAAGTATGAATCACCTCTATATGTATTTCAAGATTAACTAGAAAAAAATTTACACGACAAACTTCGATAATGTCCTTTATTAGTAAATAGTCATGTAAAATCTACAAAAATATAAAATTAAATAAAAACGTATTTAATAAAACTGATTGTAGGTCAAAGACACTAAGAACTTCGAAGAGAGCTTTGAGACGATGAGAATTTCGAGAAAATCAATGTCTTCGAATACCGTAGAGAGAAACGAGTGCCAGCTGGTGTGTTCGTCGAATCGTGAAGAATCAAACATGATTGAGGTGTGCAAGGATCTCAGCACGATGAAGCCATGTGGGCAGGAAAAATCAAAATTATCTTTAACCACCAAGACTGAACTAAAGGAGAGCGAGATCGCGAGACTCTGTAGAAGCAAAAGAATCATTTGCCAGGACACAATACACGAATATGACGAGGAGGATGGTCTAACCATGGAGAAAGTTGGAAGGTAAAGACAGTAATTGTCAATTTTATGAAATAATTAAAATGAATGGGGAACTTCGGCCACGTATTCTAAGGATTAGAAAAAATTAAATATTATAGACTTACACTTTCATCCGTAAGTATGTGAACATCTCCTTTGTAACAGTTATCTAAAAGAAGTTATGCACAAGTTCTTTTCATGAGAATGTATATCAGCAACGAGCTCTTACAATTCCTTTTACTAGACTAAACTATACTGGGATTTTCAAGAGAGGACACCTTGCTGGCCAATCCAGGACAGTGGTGTAGTTAGGGACAGGGAAGGCCCAGCGCCTGCAGCATATCGGACGTCTGGTTCTAAGTATTTTGATCAATCGATCAATTTTTTTTTATTAAAGTAGCTATAGTATGAGAGTTCTGGAACAGTGGCGCGAGAGGAGAAGTGATGAGGGGGGGGGGAAGGGGTTAGGGGAGGGGGGAAATGGAAAGGAGGGGAGGAGAACTGCTAGTAGACGGGGTGTAAGCTGGTACGGGGGGAGGGGGACACAGCGCTATTGCAGGCGGAGAAGGACCGTGATTATTGTGAAAATAATTTCGATCACGGTGCGATGCGATGACTTCACAACGTCTCTTTCCAGTACTGTCGATATGTATTCTTGCGTTTGACCTTGGGCTATTTTCGTAGCGTCGGAGATTCGTTAAAGTTAGGGGACCGCGATTATTGCCGTGAAACCCGATCCTTCTGATACGCTGCACCGTGATCAAGACATATACGCGCGCGATGAGTTATTATTACGAAAACAATTTCCGTAACGGTACGATACGACGAATTCTTCGTGCAAGGGTGAGAGGACAGTGATTATTATGTAAACAAGTCTCGTAGCAGTGAGGCGAATTTTTCGTGCATCGCAATGTGTCGTTCTAGCATATTTAAATCGTGTAGATTTTTTCCAACAAGGAACTCCGATAAGACGTATACCTCCGATTTGTTTACCTAAGGCTGATTCGGAGAAAAGAGAAATGCGTGGCTTAATTATCGACATATATTGTTTCGTTTGATCTCAAATTTTGAGGTTATGTAATTATACATATATAGGTTATGTAGGCTTATGGAGAGGTTATGTAGGTTATTAAGGTTACATAATTATGTAAAGATTATGCAGGTTTTAAGAACTTTCTTTTCTAACTCACGTGTTCTTACGAAAACTGATGCAACGTATTACAAATGAGTCGCACTCCTTGGCGGTTAAAAAAAATTTTTCGGTCAATTTCACTGATTCAAAATTTTATCATATATTAAATTTAAAGCAATAGGTAAATTACTTAATAAATTTATTGAAATTATTGTCAATGAATTTTTTACCGTAGTCCGTTGCCTGACCACCAGGTGGCTTCTTCGCACAGGTGATTCTCGCAAGAGAAAGATGCATAGGTGGGTATAAATAAACGCGTTTCATTAATTCTAGATCATTCACGCTGAGTCAACTGTGATCTGAATTTCGAGGTGACTTACGCGAACACATCGTTGAACGCAGTTCGTAACCAATAACGCGAGCGTTATTTAAGACGTGTACCAGTATTTTTTCATGCTCGAAGTGAATCGTTTCATCGCAAAAATGGATTAGTTTGAAAACATTTTGTAAACGTTAACGAAGACGTCAGCGTTGTTGCATACATCCACCGAGTACAGTGACTGGACGGAGCGGTGCAACGAAAATGTACGTCACATGGACGATTATTTGCATGGACAAAAATTGTCGGTGGGGACAAGACAACGAATCACCGCAATTATTGCTCGCATCAAAACGCTTCGGGCCGTCGTGCGTGCAAAATTTTCGCGAACGGGGCACGGACTTGCAGAACAATCGAACGCACCGAGTGTTGTATGGGAAGACGTGGAATTCGCGTTTCGGAAACGTATCGCGACGGGAGCGGTGATAAACTTGAAACATCGCGATCCTCGTCGCTTCTTCAAAGACGCTCGTTTTGTCGTGCTTACGCGCGTAACGGACGCAATCACTGAACATTCCAGTGTGTCTGTTAATACGGTGTTGAACGCGGAATTTGCAGTCAAGGACAAAACGGATGTAAAGAGTTTTAATATGCGAAACCACGAACTCTTTGCGACGTCGAATTTGAGCGAGTGGTACGCGAAATGCATGGTGGAACCTTTGCTGGTAGCGATGGAGGAGTTCCAAGAACGAGACAGCGGATGGACACTCGTGAACGTTCAAAATTTACTGATAAATATTAACAAATACAATCCGCTTCGTGTGGGGTGCAACGTGTCGCTACCGCGCGCCGTACAGTCGAAGAAGGCGGTAGTAAACGTGCAGTGCAACGGCGACGCATGCTTTCTGTAGTCTGTTGTTGCGAGTTTGTATCCGGCTTCTATGGACGCCAACGTAAACAGAACTGTATCTTATCCCCATTATTCACGGATACTTCGCACGGAAGGCATCCAACTTCCCATGACGCTGTATCAAATCAAGAAATTTGAAAACTGTAACGAGATTTCGGTGAACGTGTACCAGTGGCAGGAGGGGAAGTGCTTGCCAGTATAGTTGACCGCGTCGAAAAAGGAGAGGCACGCAAACTTGCTGCTTGTACAGGATCCGCAGAATGATCAGAGGAATCATTTCGCGTGCATCCGAAATCTCTCAAGACTCGTTTCTGCACAGGTTTCGCGGCATAATGGCGAAATTTTCATTTGCGATAGGTAAGTTTAGAATAATTTTCGTTTTGTCGATACGATGTACATGAAAAGTCATATCTAAAAGTTTAACATTTCTTGATTTCAGATGCCTACACTATTTTCACTCGAAAGAGAAACTGGACGCGCACAGCGCCGACTGCATGCGGATGAACGAGTGCGCCATCGAGCTTCCTTCCGCGGAGAACAAGTGGCTACGATTCAAAAATCATGGTCGCAAGGAACGCGTACCGTTCGTCGTGTACGCCGACTTTGAGTGCTTGCTGGAGGACGTGCAGTCGAAACACCAAAATATTGAAGAATGTCAATCATATGTGTATCAACGTCACAGAGCGTTTAGTGTAAGGTACTACGTAAAGTGCGCGTACGATGAATCTCTTTGCACTGTGACGTGGCATTTTTGCACGTCACAAACAGGGCCTTAGCTGCGGTGAGGAGGAAGGTCATCCACTGTCCGGGCGCACCGCGGGGGAAGCACGGGCGAATTATTATTAACATAAGGTTTTATTTTGGCACGCGCATCGACTGTCATCAACTGTCACCGACCACGCTGCAGAGGAGAGGCCAGAGGGCAAAGTCGTCGCCGGGGAAGCAGCATCGCCCGACGACGAGAGACGCCGATACCCTGAGGACAGCGGCGCCGAAACTGCGAGGAGTCGGCTCGGCAAACGTACCGCTCGGTGAGCGGTAGGGTCGGAGGGATCCGTTCCGGTTCTGAAAGCACGTGCATCGAGAACAGAGGATTCCGTCCGGTCGTCCTGCTGCGGCTTCTGTCGGGTAGGAAGTCGTGGACTAGGAAAGTCGGCGCAGCGAAGCTGGCCAGTTCGCCGCGTCAAGAGCGCCCGTGTAAGGAGCATGCCGAAGCCGATCCTGTCGACCAATCCGGAAGACCGGCTGTCAATCTCCCAATCAATACGCAGCGAAATCACCGATAATTCCCTGATTGGGCGCGGCGTGACGTCACGCCGCGCGTGCCAATGAGGCGAGACGAAGGAAAGCGAGAGAAACCCGGTTAAGCGCGACGCACCATCGGCTTGCCCTGTTACGTACGGAGTCTTGCCAGGGTAAGCGCTTCCTTTCGTCTCCCTCTCGTAAAGTAAAGCCTAAATTCGCCCAAGTGTTCCCCTGTGGTCGCTGATTATCGCGAGTTAACGCTACGTAACCGCACGGTTGCAGAGGCGTTCGGAACGCACGTTTAACACGGCGCGTCGGTTCCAGAGACGGTCGAAGTTCTTTGTAAAATCTCGGCGCGGTTAGGCCCGCCACGTGGCGCCCGAGCGCCCCGGTGTAACTCGAGAACGTATTCTCACAGTCAATACACTCTTTTCTTTATTATTCGAACTCAATCGTGTCGTTATTTATTCCGGCCGTGCGGAATCACATTTTCCTCCGCTCTCCTTCTCCCTCGACGAGAAACCCAGCCACTCTCCGTGGAATCGTGGGCTAGCCGCGGCAAGACCTTTTCGCGTGCGAAGCCTCTTCTCGCCGGTATCGGAAGATCGCCGATCGTGAATTCACGGCGCGCGACCGGCGAGCACGTCACAGCACATATCATTTATACAACAGTGATTCCCGACTGCGTACAGTGGTTCGTGAAAGAGATGCGCGAATTAGCCGACACTGTAAATAAAATATTCACCACGATCATCCCCATAGAATCACTTTCACTAGCGCAACGCAATAGTTTTACACAAGCGACGGAGTGTCATATTTGCAGAAAACCTTTTCTCCAATCCGACACAAAAGTACGCGATCACTGCCACGTAACCGGTAAATACAGAGGCGCAGCTCATTCCAGTTGCAATCTAAATTATCAGGATTCATTCACTGTCCCGGTAGTGTTTCACAATCTATCAGGCTACGACGCGCATTTAATAATTAAAGAGTTAGCTACCGCGTTCGAGGGAAAAGTTGATCTGCTCCCACTGACCAAGGAAAAATACATCTCTTTCACGATACACGTCCAGGGAACGGTCATCGACGGGAAGAAGGAAATCAAATTTCGATTTATAGATTCATTTAAATTTTTGGCCGCGAGTTTGGATAAATTGTCATCCGATGTGGGCAAAGATGAACTAACGATATTGCGAAAGGAGTTTCGAGACTATTCAGAGGATCAATTCGATCTCCTTACCAGAAAGAGCGTCTTCCCGTACGATTACGTGACGTCATACGATAAACTAAACGAGTCGAGATTAACGCCTCGCGAAGAGTTCTACAATCGGCTGAACGATAGACACGTTTCAGAGTCAGATTACGCGCACGCGACAAACGTCTGGAAGCGTCGCATCGCGACGTTGGGCAAGTACAGTGATCTGTACCTGAAGACTGACGTATGTTGTTGGCAGATGTTTTTGAGAATTTTCGGACACATTGTCTCGAAAGCTACGAACTTGACCCCGCGTATTACTGCACGTTGCCAGGGTTCACGTGGGATGCGATGCTAAAGTACACGGGCATCGTTTTCGAATTGCTCACCGACGTGGACATGGTGATGTTTGTGGAACGCGGAATACGCGGCAGTCTGAGTCAGTGTTCCCATCGTCACGCGTGCGCCAACAACAGGTACCTGCCCACGTACGATCCCGCGAAACCGTCGACGTACCTCATGTATTTCGACGTGAACAACCTGTACGGTTGGGCAATGTCGCAATGCATGCCGTATGAAGGATTTCGATGGATCGACGACGCTGTGCGCGTAGCCAATTTCAACGTCAACTCCGTTCCAGTAGACGGACCCGAGGGTTACTTTCTAGAAGTAGACCTCGAGTATCCGAAGGAACTGCACGATTCGCACGCGGATCTCTCTACAGGACAAAGACCGATACGTAATACAATACCGATACTTGCAACAATGTTTACGTCACGGTCTACGCATACGAAAAATTCACCGAATTCTTGAATTCAAACAATCACATTGGCTTCGCGATTATATCGAATTAAATACTAGTTTCGGAACACGTGCGACTAGTGATTTCCAGAAAAATTTGTATAAACTAATGAATAACGCGGTGTTCGGCAAAACGATGGAGAACGTGCGAAACCGCGTAGACGTGAAATAGGTTACGCACTGGAAAGGTCGGTATGGCGCGGAAGCTTTAATCGCGAAACCTAATTTTCATAGTCAAGCAATCTTTTCGGAAAACGCGATCGCGGTGCAATTACGTAAATTAAAAGTTTTATTCGACAAACCGATATACGTGGGCATGAGCGTGTTAGACGTGTCTAAAATATGCTTGTACGATTTGCATTATGAGTACATGCTCCCTAAATTTAGCGAACAATGCAAAATCGCACGTTCTCCATCGTTTTGCCGAACACCGCGTTATTCATTAGTTTATACAAATTTTTCTGGAAATCACTAGTCGCACGTGTTCCGAAACTAGTATTTAATTCGATATAATCGCGAAGCCAATGTGACTGTTTGAATTCAAGAATTCGGTGAATTTTTCGTATGCGTAGACCGTGACGTAAACATTGTTGCAAGTATCGGTATTGTATTACGTATCGGTCTTTGTCCTGTAGAGAGATCCGCGTGCGAATCGTGCAGTTCCTTCGGATACTCGAGGTCTACTTCTAGAAAGTAACCCTCGGGTCCGTCTACTGGAACGGAGTTGACGTTGAAATTGGCTACGCGCACGGCGTCGTCGATCCATCGAAATCCTTCATACGGCATGCATTGCGACATTGCCCAACCGTACAGGTTGTTCACGTCGAAATACATGAGGTACGTCGACGGTTTCGCGGGATCGTACGTGGGCAGGTACCTGTTGTTGGCGCACGCGTGACGATGGGAACACTGACTCAGACTGCCGCGTATTCCGCGTTCCACAAACATCACCATGTCCACGTCGGTGAGCAATTCGAAAACGATGCCCGTGTACTTTAGCATCGCATCCCACGTGAACCCTGGCAACGTGCAGTAATACGCGGGGTCAAGTTCGTAGCTTTCGAGACAATGTGTCCGAAAATTCTCAAAAACATCTGCCAACAACATACGTCAGTCTTCAGGTACAGATCACTGTACTTGCCCAACGTCGCGATGCGACGCTTCCAGACGTTTGTCGCGTGCGCGTAATCTGACTCTGAAACGTGTCTATCGTTCAGCCGATTGTAGAACTCTTCGCGAGGCGTTAATCTCGACTCGTTTAGTTTATCGTATGACGTCACGTAATCGTACGGGAAGACGCTCTTTCTGGTAAGGAGATCGAATTGATCCTCTGAATAGTCTCGAAACTCCTTTCGCAATATCGTTAGTTCATCTTTGCCCACATCGGATGACAATTTATCCAAACTCGCGGCCAAAAATTTAAATGAATCTATAAATCGAAATTTGATTTCCTTTTTCCCGTCGATGACCGTTCCCTGGACGTGTATCGTGAAAGAGATGTATTTTTCCTTGGTCAGTGGGAGCAGATCAACTTTTCCCTCGAACGCGGTAGCTAACTCTTTAATTATTAAATGCGCGTCGTAGCCTGATAGATTGTGAAACACTACCGGGACAGTGAATGAATCCTGATAATTTAGATTGCAACTGGAATGAGCTGCGCCTCTGTATTTACCGGTTACGTGGCAGTGATCGCGTACTTTTGTGTCGGATTGGAGAAAAGGTTTTCTGCAAATATGACACTCCGTCGCTTGTGTAAAACTATTGCGTTGCGCTAGTGAAAGTGATTCTATGGGGATGATCGTGGTGAATATTTTATTTACAGTGTCAGCTAATTCGCGCATCTCTTTCACGAACCACTGTACGCAGTCGGGAATCACTGTTGTATAAATGATATGTGCTGTGACGTGCTCGCCGGTCGCGCGCCGTGAATTCACGATCGGCGATCTTCCGATACCGGCGAGAAGAGGCTTCGCACGCGAAAAGGTCTTGCCGCGGCTAGCCCACGATTCCACGGAGAGTGGCTGGGTTTCTCGTCGAGGGAGAAGGAGAGCGGAGGAAAATGTGATTCCGCACGGCCGGAATAAATAACGACACGATTGAGTTCGAATAATAAAGAAAAGAGTGTATTGACTGTGAGAATACGTTCTCGAGTTACACCGGGGCGCTCGGGCGCCACGTGGCGGGCCTAACCGCGCCGAGATTTTACAAAGAACTTCGACCGTCTCTGGAACCGACGCGCCGTGTTAAACGTGCGTTCCGAACGCCTCTGCAACCGTGCGGTTACGTAGCGTTAACTCGCGATAATCAGCGACCACAGGGGAACACTTGGGCGAATTTAGGCTTTACTTTACGAGAGGGAGACGAAAGGAAGCGCTTACCCTGGCAAGACTCCGTACGTAACAGGGCAAGCCGATGGTGCGTCGCGCTTAACCGGGTTTCTCTCGCTTTCCTTCGTCTCGCCTCATTGGCACGCGCGGCGTGACGTCACGCCGCGCCCAATCAGGGAATTATCGGTGATTTCGCTGCGTATTGATTGGGAGATTGACAGCCGGTCTTCCGGATTGGTCGACAGGATCGGCTTCGGCATGCTCCTTACACGGGCGCTCTTGACGCGGCGAACTGGCCAGCTTCGCTGCGCCGACTTTCCTAGTCCACGACTTCCTACCCGACAGAAGCCGCAGCAGGACGACCGGACGGAATCCTCTGTTCTCGATGCACGTGCTTTCAGAACCGGAACGGATCCCTCCGACCCTACCGCTCACCGAGCGGTACGTTTGCCGAGCCGACTCCTCGCAGTTTCGGCGCCGCTGTCCTCAGGGTATCGGCGTCTCTCGTCGTCGGGCGATGCTGCTTCCCCGGCGACGACTTTGCCCTCTGGCCTCTCCTCTGCAGCGTGGTCGGTGACAGTTGATGACAGTCGATGCGCGTGCCAAAATAAAACCTTATGTTAATAATAATTCGCCCGTGCTTCCCCCGCGGTGCGCCCGGACAGTGGATGACCTTCCTCCTCCCCGCAGCTAAGGCCCTGTTTGTGACGTGCAAAAATGCCACGTCACAGTGCAAAGAGATTCGTCGTACGCGCACTTTACGTAGTACCTTACACTAAACGCTCTGTAACGTTGATACACATATGATTGACATTCTTCAATATTTTGGTGTTTCGACTGCACGTCCTCCAGCAAGCACTCAAAGTCGGCGTACACGACGAACGGTACGCGTTCCTTGCGACCATGATTTTTGAATCGTAGCCACTTGTTCTCCGCGGAAGGAAGCTCGATGGCGCACTCGTTCATCCGCATGCAGTCGGCGCTGTGCGCGTCCAGTTTCTCTTTCGAGTGAAAATAGTGTAGGCATCTGAAATCAAGAAATGTTAAACTTTTAGATATGACTTTTCATGTACATCGTATCGACAAAACGAAAATTATTCTAAACTTACCTATCGCAAATGAAAATTTCGCCATTATGCCGCGAAACCTGTGCAGAAACGAGTCTTGAGAGATTTCGGATGCACGCGAAATGATTCCTCTGATCATTCTGCGGATCCTGTACAAGCAGCAAGTTTGCGTGCCTCTCCTTTTTCGACGCGGTCAACTATACTGGCAAGCACTTCCCCTCCTGCCACTGGTACACGTTCACCGAAATCTCGTTACAGTTTTCAAATTTCTTGATTTGATACAGCGTCATAGGAAGTTGGATGCCTTCCGTGCGAAGTATCCGTGAATAATGGGGATAAGATACAGTTCTGTTTACGTTGGCGTCCATAGAAGCCGGATACAAACTCGCAACAACAGACTACAGAAAGCATGCGTCGCCGTTGCACTGCACGTTTACTACCGCCTTCTTCGACTGTACGGCGCGCGGTAGCGACACGTTGCACCCCACACGAAGCGGATTGTATTTGTTAATATTTATCAGTAAATTTTGAACGTTCACGAGTGTCCATCCGCTGTCTCGTTCTTGGAACTCCTCCATCGCTACCAGCAAAGGTTCCACCATGCATTTCGCGTACCACTCGCTCAAATTCGACGTCGCAAAGAGTTCGTGGTTTCGCGTATTAAAACTCTTTACATCCGTTTTGTCCTTGACTGCAAATTCCGCGTTCAACACCGTATTAACAGACACACTGGAATGTTCAGTGATTGCGTCCGTTACGCGCGTAAGCACGACAAAACGAGCGTCTTTGAAGAAGCGACGAGGATCGCGATGTTTCAAGTTTATCACCGCTCCCGTCGCGATACGTTTCCGAAACGCGAATTCCAAGTCTTCCCATACAACACTCGGTGCGTTCGATTGTTCTGCAAGTCCGTGCCCCGTTCGCGAAAATTTTGCACGCACGACGGCCCGAAGTGTTTTGATGCGAGCAATAATTGCGGTGATTCGTTGTCTTGTCCCCACCGACAATTTTGGTCCGTGCAAATAATCGACCATGTGACGTACATTTTCGTTGCACCGCTCCGTCCAGTCACTGTACTCGGTGGATGTATGCAACAACGCTGACGTCTTCGTTAACGTTTACAAAGTGTTTTCAAACTAATCCATTTTTGCGATGAAACGATTCACTTCGAGCATGAAAAAACACTGGTACACGTCTTAAATAACGCTCGCGTTATTGGTTACGAACTGCGTTCAACGATGTGTTCGCGTAAGTCACCTCGAAATTCAGATCACAGTTGACTCAGCGTGAATGATCTAGAATTAATGAAACGCGTTTATTTATACCCACCTATGCATCTTTCTCTTGCGAGAATCACCTGTGCGAAGAAGCCACCTGGTGGTCAGGCAACGGACTACGGTAAAAAATTCATTGACAATAATTTCAATAAATTTATTAAGTAATTTACCTATTGCTTTAAATTTAATATATGATAAAATTTTGAATCAGTGAAATTGACCGAAAAATTTTTTTTAACCGCCAAGGAGTGCGACTCATTTGTAATACGTTGCATCAGTTTTCGTAAGAATACGTGAGTTAGAAAAGAAAGTTCTTAAAACCTGCATAATCTTTACATAATTATGTAACCTTAATAACCTACATAACCTCTCCATAAGCCTACATAACCTATATATGTATAATTACATAACCTCAAAATTTGAGATCAAACGAAACAATATATGTCGATAATTAAGCCACGCATTTCTCTTTTCTCCGAATCAGCCTTAGGTAAACAAATCGGAGGTATACGTCTTAGCGGAGTTCCTTGTTGGAAAAAATCTACACGATTTAAATATGCTAGAACGACACATTGCGATGCACGAAAAATTCGCCTCACTGCTACGAGACTTGTTTACATAATAATCACTGTCCTCTCACCCTTGCACGAAGAATTCGTCGTATCGTACCGTTACGGAAATTGTTTTCGTAATAATAACTCATCGCGCGCGTATATGTCTTGATCACGGTGCAGCGTATCAGAAGGATCGGGTTTCACCGCGATAATCGCGGTCCCCTATCTTTAACGAATCTCCGACGCTACGAAAATAGCCCAAGGTCAAACGCAAGAATACATATCGACAGTACTGGAAAGAGACGTTGTGAAGTCATCGCATCGCACCGTGATCGAAATTATTTTCACAATAATCACGGTCCTTCTCCGCCTGCAATAGCGCTATGTCCCCCTCCCCCCGTACCAGCTTACACCCCGTCTACTAGCAGTTCTCCTCCCCTCCTTTCCATTTCCCCCCTCCCCTAACCCCTTCCCCCTCCCCACCCCCCTCATCACTTCTCCTCTCGCGCCACTGTTCCAGAACTCTCATAGTATAGCTACTTAGTAAATTTAATAAATTTTGAACATAATGATTGTGTATCGTTCACCTGAAATTATGAGGAACTTCAAATCACTCTTTGTATTGATTTTAAATGGATGAACCTATCGATGTGTGACGCAATCACCGATTTTGATCACCTTGGAATATGTTGTCAGGGTCATCATTCTGAACAACTTTTTCCTATACATATACTAGGCAGTCGGCTTTAGTTTTCGAGTGACACACAAAAATGTCATGTTGACCTGTCCAACTCAAAACAATAAGCCAATTTCTAAATTACTATCTAAACTCTAATCTGTTGTATCTGAGACTCACCTAACTCTACTTTTTTCAAGTAGAATTAGCCTCATGTACTTATATCACTTCAGATAGAAGTTCAGCAGAAGCGGTACGTTCGAAGAGGACCGGGCCCGGGCTCAGGTCCCTACTACGCCGGGCCTCTTCGAAAGTCCCGCCTCTGAGAGGACAAGTTACCTGAACTCAATAATAAACTCGTCTATTGTTTTCGGGCAGGAGCAGTAGCACTTCTCCTCGCTAAGAAGTCTAACCTAAACTTATTCTGATCACTTTTTGCACTACGAAGTAATAAAACTTTTGACATTTGGAAACATTATCGCAGTAGATACTTTCTGACAGTATCGTATGCCTAATATGGAGATGTCCCGGCCATATGTATAAATTATATTTTTCTCGAAGATGTAAATAAAGCGACTATTATTTTTTCGGATTGTTAGTCTGCATGTCAAAACACACGATATAGCAAAAATTTAACAAAATAGGCGAGGAAAACAGTTAACATGAAAAAAAATAGGGTCAAACATACTTTTGCGAATATCTCAAAAACTAAAAGAGTCCGCCTAGTACATGTACATTTAATGTCTTTAGAGCATATGGGCCTACAACCGCTCAACTGTTCCGAGGCGCTTCAATACTGCCTATATCGGCAATGGAAAGTAGTGGGCTACCTTCTAGCGTCCCCAGGCTTCGAGTTGGTGCCCTTACTAAATCAGTCGTAGGTAGTCAATAGACCCTGGTGGAGCAGTCTAGCGATCGGGATGGTCGAAATTTGAGTAACTAAGTACTCCGTTTGTGCGGGCACCCCGATCCAGCGCTACTAGCTGGCCGGTAAGGATTGTTATTTTCGGGACATTGGTTAGCGACTCGGATCATGGCTTCTCGGTCCAGTCAGGAGAACCTTTGTCCCACTGGATTGTGAACTCTTAGCGGGGCCGGTCCCGAGCTCCCCCCCCCCCCCCCCCCCGCCAAGGTGGCCCACCGCAGGGGGGCTAGTACATGTACAGGAAACAGTTGTTCAACATGATGACTTTAGGAACATATTTCAAGGTCATCAAAATTGGTGATTGCGTCATACAACGCGCAGCGCTGCAGGACGCCTGGACATCTCCGCTCACGTTAAATTGTCAAAACTTTCATTACATTTTCCATGTACTTGCAGTGCATCGTTGGTCTTCAAATTTTAATGAGACATTATTAATGGTGTAGACTGTAGACTAATTATCGACGAAAAATCAGGATAGGCATGACAGTATTGGGCCTCTCCTCGTAAGAGCTATGTTGAATTTAACGAATTGAAAGGGGGAGTTAAGAAAGTCTTTTTTCGTTACAAAATGGTACATACATAATCTGGTTTATCAGGGACCCATGGAGGACTTGTTGATCTTGTCGAGAGCGCGCCCAATTTTATTATCTGTTTGGTGATTTTCAGAGGTGTGAAATTTGTATATTGTTATTGGGTATTGTTTTTATCCATTTGTTCCTTAGTATCTTCCTGATATTCCAGACATATTTTTTGCTGGTATTCAAATCTAAAATTTTTGGAAATTTTTTAATTTGTCCCTTTTCTTTTTTTTAAAGTTCTGTCACTTAGAGTCAGGAGTCATTTATATTCTATATTCTATGTAATCAACCAGGTTGTTAATAAATTATAATTTCTTGAACGCGGCCCTCCTAAACCTTTTAACCCTTTCACATTCCGAGTCTCACTACCGCACGGAGTTTCTGTGTATACTGGCCACTGGCATTAACATTTTTCTTTTTTGGCGTATTTAGATTAGCGGCTTGAGTAATAATATTAAGTTAGATGTAAGAATACATTTGTATTTTATAATAAGGGATCACTCTGGATCAGAGATCTGCACGGGCTGGGCCGAACGGGTTGTTCCCCTTCCACTCAGAGTTAAACGGGCTTTCCCCTTCCACAACTTGGTCCGTCTAGCCCGTGTAGTCCGGCTAGCCCGGTCGACCCGTGTAACACCGATCGCTACTACGCATGCAACATCACTGAGTTTCAAATACTCCGCGACTTTCATTGTCACGCGCTTGATATCCATTTGTCAATTCATTCTTGATACGTTAAAAAAATAATATATATATATATATATATATACATACATATATATATATACATACATATATATATACATACATACATATATATATATATATATATATATATATATATATATATATATATATATATATATATATACAGGGTGTAACAAAAATGTTGCAGTTCCTTGAAAGGGGTGATTCCTGAAGTGATTTTAAACAACTTTTTCCTTAGCGAAAATGTTCGGTGGGGCTTTGTTAACAAGTTACTAACGAAAACCACCGACCAATAGCATCACGAATACAGTAGATAAATTTTAGCGCGGGCTCCAGCTGTGTAAAATATTGGCTCGCCATCGTCCGCGCCATGATTACTCCGCTGTACTCACTTCCCGATTGGTCGGTGTTTTTCGTTAATAACTCGTTAACAAAGCCCCATCCAACATTTTCGCTAAGGAAAAAGTTATTTAAAATCACCTCAGGAATTACCCCTTTCAAGGAACTGCAATATTTTTGTTACACCCTGTATATATATATATGATTTCGTTTTTGATTAAAAATTGGGCGTTACATTAGTAAGTACAGAATATCAAATTTAATCGTGATTACTGATTTATCCCAGGAATCATTTAATTGGCTAATAACCTGTATTGTCACGATTACTTCTAATAATCAATCACAAAAGTAATCAAAAGTCTGCTTCGAAGGACCCCGAGCGCGT
Source organism: Perdita meconis (assembly GCA_030770465.2). NCBI lineage: Eukaryota > Metazoa > Arthropoda > Insecta > Hymenoptera > Andrenidae > Perdita > Perdita meconis. The sequence continues at coordinate 1,889,926 of JASKOS020000019.1, forward strand.
GACGCACGTATTTGTCAGCTGTCCGACTACTGGCAATGCCATAAAAACCGAACGGAACATTTTATTGTATATTCTGTCCGAAAACTTGACCGTTTCCAGCGCAGCAAGCCTCTTTGTTGACGACACGGTTTGCACCACCAAGGAAAAATTAAATATCCGATACCTACTAGACTTTGAACCCTTCTTAGAAAACTTCTTGCTTTAGAATTCGTCTTCGAGTGGTATAAAAAAGAGGAGGAAAAAAGTATTTAAATATTAATAATCTATAAATTTGGAATGTATAGTAGAAAATACTTTTTAAAAAACGAGCTCTCATTCAAATTAAAGCGTACTAAAATGCAAGGAATAATTTTGATACTGTCCTAAATTATGTTGTTCCGTAATTAATTTTTAGATTACTTTTATTATTCAATATTTATTTACGCTTCACGCTTTTATTTTTATTAATTATTTTGTTTTTTAATCTTTGAGAATTTTGATTACTATTATCTACATTAAATTCTTGTCGCTTCATAAAATAGATGTTCTTAATTTTATTTTGATTGAATGGGTATATAAGTTGCAGTCAAGCGTTAACCGACTGAACAATCCGAGCGTTTCAGTAATAAACGTTTTAGTAATATGTGAGCAAAGTTACTTACAATTTTACTCTAACAAAGTAATTAAAAAATTAATAAATTCCTAATTGTCAATTCAAAACTAATTTTTTTTACGATATTATATTCAAGTCGATCAGATGTGTGAAAATTAGCTTGCAAGATTTCACTCTAAGAAATTAAGAAGCGAAGCTAAATAAAAGCTTATCAAAATACTTACAAGTTGCTGTGTGAGAATAAAATTCCATCCATTATTTCCGGCTTCAATCTGGATCTCCTTTACTGCATAACAAATCCAGCAGCACTGAAGCAGCGTTTACTGGAAGCACTGGTCGCAGGTATTGCGAAAACTTTTTTTGCAAGTTTTTGTAAATTCGGAAATATGTCTGCTTTCAAGGACCACCAATGTAACACATCGTCGTCTTTCATCGGAGGCATATTATTGTACAACTGTATTTCACTGTTTGCAGCCGTTTTGCCGGCGGTTCTTGATGTAATCGGCTTGTGGATGGGCCTGCTTCTGCTCCTGTTTCATGCTCGATCATTTCCTCGATATTTTGTAGCAGTTGTACTTTTTCTTCCTCCATGAGCATGCGTACGCGACGAAATGTGGGCATGAGGAATAAAGCGATTTGGTGATATTTGTGTGCAAGAAATTTTTGTTTTAAATATGCAGTTATTGCGCTTTTTACATGTTTTATGGCTGGCACATCATCTTCTTTTGCTTCACAGTGCCGTAGTAATTGATGTACCCATAATAGAACTAAATGTAGTGTTGGAGATTTCTCTCCTTGCAAAACTGTTATGGCTTCCGCAAAAGGTTTTAAAAATTCTACAAAGATTCTAGTATTTTCTACGCTAAAATTTTCTATTCTTTTAATTTCATTTACCTCTTGTAATAATTCAACAATATTATGGTATTGATTTACTCCGATCGCAGCATATTTATTTTGGAGTTCCACCTCATTTCCGATTCTTGATGGACTGTATTCGGCAGACGGCTTCTCCGGAGCGTTTTAAATATGATACAATGCTTTTTATTTCATCCAATACTTTTAACGTAGTTTTTACGTCGTCCGATACACTTTCGTCGTTGAATGCACGTTTTAAACTGCAATTTATTAAATGAGCAGTACAATTCAGCCTCTCGAAATCCTGCAAGGCTTTAATAATATTACTCCCCTGGTCCGTAAAAAAATTTAATTTTTTTCAAAAATTTTATTCGGTACACCAAACTCCACAAAATGGCGACATAATTCATTCTTTATGTTTTCTCCAGTCTTCCTGTTGTCTGGGAATTCTGTCGTGAACAATATTCTGTTTATCAACTTCCATTCGTTATTGATATAGTGCACAGTCACTGTATAAAATGAAGTTTTAGTGTGCTTATCGCTTCAAAAATCTTTTGTTGCAGCACAGCATTCACTTTCGATAGCTTGCATTATCTCTGGCAAAATACTCTTTTTTAATTCTTCCACTTCGTCCAAAATATGGCGAGACACTGTGGTGGGATGCGGCAAACAACTTTCCGCGGATATACTTCCATATTTTCGTGTAGTATTTATTATTACTTGTAATAAGTCCTTGAATCCTGGCCCAGCCAAAGCGTTAAAAGCACGCAAGTCTCTTGCACAATATCGCACACAATATTTTAGTATGATCCTTTTATCTTCGGCTGAAATCGTCGTACTAACATTACTATCAGTTCGGGTAGAAATTGGACCACATGCGTGTCGCGACAAATGGGAAGTATCGCTCGTGACGACGTACTTATATATTTTCTCACAATTTTTGCACATTACAAATTGTGTGTTTCGCCCACTTACTGAGTCCTTAATCACATAAAATTTCTCCCAAATATTGCCTCTGTTCGTGCTGTTGATTTTAAGATACACACCACTATCAATTTTTGATTTCACCATATTAATGTTATCATTCTTCACGGAAACTTCTTTGCTTATCATTTATCGCTCGTACTTGTTGACTCGTTCACGGCGTTTCAACAACTGATGAAAGCTTTACCTGGCTGCTTTCTAGGGGTAAGTTAGGACCGAGTAGCCTGGCACCAGGTTCTGTTCTTTAAGGTTTTATGGTAGGACCGTTTGCCGCGTGTACGGTATTTTGGCCGATCATTTCTATGGTGGGTGGGAAGCGCTTCCAACAGCGGCTTGCGTTTCTATTTATATAGGTATCGCGTTGTTACTACGTTAAGACACAAGATGTTTTTCTTTTTGAGGAAGGACTACTGCATATTAAATAAAATACAATAAAATTAAAATACGACGACGATGTGTTACATTGGTGGTCCTTGAAAGCAGACATATTTCCGAATTTACAAAAACTTGCAAAAAAAGTTTTCGCAATACCTGCGACCAGTGCTTCCAGTGAACGCTGCTTCAGTGCTGCTGGATTTGTTATGCAGGAAAGGAGATCCAGATTGAAGCCGGAAATAATGGATGGAATTTTATTCTCACACAGCAACTTGTAAGTATTTTGACAAGCTTTTATTTAGCTTCGATTCTTAATTTCTTAGAGTGAAATCTTGCAAGCTAATTTTCACATATCTGATCGACTTGAATATAATATCCTAAAAAAATTAGTTTTGAATTGACAATTAGGGGCGGAGACTGTTTCGAGGGTATCTCCGAATCGATCGCAGCGGTTTTTTTTTCTGAGCGGCCGTTAGCAAAAATAAATAATCGATAAAATAATTCGGCGTGGAAATGTGACAGCGCGACTTCTAACGGTGATTTTTATAAAGAAATTCTGTTTCCTTTTTACCTACCACAAAACCGCTCGTTTTTCGTCGTGTTTTGTTCCGCTACGCAAAATGTAAATGATGCACACGAGCGCGAGCGACGCGAAGTCGCTGCGATCATTGCAATTTCATGTCAGTGACGTTGCCCGATTTGTTCATATTTGTGAAAAACATAGGGCCGAGACACACGAGCGTCACGCGTCATTTTGCAGTTGCGTCAATATATCAGTATACATATACATGCACACATAAATCAGATGTATGTATTGTTAAATAACAAAATACAAATACGTCCTGTTTGCGTTTTGGAAGGGGACGCAAACATGACGCTAACGCAAATTTGACGCTAACATTTAAAAAATCTAAATTTCATCGAAATCGGTGAGGTGTACCTCTTTCTGCACAGTTACCAAATAAATTTTGAACCATGTAGTTTTTAAATTATTATCATTTTATATATAATGTAGACATATTTTCTTGTAATATAGAATAGCGACGTGGCACGGTGCGTGTCTCGTAATCTGATATTTCAGCGATCGAATCGCTCGGTAGGGGTTAATCAATTTTTTTTCTTATTTTATGAAAAGAAAAGTTGCACCTATTACAGAGTCTTCAAACCAGAAGCGCTTATGTTACAGAGTATCATAATTTACTTTACTTTTTTTTAAATATATGTATGTAGTTTATTCCATAAAAGCACATTATTAATTTTTACTTATGTAAAGATGCGATTTTTTAGCACTTTTATTTACAGTATTCGCAAAATTGTGCCTAAAATACCCGCTTCAGCATTAAAATATGAAATTGAATTATTGTGGTTCAATTATCAGGTATTGTGCAAATAGAATGTCTTTAATACATGAATATGCAGAAATCCTCCATAATAGGGACACCATCTGTAATTGGGACAGTTACCCTAGTGATCTCAAATCTCTGATTACCCTAGTGATGTTACAAAACGGTAAAAACTAAAAAATGTCATCGCAACAAACAAGCCTTTATATTATGTGGAAAAAATAGAATTTTGACAAGTTGGCAACTTCAGAACTCGACCCTTTCAAAAAACGTACCTTGCTGGGCAAAGCACTGCGAAGTCCTGAAAGATCGAACACTGAAATTCATAAGATTTTCAAGTAATAACATACGATACTTTAATTTTTCGAAGCATTTTAATGTAATTTTTTTGCAGGTAACAATCATCTTTCTTTTCCAAAATACTGCCATTTTCGTAATTTTTCGAATTTTAACAAAAGTCTACGCTACACTTTAGCTAATGTATTATGATTATAAAATCTCTTATGAATATCATTCTACGATCTTTCAAAACTTCGTGGTATTTTCGGCCAGCAAGGTATATTTTTTTTTTTTTGATACTTTGCTATATTAATTATTAAATATTGAACTTGATATTACCATTAATTTTAACTGCTCGCATGTGTTCGAAACAGAGAAAATAGTTACAATTATAGTGTTATAGTAACAGGAAACCTTTGCCACAATTTTTCATCTATTTCTTTTAAGTTTACGAAAAAATGTTTTAAGCAAAATTTAGCTAGTTCTTGGTTGATAACGTATTCCAGTAATGAACATTGCCAAAGAACATTTTCATTTAATAAAAAATTGATATTACCTCAACTTTTTTTTATATAATTGTATATTTTTCAAGCATTAATCGATGTATTCTTGTATTCTCTTTAAAAAAGCATTAGGGTACTTAGGCCGAAAAGTAGTTAGTTTGGAAGTTATGATTTTTGTCCTGTTTTTGAAGGTAATCGAAATCTCGACTCGAGCCGTTCAAGTTTTCTTGATGAACAGATCATAGTAAAGCAAATGTGACAACAGCGTAACAAAACTCTCGAGGCGTTTCGGCAACCATGCTTTTCGTCGCGCTGTCAAATGCTGTCAAATACATTACCGACAATTACAGTTACATTACATTTACCAACAGATTTATTTTTTCATCGATTTTGATGATAACGTAATCAAACTGATTAGCAAATACCACAAGCGCCGTTAACGGAAATTTGTTGAAGTTTTTTGACGTGGCATCACATGGCGATTGTATTTCCAAGTTCCCGTCTTCCAGGAGTGCTTAATTGACAAAAATCGGATTTCAGTGATATTCTATTAGTGGTAGGAAACGCGCTCAGGGTCGGTTTGAGTGATTAAACCATTAAATCGTGAGATATTTGGGAAAATGTGGCTTCGGCAGCCATCTTGCTTACTTTGATTACATCTGTCTCAAGGTCTCACTTTCGTATTTTCTAATTTTTTCAACATATGGTGTTTATTGTTGTTCAAACGGGACCCTGAGCGCGCTTTATCTGAATCTACTGATGAGTGCTGTACCCGCAAAAAATTTATTTATGCAATTTTCGAGACGGGAACTTGGAAATACAAAATACCCTTGTCTCTGTCGCGCATCGCGTGCACATATACTGCTCCCGTTGCTGTGTGAGTGTGCGCATACTCTCACGTTCGGAAAAATCTCCGCCCTTGTTAAAGTGAAATTGTAAGTAACTTTGCTCACATATTACTAAAACGTCTATTACTGAAACTATTACTGATTGTTGAGTCGGTTAACGCTTGACTGCAACTTATATACCCATTCAATTAAAATAAAATTAAGAACATCTATTTTATGAAGCGACGAGAATTTAATGTAGATAATAGTAATCAAAATTCTCAAAGATTAAAAAAGCATAAAATAATTAATAAAAATAAAAACGTGAAGCGTAAATAAATATTGAATAATAAAAGTAATCTAAAAATTAATTACGGAACAGCATAATTTAGGACAGTATCAAAATTATTCCTTGCATTTTAGTACGCTTTAATTTGAATGAGAGCTCGTTTTTTAAAAAGTATTTTCTACTATACATTCCAAATTTATAGATTATTAATATTTAAATACTTTTTTCCTCCTCTTTTTTATACCACCCGAAGACGAATTGTAAAGCAAGAAGTTTTCTAAGAAGGGTTCAAAGACTAGTAGGTATCGGATATTTAATTTTTCCTTGATGGTGGAAACCGTGTCGTCAACAAAGATGCTTGCTGTGCTGGAAACGGTCAAGTTTTCGGACAGAATATACAATAAAATGTTCCGTTCGGTTTTTATGGCATTGCCTGGAGTCGGACAGCTGACAAATACGTGCGTCACGCGCTCGGGGTCCTTCGAAGCAGACTTTTGATTATTTTTGTGATTGATTATTAAAAGTAATCGTGACAATACAAGTTATTAGCCAATTAAATGATTCCTGGGATAAATCAGTAATCACGATTAAATTTGATATTCTGTACTTACTAATGTAACGCCCAATTTTTAATCAAAAACGAAATCATTTTGTATATATATATATTATTTTTTTAACGTTTCAAGAATTAATTGACAAATGGATATCAAGCGCGTGACAATGAAAGTCGCGGAGTATTTGAAACTCAGTGGTGGTGCATGCGCAGTAGCGATCGGTGTGACACGGGTCGACCGGGCTAGCCGGACTACACGGGCTAGACGGACCATGGTGTGGAAGGGGAAAGCCCGTCTAAGCTTGAGTAGAAGGGGAACAACCCGTTCGGCCCGGCCCGTGCAGATCTCCGCTCTGGATGCGCCATTAAGAGGACCATGTTTTATATCTATTTCGCAGTCTATATGTTCTATGTTCTCGTTCTACTACGTTGTGAACATCATGTGCGCAATGTGCCGAGCATATGGTATTATAATCTTAATGTAATTTTATGCTCTATATATTATTTGGTAATATACAGATATATGGTTCACTTATTCTAACATGGTAGCAGAAAATGGTTTTAAGTTGTAAGTAAACTAGTTGTAAGTAAGATTGCACTAAGGAAGTACAATTAAAGTTTGTTGCGTAAAATAACCTTTCAAGATGGCATATATGAAATGTGACGATACAGCGATTCCAATATTTGATGGAACAGATTACAGTCATTGGAACAGCGTACTTTAAAGCTTTCGCAGTATAAGAAATGTGCCGCTGTAATTGAAAGAAAAAGGTTAGAAGCGGATGAAGGTTGGAAAGATAAAGATATTAAATCAACAAATTATACAGGGTGTCCCAAACTAAGTGCGGGAGCCGGAAAGTGTAGATTCCAGGGGTGATTCTAAACAACATTTTCCTTTGCAAAAACGTCGTCCGAAGCTTTGTTACCGAGTTATTAACGAAAAACCCCGACCAATCAGAGAGCGCGAAAAGCGAGCGCTCGGCCGACCAGCGACGGTGCACAAGCTACGCGTAGCGTCTACTACTCGCCGTGCTCGAGGCTTGTACAAGAAACTCAAGATCTTTACGTTATAGGCCAATTTCTCTTAAACTATTGCTAAAAAATTATAAAAAAAATTAGGGACACGTCAGTTATCGCGATACATATAATGGAATTTTTTCAGATTTTTAACATAATTAGTCAAGTTGTAAAACATAAGAAACGAGAGAAAACACGGTTATTAGCTGATTTCTCTTTAACTATTGGTTAAAAAATTATGAAAAAATTAGGGACACGTCAGCTATCACGACACACATTATAGAATTATTTCAGATTTTTAAATTAATTAGTCAAGTTGTAAAAGATAAGAAACGAGAGCAAACACGGTTATTGGCCGATTTCTCTTAAACTACTGGGTAAAAAAATATGCAAGAAATGAGGGACACGTTAGCTATCGCGACACATATTATGGAATTTTTTCAGATTTATGAATTAATTAGCCAAGTTGTAATACATAAAAAAGGAGAGAAAAAAAATTGAAAAATGGTGCTTTGTATTGTAGTAAAACTGGATCTATGATCATATTAATTCAGTACATAAATATCACTAATATCATTCAGAGATTTGAGGCTTTCACGGCCCGGCGTCATATAGTTCTCACTGCGAAACATTGGGAAAATATTTCCTCGTGGACACGGCTTACACCCGAAACCTTACAACAGTGAGAACTGTACTAATATCATTGTTCTCAATTTTTTTCACATTCTTGAACATTAGACGTCATAATAAAAAAGTAAAAAGCAATGTTTCCGTACTTCCTCCGGATTGTAAATTATTCTACTATGTAACAATACATTGGAAACCATACAAAAATACTTATTGCGTAAGGAATGTACGAAAATTATACATGTTACTTGCTGTAATCGGTAAAAAGTACGGAAACATCGGTTTTTATTTTTTTTAATCATTACATACTAAAGCAAAAATGTTTAAATAAATTAAGGTTAATTGTATGACCCCCTCATTCGATTGTACCCTTTATGGAATAGCGAGTAAGTAGGCATGCAATTATTACCGATGAGACTCACCCATTCGGAGAGGAATGCACCTGCTTTTTGAACACCGGTCCCTCTGGGTCAATGGCCGATCCCGGTCGTTAGGGGATGATGCAAACCGTAGGTCCTGCTGGTCGCAGGTATACGGTGCCACAAAAATGCACCTTACATCTGCAACACTCCGCGGTCACCAACACTGATCACTTCATTGAAGGAGCATTGGAGCTCCTAATCATTTATAACCGGGGAACACACAGAATTAAAATCCCCGCGGCCTTGAATCATTTTGGAACGAGATCGTTCCTACGTTTAAAAATAATTTAATACGGTTCGCGGCGGTCGGTGCGGGTACTTCTCGCAGTACATCCGTTCCACGGATTCCGCGTTATCTCGGCACTCTGCAGCGAAGAAAAAGAAGAGGTTGAAGCCCTCAGCGGCAGAAATCACGATCGATACTAAGGATTTTTTTCTTAGTCTCTTTCCTTCTGCTCTCGCATCCCTCTATCGTGACTTTTCGGGATGTAGCTTCATCGAAATACTCGAAGTTGATTTGTTAATTGACAACAATAAGGGACGGCCTTCCTCGGCCAGCCTTTTTTTGTTGAAGTGGAAGTGTCTTCTTCAGGTCGAAAAGGTAGCGGAAAAATTTAGGGTACAAGGAAACGGTGTATGAGGAAGCGGTTATGAGTGTCTCGCAGATGCGACCGTTTATGATCATAAGTATTGCCCTGGAATTTGGAAGGAACCATCGGCACTCGAGGCCGAAGATCGCGAGGGCGCGTGGAGCTTACCGTTAAAGTCCTTTCGATGTACCCGGAGGGATGAAATATGGAATTCCCCATTATTAAAAAGCGAGTTGAGGAAAGTCTTTTGCCGTCAAACATTTGGTCAACGGATGTCTCGCAGAGATTAACTCATCACCGCGCCAAGGGGAAAATACATTAATTGTATTCTCATCCCTTTAATTACTTCGATGTCTACATCCTGCGACCGATTCTTGCTTTTTATCACACTGAAGATGTAGTGACCTTCTGATGTTCGTGTAAGCCAGCACACAACGTTATACTTTATACTCATTAGGGGTGTAGCAGGTTCCCGATTTTACGGAATCGGGACGGGACGGAAAATTTCGGGCAGGATCCGGAGACTTGGCGTGTCTCGGGACCGGGCGAGATCTCGAGACTTTGGCCTGTCTCGAGACCGGGCGAGATCTCGAGACTCATGCATGCTCGGGATCCCGAGGCTTGATTCGGGACATAGTAATCCCGTCGAGTCGTATAGCTTCGGATCGTCTCGGCAAAACTCGGAAGTGTATTTAAAGGAACGAAACAAGTACATCTGCAGTAAGGGGAGACGGGTGTTACGTCCGTGGAATCATGAAATCCTTTTGTTTGCTTGTCCACCAACATAACGATTCAGCGGAATCATTATAAACATTGCGTGCTCCAAAAGAACTTGACACACAAAAAGCGCTGACGACCGATTGCGTGTCAACCTCGTTTGACATCATAAAAGCAAGAGCTCAGCGTCTCGACGGTGTCTTATTTCGCGAAGTATTGTTTACACGCGGAACGTGTCAACGGCAGAGCAAGTCGTGCCCCGCGAGTCGAACCGCGACCGAGAGGAACGCCAAAGGTATCCGCGCCCTTAACAACGCGCCGATTCGAGATTAGGGAACAAACACCACGATCGCGTTCGGTCTAGAAGTCCGGGTCTTGTATCTATCGTAGTTAGGCGATTATCGATACATAGTGAATCGTAGCCACACAACGCGAAGTGCAACCCCTTCGAGTGCGACCGACGACGACCAAAAGAGGGTGCCCGTCACGACCGCCGTTAAACCCCAGGGAGACCGAGGATCTTTCCTGAACCGTCCTCCGACAGCTGGACTCCGCAGCATCGACAAGCCTGTACCGAAACACCGACCGAGTGAGTTGTATGAGAGATAGAGAGTGGAAGAGTGCGAGAGACGCGACCGCGACAATTCTTGTAAATCCTCGACTAAAGAGAATACACCCAAGATTGAACAAGCAAACCACGCGCCTCACTTCTCCTAACCTATCCTCTTTTACTCCTTATTAATAATAGCTTAGACAAGGTGTGCTTTAGCACTTTGAAGGAGCAAGGATCCAGCGCACGTCGTTCAGCCGCTCGAACGACGCGCGACGTAACAAATTGGTGTCAGAAGTGGGATACCCAAGTTACCGTGTAACTTGAACGCTCAAAACTTGACTAAGCTTTTATTTGAAACCTTTTCTTTTAATCTTTTCCTACTACTTTCCAAAAAAAAATGACTACGCAACGTTCACCTGGCACTCCCCGATTACCTGGCGGCCCACCTCCACCTCCCCCGCAGAATTCTCATAATTCCTTTCGGGAAACCACTTTTAACCATTCTGGAGCTGAGGCTTGGCAGGAAGAAAAGCGAGTGTATCGGGTGGTAAAAGACATACCGCGTTTCGACCCAGAAAGGGTTACGTTAGAAGAATACGCGGATGCCGTACAGGCGGCAGCTAGACGCCTTCCCCCATCGTGCGAGCCACTTTTCGCCGCGGAACTTTGCTTTAAAATGATTGACTCCGTTAGATACTACGTTGAAAAAGCCGATTGCTCTTCGGTTGCCGCGATTTTAAAACGATTAAAGAAACGTTACGCCCCGGGTAAGGAATACCCCGAATTGAAATATGAACTCCGTCGTGTGCGTAAAGGCCACCACGAGCCTATGTTCAAGTACGTGGGCCGGGTCCAACGGATGTATCGTCAATTGATCGCGTGCGCAAAAGAAGAATTCGGACCGAATAACGAGGAGGAAATAATCCGCAAAGTGGACCGCCTAACGCGAAAGAGCTTTTTGAAAGGGTTACCCCCCGATACCGCGAATGAACTATCGCGGGAGGGAACCCTCGATTTAGATGAACTTTGGGATGAGGCAATTCAAATGGACCGCGAAGACGATTTTATTCCTGTAAGAAATCGGCACGGAACGCGCTCGGGCTTAGGAGTCACTAGATCCCCCTCACCCTACGACCGCGATCGCAAAGGGATACGTTGGAAGGAAGACTCTGAAGATAGCGACTCCGATGACGCGCAAACGTCGTATTCAACATATCAACCCACTCGCGTTCGCGAACCATCCCCGCATAATAGGGTCTGCCCTACGTGCACTAACTGCCCTTGTCGCCGGGAACGGAAATCGGGACGTTATAAGTGGCGAGATCCCTCTCCTTATAAGGAGAGCACCCGCGAAAATCTTCGAAGCCGAGAAAATTCGGAAACACGAGGAGATGCAGCTCCGGAACAGGAGCATTTAAACTACCAGGGCGCCCGCTCGCCACGCAGGAACGAGTCGGGCGCACCTATGTCACACGCGCAGAAAAACGTGTCCTTCGAGAAGGCAAAGAATCCTTCCCCCTCGACCTCGCACCCTCACCCCGGATCAGGGTTCAAGCTAGGGAATTGGAGAAGGGAGAAGGAGAATTTAAAATCACAAAATCTCGCCGTGCAGGTATTTTCAATAACAACAATCGATAAACCTCCAGAAAAACCTTCCACTGACCCGGGTCCCCAGATACAAGGAAACCGGCAGACAATAAAGGAGAAATATGGTCGAAAGAAAATACCTGGACTACCGAGATCTAACTATGAAGAATTACCCTCGTTGGTGATTGAGGACGAGCTGGACCCAACCATCGAGCACCCATTAGAAGAGTATCCAGAGATGGAGGAAACAACCGACATCGAACCTTTCACACCACGAGCAAACCTTATGATCCATACCGAGAACAATACAAAACGATCAGAGTTTGATGACATAGATCACGAAAAGGACAACGAGAAACCCGAAGAATCTCATCCGCAGGCAAACTCCACTCTCGACCCTGGAAAATTCGAGATAATCCCCGAATTCGCGGAATCCGACTTACGTTTATCAATCGGAGAATTTATCATCCCGACCAATAACAAAACGTCGCATACTGCAAAGAAACGGGTTTCCTGGCAGGTACCATCACCCCAAGAAATGGGAGGGGTACCTCAATCGACAACGATTAGTCCAAACGATGAAGATACAACTTCGGGAAGTAGAGAAAACCGCGTCGGTAATTCAATTACACCCTCTAGTAAAAATACCCCGACTAACAAATTGATGTCAGAAACACTTTTCGACGTAGGGAAACTAGATTACGATACCTTCCGAACTTCGAGTTCACCACCTTTTCGGTCAGCGAAAACTGTGCAAAACCTTGGTCATCAGAGGTCACCTTCCGACTCTGGCTACATTAAGGTGTCGAAATCTACCCTATTTGCCGACCCCGGGAATTACGTCCATTTCATACCAGCTGATCGAATACTAATAGGCCCGACTCGTAAAACATTGAGAGCTATGGAAAAGAGGACAGAATCGGTAAGACATCGCGATAAATTGAACCGCGCTCGTATACGAAGAAGACCCCCCGACGCGACCAGGCACTTGATATTTGCTCCACGCGCGCGTAGAAAGCCATGCCATGCGCCACGCAAAGTTCTATAATCAGCAAATTCCTCATTTCATTCCTCAATTACCGCCGCAGGGACGTATTGTATGTGGAGTGCTAATTTTTCTCTTTCATTTTGTATTTCAAACAGCATCAACTATGTAAACCTAGACATAAGTAATTTATAAGAACGAAAAAACCAAAATCAGAACACTGAAAGACATAGAGCCACGGAGGTTTGGAATTTAGCTATTCATCATCACGCGTGTGTTATGCGATGATGGAGTATGCCACGTACGGATTTCCGACATTGGGAGTTTAGAGATATCCTGGGATTCATTCTCATCGGCTGGATTGCTTCGCGTTGCCGAAGAATGCAACGTACTAGAAGCCAATCCACAAGAAGAATCGACCCGACCCCACACAAAATTTTCTCTAGGATAACTGTCCCTATTAGTATGCTGTCAAGCAAGCACGCTTATGAAGTAAATATTCAATTATTTCGTCTCCAATACACTCGTTCAAAATTTGTACTGATCCTTTGATAAAGCTGCCGAATGCATGAAAAAAAAAAAAAACCTCTTTCCCACTACTTTTTCGCCTATTTAAAGGGCATACAAGTAGAAACAGTTACCCTACAGTTAGATTGCTAATTATCTTACTAACTACACTTCTTTTCTTGTATTTTGAACAGCATAAAAAATTTTTGTAATTTTAGAAATTAAGTTATAAAAAAAAAAAAAAGAGAAAAAGGAAAAGGCGAGTGAGTAGACAAAAGGATTTCCTTCGTGCCAAAAATAGACTCTTGAGACTATTTTCGGTCTAACGCGGGAGGTGTTACGTCCGTGGAATCATGAAATCCTTTTGTTTGCTTGTCCACCAACATAACGATTCAGCGGAATCATTATAAACATTGCGTGCTCCAAAAGAACTTGACACACAAAAAGCGCTGACGACCGATTGCGTGTCAACCTCGTTTGACATCATAAAAGCAAGAGCTCAGCGTCTCGACGGTGTCTTATTTCGCGAAGTATTGTTTACACGCGGAACGTGTCAACGGCAGAGCAAGTCGTGCCCCGCGAGTCGAACCGCGACCGAGAGGAACGCCAAAGGTATCCGCGCCCTTAACAACGCGCCGATTCGAGATTAGGGAACAAACACCACGATCGCGTTCGGTCTAGAAGTCCGGGTCTTGTATCTATCGTAGTTAGGCGATTATCGATACATAGTGAATCGTAGCCACACAACGCGAAGTGCAACCCCTTCGAGTGCGACCGACGACGACCAAAAGAGGGTGCCCGTCACGACCGCCGTTAAACCCCAGGGAGACCGAGGATCTTTCCTGAACCGTCCTCCGACAGCTGGACTCCGCAGCATCGACAAGCCTGTACCGAAACACCGACCGAGTGAGTTGTATGAGAGATAGAGAGTGGAAGAGTGCGAGAGACGCGACCGCGACAATTCTTGTAAATCCTCGACTAAAGAGAATACACCCAAGATTGAACAAGCAAACCACGCGCCTCACTTCTCCTAACCTATCCTCTTTTACTCCTTATTAATAATAGCTTAGACAAGGTGTGCTTTAGCACTTTGAAGGAGCAAGGATCCAGCGCACGTCGTTCAGCCGCTCGAACGACGCGCGACGTAACACGGGAAAGACATGTGAGAATTTAAATTTACATAGATACCATAATTAAAATGTAGGAAAAAGATTCGAATTCATCTCGTCATCATTACTTCAATAATACTTTCTAAACGTTAATACAACATATTTTATAGTTAGGCCTCTGTGTAAAGTTATTGACGTTAAAATAAAATGCAGGGACAACTGAATATATTCTATTAGTCATAAATATTTTATTATTTTAAATTATTATGTAAAAAACATAATTGTTCTATTTTCTCCGGTAGAAATCTTCTTCTGGTGCTAGTGACGACGTTTTATCAGTACTAATAGAAAAATGCAATTATTACCTGAAAATATAGAACAGTTATGCATTTCACATAATAATGTAATACAAGTACTTTTGTATAAGGATTAAAGCTAACATTGTATTTTCAATTGTTTAAAAATTAGTTTATAATATTAGTACACAGAAGTACAGTATTTTGTATTTACATTTACAATATTTACAAATATTATCAAAGTAAAAGTAATTAATCTCCTGCGAATTTTAGCACCTATTTCAGTTTTAATCATCTTTACATTTCTTTACATTTTACATCCCCTATGTCTCTTCTTATTATCTGCGTCTCGTTCTTTCAGACACGCTTCCGATTTTTGCCGATCCGATCCGAAGTTATATGACACGACGGGATTACTATGTCCCGAATCGAGCCTCGGGATCCCGAGCATGCATGAGTCTCGACATCTCGCCCGGTTTCGAGACACGCCAGAGTCTCGAGATATCGCCGGTCTCGAGACACGCCAAGTCTCGGGATCCCGCCCGATCTCGCCCGAAACTTTCCGTCCCGTCCCGAAGATCGGGTGCCTGAGACTCGGGACGATTTGCACACCCCTAATACTCATACTTTTACTAGATAAACCCTCCAAGTTATTATTTCTTTTTACCCTGTTACCTTTCAAGATAATTTTATGAAACAAAATAGGCACATATTTGTTAAAGAATTGTGAAGAAAAATAATATGGGCCAAATTTTCTTGTAGGAAGGATAGGGAAATGATGCGGAAAAATAACTTATCTTAAATTTATATTGGAATGACAAAACCAGATAAAGGTTTTGCGATTGTATCGAATTTAATTTCCAAGTGATTTATAAAGGAGATCCTGATTTTACTTGTAACTCAATGCACGCATTCGTGTGAATGTAAAGAATCTGCGTAATCTTTAATACACAGGTAAACAGCCTTCCCTGTAGCTCAAAGAGGTTTACGAAGAATGGGGATGGGAGAAACGAAATTTCGGAGTAACGTGTGACAGTTTCCCGCCTGTGACCAACTAACTCACCGTTCATGACTGCATTGTTTCGCGGACAGGTGGCAACCGTCGGCGTTGAGGGCGACGTGCTTACCTCGCGGACCCTTAGGGGCCGTATTCACCAGAGCCCCGAGCTCGTAATACTATTCACTGCCTGCTGCGCGGATACTTTGGGTTGTAACCCCGTAGAGTCGAACCAAGACTTGGTTAGCGTTCCGCGGAGGAGATGCCCGAGTCTAGAGTTAGGGTCTTCAGTACAGTTCGAATTTGGTGATCTCACTGAGGTGGCGGTTTTTATGGTCATATTGTCCCGCAATTGGGCAGGCGGCCCTCACGCGCGAACCGAGGCCGACATCGTGCACCGTGTGCCGACTGCGAAAAGACAATTATGACCGTCGATGGCTTTACGATGGGAGAAGCTTTTGCCTTTCCGGCACCGAAAAACGTTAAGCTCGACAACTTAACTGTTAGATATCGCAAAACGTTTCCTTGCAAGTAATAAGACATCTGGTCGCCAAATATGCCACGAACAAAATTCCTTTGCTGTAAGGAATATGTACTATCCATTACTATGCATATCTAAAGTTGTCGGTAGGACACAGAGATATTGTGTACACATTTATTTCGTTAATATCATTTCATAATATTTTAATAAAAGTTGTATTGTGTATCAACGAGTAAGGACCCTTCGGTTACAAACCGAAACGAATAAATGAAACATTTTGACAATTGAAGTGCCAAATTCGACAAGCAAGGAGTCATTCGATAGCTTGTCAAAAAACCGATTTGTGCAATTTTGAGCTCTGTATATCTTTTTGGGGGACAGTAAAGGTAAACATAGAAAGTCAAGTTTTTGCTCAATTTCTCTTACACTATTGCATGAAATATTATAAAACAAATCAAAAGGGGCACATGTTATACTATTTGTTCAGATTTTATACCCTATATAAACACCTGTCCTTTGATAAATGCTAATTGCTAAATATGTGAATGTACTAAATAGAGTGGAAAAAGCGTGCAATGCGAATTTATAGTGTTCCTACTTCGCAACCTCTGAGGTGTCTTTTCTTCATTATAGAAAAGTCTAATTTCACGCTCCAATCGAGCACACACAACCCAGTCTCGGTCAGAATCTCAAATTTTATAGAAGTCTATTTAAATTGGCAACGTGCAACGTTACAAACGTTAAAAACAATAAACAAAATTGTTGAGGAGTTCGTCAGCAAGACAATGCGATTCGACATACAATCAGAAAACATATTGAAAAACTAACTTGAGCTGAAATATAGAATTTATTATTTCTGAACTAAAATATAGAATTATTTTGTGAACTAATTGTATAACATAAATGTGCACAAAAATGAGAGATTAGGTTACGGACATTTAGGGAAGACTATTACAGATAGAAAAAGAAATAGAGAAAACTCGTGGTCAGTACCCTACCCTCTGTTAGTAGCCCCATTCTTTTTTTACAAGTTCTGTGGGTATCATATGTTTCGCTTGCTACCCTGGGCCCCAGGGTAGCAGCGCATAGTGGTGCGAACGATGCGGACCCCACTACACCAATTCTTTTGAAGATTCGGCGAAATACCGATTTCGGATGGATACGGCCAGAGCCGAGTGCTGAGCACGATTAATGAGGTACACGACCCTTGAAGGCTTTGTCCTGATGTCGTCTAGCTCTCTCTACCTCGGTCTGCACTCCTCCAGACACGTGCCAGAGTCGGGCGCTTAGCTGCGTAGAAGACGAAAACTGGACCCACTGCTAGCGAAAGTCACCGAGAATCAAGCAAAGTCAGGGAAAATGGGCCTCTCACAGGTAGAGATGCTGGCACTATGAGCTCGGGGCTCGGCTCGGGGCTCTGGTGAAGACGGCTCCTTACCGAGAGCGGGGCGACTGGGTCCACCGATGCTTTACTGCAGGGGTCCATAAACGGTTAGCTGGGGGACACTAGCGGGGAACCGCCACGTGCTGCTCCGAAGTACCGTTTCTTTTCCCTCAATCTTTCCTGAACCTCTTCGAGCTATTGGAGACACTTACCTGGGCGCTATTACGATTTACGATGCTTTAGCTACATTATCGAAAAAGTGTAAGAAAACATTTGGCGACCGAATGCGGTGCACAATAAAAGATTAACCGTTAGTTTCCCTCATGTCCATCAATGAATTGTTAAAGAAAACTAACGATGAACCGTTTATTGTGCACCGCATGTGGTCGCCAAATGTTTTCTCCACTTTTTCGAAAATATAGCCAAAGGATCGTAAATCGTAATGCACAGAAGTAAGCTTAGTTTACAGTTCAAAGAGGTTGACGAAAAATAAAGGAGAAAAGCGGTATTTTGGAGCAACACGCGACAGTTCCCCGCGAGTGTCCCCCAGCTCACCGTTTATGGGCCCCTGCAGCAAACCATCGGTGGACCGAGTCACCTCGCCATCTGTAAGGGTCCGCGAGGTAATCACCTCGCCCTCAACGCCAACGGTTGCCGCCTGTCCGCGAAATAATGCAGTCATGAACTGTTACTCCGAAATTTCGTTTCTTTCTTCCTCATTGTTTGTAAACCTCTTCGAGCTATAGGGCAGGCTGTTTATCTGTGTATTCAAAATTACGCGGATCCTTTACATTCACGTGAATGCGTACATTTAGGTATACGTAAAATCAAGATCAACTTTTTTACTTTGTGCCGTTGACAGTAAAACATGCGATAAGATCTGAAGAAGGGTCACATCACTTAATGAAATTAAAGAATAAAGTTTGCTCTTTCAGAGCATTTAAATAGATTTACGAAGAAAAATTTCTTTCAGCCCATGCATTACTTCCAAGTTGACGAAAATTATTTAACATTTGTTTGTTGTGCTTTATCTTGAGGAAAATGGCACTCTGCTGCACAAAAAATTAATTAGATACATGATTCAAGAACTAGAAACTTCAAGCTACAAAATAGCTGTTTTCAATATTTCTTATACTTATTTTTCACGGAGCCACTTGAAAATGACCAAAATTTCGAAAATGTTAGTGTTCCGCAGTGTAGTAACAGTATGAAAATAAATGTATCAATAAAGAAAGTTGTGTGATGGCTTACACGAACATCAGAAGGTCACTACATGTTCAGTGCGATAAAAAGAAAGACTCGATCGCAGGATGCAGATATCGAAGTAATTAAAGGGATGAGAATACAATAACTGCATTTTCCCCTCGGCACTGTGACGAGTTAGTCTCTGCGAAACATCCGTTGACCAAATGTTTCACTGCGAAAGTCTTTCCCCAATTCGCTTTTTAATAACGGGAAATTCCATATTTCATGCGTGCGAATGTATCGAAAGGACTTCAACGGTAAGCTCCACGCGCCCTCGCGGTCTTCGGCCTTGGGTGCCGATGGTTCCTTCCAAATTGCAGGACAATACTCATGATCATAAACGGCCGCATCTGCGAGACATTCGTGCCACCTTGAAGCTAATCCCTCATACACCGTTTCATTGTACCCTAAATTTTTCCGCTACCTTTTCGACCTGAAGCAGACACTTCCACTTCTACCAAAAAAGACTGTCCGAGGAAGGCCTTCCCTCATTGTTATCAATTAACAAATCAACTTCGAGTATTTCGACGAAGCTACACCCCGAAAAGTCACGCTGGAGGGATGCGAGGGCAGAAGGAAAGAGGCTTTGAAAAAAAATCGTTAGTATCGATCGTGATTTCCGCCGCTGAGGGCTTCAACCTCTTCTTTTTCTTCGCTGTAAAGTGCAGAGATAACGCGGAATCCGCGCAACAGATGTACCTCGAGAAATACCCACACCGACCGCCGCGAGCCGCATTAAATTACTTTTAAACGTAGGAACGATCTCGTTCCAAAATGATTCAAGGCCGCGGGGATTTTAATTCGGTGTGTTCCGCGGTTATAAGTGATTAAGAGCTCCAATGCTCCTTCAATGAAGTGATCAGTGTTAGTGACCGCGGAGTGTTGCAAACGTAAGGTGCATTTGTGTAACACCGTATACCTGCGACCAGCAGGACCTGCGGTTTGCATCATCCCCTAACGACCGGGATCGGCCACTGACCCAGAGGGACCGGTGTTCAAGAAGCAGGTGAATTGCTCTCCGAATGGGTGAGTCTCATCGGTAATAATTGCATGCCTACTTACTCACTATTCCATAAAGGGTACAATCGAATGAGGGGGTCATACAATTAACCTCAATTTATTTAAACATTTTTGCTTTAGTATGTAATGATTAAAAAAAAATAAAAACCGATGTTTCCGTACTTTTTACCGATTACAGCAAGTAACATGTATAATTTTCGTACATTCCTTACGCAATAAGTATTTTCGTGCAATTTCCAATGTTTTGTTACATAGTAGAATAATTTACAATCCGTAGGAAGTACGGAAACATTGCTGTTTACTTTTTTGTTATGACGTATGAAGTTAAAGCATGTGAAAAAAATTGAGAACAATGATATTAGTGATATTTATGTACTGAATTAATATGATCATATATCCAGTTTTGCTACAATAGAAAAGTACCATTTTTCAATTTTTTTCTCTCCTTTTTTATGTTTTACAACTTGGCTAATTATTTTAAAAATCTGAAACAGTTCCATAATATGTGTCCTGATAGCTGGTGTATCCCTAATTTTTTTTCATAATTTTTTAACCAATAGTTTAGGAGAGATCGGCCAATAACCGTGTTTTCTATCTTTTTGTTTTTATTTTTACAACGTTGATAATAAATTTAAAAATCTGAAAAAATTCCATATTATGTGTCGCGATAGCTAAGGTGTTCCTGATTTTTTTCAGAATGTTTCATCTAATAGTTTAGGAGAAATTGGCCAATAACATAAAGATCTTTAGTTTCTTGTACAAGCTTCGAGCACGGCTACGCTACGCGTAGCTTGTGCACCGTCGCTGTTCGGCCGGGCGCTCGCTATTCGCGCTCTCTGATTGGTCGGGGTTTTTCGTTAATAACTCGTTAACAAAGCTTCGGAGGATATTTTTGCAAAGGAAAATGTTGTTTAGAATCACCCGAGAAGTCTACCCTTTCCGGCGCCCGCACTTAGTTTGGGATACGCTGTATATTGTAATGTGGGATGGGAGAGAGATGCGTGTTCAATGTAATCGCAGCCTAATGCGATGCCTTCGCTGTTGACTGTTCGAACGGTTTTTGACTGTCAAGTTGTTATGGAGATAAACTTGCAGATCGGAGAAGAAGAACAGAATCGATTAAACAGTTATAACGACTAGACGTAATAAAAATTCTTCCTTTATTGACGCGAATTCAAATCATTCCCACAGTATTTTATATGTATATTTCAGTAGGCATTTTCCTCATATCATTTCTCCCTAGGGGCAAGAATCAACTGCAATGAGTGCACAATTTATAGAAGAGCTAAATTCACTGTGAAAAGGTCTAAACTTAAAGGAATCAGAAGTAGGGCAGTGTTACGTCGAGCATTGTTTTGAGACGCTCGCGTTTTAATATGCTTTACCTGGATCTGTTGCTCCTTCAAAGTGTTCATGCACACCTTGACTTAGCGTTATTCGTAATGAAAAATAGTAATAAGGATAGTAGGAAGGAAGTTGAAAAGAATAACGAGGTAAAAAGATTGTTTCCCTTTAAATTCGATATATTATTGCCGAAAGGAGTACAGATTTCGCGTTTCAACGTCGCGGACTCTCATTCATACATACGCACACTCGCTCGGTTCAGATCGACTCACACAACTTGTAGATACGGTCACTTGGGGAGGGCTCGTCGTGACGATGTCTGCTCTGTCCTGTTGACCGTGGTCCTTGGTCCTTGAAGCTCAGGCACCCTCTCTGGATGGCGCTGGTGTCATTCGGGTTGGAGGGGATACTCGGAATATCACCGAGGATTACATACGAACTTAGTCGCAGCACACCGAGATATCGTTCGCCACACTTAAACCGAAACGCGATCGGGGCGTTATTTCCTGACTTTCGGCACAGTCGCGGTACTTGGTCTGGACACAGACTTCGAATGTTGACGGCGGTTCTCCGGCGGTATCTAACTCGTGATTGTGAAGACGAAAATCTGACACGCATCGCGGCTTCGTGAAGGTCTTAAATACTCTAAAATTGGGTGACGCGTTGTGGGTTGGCGCTTGGTTAATAATTAAGAAATCAAAATCGGTGTCATTCGGTCGGTCACGATCGGGGTCGTTGCACAGTCAGCCGTCAGCGAGTCGGGTTTCGCTGCCGACTCTGCGTCTTGTCACTCGCGTCCTTCGAGGTGCGATTCCGCTGAATCGCCGCTGGTTAATACGGTCGCAGGTCGAGGTTGCGAAAAGAGTAAAAAGGGAGCATGAATTATAAAGATTACGTTACAGCAGGTAACACCGGTTCCCGAAAGATCACCGAAGTTGAGCTTGCCCGGTCGAGGTTCCCGGAAAGAATGGAAAGACCGTTTGTTGTGCACGGCTAATGCCCTAAACACGATGTCTTAACGATGCATAAGCAAAGAACACGTTAGACACGAGCAGAGGGAAAGGCGCGGTCTGCTAACTCAGCATCGCGGAACATTCCGTCGCTCCGCGACGATGTTTCTAGCCAGACCATATATGAGAGTGCGCGAACACCCCCCACGACAACTAATCAAGACAACAAAATCGCTCGCTGCCGCGAGACAAAAAGATTCGAACACTGATTGTCAACGAGTAAAGATCGGAGAATTGTAACCAAGTTGTAATCTCACAATCAGTCAAGTTCGACAGGTAGACAATAAACGGAGTGTTATTGACATATTAGCCCGACGAATTCAAATTCCTTAAACTGCTCACGGATCCTATACAAAATTCCGCATAACACGTTCTTGCCGGGCTTTCCGATGCTGTTGGTACAGAAAAAAAAGACAGACGATAAGAAATTGGATAAAACGCCACTGAATGAATGGATCGGCGAAAAAACTGACAATCTTTGTATTGGGCAGATTGGAAAACTACCCCCTAACGCCATCTGAATTTAGGCCGAGTAAAATAAAAATGCATACATACATAAATGTTAGCAGGAAATCTCAACGCCAGACATAGTACCTGGTGAGACACAACTAGTAGTAATTAGTGACCCTCAAGGGAGTGATGAGAAACGATATCTGTGTTTCCTATTGGTCATTACGATGCGAAGTAAAACCGGAAGTAGAGAAAGTAGATAAATAGAAAAAAAGAGAACTAATATTATTGTCCACGACATGTGACATTTAGTTTACGTAATTTGTGACTTTTGTTAACATTCAGGGGTGTTATTGTGATTTGTAATTTCTGCTTTAAATCCGTTTAAAACAATATGGCTGTGCATTTTTTCATCATTCCCTTGAGGCTCCAGTAGTAACCAAACAGGGAACCAACACCACATTATTAAATGGTTAAAAGTAGCAATGCAGATTTCAAAATAAAAATATTAAAATTTGATAAACCAGCTTTTCCTAGTGCGGGATCGTATCTGGATATTAGTTTTTTAGATGACAGGCTGACATTACTGAATAACGATAATTTTACAATAGCAACGTTAAATTCAGGGAGTGACCACAGAGCAATTAGCTTTACAATAGATGTTCGTAATTTAAACGAGGATTGGCTATATAATAGACTGTAACGGTCTTTGTCGGTGGACCAGGGGAAATGGGATTTGTACCGACTCAGTTGGGTGCCAGGGTCCTCAAATGACGAACGCGTTGTTTGGGTCTAAATCTTAATGATAATGTTTATTTAATTTCTGACGGAAATCAATTCATAAACATCACCGTCTGGGAAAACAACCGAAGACACAACTATCCCCACGAAGGAGGAAGCAGTCGAAGAAAACAAGGCGTCATAGCAGAGTATAAAAGGAAGTTCCAATCAACACCCACGCATTATTAATTCAGCAACGATCAGTATTAATTCAGCGAGTATTACAATTCTTGTAAATCCTAATATCTCTTTTGCCAATAAAGTATTCTTTTTTAAAACTTCTCGTGTATCTCGCGTGTGACATAAATTGGTGGCAGCGGAGGGATACGCCAATCGTTCTGAGTAACGACAAGAAGAGCGTATCACGAACCTACAACACACCCGTCTATGAGAAGAAGACTCTCATCGCTCGTCAAGTCAAAAAGAAAACTGAAGCCTGACGTCCTGAGCGACTCTACTTCACAAGAGTTTTCTGCTGAACCGTCGACACCCTCTGAGAAAGGTAAGATGGTTGAACTTGAAAATATTACCCAATTATTAGAAAATGTGCTTGGCCGTCTCGAACGGTTGGAAACTAAACTGGAGACGAGAAAAGACTCAAAAGATTCAAAAAGAAAGAAGGACGAAGAGCCTTCTCCGTTTCTTACGGAAGACGAAAGTTCAGATTCAAAAAATGGTTCTGTAAAAACGTTTTCGCGACAAAACCAGCGTTATCCTCTAAAAGATTTATTAAGCGTTATCACGGAATTCGATGGGGAAACGATCTCTGTCGAAACATTTATTTCACAAATTGAAACCGCCAGGCATAATTTGCATAAATCGCAAGATGAATTATTATTATTGAGTATGATATTGGGCCAAAAAATAAAAGGGAAAGCTCAACTCGTTATCAGAGCCGAAATGATTTTAAATTTCGATGAATTGATTGAACAACTGAGACAGAACTATGGCATTACATCTGATCTAACGGCTCTACAACTCAAACGAATTCACTGTCGACAAAGCTTCAAAGAATCGATCAATTCCTATATAACTCGTTTTACTCAAATTCATGATGAAGCATTAAAAACGATTCTTAGTCGAAATCTTTCGGCATCTCAAAAAGAAATTCTACTACAGGAAGAAAAGCAAAGGGGCCTAAATGACTTCATTAATGGTCTCGATAAAGAGCTTCGCTTAGATGTTAAAACATCTTCTCCCAAAAACATGAACGAAGCTATCAATGCAGCTAGAACTGCCGAAATCATACAAACAAGGCCTTTTCAAATTAAACAACCGATAAATATTCCTTCGAAAGTCAAATTTTTCAAAAAATCCCCTTTTACAAAACCATCAACGTCTTACACCTTCCAAAATAATTCGCAAATACGAAATCCAACGCAGGTACGTACACCTGTGCAGTGTACATATTGTCAAAAGATTGGACATATAGAAAAAGAATGTCGAACAAAGCAATATCGTGAAAATTTTCGAAAAACCATGCCTTTTGCAAAGTCACCCCCCATAAATCAATTGGACGAGGAAGTTCTACAGGGAAACAATCAGAACGAGCCTACTCTATCAAAGATTCAGGAAGCAAACTTGCTTACGTTCCTTTAAAAATACCCCTTATTATGCAAGGATTATATCTAATAGACCCTGGAGCTTCACTCTCATTATTAAGTGAAGATGCCATTGAAAACAAACAAGACATAGATACAACAGACAAACGTTTCATAAAAACATTAAATTCGTGCTTACAAACACTAGGTTCCTTACGAACTCATTATCAAGGAAATCTTTTAATTTTTCACATTGTTCCAACTAATATCCTGCAAGGAATAGGACTTTTAGGATTGGACTCATTAAAACAACTAAACTGTATTTGGAATATGAAAGAAGGATTTTTACAATTACAGAATCAGAAGTTTTTAGAAGAAAAACCTCTCAAAGGAAACACGACAGAAAATATTAAAAACACTGTTCCACCTCAAACATCGAAACTGATACAATTTCCTGTTCAAAATATTAAAAATGGAGAAGCAAAATTTTACATGGGTTCTTATGAAATACTTGCTACTGTCACAAATAGTTATACTTATCTACCCGTTAATAATTTTTCCATGCAAACTGTTCAGCCTTGTACTAAAATAAACCAAAAAGGACTAATTGGGTATCCAATAACGGCAACGGACCTACAACCAGAACAAAAGACCGCTTATCAGAAACAACGAATAAAATCGCTTCGACAAAATACACGTTTAGATCACATAAAAGAAGGAAAAGATACGATCTGGAACATCATTACTGAATTTCACGATATTTTTGTCCTCCCCGGAGATCCCATACCGTTGACAAAATTAACAGAACATTCAATCACTCTTCAAGATCCTACACCGATTCACGTAAAACAATACAGATATCCTCAAATACATCAGGAAGAAATTAAACAACAGATTCAGAAAATGTTAAAAGACGGGATCATTTAAGAAAGTGATTCACCGTTCAACTCTCCATTATGGGTTGTTCCCAAAAAAGCCGATGCCTCAGGAAAGAAAAAATGGCGCATTGTCATTGACTATAGGAAATTAAATGAAAAAACTTATCAAGATGCCTATCCACTACCAAACATAGATGATATTCTGGATAAATTAGGAAATGCTAAATACTTTTCCGCTTTTGACTTGGCCTCGGGATTTCATCAAATTGGAATGAAAGAAACCGACAAATTTAAAACAGCTTTTTCAACACCAGACGGGCATTTCGAATATAACCGAATGCCTTTTGGGTTAAAAAATGCTCCAGCAACGTTCCAAAGAATGATGAACAATGGACTGAAAGGACTAATTGGAACCAGCTGTTTTGTTTATATGGATGACATTATAGTTTTCGGGAACACTCTACAAGAACATAACAACAATCTGCGATATTTGTTTACTCGCTTACGAGAAGTTCAACTAAAATTACAACCGGACAAATGCGAGTTTTTGAAACCAGAACTAGCCTATTTAGGACACTTGCTAACAGAAAATGGGATAAAACCAAACCCAGAACGAATGCAAAGTATTGTGAATTATCCAACACCTAAAACACCGAAAGAAATTAAACAGTTTTTAGGATTAGCCGGATATTATAGAAAATTTATCAAAGATTTTTCAAAAATAGCATTGCCTTTGACGACCTTGTTAAAGAAAACTACTGAATGGCAATGGACAGACAAGGAACAAACAGCTTTTGAGACATTAAGGAAGGCACTTTGTCACGATCCAGTTTTAAAATATCCCGACTGGTCTAAACCATTTCTCCTTTTAACAGACGCCAGCAATCAAGCTATAGGTTCTATCCTATCACAAGGAACATTAGGAAAAGAACATCCTATTGCTTATGCATCGCGTACATTAAATAAGGCTGAACGAAACTATTCAACAACAGAAAAAGAACTCCTAGCCATTGTTTGGAGTATCAAACATTTCCACCAATATTTATATGGAAAACATTTCACGATAATTACGGACCACAAACCATTAACGTGGATCATGTCGGTAAAAGATCCAACATCACGATTAATGAGATGGCGTTTAAAATTGGAAGAATATGATTACACTATCATTTATCGAAAAGGAAAGGGAAATACTAATGCTGACGCTCTGTGTCGAATTTTTCAAGAGAAAGATAATATTAACGCGTTAGAAGACGAAGAAGAAGACCTACAAGAGTTAATACAAGACACACTGGATGATCTAGCCAGAGAAGCTAGCCCAACTTACGACGAATTCCAAAATGAGAGACATACCCTTGAAAGGGAAGAAACCCTTCGTTACGAAGAAGGTAGAGCAACACGAAAAGGATTAATTGTCTCGACTAATATAGAAAATCCTGGTCTATATATAGATCCAAACGATGACGAAATCATATGGTACAGTTGTCTGAGAACACAAGTACCAGAAGCAAAAGAAATCGAAGTGCAAATAATGGATTCCTATCTAAGAGAAACGATTCTACAGATGATTGAATTCATCCACAAGAAAAAGACACCTGAGAAGTGTCTCATTATTAAAACTTCCTTTGTAGAAAATCCAAGAACAAAAGAAGAAAAAGAAGAACTCATTAAAGCCGTACATGAAAGTACGCATGGTGGTCATCAAGGACCAGAAAAAACTTTGCAAAGATTAAGAATTCTCTACAACTGGCCTGGAATAACAAGAGACGTAGAAACATACATCAAACATTGCGAAGTCTGCCAGTTGAAAAAATTAAAATATGAAGCCAACAGACCAGGACCTGGAAATCCTGACATACCTGAACGACCAAATGAAAAAATATCTTTAGATATGATGGGACCATTACCCATTGATAGAAACTTTCGATACATTTTAGTGGTACAAGACTACCTTACAAGATACATACAACTCATACCCTTGACTACAAAAACCCCAAAAGAAGTCCTAGAAGCATTATGGATTAATTATATTCAAATCTTTGGAGTACCCAAAGAAATATTAACGGACAACGGACTCGAATTTCGAGCAGAATTTGAAGAAACAATTAAGAATAAATTAAGGGTCAAATGGAAAACGACATCCGTTTATCACCCACAATCTAACGGTAAAAACGAAAGATCACATAAAGAAATCTTAAATTACCTAAGAAGCTACCTAGACAACACGGACAATTGGATTTCTTTATTGCCAGATATCGTCCTTTCATACAATTCAACAATTAATGAAAATACAGGTTTTTCACCTGCCGAATTCATGTTTGGATACAAACCATATATGCCAGTTGAAGCAAGAGAATTAAAACTAACGGAAAAATTTCTTTACCAGGCCCTAAGATCTCAAAGAAAAAGAATTGCGAAACAAGCGAAAGAACGAATAACTAACCGACAGGAAAAGACACAACGTCTACAACCCCAAAGTAGAATAGCTCGTCAATATCGAGTAGGACAAAATGTTTTGGTTAGACGCAAACAACCACAAGATTCAAAATTGAAAGCACCATGGGAAGGACCCTACCGCATAATCCAAGTTATCAATGATCAAGCCGTGACCGTAGAGAAAAATCAACGAAAAGTAACATATCACATCTCAGATGTGAAACCTTTCTTTGTTACAGGAAACGAAGATGAAGAAGATACTACTTCTGATCTTCTCGATGATAATGATGAGCCACAACCAGGCCCATCCTCTGCACCAGGCTGAAACAAATTCACAAAATTCACTGACTGTTAATCCCTTGAAAGACGAACAGATAACGTATCTGGAATACCAAAAGAAAGCCCAACTATTCCACGAAACGTGGACGATAATCGTTGGGATAGATTATTCTCATACAAAAGAACAAATTGACCACTTAGAGAACCAAATACAAAATTTAGCATATCACTGTGCCGAAATCGACCCCTGCTTTAGTAAAACCCGAATTTTGATACAGAAACACAAATTAAAATTGTTACGAGACGAATTACATACTTTGCAACAATTTGTCGGACATACCAGAAAACAGAGAGGATTATTAAATATAATTGGAGAAGGAATAAGGCTTTTATTTGGAACACTAGCAGCATCAGACGCAGAGTACTATAACAATGAATTAGACAAGCTTCGAGAAGATAATTTGAAAATAGCTCATTTAGTCCGTAATCAAACAACCTTTCTATTGAACAAATTACAAAGCAATATAGGAGCCTCTCATAAATTCGATGAACAACTACCAACACTCAATTTAAATTTTGCAACTATTCAGAACGCAACAAGATTAGAAATTTACAATTTAAAGATTGACGAAACCTTATTTGACTATACGAACTTAATTCATGATCTCACAATACAAATATAAAAACTATCGAACGCCTTAATTGACGGAAAACACGGAATAATACATCCAAATCTCATTCAACCATCGCTTTTGATGACAACATTAAAAAACACAACAAAGCAACATTTCCCGGTACCATTGCAAGAAGAATACTATGCTGTATTATTGGATGTAAGCGAAATTGCAGTAGCAGCAACAAAAGATAAATTATTATATACAATAACAATTCCTTTATTAGAAGAAGATCTGTACATTCTCTACAAACCAATAGCTTTACCAACATATTCGTACGTACAAGGATATCAAATATTCGACATTGACTTTGAATATCTCCTTCTAAACGAAGCAAAAACAAAGTTTATTCCAATCACACCGGAAGAAAAGATTCGTTTCAAAGATCTAGGAAATCAATATATAGTACACCGGAAGAATCCAGATTATACAACTGCCTCATCTGATGCCTGTCTCATCGACCTAATTTTAAAGAAAAAACATCACTGCACGCAGCACTATATTCGATTTCATTCAACGCTCTTTATTCAATTAACAACAAACCAAGATTGGATTACGATCTCACCGAAGGAAGAATATCTACACGTATTATGTGAAAATGAAGAACCATACTTTATCACACTAAAAGGAAAGGCAATTTTACATTTACCCCCAGGATGCCTAGGAACGATCGATGAAATAATCCTTAAATCAGGGAAAACGGGACAAAACACCACATTAAATATCCCTTTAGAAATAAATAATTATACAACAAATCTTTTCGAACAAACCGCGGTAGATTTCAATCAAATTAACATAACATACCTAAAAAGAGCTCAAATTACCGCCCAAGATCTACAAAACTTAGGAACCTCGTTAAATGACATTAACCAACAAATCGAAACACTCGCATTGAGGAAACGAACAGCAACCTTATATGATAACATTAAATACTACACTATATTATTGGGATATATCAGCATGGGAACTCTAATCACTTATATTCTCTATAGAATAAGCATTCTACAGTGGGTATGGGAACAATTAAAATCTTGGTGTAAACCATGCACAATTATTTATGATCACTGTTCATTTGGGAACGCGTCAAGGACAATTGACCGAAGCCCTATGACAACAGAACCAATACAGTTAGCAGAATTAGCAGAGCTAGCTCAAATCAGAGACGAACCGGAAACCCCTTATGCTGATAATGATAATGATATAATGACCCGCTTGCGAAACATACATAGAAAAAGTTTTACTCGAACAACTTTAAAATCATGACTTCTTTACAGATGGGAACCTATCAAAATTCCAACCTCAGAAGCGACGTCTCATTATTGCATAAAAGTTACAAAACTCTTCGATTATTAACATGCGCGAAAGGAAAAGATAATGGCTACGTATATCAAACTTTCAACTCTGAAAATTTCTATTGCAAAGACTGTTGGCCTGAACCTACGGAAAGCACACACTTATGGATTAATCCAACGCACCAAAAAACGATTGTTAGAATACGAACGAAAGTACACACACTATATAATCCAAATACAATCGAATTTCCGCGATGCTCGAAATGTCATATTCTTCTCTATACTTACCAACCGGTCGAAGCATGCGAAAAATGTTCCACCATGTACCAAAGACTTTATTCATTTCTACGAAATCATTTACCGAACCGCTACGGATTTATTAGATGGCTGAAAATCTTCCATTCTAATGATGTGGATAAGGAATTTCAGGAGAAATGGCTATTCGGAATGCTCATCGCCTACCTAAAGAGTCTTCGAAATTTCGAACAGCTAATAGAAAAATGGAAAGATATCGAACAAGAACAACAACGCATCGCACAAGGATTCCTAGCCCTGTAAAAAGAAAAAGGAAAAAATTGTGGGGACACAATTTCAAAAACCCCCGGAGGAATCTGACGGAAATCAATTCATAAACATCACCGTCTGGGAAAACAACCGAAGACACAACTATCCCCACGAAGGAGGAAGCAGTCGAAGAAAACAAGGCGTCATAGCAGAGTATAAAAGGAAGTTCCAATCAACACCCACGCATTATTAATTCAGCAACGATCAGTATTAATTCAGCGAGTATTACAATTCTTGTAAATCCTAACATCTCTTTTGCCAATAAAGTATTCTTTTTTAAAACTTCTTCTCGTATATCTCGCGTGTGACAAATTAAATACATATAGGTGTCGGCTTCGCTTACGGCCGGTCGGAACGGCTAACATGGGTCCGCGGGACGCGACTTAAAAATTAACGCTGCTTATTAACTAAAGACGCCACGACTTAAACTAACGCGACTTAAGATCTAAGGACGCATACAATGACTTAACGACTAACGCGGCTTAAAACTAACGGGAGCGTTCGGTGCTCGGCGGCACGGTTCGGTGTAGGCCCACAAGGCCTCAGCGGCGCGAATCGGACGACTTCGTCGCGATCAGCTCGGCGGCGCAGTTAGCTCCGGCGCCGTTCATGACGGGAGCTCTGGCGGTGGGGAGTGACATCCGTCAGTCGAGGCCCCGGGAGGGGGCTCCCCGAACAGACAGCATAGAGTGGCTGTGCTAGGGGGTAACTGCGGACTGAACCGGCCAGCTAGTTTCTAGTTTCTAGTTTAAGTAGTTTACGGGCCCACCCTAACGGTATAGGGTGGAGGCGTCGGTCCCGTTTGGGCCCGGACATCTTCCCTCGTAGAGGTGTGCGCATTAGCCCGTCTCGTGCGAGGCGTGTCGCGTTCTTCCCCGTTCTTCAGGGCTACGGTTGCCCGCTTAACCGGAAGCCCCTACTCCCGGGGGGTGCGCCTCATTGGGGACGGCCATACCTCCCTAACGGAAACTAAGAGGGGTGCACGTCGGGCAAACGTCCCCTCAGCACGTGGTACTCTGCCCAGTACCTCTATGGCGTTTATACTCCTTGCGCAGCGATGGCGAACTATTTTTGACTATCCTAACTCCGGCTGCCGGAAGTGTTGAGTTTACTTTCGCGAGGAGTCCCGCGACGTTTTCCCTGTGCGTCCAACTTCCCCGAAGTCAGGCTCAGCGGGCACCGTTATCTAGTGGATCCGTGCCCGACATCGGGTACATCGTCGCGGCGGGTCCGCGCCGCGTTGTCCTTGGAGGCGCCCCTTACCCTTCCAGTAACGTCCGACCCCCCGCAACCGGAGACCGGGCTGGCACGCGATCCGGAACCGGAGACCGTGCTTCGCCCGCGATCGAGAGCGGGCTAAATCGTCGCGTCCTGGTCGGCCCAAAGCAGCCTCCCCTCCCCCCTCACAAAATTCTGCTACGACTCTACACCCTGGTTCTTTACCCCGACTACCCCACCCGCAAGAACCTGAAGCAAACTCTGCGCCACCGTGACCCGGCTGTCAGGGAGCAGCCGTTTGGTGTAGACACCCGCAGAGTACCCCCTAGTGCATGCCATCGTACCGCGCAAGGGTTTTCTACCGGGGGTTCACCAGTTCCCCGATCCAACCTGCGCGCGTCGATGCTGGCCGCAGGTCGGGTTTTTGAGGTGTGTTAGGTGGGTTCACCAGGCCCTCGTGTTGCCGGCACCGCGATGTACCGACTACGTCTTAAACAGATGTGTGGGGGAGTTAACCGGCCAGCTAACCCCAAGCCAAAGGATGCCTCCTCGTCGGCTTTCGCCGTGAAATTGGCTAGGATAGGAAAAGTCCATTCGACCTGGCGCACCTTGGGAGGTAGTTTAGGCAAAAGGACTCTTGCAAGCGGTGAAGCGATCAGAGCTGGAGAGTCATTTACATAACTTATAAAGCGGCACCCTGGCCTGCGAGTTCGTATCGTCTCCCCGAATCCAGCCCGTGACGCGCCTTATATTCTTGCGAGGCGCAATTCTATGCGCGAGAAATCGCGAGACGGTCGCGGTCGCCCCGCGGCCGCTACATGAGTTACGCGCCGCATGTGGGCCGCCGCTGGGCGCGAGACGTGCGGTGGGGTCTCGCGGAGTCGCGAGCGCGGCGGAGCGTGAGACGCGCGGTGGGGTCCCGCGGAGTGGGGAGAATCACGCGATCGCGGTGTTGGGCTTGCTGGATCGCGTTGGGCGGTCGCGGTGAAGGGGGGAGGTTCGGTAATGAAGCGATGCTTCGTTACAAGACTGTAAATTCACACTCCAAATTTCAGATAATCGTAACCACACTAACGGAAAAATAGACCCTTGGGTTGAAGAAATAGAGGAATTCCTGAAAATGATAATGGATACTACAATTCCAAGATACAAACCAGGCAATAATACAGATAAAACATTCAGTTCAAGTTCATAGGATCATGTGCGAGAACATTGATCTGGAAGCCTGGAAGAAGAATCAGCTGGAAGACGAAGAAATCGGTTTCATTCTCCGGAAGAAACCAACAAATTTTCTCCACAGCTGAAATTCTATTGGTCGATTTGGGATTCGCTAGACGTTAGGGACGAACTCGTGTTCCGAAGATGGGAGACGGCCAATGGGGCGATGTCTTCTAGACTTTTGGTAGTATCACACAAAAGAAGATCGGAAGTACTCAAGAAGTTCCACGAGTCGCGGTCGGCTGAACATTTCGAAATAGGTTTAAATAACAATTAAATTGAAAAGGACACCCAAAACGTACACATTTTTTCTGATATTTTTCACTTTATTTCAAAAAGTGAGGGTTAGGAGAAAATTGGAACATATAGCGATAGAGCAAACCTGTCCACTAAGGAAAGCATCAAGCGATTTCCCAAAATTATTTTTGCTTTCAATATAGGAATATAATAGTTCGGCGAAACGCACGGCGGCGACAGTGGTACTTAATGACGACGGCGCGCGCGGAGGACGCCTTGCTTGTAACCTCGCCGCGTGGAGCTGATGGGACTCAAAAGGGAATTTTCCGTTCGAATGGACTGCTTGACCGTCTTCGCCCAAGAAGAAAATGCACTATTGCAGAAGACGAAGGGGAGTTCCTTCTTCTGCGTGGGTATGAGCTCTCTCCATCCATGGATATTAACGGCTGCCTAAGGCGCTGAGCAATGCTCAGATGAGGAAGTCACAATCCTGCCGATTCGCTTCAAGAATGTACTCTCACACTAGAGAAGTCACGCTCTTTTCGAAAAGGGAAGACGCATCGTCAAAACGCCAAGACGTCAAAACGCATCGAATCATATCCTACAAAATGTCCAACTGCTTGTATTACAATATTTCTTATCATAACCACAGATATCCATTTCTGAATATGTTTGACTGTACAATAAGAAATTGTTAGTAAACAAACGTTTGAGAACTTAACATAGGAAGAGGAAAATTCTCCTTACCCAATTTATCCAATGGATTTCAGTTTCTAGTGAGAGTGTAAGTACTGAAGAGCGTAATACTAATTTCAAAAATGTTCATGATTGATGATATCGTGCACAATAACCTTCTGAGAACGACCGTGAATATGAAAGAACGCATTTCCAATGCTTGTGCAAGTCTATCTTCGGATGTAATACAAAAAGCTAAACATGAATATATTTTACGCCTAAATATTAACGAAAAACACCGACCAATCGGGGAGCGAGTACAGCGAATTAATGACACCGCGGATGATGGCGGGCCAATACTGCTCACAACAGGAGCCCGCACTGAAATTCATTCACTGTATTCGTGCTTCTATTAATCGGTGTTTTCCGTTAATAATTCGTTAACAAAGTCCCACCTAACATTTTCCATAAGGAAAAAGTTGTTTAAAATCACCTCAGATATTACCCCTTTCAAGAAACTGCAACATTTTTGTTATACCCTGTATAATAATTTCTTTCGCCTTATTATCTGCACAGCAGCGTGTCATCGTCACATGAAACCCGAATATTCGTTATCTGCGTTAATTCATTCACATATTTCTGTGACCCAGAGCTGACCGAAGAGCAGGGTTACGGGTGAGGGAACAGTGACGTCACGTA
Source organism: Perdita meconis (assembly GCA_030770465.2). Taxonomy (NCBI): domain Eukaryota; kingdom Metazoa; phylum Arthropoda; class Insecta; order Hymenoptera; family Andrenidae; genus Perdita; species Perdita meconis. The sequence continues at coordinate 1,925,358 of JASKOS020000019.1, forward strand.
TCACCAACACAAATATACTGTGACTCTTATAGGCATATCCCTACGCGGGCCGGGAGCGCGCTGCCTGGTATATAACCCTGGTGAAGGGTCACGCACCAGAACTTCAGACTCGCACTGCGGAATCTACAAGTCTATTACCTAGGGACTAGTGACATAAACAAGATACCTCGTTCGCAACCTTTTCGTTTATTGGTTTCGACTCGGAGTGGAATGCCCCGAAAAGGGATTTTCAATGCTGCGAAAGGGACGAACGACACGAATCAAACGAACGGCACGTGCAGGCTGCGTATGCGGTCCCTCCATTAGTCACGTTAGTTGGTGTTTTTTCCTTTTCTTCCCAAGCAATTTAAACGAAGAGTGGCTGAAACGCTCGAGAGCAGCGGGCTTGTTTTCCATCGTGCTTGTGAGTATCGTGGATTCGGCGATGCTCGCGAGTACCACGAGCAGTGTGGACCCACCATTACAGTCTAAACGCTGTAAAAGCGGTTATTTTAACACATATAGTTTGTACACAAGCCAACGGCAAATCTCATTTATAAATACCTTTCTTTTATCACTTTTAGATGTCGACGGTTCGTCTTAAGTAAACAAACTCGGGTGACAAAATTGCTTTTAACAAACTGAACGCTAGACATGGGCCGATTTGAGAAACTGGGTGGGGATACGAAGACGCCTTGTTTATGAGCTTCACTAGGCGCGCAATCGGGAGAGACTACTCTACATAAATTGAAGAAGAGATTCTTTCTTTTTAGATTTTTTGTCTTCTTTTTGTCTCTAACCCTACCACCGTGCCAAATGTTGTAACGATTTTGAATGTGCTAAAACGTATAAAGACATGCATAGATGTAAAAACACATGAAATATAGAAAACAAAACACATTTTATAATATTTAGAAGGTACTTACAAGACGCTTTTATTTAAATTGATTATCTTTTTCTACAGTCTTTAAGATACGTATTTGCACAAACTTCCGCAGTCTAATCATAAGTATCTTAGAATTTTGATGATCAGTGAGTGATTTCAGTGACAAACTTAGTGTTTTTGAACTCATCTGAATTGGAAAGTACAGCAGGTACAAACATGTAATTGACAAGTCAATTTTAGCTTGTATACTTTGTGATGTGCAGTTTTACACGTCACAAATAGGAGCCCTCGCTACGGGGAAGAGTAGAGTCACCTAAAGTCCAAGCGCACCACTGGGGGGCTTTAGCGAACATATTATTAACATCCGGCTTTGTCCATGGTATGCGAGTGTCGATCTTCGTCAATGGAACCACCGACAACGCTACAGAGGGGAGGGGGTGACCGGAGGATACGCTGAGGGGCAGAGTCGTCGCCGGGGAAGATGCATCACCCGACGACGAAGGACTCCGGTACTCAGAGTGAAGCAGCACCGGAACGGCGTAGAGACGACCCGACCGTTTTACCACTCTAGGAGTGGTAGGTGCGAATAGTAAACACTACGACCAGTCCGGAGGTCCTGCTGTCGGGCAGGAAACCATGGGTCATCGAGATAGGCGGCGGGAAGAACATGGCAACTTCGTCCCGTGAAGGGGGTCCAAGTAAGGAGAAACCGAAGTCGATATAGTCGCCAATCCGGAAGACCACCTGGAGATGCTCCAATCATCGTGTAACGCTGTTACCGCTAATTTCCATGATTGGACGAAGTGTGACGTCACGCGTCGCGTACCAATGAGGTGAGTCGGAAGCAAGCGTACGGATACATGCTAGGCAAGAACAACTCGGCCTGTTTCGCACGGACAGTCGAAAGGTAAGCGCTTTTTATCTCCCTCTCGTGATAGAGCCTAGAGTTATACTCGAGTTCCCTAGTGGTCATCGATAATCGCGAACAGCAATTAGCGTAATTTCACGGCTCCAGAGGCGTTCGTAACGCGCTTTTAAAAGCGCGTCGGCTAGAAATGTAGTTTGCGACATGTTGTATTAAACGGCGAGGCTTGACCCGCCACACGGCGTGCACGCGCCCCGGTGTACACCTCTTTTTCTAATACATTTCTATTCTTTCGAATTCAAGTCGCATCGTAGTTTGTTCCTGCCGTGAGGATTCACGAAAACCGTCCGCTTCCTTGTCCCATATCGAAAAACCCAGCTTTTTTTTTTTACGAGAGGAAAATGCCTATCGCACACCCCAGACTCCATCGGGGGGGGGGGGGGGGGGGGGGGGGGGGGGGTGAAATGTACTCTAAGTTGGTTCCAATAAAGCAGCCTTGTCCAAGTCGTGCCCGCGGCGCGGCGGGCAATCCACGTTGCCCGTGGGCGATCGGATGATATCAACGACCGTGAAAGAGTAGGTATGGTGACTTAGCGCTTAGCCACACAGCAATAAACAGAGACGAAACACCCCGTTGGTACCTTTGAAATTTGAGGTACCAAATTTTGTGGCCTTGAGTTACAAAAAGAGGGCGCGATGTTGCCAGCTTCTATATATAGGGTATAAAATATATGCGTTTAAATATTTTCAGGATATTTTCGGACATAGTGTCCAATCTGCCTTCATTTTGCAGTAATAATACCTTAAAGTTTCTAGCCTATACCCTAAACTAATAGTCAGAAGATTCTGAAACTTTACAAACACATTGCCAAGCAAAAATAGAGTAAAAAAGTCTTAATGCATTTTATTGTATCTCTGATAGTTTAAATGTTATAAAGCTTTAAAAATTGGAGATGTATCTAGGGGTGAGCATTGGCTACGCACGCAGAGGAAGGGAAGCCTAAACGGCTGCTTGGTTCCACGTGTTTGCTTCGTCGATTTGCTGGAATTAGTATCCATCTTAAAACCATACTGCTGGCTTTAAAGCATTAATACTGCAACATAGAGACAGATTGGACACTATGTCATAAGACATTTTGTGTTCCATTTGAGCTCCCCAACCACCTTTGAAAATATTTAAACGTATATTGTTTACACCCTATGTACTCTATAAGAAAATTGACAACGCTGAAAATATGACGGCGCGAGATAGATCCATGAAAGTACGCGTAATAATGCATAATTTTATTGTGATTTATTTTTTAGTGTCTTTGTTAGTAATGTTACGAGCCGGGGCCGAGTGCAGCGCTTGAGGCCGGCGAGTGTGTCTGTATATTTTCCGCAGGAATCCGGAATCAGTTTGTTAGTAAGGTACGCAGACGAACCTGACGCGAATTCAAGGAGCTGCTAGGATTATTAACGGCGAGAACGAACCTGATGCGAAATCAGGGAGCCTCTAGGAAGGTGGAGTCAGATGCGGATGAACCTGATGCGGAATCAAGGAGCCGCAGAAGGGTGAAACTTCGTGGACGAACCCGATGCGAAATCGGGGAGCCACTAGGATTGAAAATCGCAGACGAACTCAGCGCGAAGTTGAGGAGCTGCTAGGAAGTTGATAAAAGCACAGACGAACCTGACGCGAAGTGAGAGAGCTGTTTAGGAGGTTGGAAAACGTACAGACGAACCTGATGCGAAATCAGGGAGCTGTAGGATGGGTGAGTTTTCGTGGACGAACCTGAGGCGAAATCAGGGAGCCACTAGGTTGGATAAAATTTGTCTTTGGAGTGTTTGGTAATGTGGACAAATCTAATGTGAGATTAGTTATAATTAGATTGATAGTTTAACCTCGTAACTTTGAAATAATAAAATTAGAAATATAACTCGAGCGGTAAAGTTATACTTCGTGTGGGTACGTTTGATTACTATTAAAGATTGTGGAGTCAAATCGTAGGTTCAAACTTATACTCAGAATTTAAAAGGTTAACTCTAAATATATTGTAAGTCAGTCTTTAAATACAAGTGTATCGTGTAGTGTTTGTCACGAATGTGTATATTAAGAATGTATAGAATTTACCAAATAGTTGTTGGTGCTCGGTTTTCACGCACTGGCAATGCGGGGGTAGAGTGATTTTAAAGTATTGCCAAATAAAATTTATACCGACTCGCAGATCCTATAAGGTTAGATTAGATTCGAAGAGGAACTTTAGCCCGATCTCACAATAATCGACTCTAGAGAATGTAACGCGACGTTGACTCTGAACGTGACGATACGATTCTGATCCCCCGAGGGTTAGAATCAATGAGTTTATATAGGTCTAAAAATGAGTAGGAATGCCTCTAATTTTCCAAATAAGGAATGTTCTAGAAGGTTCGAAAATTGCGTCAGCTTCTTCAAAATTTCGGTTAGGGTGCAGCTGCATCCAGAGATAAGCGATAAGGGAAGATTAAGAGGGTTTTTTCCTTGCCAGACACGAACTCGAAGAATCGTGAGAGCGAGAAAATAATATATATGTGATGCATACGTAACAGTAATAGTAAAAAAATGACATGGTATGTTAGAAATAATTTATACAGGGTGTTCCAAACTCGACGCGGGAGCCGGAAATGGGAGATTCTTGGAGTGATTCTAAACAACTTTTGCCCTTGCAAAAATGTTGTCCGAAGCTTTGTTAACGAGTTATTAACGAAAAGCATCGACTAATCAGAGAGTGAGTACAGCGGATTAATGATGGCGCGGACGATGGCGGGCCAATACTACTCAAAGCTGGGGCGCGCGCTGAAATTCATCCACTGTATTCGTGCTTTTATTGGTCGGTGCTTTTTGTTAGTAACTCATTAACAAAGCTTCGGAGAATATTTTTGCAACGGAAAAAGTTGTTTGGAATCACCCCAGGAATCTTCCATTTCCGGCTCCCGTGTCGAGTTTAGGACACTCTGTGTTTTACAAAAATGTGCATTGAGTTCGGTTTTGGGGGGAAAGACTATTTCTTTCTCTATATGTTTTGTCAGACTCCTTTGACAAGTATAAAAATATCAACGCGCATGCGCACTGGACTGTGGTCCTCCTAAAACGGGCCTGTTTTACCTCTGTGTATTATGTATACTGTGGCGTAGCGTTCACACCACTGTCCTTTGAGTGCCGCGACCAGGGTACCGAAGCCTACGTACTAAAGACGAAACGCGTAGCACCAGCAGGCTCCTACTGCAGATTGGGGAACTAAACTCATATATACATCCAACACGTATTTAGATCCAGGCATACACATAATCTTATATGTGTGAATAGACCATGTATGAATCGCTAAATTTTCCAAATTAGTTGTTTAATAAATTAAAAAATGAAAATTTATTAGACTTGATTACAGAATGACTTACAGATAACATTACAGATGATTACAGATGACCGACTAGTCGGTTAAGTCGACTGTTCGGCTAGTTTTGTAGTCGGCGACTAATCGGCAAAAAAGGCCGATTGATCGGCCTTGAATTTTAGTACTAATAATATTGTGAACGTGATGTCACAGAAATAAAGAAGCTTTTTGTCTATTGTACTTGTATTTACTTATTTGTCATATTTATACACAACCGTATGTAACATAATTATAATTCAGCCCCCTGGATCATTCCAAACATTATAACAAACTTTACACTTCGAGAACACAATAAGAAGAAAAACAATATAACTACCATAAAGACCCTATTCAAAGAACTGACAGACTAAAAAAACTACATAGACGGCTCCAAGGCCCCAAACGGCTCTGGATGTGCAGTTGTGAGAGACTAAGAAACTATCAAAGTGAAACTCAACCCAAAAGCACCTGTCTCCTTCTGTGAACTTAAAGCACTAAAACTCGCCATCCAAACAACTACTACCACACAAAATAAAAGCTTTGTTATCTTCTCCGATTCAACAAGCGCCATCACAACCATACAGAACCAATGGACAAACGACCATACCAGCCAGGAAAGTCAAACAGCATACACCAGCTCAATTAATAGAAACAACACGATCACATTAAGCTAGATCCCATCCCCCATCGGCATCATAGGTGATGAAAGAGCTGATAAAGCAACCAAAGTAGCAGCCAACATACCAACTATCGAGCAACTCAACAATTGTCTACCACTGGAAACCTCACTCACCATCACAAAAAAAAAACAACAGAAGAAAAATAGAAAACAACATGGAAATCAACAACAAAACCCCGAATAGTGACAATAAGACAAGACTTCTTCAAGACAGCTATCTCCCGCACCCTACCAAGACGTAACCAAGTTATAATCACAAGAATAACAATAGGACATACAAACATAACACATAAACACCTCTTCAATAAAGAAGAACCCCCAACCTGTGAAGAATGTAAAACTTTACAGACAGTCGAACACCTAATTATACATTGCAGAAAATACAATTCAGCAATCTAAACGCTAATGCCCTATGTATTTTATTCATTACCTCATACATATTTTGAGTTTAGGTTTAAATTTTAGTAGTATCGATTATTATTATAAAGTAAAATTGTATTCAAATTATATTATTGAAGATTCATGTTTATCCCTGAACATATTTCAAAATGTATAGGAACACATCAGCGCATAATTATTTTTTTGTTTTGTTTTTTGTATGAACGATAAAGACGTTCTTGGAACATTACATATTTGTACCTATAGTCTGAAACGTGCGTGTAAGCAAATTCAAAACTGTTTACGAAAAGGGATACATGTCCAACTGATGAACTGAAGTTGTAGGAATTTCCTTCTATATGCCATGTTCAAATTGCATCAGCAGCGCACTCTTTTAGCGAGTGATTATAATTACTTTTGCTCCATTATTTTTGGCGTTTGTTTTAAAAAATAGATGAATAACTCTTCTTGTTGTATTAAAGGCTTTTAAAAGAGAATTCATTAAAACGAGAAGATTGAATTAAAAATATTTGTGTTAAAGTTTATTTATTGAAAACATCCTTGTAAACCACTTCAAAGTGTTCGAGATCGTCGCGTTACAACAAATGCGTTCCGTGACTTACCTGCTTCGAGATTTCACCAAGGAACCCGTCGCCAGGGGATTCTAGTACAGTAAAATCTGCTTTAGCCTAGCCCATTTTCTTTCCACACGGGTAGCCCAATATCTCCAACTACTATTATTTGTCGACTTGGACCCTGGAAATTTTTTCGGCCGCGAGCTCGACTCCCGGAACAATGAGCTATAAAAGACAAGGATAGCACTATAGTTGAAATCATTTTAACAGGCGGCTCAGGGTCACGAAACCCCTCACGCGCCTTTCTGGAGAGTGCCCCCACCGCGATAGCCATCGTGCGCGCGGACGCACTTGCCGCTTATGTTGAATATCCGTGAGCAGACTCTCCTTCCCCATTGGGTCATTCCATGCCAAATCGATCACTTTTTGACCTTGATGTCAGGGATTTTGTTCAAGATTGAATATGATGTAGTCCACATGAAATTAGGGGGGGGGGGTTTAAGTCATCATTTTGTTGTTCTCAAATTTGTTTAAAAAATACAGGAGGTCAAATTTTTCAATTTTTGCCTATTTTCGTGAAACCAAGGTGTACTTAGGAATTTTTATCTCGGGAACTATCCGTCATATTGAGTTGATTCTTCTTTCATTTTAATCAGAGAGGTTTGGCCTATTTTAATAATATATTTCCTAATTGGAAACTCGTTTTTGTAATATAGAAAATTATAAACAAACTTTTCTTTTGCAAATTTCCGTATGAGGGTCGGGGGTCAAAAATTAAAAAAAAAATATGGCCATATTCCTTGAACACTAGCCTATAAAATGAGCTATTGCCGAAGATGGAACTCGTAAAACTAACGCCACATTGATCTGTTACAGGTAGTGGTGCGCGCCGCTTCAGGTAAGCGACCCGCTCGCCCGGAGCTTACGGTCGCCCGATCGGACCTCTTGCACCCCACATTATTTGACTGAGGTGTAAAAACAATATCGACAGGTCGCGTATCAGTCTAACTGGTGTCATTTATAGCTTTAAGGGTGGTTTTTAGAATGTCTTTTATAGGTATTTAAACAAGGGCCGTATCCAAAAAGTCTTAAGATTGCCAAGTATTAAACGTTTCTGAGCATGTACTCTAGACCTATCTTTCAATACTGAAATGAAATCTTTTTTCCTGGCATGACTCTACTTATTTCATCATTACGATAAAAATGTTCTACTAATGACTTCGTAGTTTCTGGTAACAGACGATCATGTTTAGGATTTGGAGTTGACATCACTCCGTAATGGATTTGCAGTCGCTTTGCTTGTCTTGCCATATGGTACAAAGTTTTAAATTCTAAACAAATTCTTCTAATACTCCACGATTTTGGTACAGTTGTAAGAATACGGAGTTTTTCGCTATTATCGGACTCTACATTGAATTTATCTTTTAATTGTTTAATTATTTCATTATCTACCGCGGCACTACTTGAACTACCTGCAACGTCTCCTAAACTTGTTCGTAAAATATTATGAATGCGATTTAATTTATTTAAAGTTCGTTTACCCGATTTTAATGTTTTGCGAGTTATTGGTGATTCTCCTCACCACGAGTGACGGATCTACTGATGTTGAGATGTTGCTGGAACTACTACTGCTAGTAGTTACCATTTGTGTATGTGATAGTCCTGATGGCCCTGATTCAGCTAATGCAGCTTCAATCCGTTCACTGTTCTTTTCCTTGTAAAATCTCATGCGACAGGCATTGCAAATAAAAGACTTTTCGGGCAGAGTTGGAAATGATTGACGCATTTCCAACGATACCTTTCGAAATCCTTTTATGCAACGGTTATGTTCCGTTCGATTAAAAGGATTACAACACCACTGACGCATTGTCTCCGAAAACTCACTCACTACCTTACGATAAGAATAAGAAATGCACGACTCGGAAATCTTTCGCAGACTAAAAGTTTAAAAGAACGCTGCCCAAATATATAACTCCCCACTACCAAGATATACCTGGAAAATACATACAATCGTACCGACGCCTCTTTTCTTATATTTTGAAAACATCTACCTAGCTGGCAATAAATTGAAAGGAGGAGGGTGTTGAAGGAAAACATTATATGCCACAAGACTTTTTGGATACGGCCCTTGTTTAAATACCTATAAAAGACATTCTAAAAACCACCCTTAAAGCTATAAATGACACCAGTTAGACTGATACGCGACCTGTCGATATTGTTTTTACACCTCAGTCAAATAATGTGGGGTGCATGAGGTCCGATCGGGCGACCGTAAGCTCCGGGCGAGCGGGTCGCTTACCTGAAGCGGCGCGCACCACTACCTGTAACAGATCAATGTGGCGTTAGTTTTACGAGTTCCATCTTCGGCAATAGCTCATTTTATAGGCTAGTGTTCAAGGAATATGGCCATATTTTTTTTTTAATTTTTGACCCCCGACCCTCATACGGAAATTTGCAAAAGAAAAGTTTGTTTATAATTTTCTATATTACAAAAACGAGTTTCCAATTAGGAAATATATTATTAAAATAGGCCAAACCTCTCTGATTAAAATGAAAGAAGAATCAACTCAATATGACGGATAGTTCCCGAGATAAAAATTCCTAAGTACACCTTGGTTTCACGAAAATAGGCAAAAATTGAAAAATTTGACCTCCTGTATTTTTTAAACAAATTCGAGAACAGCAAAATGATGACTTAACCCCCCCCCCTAATTTCATGTGGACTACATCATATTCAATCTTGAACAAAGTCCCTGACATCAAGGTCAAAAAGTGATCGATTTGGCATGGAATGACCCCATTACCTTTCTCGTTTCTTCCTATGTCGCTTCACTCAGTCCACGCTCCTTCACGTTGCGTCCTTCTTTTTCCCTATCTACCGCTCTCTTTTCTCGCGGTGTGATACGACGTGACGTCGCACGGAACCGTGCGGCGCCCCGTTTGCAAGCCTGTACGTCGGGGTCTTGTTTCACGGAATCGGACAAAATATTCCAAACACGGTGCACATGTCTGGCGAAATATTTCAAAAGAAAGGTCTTTGGTAGTTGTTTCCAAAACTCGTCCTCCCCTCCTGTTATCGCAGTCGTGCAAGTACTATTGCTCAATGTGAAGAACATTATGAAAGTGAGCGTCGCGTCGCGAGTCGGGGGTATAAATAGCCGCGAAGAGTCGTGAGTCGCCCTTCGATAACGAGATCTGCAGACGAGTAATGCGATTCGCTAAACAAGGCTGCGGTATTCACGTCTCGGCGGACAAGATGTTCGAAAAATCCGCCGATGACCGGTCCCTGCGAAAACACGGACCGCTGCTGCTAAACAGCGTGCGGTGCGTGATATGCGGTCCGTCCGGATGCGGAAAGACCAACGTCCTGCTCAGCTTGCTGGAAAGGTCAAACGGCCTGCGTTTCGAAAACGTGTATGTGTACTCCAAGTCGTTGCAGCAGCCAAAATATCGCTATTTAGAGGAATTATTGTCGGGAGTGGACGGGATTGGCTATTTCGCCTTTTCAGATAACGACAAGATTGTTCCGCCGGCAGACGCAAAACCCGATTCGATTTTCGTGTTTGACGACATGGCGTGCGAGAAGCAGGACACGATTCGAGAGTACTTTTCGATAGGTCGCCATGCGAACGTGGACTGCTTCTACCTGTGTCAATCGTACGAAAAGATACCGAAACACCTGATTCGAGATAACGCAAACTTTTTGATACTGTTTAAGCAGGATCGTAAGAACCTGCATCACGTGTACGACGATCACGTGGACACAGACGGAGGAGTCGCAGGCGTGCGACAAAGAACCGTGATATTGAGACAAAGCAACAAATCGCGAGAACCAGCGAGGCTATTCGGAAAAAATATCTAGCCTTGAAAGTTGGAAACATGACCGAGGAAGCCGCATTGGAGAAAAAAACGACCGTTACCGATAACGCGACTGATTACGTGTACTGGGACTATCCTGACGAATTGGTCGACAGGTTACGATTGCTCATGGCGTCGCAAGCCGCGGGTCATACAGGTCATGATAACGAGATTGCATTCATTGTGGAGGAGCTTCGCGAAGCAGGGCTCATAATAAATTAAGCGCTTTTACTACGTTTCTATCATTAGTCGTTGAAATGTCGATCAATAAGTTTGGCGCGTCTCCGCGAACGAACCCTCATCCTCGCGATGATTCTCAACCGAAAACTCTAAACGTTGCGAAATATGTCCGCGCTAACGCATTGTGTCACACCAATAACGTTTTTGACGCGAGAGAACGTAAAATACGACGCGTGGGGTATCCGGAAAATGATACGGACGCGGCGACCGCGGCCTTTGTAAACGAATGAAGTCGCGAGTGCGAGCAACACGTTAAGATGATTTTCAACGAAGCGATGCGTAACGTATCAGCGCTGGAGGACCGCTTGATGAATAGAATCGACGCGGTCACGACGACTCTGCGCTTCGACGACGAGCGCGAGCGAATCGAGCTGGAGGAGAGACTGAAACGCACGATACAAACTACTATGGACGTGCACATGACCGCGCTGGAAGGCAGGATAAATCCATTCGTTGAGAAGAAGATGTAACATTTGACGGAGAACATCCGAAAGCGCCACATCCCACCTGATCCTGACGATTAGGCAACGCGGTGAAGGCGAAGACGAATACAAAGTAGTAGAAGAAGAAGAAGAAGAAGAAGAAGAAGAAGGGGAAGACGAACAGGAATCAACGTGCGTGAATTGTCTCTTCCGATTGTTGGAATTGCTTATACGCATGCTTCTTTTTTTTCCCCCTCTCACAACGAACGAATCGAACGTTAAATGAGCAAAGGAAAGCAACACTTGGTGGAGGAGTTGCACGCTCCTGCAAGACGAAACTTTCCGCGGAGACGCGTTGCGATTCGCGGCTACGACAATCTCTGGCAGGCAGATTTGGTGGAGATGCGCGCTTACAGGAGACACAATCGCGGCCATAATTACATTCTCACAATCATCGACGCGTTCAGCAAATACGCCTGGGTCGTGCCTTTGAAGATCAAGGGTGCTAGTGATGTCCCCAAAGAGTTCTCGACCGTTCTGCGACAGAGCGACCGCTGTCCCTGAAATCTGCAAACCGTCATGGGCAAGGAATTTTACAACTCCGAGTTTCGTCGATGTATGGATCGAAACAACATCAATCACTATTCCACGTACAGCGTGATAAAAGCATCGATAGTCGAACGTTTCAACCGCACCCGGAAAACTAACATGTGGAAACGGTTTTCGACGCGGTTTTTGGACGCTTCGTACCGCTGGTTGGACATGCTACCGACGCTCCTGCGAGACTACAATCATCGACGACATCGTACCATCGGCATGCGACCCGTTGACGTCACCCCAGACAATGAGAATCAGTTGTTGTTTACCGCTCGCGACGACAATCGCTGTTTGATTCGTCACCGACGACGACAAGCCAAATTCGCGGTCGGTGATAAGGTGCGCGTAAGTAAATTCAAAACGGTCTTTGGAAAGGGATAGACGCCCAACTGGTCAACAGAGGCGTTTGAGATTGTCGCGGTGCAATCTATGCGGCTCGTGACTTACCTGCTTCGAGATTCAGCCAACGAACCCGTAGCCGGGGGTTTCTACGAGTATGAACTGCACACGGTCGCGAAGCCTGACGTGTACTTGGTAGAGAAAATCCTGCGTCGGAAAGGAAACAAGGCGTTCGTCAAGTGGTTAGGATTCGATATATACAGGTTGTTTGGGATAGTATAGGCAAGCTTTGGAGGGGTGATAGATCACATAAAAACAAACAAAAAACTTCTATATGACTTGGGTCCAAAACTCAACCATTTTTGAAAAAAACTGTCATAAACATTTAAGTTATAAACCGCTATAATTCAAAATAGGAACGTTTTTCGTAAGCAATTTCTTCGCTAAAATAAAGATTACGATCTTGTTAATCCAATAAGTACAGTAACTGTGATATTGTTACCTCGTATCGCAAAAAAATAATATTTTTCTAACCCCCTAAATTATCGCGATTTTAAAGAGTAATTTAGGGGGTTAGAAAAATACTATTTTTTTGCGATACGAGGTAACAATATCACAGTTACTGTACTTATTGGATTAACAAGATCGTAATCTTTATTTTAGCAAAGAAATTGCTGACGAAAAACGTTCCTATTTTGAATTATAGCGGTTTATAGCTTAAATGTTTATGACAGTTTTTTTCAAAAATGGTTGAGTTTTGGACCCAAGTCATATAGAAGTTTTTTGTTTGTTTTTACGTGATCTATCACCCCTCCAAAGCTTGCCTATACTATCCCAAACACCCTGTATATATACAGGGTGTCCTAAACTAAGTGCGGGACCCGGAAAGGGTAGATTCCTGGGGTGATTCTAAACAACATTTTCCTTTGCAAATATGTCCTCCGAAGCTTTGTTTACGAGTTACTAACGAAAAACCCCGACCAATCAGAGAGCGCGAATAGCGAGCGCTTTCAAGAAACTCAAGAACTTTACGTTATTGGCCAATTTCTCCTAAACTACTGGATGAAAAATTATGAAAAAAATCAGGGACACGTCAGCTATCGCGACACATATTATGGAATTTTTTGAGATTTTTAAATTCATTAGCAACGTTGTAAAAATAAAAAACGAGAGAAAACACGGTTATTGGCCGATTGCTCTTAGACTATTGGTTGAAAAATTATGAAAAAAATTAGGGACACGTCAGCTATCGCGACACATATTATGGAATTATTTCATATTTTTTAAATAATTAGTCAAGTTGTAAAACATAAAAAACGAGAGAAAGAAATTGAAAAATGGCGATTTTGTATTGTAGCAAAACTGGATCTATGATCATATTAATTCAGTACATAAATATCACTAAAAACCAATGTTTCCGTACTTCCTACAGATTGTAAATTATTCTACTATGTAACAAAACATTGGAAATTGTACAAAAATACTTATTGCGTAAGGAATGTACGAAAATTAGACGTGTTTTTATTTTTTGCAATTATGACGTATTAAAGCATAATATGTTTAAATAAATCGAGGGTAATAGTATGACCCCCTCATTCGATTGTACTTTTTATGGAATAGTGAGTAAGTAGGCATGCAATTATTATCGATGAGACTCACCCATTCGGAGAGGAATTCACCTGCTTCTTGAACACCGGTCCCTCTGGGTCAGTGGCCGATCCCGGTCGTTAGGGGATGATGCAAACCGTAGATCCTGCTGGTCGCAGGTATACGGTGCCACAAAAACGCACCTTACGTTTGCAACACTCCGCGGTCACCAACACTGATCACTTCATTAAAGGAGCATTTCAGCTCCTAATCACTTATAACCGCGGAACACACCGAATTAAAATCCCCACGGTATTCTGGAACGAGATCGTTCCTACGTTTAAAAATAATTTAATGCGGTTCGCGGCGGTCGGTGTGGGTATTTCTCGCGGTACATCTGTTGCGCGGATTCCGCGTTATATCTGCACTTTACAGCGAAGAAAAAGAAGAGGTTGAAGCCCTCAGCGGCGGAAATCACGATCGATACTAACGATTTTTTTCAAAGCCTCTTTCCTTCTGCCCTCGCATCCCTCCAGCGTGACTTTTCGGGGTGTAGCTTCGTCGAAAGACTCGAAGTTGATTTGTTAATTGACAACAATGAGGGAAGGCCTTCCTCGGACAGTCTTTTTTGGTAGAAGTGGAAGTGTCTGCTTCAGGTCGAAAGGATAGCGGAAAAATTTAGGGTACAATGAAACGGTGTATGAGGGATTGGCTCCAAGGTGGCATGATTGTCTCGCAGATGCGACCGTTTATGATCATGAGTATTGTCCTGCAACTTGGAAGGAATCATCGGCACCCAAGGCCGAAGACCGCGAGGGCGCGTGGAGCTTACGGTTGAAGTCCTTTCGATGCATTCGGAGGCATGAAAAAAGGGAATTGCCCGTTATTAAAAAGCGAGTTGGGGAAAGTCTTTCGCCGTCAAACATTTGGTCAAAGGATGTCTCGCAGAGACTAACTCATCACCGCGCCAAGGCGAAAATACATTAATTGTATTCTCATCCCTTTAATTACTTCGATGTCTACATCCTGCGATCGAGTCTTGCTTTTTATCACACTGAAGATGTAGTGACCTTCTGATGTTCGTGTAAGCCAGCACACAACTTTATACTTTATACTCATACTTTTCCTACATAAACCCTCCAAGCTATTACTTCTTTTTACCCTGCTACCTTTCAGGATAATTTTATGAAACAAAATAGGCACATATTTGTAAAAGAATTGTGAAGGAAAAACATATGGGTCAAATTTTCTTGTAGGAAGGATAGGGAAATGAAACGGAAAAATAACTTATCTTAAATTTATATTGGAATGACAAAACTAAGTAAAGCTTTTGCGATTGTATCGAATTTAATTTCCAAGTGATTTATAAAGGAGATCCCGACTTTACGTGTAACTAATTGCACGCATTCGCGTGAATGTAAAGGATCCGCGTAACCTTTATTAGACAGGTAAAGAGTTACCTCCCCTGTAGCTCAAAGGGGTTTACGAATAATAGAGAAGGGAGAAACGGAATTTCGGAGTAACGTGTGACAGTTCCCCGCGAGTGACCCCCTAACTCACCGTTCATGACTGCATTGTTTCGCGGACAGGCGGCAACCGTCGGCGTTGAGGGTGAGGTGATTACCTCGCGGACTCTTACCGATGGCGAGGCGACTCGGTCCATCGATGGTTTGCTGCAGGGGCCCATAAACGTTGAGCCGGGGGACACTCGCGGGAATACCGCTTCCCCCCTTTATTTTTCGTCAACCTCTTCGAACTGTAGACCAAGTTTACTTACGTGCATTACGATTTACGATCCTTTGGCTACATTTTCGAAAACGTGGAAGACAACATTTGGCGACCAAATGCGGTGCACAATAAACGATTAACCGTTAGTTGCCCTCATGTTCATGCATAAATTGTTAAAGAAAACTAACGGTGAACTTTATTGTGCACCGCATTTGGTCGCCAAATGTTTTCTTCCACTTTTTCCAAAATGTAGCGAAAGGATCGTAAATCGTAATAGCGCCCAGGTAAGCGTCTCCAATAGCTCGAAGAGGTTCAGGAATGATTGAGGGAAAAGGAACGGTATTTCGGAGCAGCACGCGACGGTTCTCCGTGAGTGTCCCCCAGCCCGCCGTTTACAGGCCCCTGCAGTAAAGAAACAACCAGTAAACAATAACCAGTTAGTTATACCTTTAATTTTTCTCGTCTCTTTTTTATTATGCACGCGAAGAGAGTACATTTTCGCTCTCAGTCCGACGAACTCGGTCATCGGGACTCCGTTGTTTTCGTCGGGTGACGACGTCGCGTTTCATCGTCTCGTACGCGTCCTCGCATTCTAGTTCGTAAATCAAACTGTCGGTGTCGGTATAAAGGATTTTACAATGTTCGCCAAATTTAGGGAGCATGTACTCGTAATGGAAATCGTTTAAGCATACTTTCAACACGTTCAACACGCTCATACCGACGTATATCGGTTTATTGAATAACACTTTTAATTTGCGCAACTGGACGACGATTACGTTTTCGGAGAAAATCGCGTGGCTGTGGAAATTCGGTTTCGCGATCAGAGCCTCCGCGTCATATCGACCTTCCCAGTGCGTAACCAATTTCACGTCCACGTAGTGTCGCACGTTCTCCATAGTTTTTCCGAATACCGCTTTGTTCATAAGTTTATACAAATTTTTCTGAAAATCGCTAGTCGCGCGTGTCCTAAAACCGGTGTTCAATTCGATATAGTCCCGAATCCAATGGGATTGCTTGAATTCCAAGATACGGTCTATTTTTCGGAGTCGCAAACCGTGGCGCAGACATTGTTGCAAGTATCGGTAATGTACTACGTATCGTTCCTTATCCCGTACTGTCGCCAGTAGTTTCGTCTGGTATCCGTCGGTCGACTGTTCGCGTACCGGGCAAAACGGGAGATTCGCGTGCGAATCGGGCAGTTCCGTCGGGTACTCGAGGTCCACTTCCAGAATGTATCCCTCGCGCCCGTCGATCGGAACGGCATTGACGTCGAAATTGGCTACGCGCTCGGCGTCGTCGATCCGACGAAATCCTCCGTGCGGCATGCATTGCGACATTGCCCAACCGTAGGTCGCTGTACTCGCCCAACGTCTCGACGCGGAAGCTCTCCCACACGTTAATCGCGTACGCGTAATCCGATTCTGAAACGCGACTGTCGTTCAACCGATTATAGAACGCTTCGCGAGGCGGTAATCGCGTCTCATTCAGTTTCTCGTACGCCGTGACGTAATCGTATGGGAAGACGCCCTTCCTGGTAAGAAGATCGAATTGATCCTCCGAATAGTTTCGAAATTCCTTTCGCAGGTCGTCAGTTTATCCAGATTCGAGGTTAAAAATTTATACGAGTCGATGAATCTGAATTTCACTTCCTTCTTCCCGTTGATGCCCGTCCCTTGACATTCTTCATGAAAGAGATGTAATTTTCTTTCGTTAACGGAAGCAGATCTACCTTTCCCTCGAACGCCGTAGCCAATTCTTTTATCACAAAGTGCGCGTCGTAACCGGATAGATTGTGAAACAGGACCGGGACAGTAAATGAACCCTGATAGTTTAGATTACAGGTCGAATGAGCCGCGCCTCTGTGTCTACCGGTCACGTGGCAGTGATCGCGCACTTTGACGTCGGAATCAAGGAAAGGTTTTCCGCAAACGTGGCACTCTATTGCATTGTAAAAGATAGATCATTGTGCGATAGACATCGCTTCGATTGGTATTATCGTTTTAAGTATGCCATCTACGGTATAGGCCAATTTTCGTATCTTTCTCACGAACCATTGAGCGCAATCGGAGTCACCGCGGTAAGTATGATACGCGCAAAGCGATTCATCGTACGCGCACTTCACGTAATATCCCACGCTGAATGCCCGGTGATGTTGGTAGATGTACGAACGACGGTTTTGTTGTTCCGGCTGCACGTCCTCCAACAGGCACTCGAAGTCTGCGTACACTTTGACCGGTACGCGTTCCTTGCGGAGGTGATTCTTAAATTGTAGCCTCTTGTTTTGGAAGCAAGCTCGACGGCGCAATCGTTTAGTCGCACGCAATCGACGCTGTAAGCGTCCAGTTTCTCTTTCGAGTAAAAATAATGGAGGCATCTGAAAACGACAGACACTTTTAGCTGTTACGCAGTCCTACTGACATAATCGAAAAAAAACTGTTTTAAACGTACCTTTCGTAAATGAATACTTGATGTTTATGTTGTCCAACTTGTGCAGAAACCAGTCTGGACAGATTGCGAATACGGATCCTGTACCAGCAGCAAGTTTGCGTGCCGCTCCCTCTTCGATGCGGTCAAATGTACCGGGACGCACTTTTCCTCCTGTCACTGGTACACATTTACGGACACGTCGTTGCAGTTTTCAAATTTATTGATCTGGTTCAGAGTCATGGGAAGACGCACACAGTCTGTACGAAGTACCCGCGAATAAAGGGGGTACGAGGTCATCCTGTTGACATGATCGGATGCTGGATAAAGGCTCGCGACGACCGACCACAGGAAACACGCGTCGTCGTTACTCTTCACATTCACCACGGCTCGCTTCGTTTGTACGACGCGCGGCAATGGCATGTTGCACCAGCGCGATGCGGATTGTACTTGTTGACGTTCAACATTAAATTCTGAACGTTGACAAGCGTCTAAGTACTGTCACGCTCCTGCAAATCCCCCATCGCTGCAAGCAGAGGCAGCTCCACACGAGTCGTGTACCATTCGCGCAAATTCGACGTCTCAAACAGTACGTGATTTCTCGTAGTGAAACTTTTCACGTCGGTCTTGTTCTTTAGTGCAAATTCCGCGTTCAGGATCGTATTCACCGCCACGCTGGAAAGTGCGGTGATCGAGCCCGTTAGATGCGAAAGCACCGACCGACGTGCGTCTTTGAAGAATCTATGAGGATCGAGATGTTTCACGTTCACCACCATTTCCGTTGCGATGCGATTCTGAAACGCCGATTCCACGTCTTCACATACGACACTCGGCCCGCTCGAACGTTCCACAAGACCGTGTCCCATTCGCGAGAATTTTGCACGCACTACAGCTCGTAAGGCTTGGATGCGAGCGATAACAGCGGTGATGCGTTGTTTCCTGCCGATCGACAATCGTTGTCCTCCGTACAAATATTCCTGTATGAGACGCAAACATTCGTCGCATTGTTCCATCTAGTTCCAGTATTCCGCGGTCGTACGCAGTAACGCCGACATCTTTGTCAGCGTTTTCAACATGTTCCTAGAAAGATCCATTGTTTTTTCTTATCCCTACAATCAATCGTTTCACTTACAAGCAGTACACACGGTCTATTTGCTGTATCACGTATGTTATCACTACTATGAGTAAGGGAGTACATGTACGAAATGTCGTGTAACTATCGCCTCGAAATCCGTATCACAATTGTTCGCTCCTCGCTGGTGATCGCTTATTAATACCTCCCAGAATGACGCGAGATTTACACACCTTGCGCGTTGGAAAACGACACGCACGACCGCCTCGCGTTGAAACAGGACAGCGCGACTTTCGCTGCAAGGGTATGCGCCGTGCAATGCGCCGAAAGGGCATTCGCGGAAATTTATTGAATCTTCGACGTCGATTCATATGACGCATTTTTAATAGGTTGCATCATTTGCAGTTCTCACTGTTGAAGCTTTGAGGTGTAAGCCGTGTCCGTGAGGAAATGTTTTCCCAACGTTTTGCTAGCATTGCAGCTGGCTTCTTCAGGGGTTCGAAAGACACACTGAAACTGACGTGTGTTTGGTGCGGTGTGCTATTTAAGTGTACCGAGTGTAAATTCTGGATCATTGAACACCGATGTTCCGGTTCACTGAGCACCAATGGTATGGTGTTGTTTTTAATTGTTCAGCTGAACATTTAAAAAACTGGGAGGAGGGAGCTCCAGATTGGGTTCAGGTGGTTACCAGTGTCCCTGTTGATGTTGTTAGGATGCTTCATTATCTCCAACGTTTCCCGATGTTTTCTGGGGAAGTAGCCTTTAGTATTGGCTAGGATTTCCGTTTCATTGAAGAGTATTTTGTGTCCTGTTACCTTCTGATGTTCTGCAACAGCAGATTGTGTATATCCCAATCTGGTGCAGCGCTCATGTTCTTTGAGCATTGTGCTCACGCTCCTCCCAGTTTCGCCAATGTAGACTTTTCCGCATGAACAGGGTATTTTGTATACCCCTGCTGATGAAAGCTGAGGTTGAGGAGCCTTGGGGGAGGTGAGCATTTGGCTGATATTGGTGTGTGTCGTGAAGATGGTCCTGATATTGTGCTTCTTGAGTATTCTACTTATGCGGTCAGTTGTACCCTGTATGTATGGGAGGAAGGTGGTAGCTCGTTTGTCACTGTTGTCTGGGGTGGATTGCTTGTTTGGTGGATTCATGATTCTGTTTATGGTGCGAGTTATTTTGTGTTCAGAGAAGCTGTTCTGTTGTAAGCTGGTAGTGATGTGGTTGAGTTCCTGAGGTAGGTGTTCTTTTTCACAGTTATTAATGGCTCGGTGTATAAGAGAGTTAATTACTGAGTTCTTCTGTGATGGATGGTGATGGGAGGAGGCATGTAGGTATCTGTTGGTGTGTGTAGGTTTTTCTGTATACCTGATGCCCTAGAGAACCGTTCGGTTTCCTGGTCACAAGTACATCAAGGAAAGGTAATGTTTGTTGTTCGGATTCTGTTTCCATGGTGAAAAATATACTAGAATGTAAGGAGTTGATATAGGTCAGAAAGTTTGAGAGTTGATCTTTTCCGTGACTCCAAACAACAAAAGTGTCATCAACATATCTAAACCATTGTGATGGTTTCAGTGGAGCCTCGTTGAGGATTTTGTCCTCCAGATGCTCCATGAAGATGTCAGCTATAATGGGGGAGATGGGGGATCCCATTGCTGCTCCCGACACTTGCTCGTAGTATGTGCATTGGAAGAGGAAATAGGTGGAGGTGAGGCAGTGGTGGACTAGAGGAACAAGGTTATTAGGAATTCTGTCTTTGATTATGTTTATACTGTCGGTGATGGGAACGTTAGTGAAAAGGGATTGTACGTCAAAGCTGATGAGACTGTCACCCGGTTGGGTTGTGATATTTTGTATTTTCTGTATAAAGTGAGTGGAATTGAGGATGTAGCTGTTTGTTTTCCCCGTGAGAGGTTTGAGAACGGAAGCGAGGTATTTGGCGAGATTGTATGTAGGAGATCCAATTGTGCTAACTATAAGTCTTAATGGTATATCGGGTTTGTGTATTTTGGGTAATCCGTAGAGTCTGGGTGCTTTGGGTTCTTTCGGAAGGATCGATTTCTGGATCTTGTCAGGCAGTTGAGCCCGTTTTATCAGAGTGGAAGTGGTTCTGCCTATGGATTTTGTGGGGTCCTTGGATAATGTCCTGTAGGTCTCGTCATTAAGTAAAGTGTGGGTCTTCTCTATCTATACGTCATTGTTGATCACAACCGTTGTGTTGCCTTTGTCCGCGGGTAGAACGAGGATGTCTTTTCGTTTCTTTATTTCCAACAGAATCATCTTTTCTGCTTTGGTCAGATTAGATTTTGGTTGTTTCGCCGATTTTAGGGCACTGGTAGTGAGCCTTCTGACCTCGTTGGCCTTTTCAGGTGGAAGGTTATATATGGCGTTCTCAACGTGGCAGATGATGTCCTCTGTTGGAATAACCCTGGGAGCAATAGCAAAGTTGTGTCCTTTGGACAGTACGGATAAGGTGTCAGAAGATAGAGGAAGGTTGGTGAGGTTTTTTACTATATCACGAAATGGTTCGACAGGAGTCTTGGGCTTCAGTAGTTTATCAAACTTCTGAGTTTGTTTTTGAGTACGGATGTCATGTACCTTTGATGCCTGTTCATGACTTAGTCTGTCCACTTTCTTCCACAGTTCCGGATGTATTAGGTTACCCAATTTAAGGTGCAGGCGAAGGAGCTTATCGGAATTGTGAGATATCTCTTTCTTGATACAGGCGGTCCTTGTGCGTTCCAGGATACGCCTATACTTTGCTGTGTCAATGCTGCGTGTGATAGTTAAAAAGCGGGGCACAATGCTCTGGTCACGGCACCGCTTCAAAAAAGTCAGGGTACAAAGGTGTTGTTGTACCTTTTTACGGGTTTTTGAGAAAGAATTAACTTTCTGTAGAATGGCCTCCCCGTAGAGTTGCCTAATCAGAGATTTGGACACGGCTTACACCCGAAAGTTTCAACAGTGAGAACTGTATGACGCCGGGCCGTGAAAGCCTCAAATCTCTGATGCATCATTTGCTTTCGTCGCGACAAGGGCACGCGCTTTCCTCGCGTTGGTAAATTTGGCGCAAGGGTGCGAGCACGTGGCCGCCGTGCTGGTGCGAGCGTGCGCTAGATAAGGACGGCGCGAAAGACAAGCGAGCGGTTGAGCGTGCGCTAGACAAGGACAGCGCGTTGGGCCGCGCCGCGCCACCGGCCGTGGAACTAGTGCGCACAATTGCACAATGTACCACCCCCACCCCTCGCACCGCGGAATCATCGCGAAGAGTCCACCCCTCGCACCGCTTCACCCCGTTGCCAACCACGCACAATAACACAATGTCTCACCCCCACCCTTGGCACCGCGGAATATTCGCGATGGGTCCGCCCCCTTCCCCGCTTCAACCCCTCACCCACCGCGCGCGATTACGTAACGCGATTACGTAATGTGAATTAGAATCCCCATAGTATAGCTACTACAGGGTCATCCGATTATGTCGGAACAGCTAGAAACGGTAGGTTTGGCAACAGCGTAAAAGTACACCTGCGCCCTCTGCGAACTGTCAGTGAAGTAAAAGCGTTTCATCATGGCCGTTGTCATTAAAAATGTCTAACCTAAAGCAGAAGACATAACCAATATCGAAGACAGGAGTTTGGGTTGCCTTCGACAATCATGAATTTTTATTAATATTATTGATATTTATGAACGATGTGCAATGAATTAGAAATTTATGTGTTGTAGTAAATAAAAACTCTCGAGACAACCGACGATTTTTTATGATACTACAAAGCGCCGTGCAAGCATGTGCAAAGCGCCGAACCCAAACACGGTTGATAGAGGGTTAGATTCTGCAAATTATGCGGCGATAATTTACATCGTCTGCGTTGATCGTCTAGCATCAGTTCCAGAACTGAAAAGGCTCTTTCCAAATTAACCTCTATAGCAGGAACAAATTTTACAAGTTTTGTTAACCTACACGAAACTCCTGTCACCGAAAATGGTTAGCGATAACCAAAAAAACAGTTCTTGTTGATAATCATTATTTGCAAGCAAAGACCATTTCCGTTATTAATCCATTCGTGGCGCATTGAAAATAAAATGCCTCCGTTGTAATGCAAATATTTTAACAATTGGCATCATCCGCGGCGGATGGATTAATCATGGTTCATCTTAACCAAAAATAATTTTCATCGGCATTAATGGCTATTAGTAACACAACATAATTTCCGGCATCGATAACCAATAAATTTTGATTATTTACAATTATTTATAACCGAAATCGTTTAAAGAAAGATATTTATTTTTATATTTCCAACTTTAGGTTATAACGGTAACGATCTCTGCTTTAGGTTAGACATTTTTAATGACAACGGCCATGATGAAACGCTTTTACTTCACTGACAGTTCGCAGAGGACGCAGGTGTACTTTTACGCTGTTGCCAAATCTACCGTTTCTAGCTGTTCCGACATAATCGGATGACCCTGTATAGTTATCAATTACAAAATTAAGGTGATAATATAAAAATTCAACTGCATCGTTAACAGGAAAATTATTGATGCAATTATCCCAATATATGGTTGAGAGGTATTTATTGATCGCAGTATAATCAGCACGATAAAAATTCTTTTTTAAGGAGGAGAAGAGTAAAGGTTTAGAGGACAAAGGTATTGGAATAAGGAAATCAGGAGGGGGATGGAAATGATCGGGAGGAGGATAGATTCGGGAGCAAGGAAAACAGGTGTATTAAGCAAGGAAGTGAAACGCAAATCAAGGGAGTAACCAGAGGGAAGAGTAATCACATTTCTTTGATACAGAACTAGTATCGTGCACTTTTATATCTGATTCGAGGAAAGGTGTTCTGCAAATGTGACACTCTGTTGCCTGTGTGAAACTATTGCATTGTATAATAGACAGTGTTTCTGATAGTAAATGAACGTAAATCATATAGTTTATTTCACTTTTTTAATATAAACATTATTCATAATGACAAAATAAAACGTGTTCGTACAGATATAAAAATACGCATAATAATATTTCGTAAAAACCATTGAACATTTAATAGACTCTCACGAAAACGGTAGATGGCATCTCGATCGGTCAGGCCCAGGTATATACATAGATACTTCTCTAAGTGTGTTCAGATTATTCCTTCAATCCCCCCTTTCTGGACACATCTTCCCTCTATACCTGCAATCCAACCAATTTAGTACAAAATTTATGACTCTCAAAATTTAAACCTTTCGTTAGGACGTCTGCTTCCATCTCCTTAGATGGTACTAGCTGAATCTCTATGTTACCCATTTGGACCTCATCCTTGACAAAATGACATTTTCTGTTCATATGTTTGGTCCGATTGGTAACATTACGCTTTTTGATCCAGTCCCTGGCCAATTGACTATCTGTTTTAAGTAATACTGGGATTGTACAGGATTCTTTCATTCCTATACTATTTAACAATGAATATATCCATTTAATCTCTTTCACTCCATCGCATATCGCGACTAACTCTGCTTCGCGTGTTGATAGGGCTACTAATCTTTGCTTTTGGCTCTTCTAGCCAACGACAGCGTCACCGGTCTTCGCTGTGTATCCACTAAACGATCTTGCGTTTGACGTTGTACTCCAACTGGCGTCAGTACTGACTGAAAGCTTCGATCCTTTTCCGTCATACATTAATTTGTAATTTTTAGTTCCTTTTATGTACCTATACACCCGTTTCAGTGCCATCAAGTGTATTTTTCTTGGCTCACAGCTACAGTTCTCAAAAAAATTAAGGGATCACTTCTAGGAAGCCGAAAAATGGGGTCAAGTTCAAATGGTCATAACTTTGGCAAAAATGGTCGTATTGATAAAATTAAAAAGCCGTTTGAAAGCGTGAAATCTCTACTTTTGCATACTGTTTTCAGTTGTTACTTTTGTTATTTTGTGGCAAAGCTATAGCGATATAAACGGCAGCTTAAACTTTTTTTAAAATTTCGACCAACTTTCTAATACTCCATGGGGCGCAATAAATTTTTTAGGCACATTGCATTTACACCAGTCGAAAGCGACAACCTTTCTGTGTAAAATAAGTGTTTTCTGAATGCTGTACGATTTTTTTTGGCAAAGTTATTTAACTTTGAAGCAAAAACCGTCTTTTTGACTTTGACTGCTGCTAAAAGGCGATAGAATCATCGTAGAACGTAGATAAAAAAAGCAATAGAAAGTTCAAGCTTTCCCCTTTAAGACGCATTGTTTAGTTTTGCAATTTAATTAACATTTCGGTGCACTAGATCTTTTCAAAAATATGCTTAAAAATGGTACAATTTCCATTTTTTCTTTAACTCGCTGTATCTTGAGAACGGTTAATCACAGCATCATGATCTTAAGCTCATTTTAAAGCGCAAGGTTTGCCGATTTGATTGAGCCCACGACGAACTCGCTGTGATAATTTTTTCTCTGTGGCCTTTATGTTTAATGTTACCGATTTACATAAAGTAAGTCGACTGCGATTGTTTGCCGCGCTGTCGTTCCATTGAAGCATGCTCTCTTGAATCGTATCCCCACCCTCCGACGTAGGTGACGAAAACACCCGAGAACGATCCGAAGTACGCCGACGTAACCTTATGTATACGAGGTCTGTGAAGTTGGCACCCCTAGGTGCGAATTTTCATAAAAAATTGTCCACTCGAAATCGAACAATCGAAAATTTTGGGTGGACAAACGAGTGTTTTGGATGGACAAACATTGACGATTCATAAACAATCGTTTCGCACTGAGAATCCCCTGGAAAATGTTCACGAGTGTTAATGTCAAAGTTTTTGATTTCATCATAACTTTTTTTTGGAGGGTGGACAAACGAAAATTTTGGGTGGACAAATCTGGGCAAATCGTGGACAAACGTATAAGATTAGTTTTTTATGAAAATTCGTTTGTTTTCTCGGGTGTTTTCGTCACCTACGTCGGAGGGTGGGGATACGATTCAAGAGAGCACGCTTCCATGGAACGACAGCGCGGCAAACGATCGCAGTCGACTTACTTTATGTAAATCGGTAACATTAAACATAAAGGCCACAGAGAAAAAATTATCGCAGCGAGTTCGTCGTGGGCTCAATCAAATCGGCAAACCTTGCGCTTTAAAATGAGCTTAAGATCATGATGCTGTGATTAACCGTTCTCAAGATACAGCGAGTTAAAGAAAAAATGGAAATTGTACCATTTTTAAGCATATTTTTGAAAAGATCTAGTGCACCGAAATGTTAATTAAATTGCAAAACTAAACAATGCGTCTTAAAGGGGAAAGCTTAAACTTTCTATTGCTTTTTTTATCTACGTTCTACGATGATTCTATCGCCTTTTAGCAGCAGTCAAAGTCAAAAAGACGGTTTTTGCTTCAAAGTTAAATAACTTTGCCAAAAAAAATCGTACAGCATTCAGCAAACACTTATTTTACACAGAAAGGTTGTCGCTTTCGACTGGTGTAAATGCAATGTGCCTAAAAAATTTATTGCGCCCCATGGAGTATTAGAAAGTTGGTCGAAATTTTAAAAAAAGTTTAAGCTGCCGTTTATATCGCTATAGCTTTGCCACAAAATAACAAAAGTAACAACTGAAAACAGTATGCAAAAGTAGAGATTTCACGCTTTCAAACGGATTTTTAATTTTATCAATACGACCATTTTTGCCAAAGTTATGACCATTTGAACTTGACCCCATTTTTCGGCTTCCTAGAAGTGATCCCTTAATTTTGTTGAGAAGTGTATATTGCGACAGTCTTGATATAGCGAATGAAATGTCTGGTCGAGTACAGACCGCTAAATACATCAACGACCCAAGCATTTCCTGATATTGCACTTTATCCGCAGGTGGTGATCCTTGGAAATCATCCAGATTCTGTTGCGGATCTAACGGTGTCTTCACAACATTGCACTCTTCTAATTTATGCTTTCTTAATATCTTATCTGCATATTCTTCTTGTGACAAACTAATGCCATTCTTCTTATTTTCTATTTTAATATTTAGGAACTTTAACTCATCTTTGGTTTCTGTTAGGTTAAATTCCTTTTTTAATTCTGACATCACTTGGTCTATGATCAAGTTATCAGTACCCATGACTATACATAAGTATAGTCATCCACATAAATTCCCATAATCATAACTTTATCTTGTTTTTCTATTTTGTATATACAAGGATCTTCCGGTAATGGTATGAGTCCTATACTCCTGAGAGTTTTATCGAATCTTTCGTTCCATGACTTGCCCGACTGCGGTAATCCGTAGAGACTTTTTCGCAATTCGCACACATAGTCCGCACGTTCTTTGTCGACGAATTCTTTCGGTTGCTCCAAAAACACCGGTTTGTCCAGTGTACCATATAGATATGCCGTCTTTATGTCGTATTGTCTTACCACAAATTTCTTAATACTGGTCATGGCAATTAGACATCTAAATGATTCCATCTTGACTACAGGAGCGAACGACTCCTCATAGTCGACGCCTTCCTTTTGCGAACATCCCACTGCCACTAGCCTTGCCTTGTATTTTTGAATGCTGCCATCCGGATATTCTTTTAAGTTGTATATCCATTTACTTTTAACTACTTTCATTGATTTGTTTCTAGGAACTAATTTCCATACCTTGTGACTTTGTATGGATTGTATCTCCTCCTGCATGGCCTCTTCTCATTTTTCCGCTTGATCCGATTCATTGGCTTCTTGATAAGTCTTCGGTACCATTATGTTTCTATGATACTCTGTGCTCATCAACATACATTTATCCTTTGCTCTCTCTGATCTTCTGACACCCTGTTCTCGTAGCCGCTCCTCGCGTTCTAATAATTCCGCTTTATGTTGAACTCTCATTTGTTCATTGGTCCTTCCTGGTTTTCTACCACGCTTCTTCTGGTCTTCCATCGTCGTCGCTGGTTCCCTGTTATCTTGAACCTCTTCTTGACTTCTTCTTTGTTCTTCCTGTTGATGGTCTTCATCGCTTCGACCTGGATCCATATCTTCGACTGATGTTATCAGTACATCCTGATTGTCCTCAAATCTCTTATTTATTATTATTTCAACGTAATCATCCAGGATTTCTCTATTTTGATTACTCCGATTCTCACATTCGAGTTTGTTAATTTCTTCTGTTGCTCCGTAATCCTCTAGGAGTACAGATCCTAATGCATTCTCTTTAAACTTGACTGTTCTCTAAACATAAATTTTTCTATCCGCGGGATTGTATATTCTATACGACCTGCTGTCCAATGAATACCCCACGAATATCCCTTGAATTGCCTTAGCTTCTAACTTATTTCTAAAATTTTTAGGGATATAATAAAATGCTATGCATCCAAATACCTTGAGGTATATCACCGATGGTTTCCTTTCACACCATGTTTCCATTGGAGTCAAGTCATTCCCCCCTTTCGTTAAGGTTATGTTCTTCAAATAAGCTGCTGTATGAACTGCCTCAGCCCAAAATCTTAACGGTAATCTTGCGTCGTGTAACATAGTCCTTGCCTTTTCGAGTAAAGTCCTATTGGTCTTCTCTGCTACACCGTTACTTTCGGGGTTATATGGTACAGTTCGCTGGTGTTGTATGCCATTTTCCTTAAACAAATTCTTGAATCTTTGATTCACAAATTCTGTACCATTGTCCGATCTTACCTTTTTAATTTTCTTATTTAGTTGCGTCTCACTTTTGTTCATAAATTCAACAAATCTCTCAAATACCTCATCTTTAGATTTGAGAAAGTATACACTCGTATATCTGCTAAAATCGTCCACTATTCGATGAGATTGACATTGGGCCACATACATCCATGTGTAGTAGCTCTAATACTCCTTTTGAATTTCTATCCTTCAATGCTCGATGTGGATATTGTGTCAATTTTCCCATCGTACAAGCTTCGCAATCTTCTAGTTTCGCTGATGAGTATTTCAGGTCCCTTACCATTCCTTTTCTTTGCATCATATCCATATAATTTTCACATA
Organism: Perdita meconis; assembly: GCA_030770465.2. Taxonomy (NCBI): domain Eukaryota; kingdom Metazoa; phylum Arthropoda; class Insecta; order Hymenoptera; family Andrenidae; genus Perdita; species Perdita meconis. Next base: position 1,954,327 of record JASKOS020000019.1, read on the forward strand.
TATGTCCCAGGCGTCTGTGCCAGAGCATTTTTTCATTTCTATCATCTATTTTAATGTTACAAATGTCTTCTTTGCACTGCGATTGTTCGTCTTTTTGTATCTGTTTATAATTCTCTGTTTTCGCAGTTAAGTAACATCTTGATTTACAGAGAGTATGCAACATATATATGCCATTATTTTCCCTTGCTTCACCTAGTAAAATTCCCTCTTTGGATTTTATTCTAACACCCCTTTAGTCAAATTCTACCTTATTACCTGTAGTTACTAATTTGCTTACAAATAATAGGTTAGTTCTTAGATTAGGTATAAACAAAACATCTTTTATGTTAATGCATCTCTCACCTTCTGTTGTCGATGTTGTTACTTTTATATATTCTTTGGCTTCCGACCTCACATATGTATTTTCCTCTGCCAAATTGACTTCTACACTATATGGTTTGACATTTGTTATCCATTCCTTATGTGGCGTCATATGCGCAGTTGAACCCGAATCTATGGTCCACGTTTGATCTAACTTTCTATGTTCTTCTTCGTCTTCTCGAGGAATATTAGCTGCGTGAAATGAGTACTCCTGTCTTCCTTTGGTTGCTGCATTTGCTTGCTCTCTTCTTTCCTTATTCTTCTTGTTCTGGTTACCATGTGGATATTTATTATTCATACCTCTATTATGTGATTGGCCCCAGTTTTTCTCACCACTCTTGTTTGTATTCTGGTTCCGATGGTAACAATTTTTTGCTTTATGGTTCGGCTTAGCACATATAAAACATCCTTCGCCTCTATGTTCCGTCATTCTATATGCCTTTTCATTTTTCCATCCGTTACCAGATGCATTACCAGGAGTCGAACCTCTTGCTTCCTCCTCCGATAGAGCCTGTTCTATCTCTTCTATCGTTAGTGATCGTTGAGTTCTCATTACACTAGCTACTTTTTCGAACCTGGAATGTATCCCTCTGATCACATAAAATGACAGTTCTCTATCCGATACTACCTGACCCATTGCAGCGCTTCTAGATGCAATACTTTTTGCGCGTGTAATATATTCTTGTACAGTCTCAGATCCGTTCATTTTTATATTTTTTAGCTCTAATCCTACATCTATTCTCCGGTCTTCAGCATTTCCACAAAATCTTTGTTTCAATTTCTCCCAAACAGCTCTCGCCGATGTCTCATTCAAGAACTGACCTGCTTGTTCCTCAGACAACGTTAACATTATGAGACTGAATGCTTCATCATTCTTAGCTTCCCAAGCAATTCTAATTTTCTGCTCTTCACTTGCTAAGTCGTTATTTAACGGAGGTTCCGCTGCTTCGATTACTTCTTTGAATAATTTTCGACTTCGCAGTACCGCGCTTAATTTCGATGCCCATACGTAATAATTTTTACTCGTAAGGAGCTCTATTTTATTTACTGAGATTGCGCTGTTTTCTGCCATTCTAAATTCTGTATCATTTACCCTTTTTTTTCAATTTCCGGTATTTTCTTTCTCCACGTGGTTAGACAACCTAACCTCTATTTTATTCAATCTCACTTTTTCTCCATCATCTACTATCTATTTTTCTTCTCCTAACCACGCTCTGCTACCATTTTGATAGTAAATGAACGTAAATCATATAATTTATTTCACTTTTTTAATATAAACATTATTCATAATGACAAAATAAAACGTGTTCGTACAGATATAAAAATACGCATAATAATACTTCGTAAAAACCATTGAACATCTAATAGACTCTCACGAAAACGGTAGATGGCATCTCGATCGGTCAGGCCCAGGTATATACCTAGATACTTCTCTAAGTGTGTTCAGATTATTCCTTCAGTTTCTATAAGGATGATCATGGTAAATATTTTATCAATGGTGCCTGCCAATTCGCGCATCCCTTTCACGAACCACTGTCCGCAATCGGAGTCATCGCTGTACGAACAGTACGCACAAAGAGATTCGTCGTACGCACACTTTATCTAGAATGCTATGCTAAACGCTCTATCGTGTTGATACACGTACGATGAACAATTTTCGATATTTTGATGTTCCAACTGCACGTCCTTCAGCAGACACTCGAAATCGACGTATACGATGAACGGTACGCGTTCTTTGCGTCCGTGATTTTTGAAGCGTAGCCACTTGTTCTTCGCGGAAGAAAGTTTGACGACACAATCGTTCAATCGCCCTCAGGCGACACTGTGTGCCTTTAGTTTCTCTCCTCCGAATGGAAATAATGTAAACATCTGAAACGATGGAACGACAAACTTTCAGATATAACTTTCCATACGCATCAAACCGGCAAAACGAAAACTATTCCAAACTAACCTATCGCGAATGAAAATTTCACCATTATGTCGCGAAACCTGTACAGAAACGAGTTTTGAGAGATTGCGGATACAGGTGAAACGGTTCCCCTGCATGTCCTGTGGATCCTGTACCAGGAGCAAGTTGGAGTGCTTATCCCTTTTCGTTGCAGTCAAATGAATCGGTACGCACTTCCTTTCCTATCACTGGTACACGTTCACTGAAATGTTGTTGTAGTTTTCGAATTTCTTAATTTGGCACAGCGTCATGAAAAGCTGAACACAGTCTGTACGAAGCACCCTCGAATAATGAGGATACGAAGCTATTCTGTCACCATTCATAGACGTCGGATACAAGCTTGTGACGACGGACCACAAGAAGCACGCATCATCGTAGCACTGCACAGGGTGTATAAAAAGTAATAGACACCCGTGAAAGGGTGAAACTAGACCTCGTGGTCGATGGACATTTGTAAAAGATTCGCGCCGCAAAATTGTTTATAACAATGGAAATTGTTGTTAAACTTTTTTACTATTAATCTATTCTACTCGACGAGTTGAGAGAAAGTCTCAAAGGAGCCATGTGCCGGAAATGCACTGTTTGGCGCTATAAAGCGTTAAAGTTTACGCAAAATTGTGATTGTGTAGCGCTACACACGCAAAGCGAAGCGCATTCGTATACTAGAGACAACGGCAGTCTCGACCTACCTTACAGCCGACGCGCGGAGCTAGAAAGTCGATATCGACGGAAGGATTCTCCCTCGCTCTCTTTCTTAATGGTCCCTGCGTCTCTCTCTCGCACTTATAGAAACCAAGCGGTTCTCATTATTCTTTTGAACGTCGCGGCGGTGAGAGGATACTAGAGCTTGTCAAACAAATACAAAGAACCGCTTGGTTTCTATAAGTGCGAGCGAGAGAAGCAGGGCCCACTAAAAAAGAGAAGGTGGACCGCTTCGTCCGTTCGGAGATCAACAGTCACGCGTTTGCGTAAGATCAAGAAGGACAGGAACCACTAAGAAAGAGAGAGAGAGGGAGAATCCTTCCGTCGATATCGATTTTCTAGCTCCGCGCGTCGGCTGTTGTTTCTGTCGGGCAGAAAAGCATGGGCCATCGGGACGATAGACGTAGCGAAGACGACCATTTCGTCTCGTCGGGGGAGTGCAAGTTAAGAGAAACTGAAGCCGATACAGTTGACCAATCCGGAGGACCGGCAGTCGATTCCCCAATTACCACGCAGCGATGTCAACGCTAATTTCACTGATTGGACGGAGCACGACGTCACGCGCCGCGTGCCAATGATGTGAGTCGGAAGAAAACGTAAGAATACCACGTTACACACGAGGCGAAAGCGACTCGTCCTGTTACCCCGGGTCCACACTGCGGAGAACATTGTTAGCGAATATTGCACGCGAACATGTTCATGAATGGTGTTATTTATCATTGTTCGCCTTTGTGTGGACGCGAAAGGACAGTGTTCGCAGCCAAAACGACCTTCCTAATTGGCGTGAAGCCATAAAAGTGGTCCTGCTGGGCTTGGGGAGACCTGTGTTCGCGAACGAAATTTAACGATCCACCAAGGAGTGGATCCGGCGAACACATTGACGCGAACACTCAGATTTTTCTGGTTTCTGTCCCTTTCGGAACCCTTGAGACTTGGGCCTTGCTATTCTTTTCAATTGGTCCTGAACGGCGACCGTTTGACCACCCGCTAACAGGTATACTCCGAAGGGATAATACCCGTGACAAAAGCAGGTATTATTTTCGTAATATACAGCCAAGTTTGTATATTTTTATGTTGCATATTGATAAAAATGTATCCAATATATTGACAAGATTTTCCTGATAAAGAAAATACCAAACACGACGCAATTCGGACAATTTTGAGTTCCACTGATGATGTATTTATAATGTCAACGTTTTTTTATACTAGTTAATGCAAAATGGATATAATTAGTCAGACCATACATAAACATAAAAATCACTAAAATATATACTAAATTTCAAAAAGCTGTGAAATCAACAATTTACAAAATTCTACGAAAACTTTCGTCATATGTTTATATTGTGGGATGAACTGTATAGTATGAATGAGTACGCATTGTGTGATGTCGGAACGAGCTGCGTGAAGTCGAAGCCAGTGTAGATCGAATGTTCGTTATTTGTTTGATTTAAAGCCTTGTCCAAACACGTGTAACATCGAACGCGAACGCGCGCAGACCCCTGCGCAGCCGAATTCCCGTCCAGACACGTGCAATATACGTTACCGAACACTATTAAGACGGTCAAAAAGGGTCGGTTTTACGACCAGATACAACAGCACAGCCGAATGCACGTTCGAAGAGACCGAAAATCCTGGCACCGCGAACGCGCAGTTTTGTATGCACGCCGTCCATAGAATCGAAAATATCTTGTTACATTTTTTCTAAATGAAAACATTTACAGTGAAAAATAAATGAACGCATAATATCTGCATAAAATGTCCACATTCTGAATAGTAAAAATATATATTTTTCTCGATAAATATCATATAATAAATAAATATTATCAGAGTATATTGTAATTATTCATATTTTTACTATTTAAAGTTTGAACATTTTATAGATATATTATGCATGCATACAGCCCTTTATTTTTGTCGATAAACGATTAATAAATGCTGACTGAAAATTAATATGTATTTTCATAATATAATTACTCTAATAACGGTAATTTTTTTTGTCGTCATTATTGTTTTAAAAAAGAAAATGTTGAAATATATATTTATATATTACTTGCCTTGTATCATTTGTATTAACAATAAGCATACACCACTGAGAGCATATGATTTAGTTCAAAAATATTTGTGCTGAAATTCACGACTAGATTACCGGATCTTTCAAGATGCCTGCATCCGATATCCTACCCTGGCATCCGATATCCGCGAAAATAAAATTGTATTCCGCGTCCACCATTGCAAATAAAACTATGCTATGAAACCCTTTATAATTAAAATATTAAGATCAACTATTAATTGGAGCCTGCACCATCACATGTTTCTCGTCGATTGCTCCGATTGCATTGGGAAAGTTCCACTTCTCCAAAAATTCTTGGGAAATCTTCATCCACTCATCCGGGGAAGTAGGGAACTGTAATTTCACGTATAACCAATTATTTACTACATCACATATTTCTTGCTGTACAGCGTGTCTGCCGAAATCCTGGACAGTCGATTATTTCCTAATCTATTAAAGATAGGAAAAGAATCTTTACATGAGATTGAATGGCAAAAGGAAGCAGATTTATTGGCTGTAACATTTTTTTTTTATCATTATTCTATACAGAGATATGAAGGTCAAGTTCGGTTTTTTAAATGGGATTATATATTTTTTGTCTGATCGATTGATGGTGCGTTTCAAGCAATTTCAGTAACCATTAATATATACACCTTTTCTCAAATAGTTTTAGAGATGTTGCGCTTAAAAGTTCACTCATTTTCGGTACAAAAAAATCTGCTCAGTAGGAAGAGCAGCAGGTAATTCTGAGTTTTGGGCCTACGGGCCTACCGCTCCTACCGCAGATCCTTTGTATCTGTTTATGACCCGTTTCAAGCACTTCAAGCACCGCCGAGACCACCTGCGGCTCTTCCTACTGAGCAGATTTTTTTGTACCGAAAATAAGTAAACTTTTAAGCAATATCTCTAAAACTATTTGAGAAAAGGTGTATACATTAATGGTTACTGAATTTGTCTTGAAACGCACTATCAATTGATCAGACAAAAAATATATAATCCCATTTAAAAAACCGAACTTGACCTTCATATCTCTGTAAAGAATAATGATAAACAAAAAATGTTACAGCCAATAAATCTGCTTCCTTTTGCCATTCAATCCCATGTAAAGATTCTTTTCCTATCTTTAATAGATTAGGAAATAATCGACTGTCCAGGATTTCGGTAGACACACGCTGTACAGCAAGAAATATGTAATGTAGTAAATAATTGGTTATACGTGAAATTACAGTTCCCTACTTCCCCGGATGAGTGGATGAAAATTTCCCAAGAATTTTTGGAGAAGTGGAACTTTCCCAATGCAATCGGAGCAATCGACGAGAAACATGTGATGCTGCAGGCTCCAATCAATAGTTGATCTCAATATTTTAATTATAAAGGGTTTCATAGCATATCGGATATCGGATGCCAGGGTAGGATATCGGATGCAGGCATCTTGAAAGATACGATTTTATATAAAAAATTACAAGACCACTCTCTGTGCCTACTTCATAGCACACCCCTTCCAATACAATTTTGTAGACAATGCAGTCAAGTCTCTCACATTCTCCCTACCCAAAGTGCTCTGGATAGTCCCTTTATTTGTCCACAAGTCAATTTAGTTGTGTCAATATTCAAAAACACAATTTCATTTAAAAGAACATATGTCTCCTTTATATGACCTGTACACATGTTTCGAAAAAAAACTGCTTTCACCAGATTGTGACTCTCTTGAAACCATTTACTTCTTATTTCAACTATTTTTTATACAGTACATAGTATACGAATAATTCGCGTTTATAGATTTAAATAACACAAAGCAACTTCAGATAATAATATGGTAGTTTTAGTCGTTTCATGTACAAAAATATACTACTATAAAAATGAGCAGAAATATAACACAATATCAAATACGCATACATAAATGATGAACTTCATACTATTTAAATGTAAACTGATGTATGTTCAATATCTATACACAAACAGCATTTAAAAGAAAATGTAAGCTTTCTGCGCTAAAATAATTAGGGCATTATGTGCCTGATATAAATATATTCTCTAAATACATTATTTAATTTAATAAGAGTAGAACTAAATACAAATTTGCTCCGATGTTTTCCACGATTTGCATTAGCCCGTTTCTCTAATATTTTCAAAGCGTTCGTTCTATTTTTATTGAACAAAGTTGACATAGTATCCTTTTTACGTCGGTAAAGAAATAAATACATAAATATGTTTCAAATTATATCGTGTTTGGTGCCATTTTAATCAGAAAAACTTGACAATGACACTGGTAAAAGTTCAATTGCAAAAAAATATAAATAAATACGATCTATCATTACATTAGTGTCGTCTCATAGATATGCAAATTTTTGGGTTAGGTTACACTATGAGGCCGGCGGCCCCCTGGAGTGCGTCAAGGGGAAGCGCTGGTTCTTTTCTACGATGCGCACGGGTCGCGCGTGTTCGCCTTGGCATTGTACGAAGTCATAAATTGCGCGTCAACTCATAAAAATTGACCATTTTCGACCTTTTTAAGTGTGTTCTGCAACGCGCATTGCATGTGCCTGGACAAGGCTTAACATTTTGTCATTCTAGAAAATACAAGACTTGATACAAGTGTGGTTTCTTTTCGCATCCGATCCTACAATATATTCGCAAAAACTGCAAGAGATCCAAATTCCAGCTAAATAGAAAATGTTACTCCAAAATGTGTTAAATTTGGCATGGAATAACTGATTTATATGTAATGACATGTTTTAAGCGGTAAATTACTTTGATTCACTTAAAAAAATTAAAGTTTACTCAATTTAAGCTTATCAAACTTAAAATTTCAAATTGCGTTTAAATTGCACGAATGATTTGTAATAAATTAACACGTATTAAATAAAGAACGAAGCTTTAGTATTTGAGAAAAAGTATAAGGTCTTGATTCCAATACGTATTTGTGTGTACTACTGTATCGTACAAATTTATACATTTTTTTTATAGTGTTCATACTTACGCTACAATTTTTTTTTTATTTAATTGGTAACAGTTGTGACCTGAGTAATTGTTATTTTTGGTCTCTGGATACATATTAATTTTTCACATTTCTCAATTGGAAAATCGACTTTTATTATAGCCAATTTGAAACTAACAAATGATCACATTCATAAGTTTTTATAGTTTTATACCTTTATGATTATTAACATAATTTTTTAGACTTTCCTAAATGGTAATACAAAGTTAAAAAACTAGAAACTGTAATCACAACCACTTCTGCGTTTTTTACGGCGGCGAAACAATCGCTGCCGCTGCAGAAATTTGCGTTGAAGTATGAAGAACTTCAATTTCGTTGTCAAGCGTCAAGCGTCAAGATTAATATGTATTTATCCTCAATCTCGAATAATTATTTGTGGGGTTCGCAATAATTAATACTTTTATTATTATTATTATTATTCGTATTGGATACGTGACCAACACTTTACTATCCTTTTCTTATACAAAATCGGTTATTAACTAGTATAAAAAAGCGTTGACATTATAGTGTAGGCAATATTTTTATTTCAAACTATCTATAAGAGTATAATCTCGGAGCTCTGTTCTCGTCGACGGTCACACAGTGAGTGAGTGCCCTATACCGGACTTTCCTCCAGTCAAGACACAGGTATCAAAGCCTGATTTATGGCACCCTTCATTATTTTGTCTCGAATATATTATGTTTCCTACAATAGATACATCATAAGTGGAACTCAAAATTATCCGTATTGCGTCGTGTTTGGTATTTTTTTTTTTATCAGGAAAATCTTGTCAATATATTGGATACATTTTTATCAACATACAACAAAAAAATATATAAACTTGGCTGTATATTACGAAAATAATACCTGCTTTTGTCACAGGTATTATCCCTTCGGAGTATACCTGCTAGCGGGTGGTCAAACGGTTGCCGTTCAGGACCAATTGAAAAGAATAGCAAGGCCCAAGTCTCAAGGGTTCCGAAAGGGACAGAAACCAGAAAAATTTGAGTGTCCGCGTCAATGTGTTCGCCGGATCCACTCCTTGGTGGATCGTTAAATTTCGTTCGCGAACACAGGTCTCCCCAAGCCCAGCAGGACCACTTTTATGGCTTCACGCCAATTAGGATGGTCGTTTTGGCTGCGAACACTGTTCTTTCGCGTCCACACCAAGGCGAACAATGATAAATAACACCATTCATTAACATGTTCGCGTGCAATATTCGCTAACAATGTTCTCCGCAGTGTGGACCCGGGGTAACAGGACGAGTCGCTTTCGCCTCGTGTGTAACGTGGTATTCATGTGGTATTCCTCGTGTGTTCGTGGTAGTCCCAAAGCGACGCTCGACGTAACATTACAACATGCATTTATAATACGTTGTTTTAATTCGCTAATATTTTCAATAGTGGTTTGATAAATTGTTTCTTTGATGTAGCCCCATAAAAAGAAATCACAGGTCGCGAGGTCTTGTGGTCTGGGTGGCCACAATACTGGTCCTCCACGACCAATCCACTTGTCTACGAATGTAGAATTCAGCCAATTTCGAACGTGTCAATTTCGAAAGTGTGGTGGCGCACCGTCTTGTTGAAACCACAAGTCGTGTCTTTCAGCAAGTGTCATGTCGTCTAAAATTTGTTGTATGTAAGCACATTTGTAAAAGTTGAAAATGAATTTATACGACGAATACGGAGTTGTATTTTGAATGATAGTGGACATGTGAAAGGAACTGCACAATAAAATTACACTATAATTGAAAATTAACTTACTTTTTTTGTATTTCCCATCTCATAAAAACTTGAAGTTAAATTTCTAATGTCTTAAAACATTGCCGATATCGTTTCTCGATGCCGTAAGTTGTGACGGAAAACTATTGTCCAGAATTTGGGCCTGCCGCTTCTGCCCCTTTTGCCGCAGATCCTTGTATCTGTTACAAGGGGCAATTCTAAACACGTGCCACTCCAAGCACCGTCGAGACCGCCTGCAGTTCTTCCTACTTTAGCAGGTTTTCTTGCTCCGAAAACGAGTAAACTTTTAGACGCAATATCTCAAAAACCATTTGAAAAAAGATAGGTACATTATAGGTTAATGAATTTGTCTTGAAACGCACTATCAAGTGATCAGAAAAAAAATATATAATTCCATTTAAAAAAACGAACCTGACCTTCATATCTCTTTAAACAATAATGTTACAAAAAATTCAGCACGGCCAAAAGACGCGTCCCTTTGTACCATATAATTTTATATAAAAAATTTTTTCCTACCTCCAATACATTAGGAAATAATGGACTGTACATGATTTCGGTGGACACCCTGTATGTATATGTACTTGTTCTTACATCTGTAGTTACTTGTTAAATAAGAAATTATGCAGTACTTCATTAATATTTATTTTTACTGTTCATGTTGAGTTCGTAAATATGTAGTAGTAACAATCGTAATAATAATAATAGTAAAAATAATAAATTTTCTCAATTAAATAATAATAATGATAATAGTGGTCCTTATTTCATACATTCATAAATTCTCCGATACTCTGGCACTGCTCTGCGAAACGTTCTGCTCTTCGATTTTCCCACCACCGTATTCGGAGGACCGCGACTTACCTCCATCCCCACTGCTTTATACTGGCGGACACGATTTGCTTCGGTTTCACCCGGTGCACCGCGAGCAGCGTTCTGCTGCCCGTACGGGCAACATCTTGGACAGGGCTGAAGTACGATCACGACCGGCTTCAACGTTTCGACGAGTCAAATTGCAGTTTCTTCGACGTATGACGAAACTGTAATGATAAATATTCGTGGCGTTGCGGGTTCGTGACACTCGCTGACATGTCGCTACATTAACGGGTCGCGGCAGCGTGCTCAAGTTCAATTACTTTCCGTCGATAGATTTGAGCAATGGCGAATACGAACTCGGACTCACCGATTTAAAGACGTTTCATGCGATCCCGTATGTCGGGTTCCCGAAGGCTCTTACAAACTCGACGCTATCGACAAGTACTTGTGACGAGAGATATGGAAGCATGGACCTCGCGAACATTGAGCGAGCGACGATGACGACTAGAAGCCTCGTCTAATCTTGCGCGGAAACAACAACACCACGAAGACAGAATTGTATTGCACGTTTCGCGTAAACTTTGCGCTACCGAATAGCATAGGATCGCTGCTGGGTTTCTCGGCTGCACGGATCTTATCGCCGCGTGCCATAGTGTGACGAGCAATGGACAAAAGTCGAAAAACTAAAGCATAAAATTCATAGTATTTTATATCTTAAAGTTATAATTAAATATCATAGTTTTTTATATCTTACTCAGGATTTTCACTAAATTTTTTAATTATTTGACAAAATTTATGCTTAACATCTACTCATATTTTTAGTGCATTTTTTCAAATATGTTCCATTTGTAGAATATTTATCCGATTAATGATTTTTATAAGTTATGTTTAGTATTGTAAGACCTCATAAATTGCAGAATAAATTTTTCATAATATTAACAATGTATTTCAACTTTTTACCTCGAATGTTTATCAACTTTGACTTGAGATTTAAAAAAAATACCAAAAAGTACCTCCGCGAGTTTTGGTACATTCATTTGCGGCACACTAAACTTCATATTTACGTTAAATTTAACTGCTCAAATTTGCTCGAAATGAAGAAAATAATAAAAATCATTATTAAGGTGCTTAGCGTCAAGGCTGAATAATAATAGATGAATCACTTGAATCATCGATTACGAATACCGATTTAACATTTAATTCGGATACAGATATTATTTAATATTCAATGTGTATAATTTATTTAGAATATACAGGGTGTTTGGGATAGTATAGGCAAGCTTTGGAGGGGTGATAGATCACGTAAAAACAAACAAAAAACTTCTATATGACTTGGGTCCAAAACTCAACCATTTTTTAAAAAAACTCATAAACATTTAAGCTATAAACCGCTATAATTCAAAATAGAAACGTTTTTCTTAAGCAATTTCTTCGCTAAAATAAAGACTACAATCTTGTTAATCCAATAAGTACAGTAACTGTGATATTGTTACCTCGTATCGCAAAACAATAGTATTTTTCTAACCCCCTAAATTACCCTTTAAAATCGCGATAATTTAAGGGGTTAGAAAAATATTATTGTTTCGCGGTACAAGGTAACAACATCACAGTTACTATACTTATTGGATTAACAAGATCGTAATCTTTATTTTAGCGAAGAAATTGCTTACGAAAAAAGTTCCTATTTTGAATTATAGCGGTTTATAGCTTAAATGTTTATGACAGTTTTCTTAAAAAATGGTTGAGTTTTGAGCCCAAGTCATATAGAAGTTTTTTGTTTGTTTTTACGTGATCTATCACCACTCCAAAGCTTGCCTATACTATCCCAAGCACCCTGTATATTTAAAAAAGTTTTAAATGAGTATTTACTTTTTATCCCTAAACTCTGTACGTTCTAATCGATCATTTCGATTTTTCTCGCATTTTCGATTAATAAACAAAAAAAATTTTCAAACAAAAGTTAATTGGTAATCAAGAAATAATATATTGCAATCGAAAGAAAGGAGAAAAAACTTTTAATTTAAAAAAAAATTAAGGCTTTAAATTGTTTTTTAATGCAATTTTATTTTTTTTGTTTTTATTAATCATTGCACCTTTACGTCCTCTTTAAAAAAGTATTAAAGTCTTCGGTCGAAAATCCATTAGTTTACAAGTTATGAATTTTGTCCCGAACGCCCATATACTCGTCACACTGTGCGTGCATAGCACAAGTCCGACGTAACCGTAAACATTAAAAACAGCAACGTGCTCCATGTGGAATGTAACGTAACCGCGAATATGTATAACCACAAACCTCTACACATGATACATGAATTTTCGACTCAGGTACCACCGGGATATAAAACCTGGAAAACGTCATTTATTTATCGCTCTTTGCGCGGAGCATACATGACTTGACGATAGAAAAAGACCTGTACGCGCTGCGTGCTCATGCAGCGATAAAGCCTACTAGAAAAAGTCAGGTGGAATTACATAGTTCGCTATTCCCCTACGAGCCTCCCGGCGGCGTGCTACAGATTCGAATCTAAACTGTTCTGTCCTGCAGAAGGGGTTACAAATTGTGTCAGGCAAACTGCCGCGTCACAACTCATATACATTATGTACGTAAGTACATAAGTACACTTACAAGTACGTAAGTACACAAATACCCTGTTACTCTGGATTGGTTCCCTACGCCTGGCAACATTGTCCCGGAATTGCATCAGTTTCGTAAGAACCCGTGCGTTAGAAAAGGACACACGCATTGTCGCGCCCTAGAAAAGAAGGGCGAGCAATTCGGACAATGCTTACGCATTTGTTTGTAAAGTCAAAGAGTACGACGTAAGTAGCCCTCTCCATAAGGTCAGATTAAAAATTAAAAATTCCTCCCCTCCCCTTGCCACGTTTCAACCATGCATACAAATAAAAATTCGCGGCCTCCCTTCCCCTCAACTCGCGCACCAACCGCGTACAATAACGAAATGGCCTTCTGACTAACTATCGAACTCGACTGAGATTACAACTTGGTTACAATTCTCCGATCTTTACAGTTTCACAATCGGTGCTCGAATCTGTCCGTCTCGCGGCAGCGAGCGGTTTTGATATCTCGATTAGTTTCACGGGGGGTGCTCGCGCACTCCCATATATGGTCTGGGTTCCACATCGTCGCGAAGCGACGGAATGTTCCGCGATGCTGAATTAGCAGACCGCGCCTTTACCTTGGCTCGCGTCTAACGTGCTCTTTGCTGATGCATCGTGAAGACATCGCGTTTTGGGCGTTGGTCGGGCACAACAACTAATGGGAATTCCTTTCCCGTGAAGTAAATAAATAAATAAATAAATAAACATATTACATGTTAGTGTCAACCTTTGTCTTGAAGGAAAGACACGTGTCGGGCCAATGAATCTGGCGGCAGGTCCTACTAAAAGGTGAGATACCGTCACTAACAAGGGTCATAAATCCGTCGTCGTTGTTTGACCTGGGTGGCAGTATAAATACTTGTCGACGCAGGTGCAAAACAAAGGATTTGGCCACGGAGTACAGAAGGCTTTGCCTTCTGGTAAGAGGAGTGTGATGAACCCCACGGCACTTACTCTAGAACCGTCGAGGAAAACGTTTGCTTTAACATACAATTCTAACATACAATTATAAAATTAATATTTATATTTCTGCCATTTACAATGATTAATCTGCGGATTTTAATATAAAATCAAATTTTTAAAGATACAAATAAAGAATTACAATTTTAACACAAACGTGTCTTATTTTTTCAGTATTATAACTTGTATTATATTAGGTTGCCATAATTGTTACGACTTAAAATTTTAAAGTTGTCGTATAAGAATTAACATCTTGTCTTAAATTATTTTGGTTAGAAATAATCATTACAAATGACTAAAATTTTTTTCGGTTGCCGGTAACCATTATCGAAGATGAAAATTGTGTGCAATCGGGAGAAATTATTTCTGGTTGCGAATAACTATTATGATGACGAACATTTTCTTCTGGTTGCCAATACCCATTGTTATCAGTGGATCAGTCGATGACTTTCCAACGGAAGCTTCTGTCCTTCTGATAACAAAATATGATCAGCTCGAAGATCGAAATATTCAATATTCTAAAGGACGTTTCCTTGCGAATAATAAAACATCTAAAGAGATTCGTATGGACTCTACAGTCGATCTCCTTACATGTTGTACTTCACGCAATAGGAAGGGAGTACGCAGTAACGGAATTTGTCCTTTGCAGATATAATTGCTTTATTGTATAGGAAGCTTTGAACACCACGCAGTACATGCGCAGCGAGCACGCGATCGAGAGAGAGCTTCGACTACATAAACTCTAGTCTTGCTGCACGGCTAGAAGAATTGACGCGTCTTCAATATTTGCTTCCGCCTGCTAGTACCGCCGGTTGGCGCGGTGGCGCTGAGTCTGCCACGAGGCGCCACAACCCTCTCCCCCCCCCCCCCCCCGTGACCTCATCCGGTGGTGAGGGGAACGAAACCCTTCTAATTGTGTCTGGCGGTGACGTAGGCGGCTGGGCGACCGCAGGAGTCACCGGCGTCTGTCCCGCTGATGGCTGATCGTCCGCGGGTGATGTTGGTATCTCTCTGGTTGGTGGCTGGTTAGCCGAGGATATCGTTGGCGGTGGAGTTGAGTCTCCGGACTCCCAGTAAGCGGGCTTGAGTGCGTCAGCCGACACCGTCCTCTCAGCCCCGATCCCGTCCACCCTCTTCACCACGTGGTCCCGTAAAGGGCGGCTCCAGCGACTTTTTGATGGAATCCACCCTCTTAAATACGTGCGTGCACGTACGAATATCCCTGAATGTAAAAGGGTGATGTTCGACGTGCCTCGAGGCTGGAACTGGTCGGAGTGTCCGAAACAACGCACGGAGCTTGCCGACGAAGTTGGATGGATCCGCCGGAATGACATCCCTCGCGAAAAACTCTCCAGGAACGCGGAGAGTCACTCCGTACAGCATCTCGGCCGGAGAAGTCTGGAGATCCTCTTTGTAACTCGTGCGCAACCTGAGTAGTACACACGACAGCAAGTCCGTCCAAGGCGTTTGTGGGCTACATCGTAAGGCTGCCTTAAGGGTGCGATGCATACTTTCGACCAACCCGTTGGATTGCAGGTGGTATATGGCGTGGTTCGGCTCCGTTTGGTTCCGGTCAGCTGAGCTAAGAAGGTGAAGAGCGCCGACTAGAACTATGTCCCCTGGTCGAAGGTGATGGTTAGCGGTGTTCCATACTCAAGAAACGGTCTACCACTGTCAAACAGTGCTGGAAACCGTTAACAAGTGGCATCTTGATGAGGTAGACGTGCACGTGATAGAACCGGTTGTTTGGCTCATCAAAGTTGCTCAGTGCTGTGCGGTTGTGGCGATGCACCTTAGCGCGCTGGCACGGTTCGCATTCTCTGTCTTTCCTCAGGCCAGGCCAGAAGAACTTTTGCGCGAGGAGGCGTACTGTCGACCTACCGTTGGGATGTGACAAGCCATGAACGACGTTGGAGGCGCAGCGGCGCAGAGACATCGGAATGAAAGGCCTGAGATTTCGCTGCCTTCGATGGTCAGTCGGTCTAACTGGAGTGTGGAGACGCTTCGGAGGGGGGAAAGCTCGGTGTCCGAGCGCTGTGCCTGGCAAATCGTGGCTACATCCAGGTGCGTGGGCATGGTTACCGTGCACGTGCGCGAGAGCGCGTCTGCCACGACGTTGTCTTCCACCTTGACTGCTTCGAAACGGACGTCGAAGTGAAGGACATATTCCAGCCGTCTTTGGACCCTTGGGGACGCCTTGTCCGAGCGCTGCTTGGCTCCGTAAATGAGTGGGTGGTGGTCGGTCTTGACCACGAAAGCTCGACCCTCCAGGAGCCGTTGGAAGAACCTGACGGCTGCAAAAACGGCCAAAAGTTCGCGATCGTATGTACTGTAGCGACACTCCGGTTTCGGGAAGGTCTTAATGGCCTCGACCTTGTGTGGTGGCGGCTGGTAACCGTTCTTGGAAATGATGTAGCCGAGGTGGCTCACCTGGGTCTTGTCAAACACCGACTTTTCTAAGTTGATTGTCAGCTTGGCTACCCTCAGCGTTTCCAGGAGGAGGCGTAGATGATTGTGGCGCCATCTTGTCCAAGATCTCTCTGTTTAACGCAATGAGCTGCGCCATGGCCGTGTGCAGCGCGGCCAGTTCTGTCGCAAGCATTGAGCTCTATACCTAACTGGAGTGGGAACTCAAGAGGGGGGGGGCGTCCAGAAAGAGAGGGAAGAGACTGGGGTGATGCTATCGCAGTCTAACCACGCAGGCACGTATATTGCATGCCAGGAATCTCTGCGCAAGAAAGTTCTTATCATTGATAATCATAAAATAAAAGCAAAAAAAAGAGAAATGCGTTAAAATGACTTATGAATACTATTTTGAGAATCGTACTGAATGCGTTTTATTGTTACTAACTATAATATTGCATCAGTAATGAATAAAAATGAGATTCAGTTGTTAATAGAGTTTTAAGCATAATTTAACAATAGCAAATGTATTGAACAATGTATGTATGTTTTACGATAATTAACTATTATCAAAATTAAATAGATATGTTATAAAATTGAGAGTGGTCTCAGACGATTTATAGGACTGATTAATCATATCATAATGTAGAAGAATGAAATACAGATTTTGTTGGGATCGTATTTGATCGGGAATATGGCTTTAGGCACAACACACAAGTAACATTAACAGCATTTAATTACTTAATGATACAGAGTAATACGCGAGTATCTTAGAGTGTCACGTAACACCCGTGTTGCGGTCGGTCGCCATGACGAACTGCCTGCCGCGCCAACTCGCGGCCGGACGATCGCGCAGGAGCATGCGCGTACCCAACATCTCCCTCCTTAAGAAAAGGGTTACCAGTACGCGTACGACTTTGCCCGAGAATCCAACTCCAAGCGTCGTGGAGCATTCCGAGCTCGAACAGGTCTGACCAGAGTTACTGGGATTGCAGGTTCCTCGGGGATTTCTACCTCCGGGTTGTAAGCCTGGTGTGGGACCGGAAGTGTCGTCTCGACGTCGTTGTCGCCCGAGTCACCTTCTTCAAGTTGAGACCGATCCTGCATCAAGGGCATCCAATCCGCCTCCTGAAAGCTCTCCAGCGCAGCTGAGCCCTCAGACTCTGGTACCAGGCTGGTACCACCACCCCGCCAAATGTGGTTAATATGGCGGTCCACCTCTTTTCCGTTGTCCAGCCTAACTGAACATCGTGTCTCCGAAATAATTTTGGAGATTTCACCCTGCTCGCGCTTGTCCTTAGAGATTAGGACAACAACACGGTCTCCAACCGCCAGATTTCTTGCGCGAGCTCCATGGTGCCTATTAAAGTAGTCTTCTTGCTTGCGCTGACGGGAAACGTCCGGGACAGGATCAGCCGGTGATCGTCTGGGGAACAGTCTGGTAAACGGCGAGTTGATTCGCCGACCAAAGAACAATTCCGCCGGTGACATTCCGTTAGGTGCCGCCGATGAAGGAGTATAGCGATAGCTATACAAGAAGTTAAACAGCTGTCTTCTCCAATTCGACGGGTCCTTTGCGATGGCCCTTTTTATTGTGTCAACCATTCTTTCCACTTGACCATTGGACTGAGGATGGTTGACCGCAGACATCAGATGCGTACACTGTATCTCTTCGCAAAAAGATTTGAAGACCTCCGAGGTAAATTGGGTCCCGTGGTCTGAAACCAGAATGTCTGGAGGCCCGTACCTCGTAAAGATTTCGCGACACAAATCTACTGTACGATTCGCCGAAATCGTAGATGTGATAGCCACATCCATGAATTTAGAAAACGCGTCCACGAAAATCAAAATATACTGTCCATTGATGGGACCCGCGTAATCTACATGTACACGCTCCATTACTCTTGACGGGGCCGGCCATGCTCCAAGAGGCGCTTTCCTGGGCATTTTCTGTGCCAGTGCACAAGCGTCGCACTGGCGTACCACACGCTCGATGTCATCCGACATCCCTGGCCAGTAAACAAACTCTCGAGCGAGCTGTTTAGTCCTCCTTATCCTAGGATGTCCCTTATGCAAGGTGGCAAGAATTGAGTCTTGCAATTGCTTTGGGATTACCACCCTGTCTCCCAGCATCAAGGTCCCGTCCACGACGCTGAGATCTTCCCGACGTTGCTTAAAAGGCCGAAAAGATTCCTGGTCCATCGCTGAGTCCCACTTGTTGTCGCGAATTGCCTGGATCACCGCACTGAGCAGACGATCTTCCGTGGTGGCAATCTTCAGGTTGCGACGAAGTTTCACTCCGAAATGGTCGATAGCCAGGTTTCTGATTTGGAGTAACTCCGACTCCACTGCAATGATGCTGGCTACTTGAAGTTCTTCCGCGTTGTCTTGCCGGAACTTCTCTATCAGGCGTGATAGCGCGTCCGCCTGACCGAATTCTTTAGTCGGGATATATTCTATTTGGAAATCGTATCCCAACAATCTCAGAGCCCAACGCTTCAACCTGGCAGCCGTTGTGTTCTTGAGACCCTTCGTGTTCTCGGTTTGGAGTAGCGCAACCAGCGGCTTGTGGTCCGTCTGCAAAATAAATTTCCTACCCCAAAGAAATTTGTGGAACCGCTCGACCGCTGACACGAGAGCAAAAGCCTCTTTCTCTTGTTGAGAGTAGTTTTTCTGCGCGTCTGTGAGACACCGAGACATGTGATAGACGGCACGCTCCCTGCCGTCTGGAGATCTCTGGAGCAGCACCGCGCCGATGCCCGTGGAACACGCATCGGCCGCTACTACGAGTGTTTTCTTCGGATTGTAGTGCTCCAAAAGAAGTGGACTCAGCATCACCTTTTTGATCTGTTCCACTGCCAGATCGTGGTTTGGAGTCCAACTCCATGTGCAATTCCTTCGCGTGAGTTGCTCCAAAGGTTGCTTCAATTGGTGCAAATGGGGGATGAACCTACCATAATGGTTCACCATTCCCAGCAAGCTTTGGACCTCTTGTACCGTTGTGGGTTTCGGCATCTCCGCTATCGCTCTTGTGGTTTGAGGATCGGCAGAAACTCCATTGGCATTTACAATGAACCCCAGATATTTAATCTCCTCGAGACCAAAAACGCACTTCTCAGGGTTTAATTGCCAACCCAAATGTTGAAGCCTCTGTAGCACGCACCGTAAACGCTGGTCGTGCTCCTCGCGGGTCCTGCCAGAGATCACCACATCATCTATGTAAGCTTGCACTCCCTCCAGACCCGCCAACGTGAGTTCAATTGCCTGCTGAAATGTAGCCGGTGCCGTTTTTATACCAAACGGCAGGCGCCTGAACCGGAACAGTCCCTTGGGTGTAATTATCGCCGTAATGTCCCTACTCTCCTCAGCAATCTCTATTTGGAAGAAAGCATCCCTGAGATCCAAAATGCTGAAGAATGAACTTCCGTTCAATTTCGCGAAGACATTTTCCACGCAGGGCAAAGGATGCCAATTGTCTAACAAGGCACGGTTCACGCCCGTGGAGTAATCTGCGCAGAGCCGGATACTACCATTCGGCTTTTTCACAATTACAATTGGCGATGCCCATTCCGACGACTCAATGCGCTCGATGATTCCGCTTTCTTCAAGGCGACGTAGTTCCTCTTCGAGCGGCTTCTCCATCGCGAACGCAACCTGGCGACACGGCAACCGCACCGGTTGCACATTGTCATTGACACTAAACTTGGCTTTAAACGCGCGGCACCGTCCCAGTCCATTTTGAAACAACTTCGGAAATTCTTTGTGCACTACTGTCAGGTGTGCACCCGAAGACGGTGTACGAACCTGACTGTCCGCACCTGTAACCGACCGGCTGTGAGGCGACAATCGTTCCCGCGACGCGCTAACTTTTTTACACTTTTTTGTGTTCGTCGCGTTCACCGAATTTTTCCGAAATTCGCGCACCTCATTCGACTCAGTTGTTTCGCACAAAAACGTGGGCCACAGCCCAAGGCCGTCTATTGCATTGAGACCGAGCAAGTTTAACCCGTTTCGATTTGCCACGTCAATATCGATCTCCCCGACATGATCGAGAGCACTAACACTGCGACGGAACCTACCGATTAATTTGAGCCTGCCGCCGCCGGCATGCTCTACGGAATCACTCGGCACGAGATTCGGTGATCCGAGTTGGATCCACTCGTCCTTACCAATCACTGTAATATCGGAGCCGGTATCGTATTGTAGACGGATCGTTCTATCACCGATCGATACGGCCACATACCGTCGACGACGTTTATCGACCGCGGAGATCGCTTGGGTGACAATGTTTGCGTTTTTACCGACCGATTTCGGCTCTCCAACCTCAAAACGACACGCGGACGCGATGTGTCCTTTCTTACCGCACTTGAAACACACAGCATCCTTGAAAGTACACTTTGCACGGATGTGTGTCCCACCGCAACCACTACACTTACTGTTAGTGTTAGAATCAGTCTTCACACTCTGTTTATAATTCTTGACGTGATTTTGCGGCATGTGTTTCCTCGATTTCGATTTAATCGCGGCGCACCCCGCTGGCGAAGAATTTTCCACAGGATTTTCCAGGGTCTTCATGCTGCTTGTCACATTGAGATAAGCTTCTAACTCCCTGGCGATATCCTTAAGAGAGGCGTCACGATTCTTTTCCACGACACGCAGGGCTAATTTCTTCAATTCCTCGTTGTCTTTGGAAAAACAAAAAGACTGTAGTAATAGCAAAACTCGTAAGCTGTCGTCAGTAAGCTTAGCTCGCTCGAACTCGGCCGCGTGCCGATTAATGCGATCTATGTGTTCCTGAATTGGTGTTGCCTTATTGTACCGGAAATTCAGGATTTCAATGCGTCGGCGAGTGATCGGCACTTTATCGCGGAAAAGCTCCTTAAGCGTGTCGATGAGCTCCGTCTGCGTCATTTTGCTAGGATCCGTAGGTGCAACGTGATCCACTAATCTGTCGAACTCAGTCTGACCCAGCTTGTCCAGCACGAGGCGCGTCATCATTTCCGGTGGAAGGGACGCTGCCTCCGTGACTATGGTGTATTCATGGCGCAGTAGCCATTTGCTGAATGGCTTCACCTCGTCACCGACGCCATAGGCATATTTTTCCACTCGAGCACTCAACTGGTTGTACAAATCCGTTTTTGCGACCAGCTGAGTCTCTTGAGAAGTGGAACTTTCTCCAGCCTGCTTCTGCTGGAGCTGGAGCTGGAGGAGACTGTTGATAGCGGCCGTGAGGGCCTTGATTTGTTCCGCGGTGTCCGCCATTATCCCTAACCTCGTGTCTGATTTTCCAACTCTTGAAAATAGTCCGCAGCGCCAGTTGTTGGGATCGTATTTGATCGGGAATATGGCTTTAGGCACAACACACAAGTAACATTAACAACATTTAATTACTTAATGATACAGAGTAATACGCGAGTATCTTAGAGTGTCACGTAACACCCGTGTTGCGGTCGGTCGCCATGACGAACTGCCTGCCGCGCCAACTCGCGGCCGGACGATCGCGCAGGAGCATGCGCGTACCCAACAGATTTATTGTACTTTTTTATAAAAAAATTGTAATTTAGAATACATATTTAGTATAGAATACATACAATTACATAAAAATTAGTTTAATATATACAAACAATTATATATTTCCCAAGTTGAATATTGGAAATCTAAAACAAAATGTTTTATGAATTGATATTATAAAGTAAGCATGCAAACTTTCATTACACATAAAACATGCCAAAAAAGCAAACTGCTGTACAATATATAGCAAATAATATACACCATTTTCTTGAAAGTAAAATAAAAAAACAAGACACATGCAAATTACACGTTAGCAAATAATATATTTTTATATATGGGGGCATTCCATGCCAAATCAGACAATTTTGGAACTTTGATTTTTTTATTTGTCTAAAATTTTTTTATATCATTCTACCCACTAAATGAAATTTTTATGCATTTTTAAAAAATTTTTTTATCGAACCGTTTTTGAGATATCGATTTTTTCGGTTTTTTCTTCTAATAGATGTAACTTGGCCAAAAATAGACGAATTCGAATGCCTCTTTTTGTCATTCTAATGGATTTTTCGCGCACTTTTTGAAGAAAAATATTAAAAAAATTTTACTCGTTTTTTCGGTATGATTTTTCAATTTTTAGGTTAAATTGTTTTTTTTCAAAAATGATTATCCGTTTTGATTTTTTTGAAAAATTTATATGTTAAAGATCTGCTTTTTCAACAATTTCTGTGAAAGTTTCATAATGGGATTCCGATTCTTTATATTTTTTTCATAATTTTGAAAATTCACAAAAAAATTTTTTTCATGATTTATTGAAAATTTGCGTATATTTTTATAATATTACATGTAATAAAATTTTTGTAAAAGATATTTAATGTTATTAAGTAATTTCTTTCGTCATTACAAATTAAGTACATGGATATTTCTTACCAGTGTTACGTATGCATCATATGCATGATTATTTTCTCGCTCTCACGATTCTTCGAGCTCGAGTCTGGCAAGGAGAAAACCCTCTTAACCTCCCCTTACCGCTTATCTCTAGATGCAGCTGCATCCTAACCGAAATGTTGAAGAAGCTGACGCAACTTTCGAACCTTCTAGAACTTTCCTTATTTGGAAAATTAGAGGCATCCCCACTCATTTTTCGGCCTATATAAACCCGTTGATTTCATCTCTCGGGGGGTCCAGAATCGTACCGTCACGTTTAGAGACAACGTCGCGTCACATTCTCTTGAGTCGAATATTGTGAGCTCGGGCTAAAGTTCCCCTTCGAATCTAAACTAACCTTATAGGATCCGCGAGTCGGCATAAATTTCTATTTGGCAATACTTTAAAATCACTCTACCCCCGCATTGCGAGTGCGTGAAAACCGAGCACCAACAACTATTTGGTAAATTCTATACATTCTTAATATACACATTCGTGACAAACACTACACGATACAGTTGTATTTAAAGACTGACTTACAATATATTTAGAGTTAACCTTTTAAATTCTGAGCATAAGTTTGAACCTGCGATTTGACTCCACAATCTTTAATAGTAATCAAACATACCCACACGAAGTATAACTTTACCGCTCGAGTTATATTTCTAATTTTATTATTTCAAAGTTACGAGGCTAAACTATCAATCTAATTATAACTAATCTCACATTAGATTCGTCCGCATTACCAAACACTCCAAAGACAAATTTTGTCCAACCTAGTGGCTCCCTGATTTCGCCTCAGGTTCATCCACGAAAACTCACCCATCCTACAGCTCCCTGATTTCGCATCAGGTTCGTCTGTACGTTTTCCAACCTCCTAAACAGCTCTCTGACTTCGCGTCAGGTTCGTCTGTGCTTTTATCAACTTCCTAGCAGCTCCTCAACTTCGCGTTGAGTTTGTCTGCGACTTTCAATTCTAGTGGCTCCCCGATTTCGCATCGGATTCGTCCACAAAGTTTCACCTTCCTGAGGCTCCCTAATTTCGCATTAGGTTCGTCCGCATCGACTCCATTTCCTAGAGGCTCCCTGATTTCGCATTAGGTTCGTCCTCGCCGTCAATAATCCTAGCAGCTCCCTGACTTCGCGTCAGGTTCGTCTGCGTTACTAACAAACTGACTCCGTATTCCTGTGGAAAATATACACACACACTCGCCGGCCTCAAGCGTTGCACTCGGCCCCGGCTCGTAACACCAGCAATCGTGAAATACATCTATATTACTATATGTATCATTTATTTTCGTTTTGTCTTGTCTTACAGTGAAAATCTGATTGAATGTTCTTCAATTAAACTGTGATGAAAAGTAACAGTGACACATAAACTGCAATTTCGATAATTACACAGACCGCTCAAAATTTGTTAACTGCACTATTTGTAAATAGTCAGTGGGTTGCAAATTAAATTGATTTTACAAGGTTTGAGATACTAGTCTCAAATCTTTCAACTGTCGGTGATTCTTTAAATGAAAAGGATTGCAACACCGGTTAAACTGACTTTTTCTTTCCATTATTAAGTTATTTAATGAACAGTAAATTTTGTTCACAATCACGATTTACACAATAAAATCAATACAAATGTTATGTCACATGTATAATTTTACAGCAATATTGCACGTGCAAGCGTACACACATGTGACACGACTGGCGCCGAAAACGTAAGTGCTCGTGAAAAATGGCCATGAACTTGACCACCACGAGGTATCGATTATTCTCGATCAATATCACTGCGCGCGCACATGAATCATGTGCAGTGTGCAGTTGACAAATTTTGAGCGGTCGGTGTAAGTATCGAAATTGCAGTTTGTCACTTTTACTGTTCATCACAGTTTAATTGAAGAACTTTCAATCAGATTTTCACTTTAAGACAAGACAAAACGAAAATAAATGATACATATAGTAATATAGATGTATTTTGCGATTGCTGGTAAGAAATATCCATGTACTTAATTTGTAATGACGAAAGAAATTACTTAATAACATTAAATATCTTTTACAAAAATTTTATTACATGTAATATTATAAAAATATACGCAAATTTTCAATAAATCATGAAAAAAATTTTTTTGTGAATTTTCAAAATTATGAAAAAAATATAAAGAATCGGAATCCCATTATGAAACTTTCACAGAAATTGTTGAAAAAGCAGATCTTTAACATATAAATTTTTCAAAAAAATCAAAACGGATAATCATTTTTGAAAAAAATAATTTAATCTAAAAACTGAGAAATTATACCGAAAAAAACGAGTAAAATTTTTTTTTTATAGTTTTCTTCAGAAAGTGCGCGAAAAATCCATCAGAATGACAAAAAAAAGCATTCGAATTCGTCTATTTTTGGCCAAGTTACATCTATTAGAAGAAAAAACCGAAAAAATCGATATCTCGAAAACGGTTCAATAAAAAAATTTTTTAAAAATGCATAAAAATTTCATTTAGTGGGTAGAATGATATAAAAAAATTTTAGACAAATAAAAAAATCAAAGTTCCAAAACTGTCTGATTTGGCATGGAATGCACCATATATAAAGACTATTTGCGTATTTTCTTAGAGGACTGTGCAAGATTAGTTGTAATATAGAATTAAGATTATTGAATAAATTGTTATTTGTTAACCATAAAGGAAAAAGTCGCAGTTTCATTCAGTACACGTATCCTAAAGAACCCTTGGATCCTTGGCAAGCCGCTCTGTCCAGGATCATGTAAGGACTAAAGTGACAATCAGATTAAAACAGACGGTTCGTTACAATACTGTAAACACTTGTAATAAATTTTATGCACTGTACTCTTAGAAACTTTGTATTTTTCAGCTATTTTACGATAACTTAGTCCAATTTTGCATTCTGAAACAATTAACTTTCGCAGATGCACGGGAAATTCTTCTCGTCTCTTAAACATGTTCGGTTTATATTTCTAATCTTGCTTAAACAAAAGTTCAATGTCTATTGAGGACGAATGACACCGCACAATGCGAGAGTCGAATGTTCGTTTACATTTTTTTTGTCCCAACACAGAATGTCCTCTGCGTCCACTTAATTTTGTCCACGGTCTCAAAGACACCCATACAGACAAATACGTATAAATATTAACAGAAACATTATATTTATACTTTTACATACTATAGTCGAAATAATCTCAACAGGCGGCTCAGGGTCACGAAACCCCTCACGTGCCTTTCTGTAGAGTGCCCCCACCGCGGCAGCTACCGTGCGCGCGGACGCACTTGCCGCGTATGTGAACATCCGTGAGCGGACTCTCCTTCCCCATTACCTTTCTCACTTCTTCCTATGTCGCTCCACTCAGTCCACGCTCCTTCACGTTGCGTCCTTCTCTTTCCTTATATACCGCTCTCTTTCCTCGCGGCGCACAGTGGGGTATTCGGCCGCCGAAAGCGGTAAAAAGTCATTTTTGATAACTATCCTCAAAATCGAAAAACTTCTATATAGATAGGTAACTGAATATTTGCTTCATCATGTAGTTCGCTCTTTTTTCATATTTATTGATTATTAACGCAGTTATACGGCTTTAAAGAAAACAGCCTCAAAATGACTTAAAACTACATATGTTATTTAAAGTTTTGTTATGTTATTAATATGACTAATGCCTATTAGGATTAAGTATACTGTGTGTGTATTTCAATTGTACGAAATTTCATGTTGATATTATTGACATTTTTTAAATTATACGCTATTCAATATTTTCCATATTCATCCTTAATTTTAAAAGTTGTTCAGTAGAGTTCAGTATTCCTACTAGTCTCATTACAAAGGATACAGTATTACGTTTAAGATAAAAAAAATTGGTTGCTACTAGCTGCTACTTCAGAAGTTATAGCGATTTCTATTATTGTTGATACCAATGCAAGCGGCGAATTTGACTTCCATATGCGGTAAAAAGCATTTTCTGATGGAAATAATATATTTATATCGTATTGTTTTTTATTTTTTGCTATGAGGATACATATCTGTGATCCTGTATGTACCTAAAAATTAATAAAACATTTTTATTAGTAACGTTTATAAAAAAAATAGTAATAACTTCTGGTAAAATGTTGTAACCGCAAAATTAATATAACTATAGGATATAGAATAATTATAGAATATAATTATATAATACAAATATTTAAATGTTATTACAATTTCTTTATTGCTTTTAACAAATATTACTTTCTCTCAACTTATAATATGAGCTTATCGTAGGAACTTAACAATCCATGGTTGTTAATGTTATTTAATTTTAATTTATGAACTTATTATTACAAAATTATAACTTTTAGTATTATACATGTATTTATGATAACTTATGAATAGCAAACGATACAAACGAATGTTTGTTCTATTTTGTCGTGCTTCTACCCCTTCCTTTGACAATTGTTCTATGGGTAGCGGTGCATTTTGTATAATAGTTTATGTCTGTTCAGGGTTATTGTATACTGTGAATTTAACTTAATATGCAACATATTCAATTTTTTGAAATTGAAAAGTTGTTAAAAGATTCGGAAAAAATGGTTGAGAAAAATCTAAAGTGTCACGTTTTAGTTTATATATACCTTTTTTTATCTTTATTCTTATTGTAATCCAGAAGGAAAATATAATATTATTTTTCCTAATTCTGATAATCATAACGTTATGAATATTTTTAAAGCTTGTAAAGGAGCTAGAAGACAGCAAATTAAGAAATGGAAAAACAATGACTAAGAATGTATTCAGCGAAGGAATTATACAAATTCAGAAAAATTGATGTAGATATAGACAATAGATAAGTTAGCATAAATACTGGTACATGTAAAATACTTGTTGCAATTTATAAGTAGTAAGATTAATAAATTAAAATAAAGGAACATAGCAGAAACATAAAATTTGAAATTCTTAAAATGAACTCGAATTGTTAAGAGAAAGTGATATTTGTTAAAAGCAAGCAAAATAAATTAAAATAGTTTTGAAACATTTGTATGTTGCTTAACTGTATTTTACAAGTACACTAATTTCACAGTTGTAACATTTGAATGTGAATTGTTTTTTTTTTTCATAAATGCAGCTGAGAAAAATAAATTTGATTGAATATTTTGTACACAAAAGACCACAAATATGTGTCCTAATAGTAAACAATAAAAAAGTGTGATGTAAAAATATGATTTCAATCAAAAAATAGTTTTTTCCGCGTTTAATAGGCAAATACCCCACTATGCGGCGTGACGCGACGTCACACGGAACCTTGCAGCGCGTGCAGCGCAGTGCGGTAAGGTGCATATCGAAATCGCATGCTTTCAATCATCACAAACATACATTCGAAACATCAAAATTTACAAAACCAAACTCCTGAAATTATTATTGTACGCAAACGATGCACCTAAGGAATAATGCAATTACAATAATAGTCTAATTGCTGGGCCATCAATAACTGTATGAATTTTTTTATTGAACATTGATCCCCTCGGGGTTACAATCTCCTCCCCTATTATTAATTAATTACAATTAATTACAATTACCTTCTTTACATGGTAACTTAGCCTACTTAACCTATATCTTAACTCCTATCTTATTCTACTTATTCTACTACTTTTCGCTGGCGTTTTCCCATCCACCCCCAGAGTCCATCTTAAGTATCTTTCCTGCAGCCTCTCCAAATGAACCCTTCCCTCCCATCCCAATATTTCCACCCCATACGCCATCACCGTCCACACCAGTTTGTCAAAGAGCCACACTCTCTTCCACCATTCCTTCCCAAATCTCCTCTTCCCTATCCCCCACACTTGCCCCATCACTGCCGCCGCTCTCTTAACCCTGTCCTTAACTTGAGCCCCCTGCGCCCCTATACTGCTCACGACATACCCCAGGTATTTGAATTCCCTCACCTCTTCCAACCTCTGCCCTTTAGACCACCACCTTACCTTCCTTTTCCTTCTACCCTCTCATATTTTCCTCATCTTCCGCTAAAGCCACCACACCGTCCACGTACGCTATCGTGTATACCTTCTCATCCCCTAACCTCACCCCTCCCCACCATCCTTTCTTTAATTCTTCCACCAAATCCGCTGTCAGTAAATTAAAAAGTATTGGGCTTAAAGGGCACCCTTGTCTCACTCCCTTCTCCATCCAGAACTCTTCTCCAGTTTCCCCCCAACCTTCACCCTACCCCTTGTCACCCAATAAATTTCCTCCACTCTCTCTACCAGTCCTTCTCTCACTCCCCTCTTCCTTAGTGCTGCCATTAATAGGCCGCCTTAAGGTCCATGAAAAAAGCCATCATGTTCCCCCTTCCCTTCCCCATCCCTATTCTTCTGTTCACCAAGCAGTTCAGGGTATAGACACAATCTATTGTCCCCATTCCCTTCCTGAAGCCCATCTGATTCTTCGGTAACAGCCCTTTTTCACCCACCTCCCTCCTTAACCTCTCTGCCAGCACTACCGCATATATTTTATATAACGTCTGCATCAACGTAACCCCCCTATAGTCTTCCACTTTCCTTCCCTCTCCCTTTTTCAACATCGGAGCCACTATCCCCTCTTTCCATGCCTCTGGCAAACCCTCGCCCCTGCAAACCCTATTACAAAACCCCCAGACCCACCTTGCTATTGCTTCCCCCCCATACTTCCAAACCTCCCCTTCTATCCCATCCGCCCCCTGCCTTCCCTTCCTTCATACTTCTTATTACCTCTTGTATTTCCTCCATCTGAATCTCCCCTTCCTCCGCAATCCTACCCCTCCACCGTTGGCCATTCACCACCCTGCTTTCCCTCCCTCCCAATAATCCCATAAAGTATTCCCTCCACTCCCCCTCTCCGATTTCCTCGCTCACTCCCCCTCCCCTTTTCCTGTCCCTATTTACTATCCTCCATATATCCGCCTCATTTCTTGCTTCTTCTGCTTCCCTCTGAAACCTCTCGCCCTCCTCCCTCTTTTTCCTCTCACACAATTCCTTATACTACTTCTTTCTCTCCTTATACTCTCTTCCCTCTCCACCTGCTCTTCTTCAATCCTTAATTCCTTCCTTAGCTCCTCTTTCCCCTTTTCACACTCTTTATCCCACCACCCCCTTCTCCTCCCACCCCTATCCTCCAGCCTATTCAATTCCTCCACCTCCCTCCTTATCCTCTCTGTCATCCTCATCAATTCTCCTCTATGTCTCCCTCTCCTAACTCCACTCCCCCCATTCTGCTTCTAAACTCCCTTCTCTTTTTTCCCGTCCATATCGCCTTTGCTCTGCTCCCCGCTCCTCCCTTTTCCCTTCTCTTTCCTTTTGCTCTCCCTTTAGCCACACCACCATCGGGTGATGGTCGGAATCCACCCTGTCCCCGATCTCCATTCTTACCACCCTTCTCTTCACCTTTATGTCCCCTATCACGTAATCTATCACAGTAAACCCTCTCCCTCCTGTGTACGTGAATTCCACTTCCTCGTCGCCTCTTACCTCCCCATTAAAAATCAACCACCCCTTCTCCTCTATGTATTCCACCAACCTCCTTCCTTCTTTGTTTATTTTCAGATCCTTGGACCTCCTGCGTTTCTCGTCTTCACCTTCCTCAGCCGCCTCCCCTCCCTCTCTTCCTGTCCTCGCATTGAAATCCCCCCCCACTATTGTTCTCACCCCCCTACCCTCCTTTCCATCCATTCATTTATCCCTTCCAATTTCTTATCCATATCCCCGTTCACATAGACGCCACCTATTCTCCACTTCTCCCCACCCATCGTCACCCTCATCGATATCAATCCCTCCCCTTCATCCTCTTGTTCCCCCTTTGACTCCACCATCTCCTTTCTCGCGCCTATCACCATCCCTCCTTGCCCTTCCCATCTTATTCTCGTTCACTGCCTCCTGCACTCTCCATACATACCCCTTCGGCAACCTCCTCTTCAGCCACCTCCCGTCCTTCTCCGTGATCCATGTCTCTGACAGTACTATCACTTCCCAGTCCTCCAGTCCTCTCCAAAACTCATCATCCTTCCCCTTCACTCCCGCCACCTTCCAAAACCCACCTTCCAGACACCCTGCCGCCTTTTCCTATCTTCTCTCCTTTCCCTTTCCCCTTCCCTTTCCCCTTCCCTTTCCCCTCGCTCACTTTCCCTCCCATAGCCTTCCTTCTCCACTTCTAACTCCTCTACCTCTTCTCCCCCCCGCCTTGTCCCCCCAGGTTTTTCTTCTCCTCCTCTCCTCTCCTTTCCCCCTTCCAGTTCCTCAGCACTTCATTTTCCTCATCCCATTTCCACCACTGTCCCTCTATTTGTACCTTCCCATATTTTACCCACGCTTTCCTTCCTGCTTTTCCTTCTCTCTCTACTATTTCCCTTAACCGCCACATCATCCTTCTTTCGTTGAATGTCAAGTCCTCCTCTATTTTCTCCTTTCTACCCCTTAATTTATTTTTTCGCTCCATTATTTTTTTCTTCTGTTCTTCATTTTCTATCCTTGCCACCATCACCCCTCCCCGTCCTGCTCTCCTTACACTTTCCACTCTCACTTCCCTACCTCCTACTTCCTCCAACAACTTTTGTACCTCTTCCCTGTCCTTTCCCTCCCTTATCTTCAGCCCCCTTACTACTACGTTCCTTCTTCTATCGTCTCTCTCTTTCATTTCCATCCTTCTCTCTATTTCCTTTACTGTCTGCCTCATTCCCCCTCTCTCTCTTTTTTCTATCTCCTCCCCTCCCCTCACCCCTTTCTCCACCAATTTTTTCACCCTTTTCTCCATTCCTTCCATTCTCTCCTACTCCTTATCCCTCTTCCTCTCATTCAGCTGCAGCTGCTCCACCTTTCCCCACAGCTCCTCCTCCCTCATTTCCCTTTTCAACCCTTCCACCTCCTGTTTCATTTCCTTCGTGTGCCCTTCCACCTCCTCCATACCCCTTTCCATCATCTCTCTCATCTCCGTCATTTCTCCCCACAAAGCCATTATTAGGCTCTCCATCCTCCTCATTCCTTCCCCCCCTCGGCCCTCTCTGGCGATCTCTCAAGCAGTTTGCTTCTTTTAAAAGCCCACTGTTCCTCTAATTCCTTTTCTTTTTCCTCCTTCTCTTCCCTTTCCATATCCCCTCTCTTTCTCTTCCATATATCATCTAAACACATGCTATTCTTCCTCATCCTCTCCGTCTTCTCTACCCTCTCCCTCGCCTCCATCGCACTCGGCCTTCCCTTTTTCCTTGTTTTCTCATCCTGCCCCTTTACGCCACTTTCACTCTCCGCATACATACTCGTACTCATTTCCTTATCATCCATCCCTTCTTTATCGACTCTTTTTTCTTCTCTCCTCTCTCGCTAGATGTCACCTCTTTCGCCTGTCACTCTCTCACTTTCTTTCCCGCCGTACTCTCACACGCCCTAACCTCACTCTCACACCCCCACAATTCTGTCTTCATCACTCACTCCGCCCTTCACTCACGCTGCCACCCTTTCACTCCCTTGCTCACTGCACTTCTCCCTCCCTCTTCTGCCCTCTACTTTCCTCGCCCTCTCCCTACTCCTTCCTCCTTATACCACACACTTTCCTTACTCCGAAATCACACTCTGCACCTATTCCACACCCGGAAACGGAAGTCCTAATTGTATGAATTTATTTTACTCTATTATCATACAGTTTATAATATATTTTACTCTATTATCATACAATATAATATTTAAGAATGTTTTTACGTTTATTTCAATTTACTAGAATAATTTTCATTTGAGTAATGCATGTCATTATACGTATAGCTATACTTTAATATTATTACAATATTTTTATTTAGGGTCTTACCATTTAGTTATTTACTTATTACTTATTTCGGATTTGCAATTACATTATAAAATAAAAGTTAAATATCAATGTTACTTATGCACAATATTTTATTCACATGATAATAACCAATTTTTTGAACTGCGAAATCTTCCGTTGCCTGCGTAATTTGTTTTTTAATGCCTAAATTGAAATTTTATATACAATAATGAATACTTTTCCCGTAGAAATAAAATGATGTCTATCAATAGAAGAGAAAGAAAGTGAATTTATAAGTGTACATGTTTAATACTTTACAGAAATATAAAATTAGGTATTATTCAAATTAGAAATTGTCCAAAATAAAATTAGTCTGTTATTATATTCCAATTCTGTTTTATTGTAATCAGTATGAGTAAAATAAATTCGTTGCGTATACACTTTTTTAATGTTAAACATCTCAAATAAATTTATAACACAGTAAATGAAAATAGAGATTATGCAGAATTTATGTTTTGTCCACTTAATTTTGTCCACGACTGTACATATATTTACGAATGTATATACATTAGAAAAAAAGAAAGGACAGAAAATTGGTTGAATCTTCTAAACTAAAAGACTTCCTTAAGTAAGGAAAATTTTTTCAATTATTTATGCAAGAAATTTACAAAATATTTACAAGTATTTCTGAATTGGCTTGGATGGTTCGATCACTTGGACCTGTCTAAGAATAATGGTCTTTCCTTAAATCCTTCTAAGTCCTCTTTCATCGCAGTAGGCTTCTCCGCCATGCTCACTAAGCTTCCTCCGGTCTCAATCTCTGCCGACTCGATCAATATAGCCAATCGTGACTCCATAAGAAATTCTCGGACTCCACTTTTACTCTCATTGGTCTTTCGAAAATCATATTTCTCACCTTTGTTGTTTCGCATTTTCTCCTCAAGATCTCCTTTCCATACCACTTCACCGATCCAACCGTTTCCGCACATCCTTTTCCTATACAGCACCCCACTTCTATAACTCCCTTCCTTCCGAAATCCGCAACCTTCCTAGTCTCCTCGCTTTTAAACATGCCTGCAAATCCTTTATTTCTGCACACCTAAACTGATTAGTCCATTACTGATCACTTACATATGCGTTCACTCTACTTCTTTTTTCGTTTATGTTATTCTACCTACCGTTATTATAAATCCTCCCGCTATTAGATATAAGTTAGTACTTAAGCTCACAGAGTGAGGTTGCAAAACAGTCACTTGACTGGATCTCGTCTTTTGTACACCCGATACATTTTCTCTATTCTCTTTCTTATTATATGCAATAAAGACGTTATCATTATTATTATTATTATTATTATTATTATTATTATTATTATATATTGCACCGTTAGGGAGCAATAAGGCACCCGGTGTGTGGGACTCCCTGCGCGTAGTCGTACTTTTCGTATCGTAATTTTCCGGACTTTTTTACGGCAAAATGGTTTGATGAAAATTATTAATTTTTTCACTATGTTTGTACAATAGTATAAAGTACTTAAAACTAGTCGTAGTTAATCAATTTAATTTCCAAGAGCTTCAATTCTATCTTCGGCCATCCAACCATGAAAAAATTGTTTCAATGCGGAATAACAATTGATCAGATGTGAGCAATCAGTGTCGACCTGTTGTGATTGGCTTTATCACCAAAATAGAGAACACATCCAAGCCAACATAATATTGTCTACAAATATATCTAGGTATACCACGGTAATTTTTTGTAAAAGGTACCTTGAGGCACATCTTGACGTGGCTGAGGCCTGGTTCCGTGAAAACGCTAGCTCTGAGCTTCGTCAACGACTGCAAGGTGTGACAGCTCTCCAGGTCCAGTCACTTGCCACAGACATTTCTCAGGAGGAAAGTATTCTGAGTCGAAGCAAACGCAACAGCGTCACCTCAGACTTGTTTCAGTCCTGGTTAGCGTCTAGCTCACCAGCAAAACGCAGCAAGAGCCCCAGCAGGTAAGCCATCTCGCTGTCAAACAGCTAAAATTAATAAATTGAGAATTCATGATGATTAACATGTCGGATTTGATACAGGACCTACTCGTCGTTAATGGGACGAAGGGAAGAACTGAACAGGTTAGATGAAAGCGACCTGTTCATGGAATTGATCAGGGACGTGGCGAACGAGTTGGACATCAACGTTCTCTGCCACAAGATCCTGGTAAACGTCGGTCTATTGACACACGCAGATCGCGGAAGCCTGTTCCTAGCCAAGGGACCCCTAGAGGACAGGTATCTCGTCGCGAAGCTGTTCGACGTGACACAGGACACTGAACTTGACGATGCCGTTCAATGCGCCAAAAACGAGGAAATCAAGATACCCTTTGGAGTCGGTATAGCCGGCTATGTGGCTCAGACTAAAGAAATCATCAATATCAAGGACGCTTATAAGGTTGAAAGAACTGTGTACATTTTCTATGCGCATCTGGTCTAAGTTTTATTCTTAAATGACTAATTGAGATCGACTTTCAGGACCCAAGGTTCAACAGTACCATCGATATGCGGACGGGATACAAAACTACTCTAATTTTGTCTATGCCTATCTGTAATTACGAAGGGGACGTGATTGGGGTTGCTCAGATCATAAATAAGACCAACGGCAGCAATGAATTTACTGACAGGGACGTGGAGGTGTTTCAAAGGTTGACCAATAGTTATTTTTGTAACGTAGATTCAATTATCGTCATTTAATTGATATAACGGAACCTAGGTATTTAACTTTCTGCGGAATCGGTATCCAGAACGCGCAATTGTTTGAGCTATCGGTGCAAGAGTATCGAAGGAATCAGATCCTTTTAAATCTGGCGAGGAATATATTCGAGGAGCAAAATAATCTCGAGTGCTTGGTCACGAAGATTATGACAGAGGCGAAGGAGTTGCTGAAATGCGAAAGATGCGCCGTGTATCTTTTGGACTTGGATTGCGGCGAAGCAGTAAGTTGGTGTCATAACATAAGCGTAGAATTGAATGAACACAAAAATATTCTCGATGGCATTGCTTTTCTATGTTAGCAGTTCTCAATTAATATTCCTTAAGGGTTCATGTTCA
Source organism: Perdita meconis (assembly GCA_030770465.2). Classification (NCBI taxonomy): domain Eukaryota; kingdom Metazoa; phylum Arthropoda; class Insecta; order Hymenoptera; family Andrenidae; genus Perdita; species Perdita meconis. The sequence goes on from JASKOS020000019.1 coordinate 1,990,161, forward strand.
GTAAGAAATCGGAAAAACTTTATTTTAGTGTTATATCATTTGTCGAAAGTATTGTGCCTGGAAAATATCTTCTTACGGGTCATTCTGACTTTCTTCTGAATTAAGAAAGGCATAGGCATTCAAAGTATACGCTGCGTTTGGGCATTTAGAATTTAGGGGAACTGTGCTGACATGAAATAGGGGCACCTGGCTTGCCCCAAGTAAGGCTTTCTGTATATCCACCACTTCTGTTTTAGCTATAAAATAGGTTATTCTGTCTTCCTCACTCGTCATAGTTGTCGAGACAACCCGAGGGTTACGCGGTCACTAACACACAAATTGCGGATATACACAAAACCTTATTTCGGGCATGCGGCTTCCTTTGTTAAAAAAAGTTACGGACTACAACAGGTTTTTTCGTTCAGTCCGCGTGTAGTACTTACTATGATGCGAAGGTACTCCAATTCATTCATTTAACGTGTTCAAACTTTTACTACTATCTTGTTATATAAACATATAGCAATTATTTTAAATCAATATATGAATATTAATTCTTACTACTATAATAAATACTAATTAACTTACAAATACACTCCGCAAAAAAATTAAGGGTACAGATTAAGGGTACAAGGGTACAAAGGGTAAAAATTTATTGTACAAACCCGAAAAACAGGCCCTAGTTCAAATGTTCATAACTCCTACAAAAATAGTCGTGTTGACATGAACCAAAAAGCGTTTGAAAGCGTGAAATCTCTACTTTCACATATTTCTTTTAGATTTTGATTGTGTTGTTTTTGGCAATGTTATAGCGATATAAATGGCACGTTGAAAATTTTTAAAAATTTTGTTCAAGTTTCTAATGCTCCACGGAACGCAAAAAAATTTTTAGACGTGTTGCACTTACACCATTCGAAAGTGGCTACCTATTGCTTTAAAATGAGTGCTTGGCGAATGTTGTACGATTTTTTTTCGCAAAGTTATTCAACTTTGATGCAAAAATGGTCCCCTTAACTTTAAATGCTTGTAGAAAGTGATAGAATCATCGTAGGACATAGCTGAAAAAAGCAATAGAAAGCTTAATCTTTCCTCTTTAAGTCCTTTCGAAAATAGCCTTTAAAATGGCACAAATTCCATTTTTCCTTTAACTCACTGTATCTCAGTAAGGGCAGATTGAAACATCATGGTTTTAAGCTCATTTTAAAGTGGACGGTTCACCGATTCATTTGAGCCTCATGCAAACTCGCTACGATAAGTTTTTCGCCGTGGCCATTATGCTTAAAATTTTCGATTCACAAAAAGTTCCGCACTAATTTTCACCAGTGGCGGACCTATCTTGACTTCACTACCACAGCCGGCATTGGCATTACCTAAAGCCCAACACATACCACATGGAGGTTGCTGGCATTGCATACTGAGATAATCTACGCCAAATTCTTTGCAATATTGTCGCTAATTGTGTTAGATTTGTGGGACGAGGACTATACTGACGCAGTTCACGACCAAGCATATCGCACACATGCTCGATTGGATTTAAATCGGAGCTTGCAGGTGGATGAGGCAACAGATTAATGCGATTATTTCTACAAAATTGGTAGGTGAATCGAGATGTATGATACGTTGCTGCATTAATATGGGACAGCGTTTGCAGGTTGTTATCCAGCTCGAGGTGGTAATACACGGTATTAAGATTCTTAGTGGCAAACAAATCTACACACACACACACACAGAAGCATAAATCCAACCGAGCAACCTTCACGTGGTGTGTCTTGGTCTTTGGGTAATGCCAATGCCGGCTGTGGTAGTGAAGTCAAGATAGGTCCGCCACTGGTGAAAATTAGTGCGGAACTTTTTGTGAATCGAAAATTTTAAACATAAAGACCACGGCGAATCGTCCACTTTAAAATGAGCTTAAGACCATGATGTTTTAATCAGCCGTTACTGAGATACAGTGAGTTAAAGGAAAAATGGAATTTGTGCCATTTTAAAGGCTATTTTCGAAAGGACTTAAAGAGGAAAGATTAAGCTTTCTATTGCTTTTTTCAGCTACGTGCTACGATGATTCTATCACTTTCTACAAGCATTTAAAGTTAAGGGAACCATTTTTGCATCAAAGTTGAATAACTTTGCGAAAAAAAATCGTACAACATTCGCCAAGCACTCATTTTAAAGCAATAGGTAGCCACTTTCGAATGGTGTAAGTGCAACACGTCTAAAAAATTTTTTGCGTTCCGTGGAGCATTAGAAACTTGAACAAAATTTTTAAAAATTTTCAACGTGCCATTTATATCGCTATAACATTACCAAAAAACAATACAATCAAAATCTAAAAAAAATATGTGAAAGTAGAGATTTCACGATTTCAAACACTTTTTGGATCATGTCAATGCCACTATTTTTGTAAGAGTTATGACCATTTGAACTAGGGCCTGTTCTTCGGGTTTGTACAAGTGATCCCTTAATTTTTTTTGCAGAGTGTATAATATACATATACGTATGTTTTCATATTAATCTTTATTGGTGTCGATGTTCAATACGGGTTGTCCATGTTTAAATAGATTGGTTAATTTACTTGCTGGATTACAAATTTTAGATATGTATCTTACATATATTTATGTTACATATACTACTTATCTTATATAGGGTGTTTCACGTAACAATTTTCACGATTTTTCAAGTACTTGCGATAATCTGACAAAAAAATATTTAAAACAAAAGTTGATCAGTTTTCGATTGGCTATACATTGTAAAATAGTTCGAGAAAATTTTTTTTATTATTGTTAAGGCTACCTTAATTTTTTTAAATGGCACTTCAAGGTCATCCGAAAGTTATGGTATAGTAGGTCGTTAAATTCGTCTTGATACGGGCTATAATACTGTTAAGTCAAAAATACAAAGTGCCATTTAAAAAAATGAAGGTGGCCTTAAGAATAATAAAAAAAATTTTTTCCAACTTTTTTTATTGCAATGTATAGCCTGCATGAAAACTGATCAACTTTTTTTTAAAATATTTTTTGTCAGATTATCGCAAGTACTTGAAAAATCGTGAAAAGTGTTACGTGGGACACCCTGTATATATTTTTGCTGACTTATGTCTTTTATCGCAATTTTAATTGTATGATTAAACGAACTTACTTAAGTGAAGTTCAATCATAATTGTATGATGCACCTCTTCTGAGATGATCAACTGTAGTACCCCCACTTCCCACCTTGGCGTCACAAGTTCCCAAGCTATTAAAAACAAAACACTACCACCTCACTTCCCGTGGACCTTCGACTCCTAAGTCATTATTGAAAGCATCACCGCCAACTATATATAGGGTACTCTGTATCACTTAAAAAACAGAGTAAGGGAATACATAGGGTGGGGTTGATCATCTTAGAAGAGGCGTATCATAAAATTATGATTGAACTTCACTTAAGTAAGTTCGTTTAATCATACAATTGTATTTCGCGCCTCTTCCTCGAGATCAACTGTAGATGTTTAAAGGTGGTTGCGGTGGAAAAAGAAAAAAGGAAAATAGAAGAATTATGAATTCAGGTCTTAGTGGAAGAACATATATATGTATTGAATATCACAATGCTTGAAGTATGAACTATAACAATACTTAACTTCAAAAAAGAAAGTGATTTTTTAATTAAGTACTAATAACAACTGCGAACTATAAGGAACTTAATATTGACTTTGCGAATTGGTTCTTTCTTTGACAAATTTTTAGGTCATAGAATCTAGAAAATGTAACTGATGTTTCAGACCACCCCGCCGTTCTCCTGATGGTATCTAAATCTATGCCATTGAACTTAGCTTTAGATGTAGAGGCATTACGAGTGCTGTACGCTGTAAATCTATGCGTATCTACACCGCTACTGGTTAAAGTATTCTTAATCCAACGACTCAAGGTCTGTGAAGTCACTGCCTCGTATGGTCTATTAAACGACAGAAATAATGATTCTACCGCACCTCGTATAGAAGCTGTTTTATTTAAGTATACCACCAATGTAGATGCTACACAAACTCTTTTGTTTTCCAGGAAAAAGGGTAGTATCAAATTTGGCTGATTTCTTCCCAGCCCTGTTGTCTTAATACTATCGGGAATCTTAATTTCAATTGCCTCCTCCATCTTTCTAATATTAGTAATCTTTATTAATGAAAAAGTCTGGATTCTATGGCCTGTGACCAACGCTAGTAATGTTATTAATTTTCCTGCTAGCGCCTTAAGACTCATTTCCTCGTTAATCGGTAAGCACGAAAAAAATTCTAACACTATTTTGAGATCCCATATCATATCATATTTTCGTCTTGATGGTCTCATGTTGAAGACCCTTTTGAAAAAACGTTTCATTCTCGGGTCTTGGGCCATATCAGGCCCGATTAATAAGGCAATGGCTGATCTGGACGAATTTAAAGACCCGTATGAAGCGCCTGCTTCAAACTCTTTACTTAAAAAATGTAAAATGTCCGGTGTTGTTCCGTTAAACGGATCTATCAATTTTTTCGAACAAAACAACCACCATTTCTTAATTGCAGAGTTATATTGTCTTATTGATCCATCACTTAGGGAGGATATCATTATGTCCATTGATGATGGTGAAACTCCTCTTAAGGCGAGGGCTTGCCTGATAAGATGCCGGCTACCAGGGAATCTTTTTCCACAGAGAATATGGCTCCCTGCTGGAAGAGTTTATTAAATTAATCCGTGGTGGAAAAAATAAAGGTTCCGTTATTAATAAGGATTTAAACACAGGAAACCAAGGTTGCGATTCCCAACATGGAACTACCATTATTCTACAGGATCCTTCATTTTTTATCTTTTGCAAAACTCTTAAAATGATCGCGAAGGGTGGAAAAGCATAAAAAAATTAAGGGTTCCACGATATCGTGAAGGCATCGATCGCGATAGCATCTGGGTCTCTCAACCATGACACATAGGTCTTACACTTCGTGTTTGCTCTACTCGCGAACAGGTCGATGTTTGGAATTCCAAAAATCCGAACAATCTTTGAAAAAACTTCTTGAGATAGTCCATATTTTGTTTCGCTCTCTACCCTTCTCGACTCTAAATCGGCCTCTGAGTTCATACTTGAACTAATGTACGACGCATTTATCCATATACTCCTCCTTTCGCACCATTTCCAAATTTCTTTTGTTATGTAGTTTAAATTATCAAATTTTATTCCACCCATACGATTAATATAGGAAATGGCCGTCGTATTATCAATTCTTAATAAAATTTGACACCCTTTGAGATTCTTTGCAAAACACTTAAGCCCAAAAAATGCTGCGAGTAATTCCAAATAATTAATATGAAATTTACGGTCTTCCTCATTCCACAACCCGTGTGTTCTTTCTTTGTTACAAACAGCTCCCCAACCAGATCTAGATGCATCCGAACATATCTCAAGATCGAATTTCATTAGTTTGATCGGATTTTTTGCTACTGAAATATTAGATTTCCACCATGAAAAATCTTCCTGTACCCTATGAGAAAAGGACATGTAGTGATCGTAAGATTGATTTGCTTTGAGTAAAGCCCAGTACTTTTCCCTTTCGAACAATTTTGTGTAAACCCATCCGTAATTAACAGTCGGACAGGCAGACACGAGGACACCGATGAATTGCGCAAAATCACGAATTTTACACCTTCTTAATTTACTAAATCGAAAGATAAGATCTTTCAATCTACCTTTTTTGTCCAATGGTAATTCGACCGTCATTTTGATCAAATTAAAAATGAATCCTAAATATTTGCACCTTTGGTCCGGAATTAATTGACTCTTTTTAAAATTAATAATAAAACCAAGATCTTGTAAGAGAGATTGAGATTTTTGTAAATTTTCATAACATTCCATGTATGAATCGCCCATAAAAAAGAAATCATCTAGGTACATTATGGCTATGACACTACATGATCTTAAGTATGCTACCACTGGTTTCATTAATTTAGTGAAAGTATATGGAGCTGTACTAAGTCCAAAAGGTAAACATGTGAATTCAAAAATTTCCTGTTCGAACTAAAAACGGAGATATTTCCTATCTGTCTTATTGACGGGTATTAAATAGTATGCATTTTTTAAATCTAAGGTAGCCATATAGCTACCTAGATCTAATAATCTAACAACAGTTCTGAAATCTTCTAACTTAAAATGTTCATTCTGAATGAATTTATTCAGTTGTTTTAAATTCAAGATAAGCCGTCTGGATCCATCAGGCTTTGGAACTAAAAAATTTTTTGAAATAAACTGATTATCTGTCGGTTTGCACCTTTCCAGTGCACCTTTTTTGAGTAATTCACTAATTAAAGTTGTGATTTCAATCCTTTCTTTACTTGACCAGAGTGTTTCTTTAGGTGCTCTCTCTTGGCGTGGATAAGCTCTAAAAGGAATCTTGTAACCACTTAACCATGATAAAACTCTGGGTTCAGAAGTAATGGTCTTCCATTGCTCCCTAAAAATTCTAAGTCTGCCAGCAAGGGGTCCTACCGTTTGTTCTAACGATGATGATGGTAGCTCGTCTCCCTCTTCTTGTCTGGTCTGTAGTAAGGCTTCCGTGCTGTCCTCCGAAAAGGTTCTGTCCTCTTTTGCCCGCCCGACGTCAGATTTACAATTCTTGTTCGCGGTTGACGGAGCGGGGCTCTTGAGTTTTTTGAGCTCTTTTGAGGTTGACTCTTAAGTGATGGTCTAATATCTTTACAGGTTGACTCCATAGATTTTCTAGATTTTAAACTTTCTTCTAAATTAGATCCAAATAACCACTCGTCTGAGCCAGCTGCATTTAAAGTTTCTTTAACAGAGGTATTAATGTTGGCTAGAATTAGATTCCGTCGAATTGAGGATTCATCGTGATGAAGGTCAGCCAATAACCTGCTAAAGTCGCTCAATGACTCTACTAGAGCTAGGTTTTCTTTATTATTTGTCAGAATGCTCGAAAACACTTTTTCGTTTGCTGCCATACAGGCCGCAATCGTCTCTTGTTTGAGCACAATTCGGTCATCTCTCTTGATGACTGCTTCCGGAACAGAAGCCTTTATAATTGCATTTAATTTAGGCGGGTTAGTTAAAACGCAGTTACTCGGAGGTGGATATTTTTTCAGAATTTCTGATCTGTCACCTGCTGAGAGACCCATTTTAATAATTTCCTCCCATCTGACTGCAATCTCCTGATGTATCGGAGGGGCTAGTACTTTTTCTTCAGCAATGCGTTTTCCAAAAATATTCAAAACTTCCTCGTTGAGAATATTGTGAATTTCCTTTGACGGGTCCACTTTTGATATTTCCTCATTATTTTCAATTTCTGCAGGAGTGTTGTGTGAGCTACTTGGAGAATCTGTGTCTTCTCTAATTTCACATCCTACAGAAAAAGAACCGAGCACGAGGTTTCAATACGCCTAGATTAGAGTCTACTTGAGAAAATAAAATTTCTTATGTTATGTCTATGATATAGGTTAGAGCCTATATGAGCGACAGTATTTGAAGAAATATTTTCTCTTTTTTCAGGTTAGCGCCTGAACAAATGAGTCAAAAGGTATGTTCATAGTGGTTAGACCACTGAGAAACTTTGAGGTTATGTACTCGTAGTCTTACGAATTTCGTTATAGGTTAGAGCCTGAACAAAAAAAACCTCTTACTATTATATACGTCTGAAAACACTTCCACGGATGAAGAAATTCTGCGTCGTTTGGAACGTCGATGTTTTTTGTTCTTCTTCTTAATTAGCTTCTCTAACTTTTTAATCCTTTTCACCAGAATATCCTCACTTGGAGCTTCATTATCCTTCCTCTTCATTTTCCTTTAACATGTGACGCCTTCGGCACAAAAGCGAAGAATGACTTAGGAGTCGAAGGTCCACGGGAAGTAAGGTGGTAGTGTTTTGTTTCTAATAGCTTGGGAACTTGTGGCGCCAAGGTGGGAAGTGGGGGTACTACAGTTTATCTCGAGGAAGAGGCGCAAAATACAATTCATAACTTTAACTTCGAATGTCCGTCAGTATGTTCCAAATGAACATTTCGAAGCAGCTTTTATGCTTTTTGACATCAGATGACTTCGATCTGAGCAAGAGTGGTCACCGCACAATGTATTTTTTAAAAGGACATCCAAGAAAATGATTATACTATAGTCGAAATCATCTCAACAGGCGGCTCAGGGTCACGAAACCCCTCACGCGCCTTTCTGTAGAGAGTGCCCCCACCGCGGCCGGGCCGAACGGGTTGTTCCCCTTCCACTCAGGGTTAGACGGGCTTTCCCCTTCCACAACTTGGTCCGTCTAGCCCGTGTAGTCCGGCTAGCCCGGTCGACCCGTGTAACACCGATCGCTACTGCGCATGCACCATCACTGAGTTTCAAATACTCCGCGACTTTCATTGTCACGCTCTTGATATCCATTTGTCAATTAATTCTTGAAACGTTAAAAAAATAATATATATATACAGGGTGTCCCAAACTAAGTGCGGGACCCGGAAAGGGTGAATTCCTGGGGTGATTCTAAACAACATTTTCCTTTGCAAAAATATCCTCCGAAGCTTTGTTAACGAGTTATTAACGAAAAACCCCGACCAATCAGAGAGCGCGAATAGCGAGCGCTCGGCCGACCAGCGACGGTGCACAAGCTACGCGTAGCGTCTACTACTCGTCGTGCTCGAGGCTTGTCCTAGAAATTCAAGATCTTTACGTTATTGGCCAATTTCTCCTAAGCTATTGGATGAAAAATTATGAAAAAAATCAAGGACACGTTAACTATCACGACACATATTATGGAATTTTTTGAGATTTTTTAATGTATTAGCAACGTTGCAAAAATAAAAAACGTGAGAAGACACGGTTATTGGCCGATTTCTGTTAAAGTATTAGTTAAAAAACTTATGAAAAAAATTAGGGGCACGTCAGCTATCGCGACACATATTATGGAATTGTTTCAGATTTTTAAAATAATTAGTTAAGTTGTAAAACATAAGAAACGAGAGAAAACAAGGTTATTGGCAGATTTCTTTTAAACTATTGGTTAAAAAATTATGAAAAAAATGAGGGACACGTCAGCTATCGCGACACATATTATGGAATTTTTTCAGATTTATGAATTAATCAGCCAAGTTGCAATACATAAAAAGCGAAAGAAAAAATTGTAAAAATGGTGCTTTTAGATTGTAGCAAAACTGGATCTATGATCATATTAATTCAGTACATAAATATCACTAATATCATTGTTCTCAAATTTTTTCACATTCTTTAACTTCATACGACATAATAAAAAAGTAAAAAGCAATGTTTCCGTACTTCTTACGGATTGTAAATTATTCTACTATGTAATAAAACATTGGAAACTGTACAAAAATACTTATTGCGTAAGGAATGTACGAAAATTATACCTGTTACTTGCTGTTGTTACGTCCCGCCATAGAATGGCGTTCCGTAACTGATGGAGACGCTACTGCCCCAACGAATATTTTAAATCGATGTAACCAATCATTATATTATAATTAAGTTAATATTTACCGAACCCGCTGAATACCCTTGACGATACAGAAATCTGACCGAGACTTTCACGCGTGCAAAGACCTCGGTCAGACAACCGCGCGCAGCATTCGCGGAAAGACATTGACGACTTAGTTAAGCATCAGGCTCGTGCCACCGGCCCACCTGAAGCACGCGACAAAAACAGTACACCTTCAGGGGAGCACGAGACCGTCGAATGCTGCATCGCAACATCCGCTTAAACCGCTGACGCCTCGATAAGCGTTCTCCGAATCAGCCTGGCTCGCGCCGCGAGTCGTCACCCGGCACGCGCCAGCCTCCGCGCCTTCGGAGGAACATGAGAACGCTGATTCAGTAAATTAAGGAACTCACAAAACATTGTTACTGATCGAGACTCCCCACTGGATCACCGCATAGTAGAAGGGATGAAATCCTCGAACTATAAATATATGAAGACAATTCAATTCAGAGCGGTTGAGTTCAGAGCCAAACATTAGCAGTTAAAAGTTAAAAGGTCCAATCGTTACATCGTAACAGTCAAGTGCATAATCAATCGTATTAGCCAAAGTTCAATACACTGTACAATTCGCGAAGCAAAGGTGGTCCAGAAGAGCTTGATTAAGGACATTATCGATTATGTAAGTTAATCTTAAGAATTATCCTATACTTACCGCGTTAATAAGCGTATTCACAATTCCCACCTGACTTGCGACTACACCTTAACAAAAACATTGTTATACTTACTTAGCTTTCCCAAAAACGGTTTCACTTAGATACTTCTTCTTCGTGGCGTCGAGTGACTGAACACGCTCTACCAGAGACGGTGTTCTCTCTCGAACACGAAGTCGCTCGCGTTAGTACACATACTCCCTATGATCGAGGGTAATCAAACACGCTCTTTATGAACAGAGTTTCTACCCAGACATAGGGCTGGTCAAACCAAATTAACGGAAGGAATTAGAAGTCGGAAAAACGACCGAAAACTTCGAACGATTAGTAATCTAGTTAGAGATTGTAATTATACTAAATCTTAATAAATAACTCTAAAATATAAATAACTCTCACTTACTCTGCCCACATTTTCCTCGATTATCCCCGAGCGATAGATCCCAGGATCTGCTCGAAAGCGAGACAGCGATTTTGAGCTTTAACCGCTCGAAGCTTAAAATCGTTATCCCGTCGAAGTAATTGAAAACGTAACAGCTGTAATCGGTAAAAAGTACGGAAACATCGGTTTTTATTTTTTTTAATTATGACGTACTAAAGTAAAATATGTTTAAATAAATTGAAGTTAATAGTATGACCCCCTCATTCGATTGTACCCATTATGGTATAGTGAGTAAGTAGGCATGCAATTATTATCGATGAGACTCACCCATTCGGAGAGGAATTCACCTGCTGCTTGAACACCGAGCCAGGTCAGTGGCCGATCCCGGTCGTTAGGGGATGATGCAAACCGTAGATCCTGCTGGTCGCAGGTATTCGGTGCCACACAAATGCACCTTACGTTTAGAACACTCCGCGGTCACCAACACTGATCACTTCATTGAAGGAGCATTTGAGCTTCTAATCACTTATAACCGCGGAACACACCGAATTAAAATCCCCACGGTCTTGAATCTTTTTGGAACGAGATCGTTCCTACGTTTAAAAATAATTCAGTACGGTTCGCGGCGGTCGGTGCGGGTACTTCTTGCGATACATCTGTTCCGCGGATTCCGCGTTGTCTCGGCACTCTGCAGCGAAGAAAAAGAAGAGGTTGAAGCCCTCAGCGGCGGAAATCATGATCGATACTAACGACTTTTTCCGAAGTCTCTTTCCTTCTGCCCTCGCATCCCTCCAGCGTGACTTTTCTGGGTGTAGCTTTGTCGAAATACTTGAAGTTGATTTGTTAATTGGCAACAATGAGGGAGGGCCTTCCTCGGCCAGCCTTTTTTGGTGGAGGTGGAAGTGTCTCCTTCAGGTCGACAAGGTATCGGAAAAATTTAGGGTACAAGGAAACAGTGTATAAGTGTCTCGAAGATGCGGCCGTTTATGATCATGAGTATTGTCCTGCAATGTGGAAGGAACCATCGACACCCGAGGCCGAAGACAGCGAGGGCGCGTGGAGCTTACCATTAAAGTCCTTTCGATGCATTCGGAGGGATGAAATATGGAATTCCCCGTTATTAAAAAGCAAATTGGGGAAAGTCTTTCGCCGTCAAACATTTGGTCAACGGATGTCTCGCAGAGACTAACTCCGTGCCGAGGGTAAAATACAGCAATTGTATTCTCACCCCTTTAATTACTTCGAAGTCTGCATCCTGCGACCGAGTCTTGCTTTTTATCACACTGAACATGTAGTAACCTTCTGATGTTCGTGTAAGTCATCACACAAGTTTATACTTTATACTCATACTTTTACTAGATAAACCCTCCAAGTTATTACTTCTTTTTACCCGGTTATCTTTCAAGATAATTTTATGAAACAAAATAAGCACATATTTTCTGAAGAACTGGGAAGGAAAAAAATATGGGTCAAATTTTCTTGTAGGAAGGATAGGGAAATGATACGGAAAAATAACTTATCTTAAATTTATATTGGAATGGCAAAACCAGATAAAGGTTTTGCGATTGTATCGAATTTAATGTCCAAGTGATTTACAAAGGAGATCCTGATTTACGTGTAACTAAATGCTCGTATTCGTGTAAATGTAAAGGATCCGCGGAATCTTTAATACACAGGTAAACAGCCTCCCCTGTGGCTCAAGGAGGTTTACGAACAATGGAGAAGGAAGGAATGAAATTTCGGAGTAACGTGAGATAGATCCCCGCGAGTGACCCTCAAACTCACCATTCATGACTGCATTGTTTCGCGGACAGGTGGCAACCGTCGGCGTTGAGGGCGAGGTGATTACCTCGCGGACCCTTACCGATAACAGGGCGATTGGGTCCACCGATGCTTTACTGCAGGGGCTCTTAAACGGTGAGCTGGGGGACACTCGCGGGGAACCGTCACGTGCTACTCCGAAATACCGTTTCTTTTCCCTCAATCTTTCCTGAACCTCTTCGAGCTATTGGAGACGCTTACCTGGGCGCTATTACGATTTACGATCCTTTGGCTACATTTTCGAAAAAGTCGAAGAAAACATTTGGCGACTGTAACATTCGAGGTTAAGTCTCTCGCCGGGGCTCGTGTGCGACTGCGACTCTAGTCACGTGCCCCCCGCCGTCGATCCGGCAATCGATCCCGCATCGATACCTCGCGCATATACTACATCCCTTTCCTCCTTAATTGAATACAACTTATAATGAATACAAAACGAATAATATTAGAATACATTCTTCTTAATCTACTTAACACTATGAACTCTATATTCTCCATATCTATCTGGAATCTTTATATTTCTTTTCGGTCTACCAGAACTGTTTACATCTACTGTTTCGCTTTTCCTATCGTCTTCGTTTTCTTCCTTTGTATTTGTTTCTCTCTCTTGTTCAATTGTATCTTGTTCTTTCTCTACCATTTCCTCCTTATCATCCCAATCGATAATTTTCCTTACCTCCGTCAAATTTCTTTTATACTTTTTCCCCCTTTCTGATTCTATAGTTACTGTGTTCCCTTTTCTTTCGGAAACTATAAACTCCTCTGCTCCAAAATTTGTACTTAGTTTATTCTTCTTTGGTTCTTTAACTAATATCTTGTCACCCGGTTTTATTCTACTTTCTTTGGCTTTATGTACTTTATCATAATATTCCTTCCCTTTCTGTTTTTTCCACGCGTCTTGTTCCCTAACCTCTTCTTCTACAAACTTACTCTCACCTAACTCCGGTAATTTTGTCCTTAATTTCCTACCGAACATCAATTCCGCAGGTGAAACACCTGTTGTCGAATGCGGTGTCGACCGGTACATCAACAAAAATTTTAACAATTCTTCGCGCCATTCTCTCTTTTCCGCGTGTGCAATTCTAAGTCTTTTTAGAATACTTCTATTCTGCCTCTCGACCTCTCCATTTGCTTGAGGCCAATATGGAGCAGTATGTGAAATTTTCACATTATTTTCGCTTAACCACGTTTTTAATTCCGCATCTACAAATTGACGTCCGTTATCACATACAATTATCTTTGGTAGTCCGAACCTCGCAAATATCTCGAATAAGTGACTTCGTATGATATTCGCACTCGTATTTCTTAAAATTATTACTTCGAAATATCGACTATAATAGTCAGTCACTACTAAAATATTTTCCCCGGTGGGAAGTGGTCCCATTAAATCCATTGCTATCGATTCCCAAGGACCTTGTGGCAATGGGTTAGGTTTTAAAGGTGGTGGTTCTACTGTCTTTTGTACCAACTGACATCCTTTACACGATTTTACCGCCTTTTCCGCGTCTTTGTCTATCCCGTCCCACCACACTTTGCTTCTTAATCTATGTTTCATAGCGACAATACCGGGATGGCCTTCATGAGCCAAATCTAACGCTTTCTTTTTCAATGATTCCGGTATCACTATTCTCGTACCTCTTAAAACTATGTTATCGTTAACACATAATTCCTCTTTCAATATTTTAAATCGCGACTTCGTTAATGCTTTCCAATCCCCTGTTTTAAGCGCTTCTCTTACTTCCCCTAATACTTGATCTTTACCGGATTCAATATTTATTTCCTCTGTCGTCATCGCACACGGCGTTGTTTCTTTAATTAACCACGCGACATATTCTTTATCCTTCCCGCTCGCGGCCCTTTCTCCGTTTTTTATACTTAACCGCGATAGTGAATCCGCGATATTTGACTTCCCTTTTTCATAAATGACTTTATATTTAAAAGCTTGGAGCCGTAACACCCACCTCTCGATTCTAGCATTCGGTTTTGACTTCGGCGCAAATATATATTCCAATGCTTTGTGGTCCGTCACTAATTCGAATTCAATTCCATACACCCAATTATAAAAACGTTCGCACGCATACACTAATGCTAACGCTTCTTTCTCCGTTTGCGAGTATCGCCTTTCGCAGTCCGACAAACTCCTACTCGCGTAACTTATCACTCGCCACCGCTGTTTATCATCCAACTGTGTTAGAACGCACCCTAAACCTACTGGGCTCGCGTCGGCTATTACCCTTGTTCGTGCATTAACATTAAATATCCCTAGCGTCTGCGCATTTGCTAATTCCGCTTTCAACAATTTAAACGCGTTTTCTTGCTCCGCTGTCCACACAAAGGGTACATCTTTCCTCGTCAGCCGTCTCAGCGGTTCGCTTATGGTCGATAGGTTCAAAATGAATTGCGCACAAAAATTCACCAATCCTAGGAAGCTACGCACTTCTTCCGCCGTTTTCGGTGCCCGAAATTTATTTACGGCCTCTACTTTTGACTCTAACGGTTTGTATCCCTTCCCCGAAATTTTAAATCCTAGGAATACAATTTCATTTTTTCCGAAAACGCACTTCTCTTTATTTAGCGTAAATCCTTTTGTTAACAACGTCTCGAACACTCTATTCAACCTCTGGTCGTGTTCTTCTTTTGTTCGCCCACACACTATAATATCATCCATGAAATTCATGACTCCTTCGCAACCTACTAATACTGTTCGCATTATTCTTTGAAACATTTCCGGCGCACAATTTATCCCGAACATTAATCTCTTGTATCGGAACAATCCCGCTTCTGTTACAAACGTCGTAATGTCCCTACATTCTTCGTGTAATTCGATCTGGTGATACGCGGACTTTATATCCAGCGTACTGAACCATTCGCATCCCCGTGCAATATCCAAAATTTCTTCCAATGCCGGCAGTGGGTATCTTTCTCTTAAAATGGCCCCGTTCGCCCGACGCATATCGACGCACAACCTAACCTCGCCGTTTTTCTTGACTACCGGGACTACCGGTGAAACCCACTGTGTCGGACCGTCTACAGTTTCTATAATCCCTAGTTCTAATAACTCTTTTATTTGCCTATTTATTTGATCCCGTAGTTTAAACGGCACTCTTCGCATTGGTTGTGCGATTGGGGGTTGCGATCTGTCAACTGGCAACATTAATTTGAAATCTTTTAGCTTGCCTATTCCGCGAAAGATATCGATGTTACCGATCTCGTTTACACTTAGCCCTATTTTTAAAATTCCTAACATTTTCGCCGTTTCATAACCTAATATTGGTCGTCCCTCACCCTTTAAGACTAAGAAATTCGCTTGTAACTTCTTGTGCCTAACCTCAACATCGCACCGAAATTGCCCCAAAAGCTCGAGAGCCCTCTCATGGCCGTACGCATATATATTTTTGCCAACGTACTTACTCGATTCGCAGACGATTCTTTTTTCTTTACATTGTTTCCACGTTCCCTCGTCGATGATATTACATTGCGCGCCTGAGTCGATTAACATTTCTAACCTAACTCCCCCTATCTTAACGTCCATACATTGTCCATTTTGCACCATATTTATTTCGTATCCTCTTCGTAATCCAAACGCGTACCTGGATGTTGCCGCTGTGGTTTCTTCGTCCAATCCTCTGATTCTAGTTCTGCTACTTGGTGGCTCTCTTCTCTTGCCGCCGTTCGCCGCCCTCTGCGATCTGCACACTTCCGCAAAATGGCCTTTCTTTCCACACTTGTTGCATGTTTTTGACTTAGCTGGACACCTTTCGTCTTTGTACGAATGCCCAGTGTATCCGCATCGAAAACATTGGAGATCTTTCTTCTTCTCTGTCATTTTCTCGTGTTTCCTCTCTTTCTTTACGCTGTGCGTCGCGGCGATCGTTCGGCCCTCGATTTCTTTTGTTTGTAACTCGACCGCCTCGACCGTTCGCGCAATTTCCATGACGTCACACAACTTAAAGTCTCCTTTTTCCAAAAGACGACGTCTTATCCTATTCGAAACGCACTTTTCCACTATTTGGCCACAGATCTCCTGATCCTCCGCTGCAAATTCACAATTTTTTGCTTGCCGTCTCAACCTCGTTACATATTGAGTCATTGCTTCGCCTTCAGTTTGCTTTAACTGTCGAAACACGTGCCTCTCGTACGCCATATTTAATTTCGGCTCGAAATACTTCGTAAGAGCGTCCACCGCTTTATCGTAGGGATCCTGTCCGTCTTCAACGGAATCTGCATCCGGCAATGTATAAAAAACATCCTGCAATTCGAGACCTCCAAGATGTAATAACATTGCCTTCTTTCTGGCCGCTTCCGTAATATTCTTGCCCGCGAGAAACAATGCAACGCCCCTGAGCCATCGCTTCCACCTCGTGTACACGCTTCCTTCGTCCTCATTTGGGTTGAACGTTGGAAAATTTTCACCGTTCATAATTCCACTTTTATTCCTCGTCGCCAAAATGTAACATTCGAGGTTAAGTCTCTCGCCGGGGCTCGTGTGCGACTGCGACTCTAGTCACGTGCCCCCCGCCGTCGATCCGGCAATCGATCCCGCATCGATACCTCGCGCATATACTACAGCGACCAAATGCGGTGCATAATAAATGGTTCATCGTTAGTTTTCTTTAATAATTCATTGATGGACATGAGGGAAACTAACGGTTAATCGTTTATTGTGCACCGCATTTGGTCGTCAAATGTTTTCTTCCACTATTTCGAAAATGTAGCCAAAGGATCGTAAATCGTAATGCACGTAAGTAAGCTTGGTCTACAGTTCGAGTAGATTGACGAAAAATAAAGGGAGGAAGCGGTATTTCGGAGCAAGACGCGACAATTCCCCGCGAGTATCCCCCAGCTCACCGTTTATGGGCCCCTGCAGCAAACCATTGGTGGACCGAGTCGCCTCGCCATCGGTAAAGGTCCGCGAGGTAATCACCTCGCCCTCAACGCCGACCGTTGCTGCCTGTCCGCGAAACAATGCAGTCATGAACTGTTACTCCGAAATTTCGTTTCTTCCTTCCTCATTGTTCGTAAACCTCTTCGAGCTATAGGGGAGGCTGTTTGCCTGTGTATTCAAAATTACGCGGATCCTTTACATTCACGTGAAAGCGTGCATTTAGGTTGTGACGTGGCATCTTTGCACGTCACAAACAGGACCTTAGCTGCGGTGAGGAGGGGGGTCATCCACTGTCCGGGTGCACCATGGGGGAAGCACAGGCGAATTATTACTAACGGCAGGTTTTATTTTGGCACGCGCATCGACTGTCATCGACTGTCACCGACCACGCTGCAGAGGAGAGAACGCTCCAGAGGAGAGGCCAGAGGGCAAAGTCGTCGCCGGGGAAGCAGCATCGCCCGACAACGAGAGACGCCGCGCCGATACTCTGAGGACAGCGGCGCCGGAGCGGCGAGGAGTCGGCTCGGCCAACGTACCACTCGGTGAGCGGTAGGGTCGGAGGGATCCGTTCCGGTTCTGAAAGCACGTGCATCGAGAACAGAGGATTCCGTCCGGTCGTTCTGCTGCGGCTTCTGTCGGGTAGGAAGTCGTGGACTAGGAAAGTCGGCGCAGCGAAGCTGGCCAGTTCGCCGCGTCGAGAGCGCCCGTGTAAGGAGCATGCCGAAGCCGATCCTGTCGACCAATCCGGAAGACCGGCTGTCAATCTCCCAATCAACACGCAGCGAAATCACCGATAATTCCCTGATTGGGCGCGGCGTGACGTCACGCCGCGCGCGCCAATGAGGTGAGACGAAGGAAAGCGAGAGAAACCCGGTTAAGCGTGGCGCACCATCGGCTCGCGCTGTTACGTTCGAACCTTTGCCAGGGTAAGCGCTTCCTTTCGTCTCCCTCTCGTAAAACAAAGCCTTAATTCGCCCCAGTGTTCCCCTGTGGTCGCCGAATATCGCGAGTTAGCGCGACGTAACCGCACGGATCCAGAGACGGTCGAAACGCACGTTTAACGCGGCGCGTCGGTTCCAGAGAGTTCGAAAACCTTTGTAAAAAGCGGCGAGGTTAGGCCCGCCACGTGGCGCCCGAGCGCCCCGGTGTAAAACGCGACGTCTTTTCTCGAGTAATACACGCTTTTCTTTGTTAATCAAACTCAACCGTGTCGTTCTTTCTTCCGGCCGTGCGGAATATCATTCTCCTCCTCTCGCCTTCTCCCTCAACGAGAAACCCAGCCACTCTCCGCGGAATCGTAGGCTAGCCGCGGCAAGACCTTTTCGCGTGTGAAACCTCTCCTCGTCGGTACCGAAAGGTACCTGGCGCTCGAAACGACCGTCCTCGGTTTCGAAAAGGCGAGCAGAGGCCGAACGAGGTTGTGAAGTGGCCGCCGATCGCGAAACCACGGCATCGAGACCGGCGAGCACGTCACAAGGTATACGTAAAATCAAGATCAACTTTTTTACCTTGTACCGTTAACAGTGAAATATGCGATAGGATCTGAAGAAGTGTCAGATCACTTAATGAAATTAAAGAATAAAGTTTACTCCTTCAGAGCATTTACATAGATTTACGCAGCAAAATTTCTTTCAGCCCATGCATTACTTCCAAGTTGACGAAAATTACTTAAAATTTGTTTGTTGCGCTTTATCTTGAGGAAAATGGCACTATGCTGCATAAAAAATTAATTGGATACATGACTTAAGAACTAGAAATTTCAAGCTACAAAATAGCTGTTTTCAATATTTCTTATACTTATTTTTCACGGAGCCACTTGAACATGACCAAATGTTTCGAAAAATGTTACTGTTCCGCAGTGTAGTAACAGCATCAAAATAAATCTAACAATAAAGAAAGTTGTGTGATGGCTTACACGAAGAAGGTCACTACATATTCAGGGTGATAAAAAGCAAGACTCGGTCGCAGGATGAGAATACAATAACTGTATTTTACTCTCGGCACGATGACGAGTTAGTTTCTACGAAACATCCGTTGACCAAATGTTTGACGGCGAAAGACTTTTCCCAATTCGCTTTTTAATAACGGGGAATTCCATATTTCATCCTTCCGAATGCATCGAAAGGACTTTAACGGTGAGCTCCACGCGCCCTCGCAGTCTTCGGCCTCGGGTGTCGATGGTTCCTTCCAAATTGCAGGACAATACTCATGATCATAAACGGCCGCATCTTCGAGACACTCATACACCGTTTCCTTGTACCCTAAATTTTTCCGATACCTTGTCGACCTGAAGGAGACACTTCCACCTCCACCAAAAAAGGCTGGCCGAGGAAGGCCTTCCCTCATTGTTGCCAATTAACAAATCAACTTCGAGTATTTCGACAACGCTACACCCCGAAAAGTTACGCTGAAGGGATGCGAGGGCAGAAGGAAAGAGACTTCGGAAAAAATCGTTAGTATCGATCATGATTTCCGCCGCTGAGGGCTTCAACCTCTTCTTTTTCTTCGCTGCAGAGTGCCGAGACAACGCGGAATTCGCGGAACAGATGTACCGCGAGAAGTACCCGCACCGACCGCCACGAACCGCATTAAATTATTTTCAAACGTAGGAACGATCTCGTTCCAAAATTATTCAGGACCGTAGGGATTTTAATTCGGTGTGTTCCGCGGTTATAAGTGATTAGAAGCTCAAATGCTCCTTCAGTGAAGTGATCAGTGTTGGTGACCGCGGAGTGTTCTAAACGTAAGGTGTATTTCTGTGGCACCGAATACCTGCGACCAGCAGGACCTACGGTTTGCATCATCCCCTAACGACCGGGATCGGCCACTGACCCAGAGGAATCGGTGTTCAAGCAGCAGGTGAATTCCTCTCCGAATGGGTGAGTTTCATCGATAATAATTGCATGTCTACTTACTCACTATTCCATAAGGGGTACAATCGAATGAGGCGGTCATACTATTAACTTCAATTTATTTAAACATATTTTACTTTAGTACGTTATGACGTACTAATTAAATACGTACTAATTAAATACGTAATTTAAAAAAATAAAAACCGATGTTTCCGTACTTTTTACCGATTACAGCAAGTAACAGGTATAATTTTCGTACATTTCTTACGCAATAAGTATTTTTGTACAGTTTCCAATGTTTTATTAGATAGTAGAATAATTTAGAATCCGTAGGAAGTACGGAAACATTGCTTTTTACTCTTTTATTATGACGTATGAAGTTAAAGAATGTGAAAAAATTTGAGAACAATGATATTAGTGATATTTATGTACTGAATTAATATGATCATAGATCCAGTTTTGCTACAATACAAAAGCACCATTTTTACAATTTTTTTCTTTCGCTTTTTATGTATTGCAACTTGGCTAATTAATTCATAAATCTGAAAAAATTCCATAATATGTGTCGCGATAGCTGACGTGTCCCTCATTTTTTTCATAATTTTTTAACCAATAGTTTAACAGAAATCGGCCAATAACCTTGTTTTCTCTCGTTTCTTATGTTTTACAACTTAACTAATTATTTAAAAAATCTGAAACGATTCCATAATATGTGTCGCGATAGCTGACGTGTCCCTCATTTTTTTTCATAATTTTTTAACCAATAGTTTAACAGAAATCGGCCAATAACCGTGTTTTCTCTCGTTTCTTATGTTTTACAACTTAACTAATTATTTTTGTTGTTATTACAAATTAAACAGAATTATATTATTAAGGTTATTAAAATTGTCCGTTTCGCCATTTTCCAATCACGACTACCTTTTTGGTGTGTTATCAGCGCTGATACATAGATGGTGTTGCGGGCTTCGAAACCCTTCTTACATGATGCTTGCATATTCACATATTACAACACGCCTCCTTGAATTTTCAACATCATGTTACATCATACATAAACTCTACAACTACAACTCTACTAACTACATTGCATAACTCAAATTAGGTTCAACGCTTTTCTATTTCTAATGAATTTAGCTTTGTCTAGGCCTTTTGTTAATATATCAGCTAAATTTAACTCAGAATTTATCTTTATAACATCAATTACACCATTTTCATAATTTTCATTTATATAATGATATTGCACTTCGATGTGCTTCGAATTCTTAGTGTAATTTCCAAACTTAGCAATTGCTATAGCGCCTGAATTGTCTTCATATATACTTATAGGTTTATCTATTTGTAAATTAAACTATTCATTTAACAAGTTTCTTAAAAATAGAACTTCGGTGACTGCTTCTGACATGGCAGTATATTCAGCAAAAGTCGAACATTTAGTTACTGTATTTTGTTTGCGCGTTTTCCAATACACTAAATTACCATATAATCTAATAATGAAACCAGTCGTTGATTTTCTATCAATATTATCTCCAGCATAATCAGAATCTACCATACAGTCTAACATAACATTGTTCACATTTTTGTCTGAATACGTTAATTTCAGGTCCTTAGTTTTGATTAGATATTTCAAGACTCTTAACGCATATTTGAAATGTGTTTGGTCATAACAACTTTGAAATCTACTCAGATAATTAACACTATAAGCTACATCAGGTCTTGTGCCTGTGCTGATGTATAATAGTTCACCTATCAGATTTCTATATTTTATTCTTTCATCAATGTTGTTTGCTTGACCTAACTTTAAATTTGTCTCCATTGGCGTATCGTACAGTTTCGCATTTTCTAAGTTATATTTTGTAGCCAAAGATTCGATATATTTTGTTTGACTTAATTGCATTGTTTTCCTATCTTCTTTATAATCAATATCAATTCCTATATAATTGCCAATTTTACCTAGGTCTTTCATAGAGAATCTTTGCATTAGAGCAGCTTTGATTTCAATAATTTAATTTTTGTCTTTACTACAAATTAAAAGATCGTCTACGAAAACTAAAATATATATTGAATCTTCGCTTACATTTTTTACATACAGACAGTAATCATAATTGCTTCGAACAAAATTTAAACTTTTTACATGGTTGTTGAAACACTCGTACCATGCTCTTGGACTTTCTCTAAGACCATAGAGAGCCCTTTTTAGCTTACAAACTTTATTTTGACCAGTTTCAAAACCTTTTGGTTCGTGTATATATACTTCTGATTTAACTGTACCATTCAAAAAGGCCGTTTCAACATCCATTTGATCTACGTGTAAATTATTTGCACAACAATAACTTAATAAAACTTTTAAAGTTTGCATTTTGCCTACTGGCGAATAAACATTTTCTAGGTATTCTCTTTGTTGAAATCCTCTAACAACTAATCTTGCTTTATAAGTATTTTCGTCTTTCTTTTTAAATATCCATTTGACATCTATTACCTTCTTATCTTTTGGCTTTTCAACAATGGTCCAAGTCTTGTTTTTCTTTAAGCTATTAATCTCTCTGTTCATTGCTTTTTGCCAATGTTCAGATTCGATGGAGTTCACCGCCTCCTCAAAGCTATTAGGTACGTTTGCATTTACACAATTAACATAGATATACTGCATTATTGGGTTTCCATATCTTTGCACGGGTTTTATTTTTCTATTCGAACTTCTTCTTTCTATCAACCTATTGTTTTCGTTTTGAGACTCGTTCGATTTACTATTTTCTTGGCACTGATTATTTATAGCCTCATCGAAAACAGAATCATTATCCCTACTTTTAATTGATTTGTTATCTTGATCGCAATCATTATTTTCTATTCTATTATTATTATCATCATTTTCATTCTCTAAATTTAAACTTATTGTTTCATCATTCTCATAACTAAAATTATCATTGTTATTTGATTTTTCTAAACAAATTAATTTTGCATCATTTTCGATTATTTTAACATGTCTCGCATTTATTATTTTATTATCTACAAGGACTCTATAGCTGTTTTCATTATAACCTAGAAGTACGCCTACTGTTGCCTTGTCATCCCATTTACTTTTCCTTAATACTTCAGGTACTCTTACGAAAACTCTACTGCCATATATTTTCAGATGTTTAACGTTAGGCTTTTTTCCAAAAAATATTTCGAACGGAGTTTTATTCTCCTGAGTGTTGGCTATTGTACGATTTTTCAGATAAGCTACCGTTTTCATTATTTCTGGCCAATATCTGTCATTCAGTTTTGCTTCTCTCACCAAGCATCTCCCCATATCCATCGCTGATCTATTAAATCTCTCAGCCACTCCATTTAATTCGTGAACATAAGGAGGGCATGGTGAGATTTCAATACCTTTATTCTTAGCAAACTCGTAAATTTCTTTGTTTAAATACTCTTTCCTATTATTGCATCTTAGTTTTTTAATACACTTATTAACTTCCCGATTTATAGGGAAGTTATTGTATTTGCCCCTAAAATGGAAAATCGATTTTTTAGCAGATCTCCATGTTTCAAGGTCATTGGAGTAATTTTAGGCTATTTTTAACAAATTGTTCGTGTGTGTGTGTGTGTGTGTGTGTGCGTATGTACGTACGTACGTACGTATGTGATCAAATTTTTCGTTAACGTTTTCTAAAAAACTAATAGTGATATCAAAATGGTCGATGATGCAATCGATGTGTATCAATGTAACTTAGAGCTGAATAGATTTTGTTCTAATTCGGTCCAGTAGTTTTTTAGTTTTTTTAAGAAAACCTAACAGAATAACGCAATCTAAATGGGAGAATATAAATTTATGAGGGAATAACTAAACTGAAATAATATATATACATATATTATTACTATTATTATATTTATATAACACACACACACATAAACACACATATATATATATGTATATATACAGGGTGTCCCATTTTAATCCGCCACCACGGCTAACTTAAGAAATATGCATCGGATCAAAAAACATCCCGAACAAAAGTTTGATGGTTTGGAGGGGGACATCTGATCCTGTCAAAAAAATTTCACCCCTACCCCCCTGAGGGGGGGGGGTTACTTTAAAATTTTAAATAGGACCACCTACTTTTTATTGCAGATTCGGATTCCACGCCACAAAATATGTAGATTTTATTTCAAACATTTTTTTTCATTCGCGATAGGTGGCGCTGTAATCGCGAAATTTCGATTTTTCGCCTATCTCGATTTTTCGCCTATATATATATTACAATATATAATTATAATGATATAATTGTGATAAATACATATATATGAGTATATTTATACACGTATAAATATATATATACTCAATAACTACATATTGAAAACAAATGAATATACATAATATCCATATACACAGCACACACATACATACATATACAGGGTGTAACAAAAATGTTGCAGTTCCTTGAAAGGGGTGATTCCTGAGACGATTTCAAACAACTTTTTCCTTAGCGAAAATGTTAGGTGGAGCTTTGTTAACGAGTTATTAACGAAAAACATTGACCAATCAGAGCGCGAGTTTACCGGTGAAGCGGCCGCGGTAGCGAAGTCTACAACGCTAGGCGCTGCGCTTGTGCTTCGAACAAACAAGTCGACACGCATCGATGAACATAACATTAACATAAGAAATTAAAACGGCATAACAAATAAAGTCATGTCCTTTACCATTTTTTGTTTATCATTGAAAGTGATTAATTATTTTAAATCGGGGGAAATCACGTGTAGCGTAAAAAGGCAAATACACAGTTTGTTTGTTAAGGTGAATCGAAAATAATAATTATTTGAAGCCAAAGAATAAGGAATACGTAAATTTCTTTTTCAAATAACGTATAAAGATGTAACGAAGCGGCGGGAGCAGCCGCTTCCCCCCCCCCCCCCCGCCGCGCACGAACGATCACGCCACGCGCCGCGGGTACCCCCTCTCTTCGAGACAGCCAGAGCGAGCCCCCACCTCGTAAGTCGCGTCCGTCGCGCGTCTCGCGCCCCGCGACTCTCCATATGTGGAGATTAGTTTCGATTACCGCCGCTGGGCGGCCGTGAATAAATCGCGGATCTCGCGATTAAGGATAAGCGGGCCGCGAATATAAGGAGCACCGGGAGCCGCGGAAAACAAGACGTGGGTACGTCGTGGCACTGGCATCCCACATAGTACCTAGCAGCAGCGTCGCATATTTTGCCTTTTTCCTCCTCCGGGGCGCACGCTTGGTTTTGACCTAACCGTCGATCAAGCGATCTCGCGCATTTCCTGGACCGACACCCCGGCCTGGCCGGTCGGTAGGTCATCCCGAGGCCGCGGGGATTTGGGAGTTCGGCTTAACGCCACACCACCCTTGCAGATAAGGCTGCTCCTCGGCTCCCGGCACCGTCATGCCTTCGGGCATCGGTCCGTGGAGGTACCCGCTTCCCATCCTTGCCCCGTGAGGGGAACGCGACCGACGGGGGGCGCCGATCGCGGACGCGACGCGACGCGGGGGGACAAGTCGAAAGACCGCGAGCGGGAGAGATAGTGCGTGCGAGCGGAATAGTATATAAGCCGCGAGTTACCTATAAGCCGCGTAGTATATAAGCCGCGAGTTACCTATAAGCCGCGTAGTATATAAGCCGCGTAGATGTACGAGTTACCTATAAGCCGCGTAGTATATAAGCCGCGTAAAATATAAGCCGCGTGAACTGCGTAGCATAGAAGCCGCGTTAGACATTTAAGTTGCGCGAAAAGTTGGAAGCCGCGAGTCGGCCGTCGGCCCTTTGTAACCAAACACCGAGAGCAATAAATAGTATTAAGATTGGTCAACCCAGACACCGGGCTAATGCTCATTCGCGGACCTTGGCGCCGGCTGAGGCGGCGATAAACCCTCTCCCCAATCCCAACCGTTACAAAGAAAAAGGCAAAGTAATAAAAAATGGATGAAAAGTGATCCTAGTTCGTTACTGAGATAAAAGTTTGTAGTTCAACAACGGTCAGCAGTGTTTTTTATAATGAATAAGTGTGCTTAAAAATCCCGAAGAAAAGTGTGCATATGGAACGTGGGAGAATTGTTGGGGAAAAGAAGTCCGCGTTAAAGTAAAAAAATAATAATCAACAATAAATTACATGCGACTCACCCTTTCGGCAATTCACCTGTAGTTTTTAAACCTGTGTCACTGGGTCACTGTACCGGTCCTGGTCATGGTTTATGGTAGCCCAGCGCCTAGACCACAGCTGATCGCAGGTATACGACACCACCCACAGTTAAGGGTCACAACATCAGGTGCATCCGGGTTAAGGCACCAAATAACGAATGTATTCACTTCACTACAGCCACTAATACACTAATCACTTGTCACGATCACTTCATTTTTGTTTTGCGGAATGAGTTGTTCCTACGTTATAACAATTGGTGGCTCCGAAAGGGGTTGATTGCTGTCAATTTAGGAAATGCTCCACATAGCCACCGTCAGGGTTGACGCACGTTTGTGCACGCAAAATAATGTGCCACTGCACGCGTTGGAGCATCGCTGGTATGATGTTCGCAATTGCATCGTGTGTACGTGAAACGGCTTCTTCTGGGATGTCCACTGGTTGACGGTACATCTCATTCTGAAACGATTGTTGTACAACAAATACAAAACGCAAGTAAATAAAAAAATAATGCTTATAATAAATGTAAGTAAAAGGTAACAGCAATAATCAAATTACCTTTAGGTGTTACTGGGCCATTGTACCGATCTTGGTCATCGACGGACGCAATGTCGCCGTGTCTAGCGTTCTAATTTGCGGATACAGCTTTGCGAGTACTCGCACATTAGCAATCGCGTTACCATCGCACCGAGCATGCACCCGAAACACCGTGTAGTACTCCTGCGCTGTGTGCATGCTGGATTGGAGATTGGTGACTGACTGACAGAACTTTTCCGATGGAGCTTCTCCTACCCTCAAGCAGTTTCCTATCGTTTCACTATGGGTTAACTCCCTGTACTACAAGAAAACTTAGGGATAAAGAAACTAGCATTCGTTAAAAAGAAATACGTGCTTTGCCGAAATGCGCTACGAATGGACCATCGAGCAGTTTCAAAAGGCGTTTGATCCGCTAATTTACAACCTACGTACCCATTGCTTCGAGATAGAAAACAGACACCACGTGCATCGGTCCGACAGGGCCCAAGAAAAAGAGGCGCAGGGAGTCCTTTCTGTATTCGAAGGACAGGAGAAACATTTTCAGCGACACGTGTTGAGTTGACGCTGCTAGGGTCACTCCGACTACCTTGGCGAAGGCCTAACCGCGCGCTTGAGTAATTTATGATTTAATTGCTTCGCCTTTGTAACGGACGCGAACGGAGGATATGGCAAATGCGAAACAGAAATGGATAGTTTTCATTCCGTTTCGTGAGGGAATTTTTGTGCCCCTTCTCACCCCTACGTACCCATTGCTTCCAGAAAGAAAGCAGACCCACGTACAACGCTCCAAAAGGGTTTGAAGGAAAGAGAAAGCTTACACAGGAAAACGCATGCTATTCTTTTTTTTGCTTCCTCCGATTCTAATGTTTCTTGTCCTACGGGTATTAAAAAAAGTTTTAAAATACAATCTAGAAAAGCATGGACGCATAACCGCCTAGAAATAATCTTTGGCAATGTGGAACAATAAGGAGTTACCCGATTGTAAGAATCCTTGAATATCATTTATTAATATATTGTGGCTATTTATAGCTGATTAATATGTAGTGTAATTACTTATTAAAAAGTAATTGATAAATTATAAACTAATAATTTAGATGGACTGTATAATTTGATGAATTATAATTGATATAAATTATTAATGAATAATTTTCGAAATTTGTTCATCAGAATCGAAGAAAGGAAAAAAGGAATAGCATGCGTTTTCCTGTGTAAGCTTTTTCTCTTTCCTTCAAACCCTTTTGGAGCGTTGTACGTGTGTCTGCTTTCTTTCTGGAAGCAATGGGTACGTAGGGGTGAGAAGGGGCACAAAAATTCCCTCACGAAACGGAATGAAAACTATCCATTTCTGTTTCGCATTTCCGATATCCTCCGTTTGTGTCCGTTACAAAGGCGAAGCAATTAAATCATAAATTACTCAAGCGCGCGGTTAGGCCTTCGCCAAGGTAGTCGGAGTGACCCTAGCAGCGTCAACTCAATACGTGTCGCTGAAAATATTTCTCCTGTCCTTCGAATACAGAAAGGACTCCCTGCGCCTCTTTTTCTTGGGCCCTGTCGCACCGATGCACGTGGTGTCTGTTTTCTATCTCGAAGCAATGGGTACGTAGGTTGTAAATTAGCGGATGAAGCGCCTTTTGGAACTGCTCGATGGTCCATTCGTAGCACATTTCAGCAAAGCACGTATTTCTTTTTAACGAATGCTAGTTTCTTTATCCCTAAGTTTTCTTGTAGTAGAGGGAGTTAACCCATAGTGAAACGATACGAAACTGCTTGAGGGTAGGAGAAGCTCCTTCGGAAAAGTTCTGTCAGTCAGTCAGCAATCTCCAATCCAGCATGCACACAGCGCAGGAGTACTGCACGGTGTTTCGGGTGCATGCTCGGTGCGATGGTAACGCGATTGCTAACATGCGAGTACTCGCAAAGCTGTATCCGCGAATTAGAACGCTAGACCCGGCGACATTGCGTCCGTCGATGACCAAGATCGGTATAATGGCCCAGTAACACCTAAAGGTAATCTGATTATTGCTGTTACCTTTTACTTACATTTATTATAAGCATTATTTTTTTATTTACTTGCGTTTTGTATTTGTTGTACAACAATCGTTTCAGAATGAGGTGTACCGTCAACCAGTGGATATCCCAGAAGAAGCCGTTTCACGTACACATGATGCAATTGCGAACATCATACCAGCGATGCTCCAACGCGTGCAGTGGCACATTATTTTACGTGCACAAACGTGCGTCAACCCTGACGGTGGCTAGGTGGAGCATTTCCTAAATTGACAGCAATTAACCCCTTTCGGAGCCACCAATTGTTATAACGTAGGAACAACTCATTCCGCAAAACAAAAATGAAGTGATCGTGACAAGTGATTAGTGTATTAGTGGCTGTAGTGAAGTGAATACATTCGTTATTTGGTGCCTTAACCCGGATGCACCTGATGTTGTGACCCTTAACTGTGGGTGGTGTCGTATACCTGCGATCAGCTGTGGTCTAGGCGCTGGGCTACCATAAACCATGACCAGGACCGGTACAGTGACCCAGTGACACAGGTTTAAAAACTACAGGTGAATTGCCGAAAGGGTGAGTCGCATGTAATTTATTGTTGATTATTATTTTTTTATTTTAACGCGGACTTCTTTTCCCCAACAATTCTCCCACGTTCCATATGCACACTTTTCTTCGGGATTTTTAAGCACACTTATTCATTATAAAAAACACTGCTGACCGTTGTTGAACTACAAACTTTTATCTCGGTAACGAACTAGGATCACTTTTCATCCATTTTTTATTACTTTGCCTTTTTCTTTATACGTTATTTGAAAAAGAAATTTACGTATTCCTTATTCTTTGGCTTCAAATAATTATTATTTTCGATTCACCTTAACAAACAAACTGTGTATTTGCCTTTTTACGCTACACGTGATTTCCCCCGATTTAAAATAATTAATCACTTTCAATGATAAACAAAAAATGGTAAAGGACTTGACTTTATTTGTTATGCCGTTTTAATTTCTTATGTTAATGTTATGTTCATCGATGCGTGTCGACTTGTTTGTTCGTAGCACAAGCGCAGCGCCTAGCGTTGTAGACTTCGCTACCGCGGCCGCTTCACCGGTAAACTCGCGCTCTGATTGGTCAATGTTTATCGTTAATAACTCGTTAACAAAGCTCCACCTAACATTTTCGCTAAGGAAAAAGTTGTTTGAAATCGTCTCAGGAATCACCCCTTTCAAGGAACTGCAACATTTCTGTTACACCCTGTATACCCCAGGGGGTAGGGATGAAATTTTTTAACAGGGTCAGATGTCCCCCTCCAAACCATCAAACTTTTATTCGGAATGTTTTTTGATCCAATGCATATTTCTTAAGTTGTCCGTAGTGGCGGATTAAAATGGGACACTCTCCCCATATATATAGATGTTCGTTTAATGCGACGTCATATAGCAACAATGTTGATAAGTAGAAAACTATTAAATTTCTCCGAATACGAATAATTTTCTAAATTACTGTAATTGAATAAATTACAACTCGCAAATCGGGAAGTTCTATGCGTGGCCCGTAAAGGGTCACACACAAAATAAACATGAATAGCTACAGGCATCACTACTCGTGAGCGAGTGTAGCGAGCAAGCTACAATAACTCCACTCGCGAGCTCGCGAAGCGAGCGAGCAACACGGACTAGCTAGTTAAATTTGTTTTCGACTAAATTTACAAATTCCATAAAACACTTTGCCGTTTCTGCTTTACTTTTAATACAATAGATTTTACTGCATTTACTGTAATCATCTATGAATGTTAAAAAATACTTCTCTCCACCATAACCTGGAGTTCTATGTGGGCCATTCAAATCAGTATGAATTAACTCTAGGATTTCTTTCGTTTCAGTTCGCCTATTTTCAAATCGTACATTAGCCATTTTGCTCTGCACACAGTTTGCACATTCCAGTTCATTATTTTCTATCTTTTCCGGTAAACCGTCTGCCAATTTACAATTTACTAATTTATTCAAGTATTGAAAATTTATATGACCTAACGCTCTGTGCCAATTTTCCTTTTCGGTTAGATTAACTGTATTTGTATATATTTCATTCTTTTTAATTTGCGATATAAAACCTTTCATAGTGTATAATCCATTCATTTTATTGGCAACGGTTATTAGTTTACTATCCTTATTATATATCTTAGCATTTTGTTTTTTTGCTACGATAATGCTACTTTCAGTTATTTTCGAAAAACTTAACAAATTTTGTTTTATTCCTTCAACATAATAAACACCTGTTAAACTGACTTTAACCTCATCATAATGATTTTTAAAGATAATATCTACTGTGCCTATTTTGGTTGCCTTTAAATTTTTTCCATCGAGCAATTTTACATCGATTGGGTCACTTAACTTTACGGATTTACTAAAGTACGCATCGCTGTTTACTATGTGGTCGGTGCAACCACTATCCAGCAACCATTCAATCTCATTCGGTTCTACACACTCATTCTCACTCCCACTATTTTCCTTTTCCACTGAATTCACTTTCATTTTTTGCACTTGTGTAACCCATGTCTCATGAGCATATTCTCTTGATGGTCCCGCTGCATGTTGACATCCTGATGAGTGTCCTCGATCTCGTTGGTGACGCTGGTGAAGTCCTCTGCTTAGGCCTCGTCCTCGCGATGACCCTCGTTGACTTTGGCTTCCTCTGCCCATGTGATGTTGATGCCCAGTTGTCTGAGATCCCTGTTGTAGCACCTTCCAACAGTTCCGTTGTATATGACCGGGTTTGCCACACTCAAAGCAGCCTGTCGTTCTTGCATTGAACGTACTCACATTCGACCTTTTTTCACTATTAATTTTCCCTTTAATATTCTTTTCCATTATTTTGGATTTCACATATTCAATTGTCCTTGAAGCTTGAGGCACAAGATCAATCATATCTCCGATATAGCTATAGCTTTCTGGCACAGCTTTGAGGAGATAGCCTAGTTTTTCTCTTTGGAGCAGCTCTCCTCCGGCTGATTTAAATTCATTGCACGCCTTCTCAAATGCAACGAAAAATTCTTCTACGGTTTCATAATTCTTTAACTTAACTTCTTCTAATCTGCATCTTTTAATTATTTGCAGTGACGTCGATTGCGTTGAGTACATTTGTTCTAATTTCGTTATCATCTCGTAAGTCGTTTCACACTCACTTATGTATTCTAGTTGTTTATCCGAAACAGCACTTATTAGAATTGTCTTAGCCTTCAGGTCTGCTCTCTTCCAGTTTGCTTGGTCGTCATTCGCTGTTCTAACCCTTGTTGCTTGCTCTTTGCATTCTTTGTATTCTAGAATCGTCATCAACCTGAACTTCCAACTAGAGAAGCTTGCCCCATCAAACACTGGAATATTGATGTCGTCGATTTTCGCTAGTTTGGCCATTTCTTCTTCTTTAGCTTTTATGTTGTTTTCAACTTCAATCTTCACTCGTAACATGTTTTTCAATATTTTTAGGAAACTTTTCCTTAAACAGTCTCTATTTTCTTTACTTAATTTAAAATCTTTATCTTCCAATAATTCGGTTAGGTTTTTGTCTTCGTTTTCTTCTTTATTTTCTTCGGAGATTAAATTTGTCAACATTGCCCGCCATTGGGCAAACATGTGCTTAACCTCAAATTACCACGTGCTCTTCTGCCGGAGGCTTTTTCTTGCCACGTGCTCTCGCTTTGATCCGCGCGCATCGATTATTTGCACTTATTTTCAACACTATTTATTTCTACGCCATTTGAGAGTAGACGTAGACGATGTAGAATAATAGCGAACAACCACGGACCTCTGCTACCATGTTGTTATTACAAATTAAACAGAATTATATTATTAAGGTTATTAAAATTGTCCGTTTCGCCATTTTCCAATCACGACTACCTTTTTGGTGTGTTATCAGCGCTGATACATAGATGGTGTTGCGGGCTTCGAAACCCTTCTTACATGATGCTTGTATATTCACATATTACAACAATTTTAAAAATCTGAAACAATTTCGTAATATGTGTCGCGATAGCTGACGTGTCCCTAATCTTTTTCATAATTTTTAACCAATAGTTTAACAGAAATCGGCTAATAACCGTATCTTCTTACGTTTTTTATTTTTGCAACGTTGCTAATAAATTAAAAAATCTCAAAAAATTCCATATGTGTCGTGATAGCTAACGTGTCTCTGATTTTTCTCATAATTTTTCATCCAATAGTTTAGGAGAAATTGGCCAATAACGTAAAGATCTTGAGTTTCTAGTACAAGCCTCGAGCACGGCGAGTAGTAGACGTTACGCGTAGCTAGTGCACCGTCGCTGGTCGGCCGAGCGTTCGCTATTCGCGCTCTCTGATTGGTCGGAGTTTTTCGTTAATAACTCGTTAACAAAGCTTCGGAGGACATTTTTGCAAAGGAAAATGTTTAGAATCACCCCAGGAATCCACCCTTTCCGGGTCCCGCACTTAGTTTGGGACACCCTGTATGTATGTATGTGTGTCTGTGTACATGGATATTATGTATATTCATTTGCTTTCAATATGTAGTTATTGAGTATATATATATTTGTACATGTATAAATATACTCATATATATATATTTATCACAATTATATTATTATAATTATATATTGTAATAAATGAATATATATATATATATATATATATATATATATATATATATATGTGTGTGTTATATACCAGGCTTCTGCTACTGTCAAAATTTCAATCATGAGAAGATCAAATTTTCGAGCACGCTTATACGTGCTTGGCAAACTTAGAATATCAATGGGAAGTGTTCACGCAGAAGTGTGGGCTGCTCTGTCTTAATGTTTCGTATTTTTAAGAACAAAATTTGCATAAATTTTATGGCCTCCAGGGGATACCACTGACAAAAAAAGCGCGTCATAGGTAGTACCTCAAGGGTGATGTGGAAATCTATCGATACAAGCGTCGTCGCCCCAATGCGCCACGCGCGATTCATGTGGCACGCGCCTGAGGCCTTCCGAGCACTACGGCGGCCGCGGGGAGTGAGGCGCGCGGCCGGAGGAAGGTGCGAGAATCGGCCGCGAAGTTCAGTTAAATTGCAAGCCTGTTATATACATATAAATATAATAATACGAGATAGGCGAAAAATCGAGGTTTCGCGATTACGGCGCCACCTTTCGCGAATGAAAAAAAATGTTTGAAATAAAACTTAATTTTTTTGTGGCGTAGAATCCGAATCTGCAATAAAAAGTCGGTGGTCCTATTTAAAATTTTAAAGTGACCCCCCCCCCCGAGGGGTAGGGGTGAAATTTTTTGACAGGATCCGATGTCCCCCTCCAAACCATCAAACTTTTGTTCGGGATGTTTTTTGATTCGATGCATATTTCTTAAGTTAGCCGTGGTGGCGGATTAAAATGGGACACCCTGTATATATACATATATGTGTGTGTGTCTGTGTGTGTGTGTGTGTGTGTGTGTGTGTGTGTGTGTGTGTTATATAAATATAATAATAGTAATAATATATGTATATATATTATTTCAGTTTAGTTCATTCTCTCATAAATTTATATTCTTTCATTTAGATTGCGTTATTCTGTTAGGTTTTCTTAAAAAAACTAAAAAACTACTGGACCGAATTAGAACAAAATCTATTCAGCTCTAAGTTACATTGATACATATCGATTGCATCATCGACCATTTTGATCTCACTATTACTTTTAAGAAAACGTTAACGAAAAATTTGATCCCATACGTACGTACGTACGTACATACGCACACACACACACACACACACACAGACACACACACGCGCGCGCGCGCGCGAACAATGTGTTCGAAATAGCCTAAAATTACTCCAATGACCTTGAAACATGGAGATCTGCTAAAAAATCGTTTTTCCATTTTCGGGGCAAATACAATACTTCCCTATAAATCGGGAAGTTAATATATCACAAACATACATTCGGAACATAAAAATTTACAAAACCAAACTCCTGAAATTATTATTGTACGCAAACGATGCACCTAAGGAATAATGCAATTACACTAATAGTCCAATTGCTGGGCCATCAATAATTATATGAATTTATTTTACTCTATTATCATACAATATAATATTTAAGAATGTTTTTACGTTTATTTCAATTTAGTAGAATAATTTTCATTTGAGTAATGCATGTCATTATACATATAGCTATATTTTAATATTATTACAATATTTTTATTTAGGGTCTTACCATTTAGTTATTTACTTATTACTTATTTATAACTAATTTTTTGAACTCCGAAATCTTCCGTTGCCTGCGTAATTTGTTTTTTAATGCCTAAATTGAAATTTTATATACAATTATGAATACTTCTCCCGTAGAAATAAAATGATGTCTACCAATAGAAGAGAAAGAAGGTGAATTTATAAGTGTACATCATGTTTAATACTTTACAGAAATATAAAATTAGGTATTATTAAAATTAGAAGTTGTCCAAAATAAAATTATTCTGTTATTATATTCCAATTCTGTTTTATTGTAATCAGTATGAGTAAAATAAATTCATACAATTATTGATAGCCCAGCAATTTGACTATTATTGTAATTGCATTATTCCTTAGGTGCATCATTTGAGTGCAATAATAATTTCAGGTGTTTGATTTTGTAAATTTTGATGTTCCGAATGTATGTTTGGGATGAATGCACTTGAAAGCATGCGATTTCGATATGCACCTTACACGCTGCGCCGCACGGTTCCGTGCGATGTCGCGTCGCATCACGCCGCGAGGAAAGAGAGCGGTAGATAGGGAAAAAGAAGAACGCAACGTGAAGGAGCGTGGACTGAGTGGAGCGACATAGGAAGAAGCGAGAAAGACAATAGGGATGGAGAGTCCGTTCACGGATATTCACATACGCGGCAAGTGCGTCCGCGCACACGGTGGCTGCCGCGGTGGGGGCACTCTCCAGAAAGGCGCGTGGGGGGTTTCGTGACCTTGAGCCGCCTGTTGAGATGATTTCAACTATAGTTTGTTCCATCACGTTTTAGACGAAAGTGAAAAACACCGTGGCGTAAAAAATGCACTGGGTTCCCAAATAACCTGTCACGGTGACATCACTTAATAAATCGACTCAGAGAGGTCAATCCAAGTACACCTACTGGCGGAAGGGTTTATACTACGAACTTCAAGCCCTCCAGAAAATAATTCCAGTTACTTTAGGTACCCCACATACACGATTTGTCTAGAGCATATTATATACTTTTCGAAAAAAATTCGTGAAATACATGTGTTTTTCGGCCTCCTGACTAGGTATGGCCTCTTAAAACACTAGTAGGGTAGACCGGGACGAATTGGATCAAAATAAGAACCGAGTTCTTTTTGTTTACATCGCGATAGAAACTGACATTCTAATTGTTCATATTACCTCATTCATTTCCCCTGTACTTATTACATTAGTCCATTAATTATTTACAACCGTTGTTTAGTATCGGTACACATTTTGAGTGAGATAGACGCCTAGATCTCCCCTGTACTTATTACATTAGTCCATTAATTATTTAAAACCGTTGTTTAGTATCGGTACACATTTTGAGTGAGATAGACGCGCACGAACGTTACGAGTTTTATGCGGATGTAAGATATATAATCCACAATGTCGTATTTAAAATTAAAATTAAAGCTTGAATATTTAAATGTATTTATTATTATTAGTTTACATGGTATTTAAATTTAGTACGTAGTATGTCTTAGACTAATATATAACAATATGTTTAAATATTTTAAAATATTAAATTCACTTTAAAACTCACATACGGGGTAAACAGATCGTATAATTTGAAGCGAATCGAATCACTCGTTTTCTTCATTTAAATACATTTATTGTTATAAACATGACAATTACTTATGTACATGTGATTGATTAAAAGGACGAATAGGGTCACACGGACGGCGAACGATCGACGGACGTTGTTTTTTTCGCTTGTGTAACACGTAACACTCATGGACCTAGGAATAAAAGGACGGAGCGCAAGCCTACGGGGTCTAAGCTCATGCAAGTAAGGGGGGAACATGAGACTGCGCATGTAGCGGTGGAGAATCATTGATTGGTTGAAAGTGTCGTAATTCCGAGAGCGTAATTCAACTTTTTCACGCTTTCTCGAAATGTCATGTAACGTTATTCTTTGGTTATTATAGCGTCCATAGTGTCCATACTCTTATTTATTAAGTGTGATTCGTTTTCCTATCTTTCTTTGTGTAAAATAATTTTACTGTTGATTGTATTATGACCATAGACTTAAATTCCTGTGTTCATACTTATGACATACTTTAAAAGGATTCGTTTTGTTTTATGAAGGTTATATTTACTATTCACCATTTTAAATAAAACGCTGTCATGAGTGCGGTACATGCGTACTAATTAGCCAATTGCAAGTCCTCCATCACGACTTCCGCTCTTCCGATGGACCGGATCCATCCCGTCCCCTAAAATGGGACTTTGCACTCCGTCCATATATTCCTAGGTCCATGGTAACACTAGCCTTACATTTGTGAACAATGTGTAAAGCAATATCAGTTGACCTCATTCCAAAGATTTTGTTTTGAGACTTTCAGTTTTTTCTTAGAAATGTCTGTATGATCCAATTTACTACAAGTTTCGGATCGAATCGGACATTTTTTATTTTGGTTTTTTATTTGCAGAAGAAAAAGTTTTAACTTTTTATTCATTATTTATTACTGACATTAAAACCAAATATTTTACGAATTTATAATACAAAATTAAATTTTCATTGTCTGACTATCACTTATTTACCATTAGATAGAAAATGATTCGATTCGACCCGGTCTACCCTATTTCACAAACATGTTATAAATGATCCATGAAACTAAGAAAGGATGCCAGATAGGGAAATGCGTAGAGTCAGTTGTAATATAAACTGGATGCAGCTTATATTTAGGAGTGAACTATTATACAGGGTGTAACAAAAATGTTGCACGTCCTTGAAAGGGGTGAGATAATTTCTCCCTGATAATTTATTCCTGAGATAATTTCAAACAACTTTCTCCTTAACGAAAATATTAGATGGAGCTTTGTTAACGAGATATTAACAAAAAATACCGATCAATCAGACAACTAGTACATATAGTGTACGAATTTCGGCGCGGGCTACAACTACGCGTAGCATTGGTTTGCCATCGCTCGCGCCAAGGTTCATCTACTATTCTCGCTCTCTGATTGGTTGGTGTTTTTCGTTAATAACTCGTTAACAAAGTCCCACTTAACATTTTCGCTAAGGAAAAAATTGTTTAAAATCTCCTCAGGAATAGCCCCTTTCAAGGACGTGCAACATTTTTGTTGCGCCCTGTATCTAAAAATCGTGTTTCAATACAATTTATTCATAATTATAAGTGTTTGTATCTTTGAAAAATTAAAAACCACTTGTTTATAACGATGCTAGGTAAGGAAGTAAAGAATCACAAAAATATCGGGAAAAAGAAGTTATCGAATTCCTCATCAAAGTCCAGCAAGGAGCATAATAAGAGGTTCTAAGTTTCGTTTCAGGGACATCTTGAAAAAATAGTCGAACGACCTGGTAAATCGGTGCAAGAAAGCAGAAAACCGCTGTCAAGGAGAGAGGTGAGTGACACCGGCTTGTGTTACTCGTGTTCGTAAGCCTGATGATCTTTTTCTCTTTGCCCGGCCGGATCAGAGCAACAACATCGAAATGGAGGATATTTTCCAACAGCACGTGAGTATATTCTTTTCTCAATCCACACAACTACTGTTTAACTTCCACATGTATGTACATATTTCAAATAGTAGTTTCATCATTTTTATTTCCCACAAAATAGTTTAGAGATTAATTGTTTTAATACTAACCGATTAATTTATTCTATTATTTTTATTCGATTTAATTTTAACCCTCACTGTTAAGTCTTTTAGGTATAAACTGTATCTTTTTAGAAGAAATATTCCAATGTTTCACAAACATCGCCATTTTATCAGTTACCTTCCTCAACATCCGTGTGTCATTTAAGGGAATCTCCTACTGTAACAGTCCAGAAATTAGGTAAAAGTGAGTAACGGTTTTAGAAAAAAATTATATAGTATATCGTTCTTACAATTATTCTTAATTATTTGTACATATTATAGGAATATGCCAAATTTTTTCATATGAAAATTTGGTAAATATTAAAAATTGTAATAATTTTTCAGATGGGTCTAAAAAATAAAGGGTACAGGAAATCAGATTCATGAAAATCAAAACTTTAAAAAAAATTAATGATGTGTATAAGTGTGATTATCGGCCGAACTAGAACAAATAAAAAATATTAAAAAATAACAACATGGCGACGACTTGAAGAACCAGATATGGATTTTTGCATAAAAATTGTTAGTTTTTTAAATCGCAATTCTGGAGTTCTTAAAATATCACATTTAATTTGTCACACGCGAGATACACGAAAAGAAGTTTTTAAAAAGAATACTTTATTGGTACAAGAGACGTTAAGATTTACAAAGGAATCGTAATGCTCGCTGGATTAATACTGAACGCTGCCGAATTAATTAATGCGTGGGTGTTGATTGGGACTTCCTTTTATACTCCCTGATGACGCCTTGTTTTCTTCGACTGTTTTCTTCTTCGTGGGGATAGTTGTGTCTTTGGTTGTTTTCCCAGACGGTGATGTTTACGAACTGATTTCCGTCAGATTCCTCCGGGGGGTTTTTGAAATTGTGTCCTCACAATTTTTACAGGGCAAGGAATCCTTGGACGATGCGTTGTTGTTCCCGTTCGATGTCTTTCCATTTTTCAATTAGCTGATCGAAATTCCGTAGACTTTTTAAATAGGCGATGAGCATCCCAAATTCCTGAATTCTTTTGCTGAATTGCATTTTCCTGAAATTCTTTGTCGACATCATTGGAATGAAAGATTTTTAGCCATCTAACAAATCCGTATCGATTCGGTAAATGATTTCGTAAGTATGAGTATAGTCTTTGGTACATTGCAGAACATTTTTCGCATGCTTCAACTGGTTGGTAAGTATAGAGAAGAATATGACATTTCGAGCATCGCGGAAATTCGATTGTATTTGGATTATATAGTGTGTGTACTTTCGTTCGTATTCTAACAATCGTTTTTTGATGCGTTGGATTAATCCATAAGTGTGTGCTTTCCGTAGGTTCAGGCCAACAGTCTTTGCAATAGAAATTTTCAGAGTTGAAAGTTTGATATACGTAGCCATTATCTTTTCCTTTCGCGCATGTTAATAATCGAAGAGTTTTGTAACTTTTATGCAATAATGAGACGTCGCTTCTGAGGTTGGAATTTTGATAGGTTCCCATCTGTAAAGAAGTCATGATTTTAAAGTTGTTCGAGTAAAACTTTTTCTATGTATGTTTCGCAAGCGGGTCATTATATCATTATCATTATCAATATAAAGGGTTTCCGGTTCATCTTTGATTCGAGCAAGCTCTGCTAATTCCGATAACTGTATTGGTTCTGTTGTCATCGGGCTTCGGTCGATTGTTCTTGACGAGTTTCCAAATGAACAGTGATCATAAATAATTGTACATGGTTTACACCAAGATTTTAACTGTTCTCATACCCACTTTAGAATTCTTATTCTATAGAGAATATAAGTGATTAAGGTTCCCATACTGATGTATCCCAATTACATAGTATAGTATTTAATGTTATCATATAAAGTTGCCGTTCGTTTTCTTAATGCGAGAGTTTCAATTTGCTGGTTAATGTCATTTAATGAGGTTCCTAGGTTTTGTAGATCTTGGGCGGTAATTTGAGCTCTTTTTAAGTACGTTATGTTAATTTGATTAAAATCTACCGTGGTTTGTTCGAAAAGATTTGTTGTATAATTATTTATTTCTAAAGGAATATTTAACGTGGTGTTTTGTCCCGTTTTTCCTGATTTAAGGATTATTTCATCGGTCGTTCCTAGACATCCTGGGGGTAAATGTAAAATTGCTTTTCCTTTTAGTGTGATAAAGTATGGTTCTTCATTTTCACATAACACGTGTAGATATTCTTCCTTCGGTGATATAGTAATCCAATCTTGGTTTGTTATTAATTGAATAAAGAGTGTTGAATGGAATCGAATAT
Source organism: Perdita meconis (assembly GCA_030770465.2). Classification (NCBI taxonomy): domain Eukaryota; kingdom Metazoa; phylum Arthropoda; class Insecta; order Hymenoptera; family Andrenidae; genus Perdita; species Perdita meconis. Next base: position 2,030,958 of record JASKOS020000019.1, read on the forward strand.
AGTGCTGCGTGCAGTGATGTTTTTTCTTTAAAATTAGCTCAATGAGACAGGCATCAGATGAGGCAGTTGTATAATCTGGATTCTTCCGATATACTATATATTGATTTCCTAGATCTTTAAAATGGATCTTTTCTTCCGGTGTGATAGGAATAAACTTTGTTTTTGCTTCGTTTAGAAGGAGATATTCAAAGTCAATGTCGAATATTTGATACCCTTGTACATATGAATATGTTGGTAAAGCTATTGGTTTATAGAGGATGTACAGATCTTCTTCTAATAAAGGAATTGTTATTGTATATAATAATTTATCTTTAGTTGCTGCTACCGCAATTTCGCTTACATCCAATAATAGAGCATAATATTCTTCTTGCAATGGTACTGGAAAATGTTGCTTTGTTGTATTTCTTAATGTTGTCATCAAAAGCGATGGTTGAATGAGATTTGGATGTATTATTCCGTGTTTTCCGTCAATTAGAGCGTTCGATAATTTTTGTATTTGTATTGATAGATCATGAATTAGGTTCGTATAGTCAAATAAGGTTTCGTCAATCTTTAAATTGTAAATTTCTAATCGAGTTGTATTTTGGATATTTGCAAAGTTTAAATTGAGTGTAGCGAGTTGTTCATCGAATTTATGAGAGGCTCCAATACTATTTTGCAGTTTGTTTAATAGAAAAGTCGTTTGGTTGCGAACTAAGTGAGCTATCTTTAAATTGTCTTCTCTGAGTTTATCTAGTTCGTTGTTATAATATTCTGCGTCTGAGGCAGCTAATGTTCCAAATAGAAGCCTTATTCCTTCTCCAACTATGTTTAATAATCCTCTCTGTTTTCTGGTATGTCCAAGAAATTGTTGCAAAGTATGTAATTCGTCTCGTAATAATTTTAGTTTGTGTTTCTGTATTAAAATTCGGGCTTTACTAAAGCAGGAGTCGATTTCGGCACAGTGATATTCTAAATTTTGTATTTGGTTTTCTAAATGATCAATTTGTTCTCTTGTATGAAAATAATCTATTCCAACGATTATCGTCCACGTTTCGTGGAATAGTTGGGCTTTTTTCTGGTATTCCAGATACGTTATTTGTTCATCTTTTAAGGGATTAAAAGTCAGTGAATTTTGTGAACTTGGTTCAGCCTGGTGCAGAGGATGGGCCTGGTTGTGGCTCATCAGCGTCAAGAAAGTCAGAGTTAATATCTTCTTCATCTTCTTTTCCTGTAACAAAGAAAGGTTTCACATCTGAGATGTGATATGTTACTTTTCGTTGATTTTTCTCTACAGTCACGGCTTGATCATTGATAACTTGGATTACACGATAGGGTCCTTCCCATGGTGCTTTCAATTTTGAATCTTGTGGTTGTTTACGTCTAACTAAAACATTTTGTCCTACTCGATATTGACGAGCTATTCTACTTTGGGGTTGTAAGCGCTGTGTCTTTTCCTGTCGATTAGTTATTCGTTCTTTTGTTTGTTTCGCAATTCTTTTCCTTTGAGATCTTAAGGCTTGGTAAAGAAATTTTTCTGTTAGTTTTAATTCTCTTGCCTCGACTGGCATGTATGGTTTATATCCGAACATGAATTCAGCAAGTGAAAAACCTGTGCTTTCATTGACTGTTGAGTTATACGAGAGGACAACGTCCGGTAGTAAAGAAATCCAATTTTCTGTGTTGTCTAGGTAGCTTCTTAGATAATTTAGGATTTCTTATGTGATCTTTCATTTTTTCCATTGGATTGTGGGTGATAAACAGACGTCGTTTTCCATTTAATCCTTAATTTGTTTTTAATTGTTTCTTCGAACTCTGCTCGAAATTCTAGTCCGTTGTCTGTTAATATTTCTTTTGGTACACCAAAGATTTGAATATAATTAATCCATAGTGCTTCTAAGACTTCTTTAGGAGTCTTTGTAGTCAGGGGTATTAATTGTATATACCTCGTTAGATAATCTTGTGTAACTAGAATGTATCGAAAGTTTCTATCAATGGGTAATGGTCCCATGATATCTGGAGATATTTTTTCGTTTGGTCTTTCTGGAATATCAGGATTTCCAGGTCCTGGTCTGTTGGCTTCATATTTTAGTTTTTTCAACTGGCAGATTTGACAGTGTTTGATGTATGTTTCTACATCTCTCGTTATTCCAGGCCAGTTGTAGAGAATTCTTAATCTTTGCAAAGTTTTCTCAGGTCCTTGATGACCACCATGCGTACTTTCATGTATGGCTTTAATAAGTTCTTCTTTTTCTTCTTTTGTTTTAGGATCCTCTACAAAGGAAGTTTTAATAATGAGACACTTCTCAGGTGTCTTTTTCTTGTGGATGAATTCAATCATCCGTAGAATCGTCTCTCTTAAATAAGGATCCATTATTTGAACCTCAATTTCTTTTGCTTCTGGTACTTGTGTTCTCAGATAACTGTACCATATAATCTCTTCGTCGTTTGGATCTATATATAGACCAGGATTTTCTATATTGGTCGAGACAATTAATCCTTTTCGTGTTGTTCTACCTTCTTCATATCTAAGTGTCTCTTCCCTTTCAAGGGTATGTCTCTTATTTTGGAATTCGTCGTAAGTTGGACTAGCTTCTCTAGCTAGGTCATCCAGTGTATCTTGTATTAAATCTTGTAAGTCTTTTTCTTCGTCTTCTAGCGCGTTAATATTGTCTTTCTCTTGAGAAATCCGAGACAAAGCGTCTGCGTTTGTATTTCCTTTTCCTTTTCGATAAATAATAGTGTAATCATATTCTTCAAGTTTTAAGCGCCATCTCATTAGTCGTGATGTTGGATCTTTTACTGACATGATCCATGTTAATGGTTTGTGGTCCGTGACTATGGTAAAATGTTTTCCATATAAATATTGGTGGAAATGTTTGATACTCCAAACAATAGCTAGGAGTTCCTTTTCTGTTGTCGAATAGTTTCGTTCAGCCTTATTTAGTGTACGTGATGCATAAGCAATAGGATGTTCTTTTCCTAAAGTTCCTTGTGATAGAATAGAGCCAATTGCCTGATTACTAGCGTCCGTAAGGAAGAGAAATGGTTCAGACCAGTCAGGATATTTTAAAACTGGATCTTGACAAAGTGCTTTTCTTAATGTGTCAAAAGCTGTTTGTTCTTTATCTGTCCATTTCCATTCAGTGGTTTGCTTTAATAGGGTAGTCAAAGGCAACGCTGTTTTTAAAAAGTCTTTGATAAATTTTCTATAATATCCGGCTAATCCTAAAAACTGTTTAATTTCTTTCGGTGTTTTAGGTGTTGGATAATTCACAATACTTTGGATTCGTTCTGGATTTGGTTTTATCCCGTGTTCTGTTAACAAGTGTCCTAGATAGGCTAATTCTGGTTTCAAAAATTCGCATTTGTCCGGTTGTAATTTCAATTGAACATCTCGTAAGCGAGTAAACAGATATCGCAAATTTTTGTTGTGTTCTTGTAGAGTATTACCGAAAACTATGATGTCATCCATATAGACAAAACAGCTGGTTTCGATTAATCCTTTTAGTCCGTTGTTCATCATTCTTTGAAATGTTGCTGGGGCATTTTTTAATCCAAAAGGCATTCGGTTGTATTCGAAGTGCCCATCTGGTGTCGAAAAGGCTGTTTTAAATTTGTCGGTTTCTTTCATTCCGATTTGGTGAAATCCCGAGACCAAATCAAAAGCAGAAAAATATTCAGCATTTCCTAGTTTATCCAGAATATCATCTATGTTTGGTAATGGATAGGCATCTTGATAAATTTTTTCATTTAATTTTCTATAATCAATGACAATGCGCCATTTTTTCTTTCCTGAAGCGTCGGCTTTTTTGAGAACAACCCATAATGGAGAGTTGAACGGTGAATCACTTTCTTGAATGATCCCATCTTTTAACATTTTCTGAATTTGCTGTTTGATTTCCTCTTGATGTATCTGAGGATATCTAATATTGTTTTACATGAATAGGTGTGGGGTCTTGAAGGGTAATTGAGTGTTCTGTTAATTTTGTCAACGGTATGGGATCTCCAGGGAGGACAAAAATATCGTGAAATTCGATAATGAGGTTCCAAATCGTATCTTTTTCTTCTTTTATGTGGTCTAAGCGTGTATTTTGTCGAAACAATTCTATTCGTTGTTTCTGATACGCGGTCTTTTGTTCTGGTTGTAAGTCCATTGCCGTTATTGGATACCCGATTAGTCCTTTTTGGTTTAATTTGGTACAAGGCTGAATAGTTTGCGTTGAAAAATTGTTAACGGGTAGATAAGTATAGCCATTCGTGACAGTAGCAAGTATTTCATAAGAACCTATGTAAAATTTTGCTTCTCCATTTTTAATATTTTGGACAGGAAATTGTATCAGTTTAGATGTTTGAGGCGGAACAGTGTTTTTATTATTTTCTGTTGTGTTTCCTTCGAGAGGTTTTTCTTCTAGAAACTTCTGATTTTGTAGTTGTAAAAATCCTTCTTTCATATTCCAAATACAGTTTAGTTGTTTTAATGAATCCAATTCTAAAAGTCCAATTCCTTGCAGTATATTAGTTGGAACAATGTGGAAAATTAAAAGATTTCCTTGATAATAAGTTCGTAAGGAACCTAGTGTTTGTAAGCACGAATTTAGTGTTTTTATGAAGCGTTTATCTGTTGTATCTATGTCTCGTTTATTTTCAATTGCATTTTCGCTCAACAATGAAAGTGAAGCTCCAGGGTCTATTAGATATAATCCTTGCATGATAAGGGGTATTTTTAAAGGAATGTAAGCAAGTTTGCTTCCTGCATCCTTGATAGAGTAGGCTCTTTCTCGTTGTTTTCCTGTGGAATTTCCTCGTTCAATTGGTTTATGGGAGGTGATTTTGCAAAAGGCATAGTTTTTCGAAAATTTTCGCGATATTGCTTTGTTCTACATTCTTTCTCTACGTGTCCAATCTTCTGACAATATGTACACTGTGCTGATGTACGTGTCTGAGCTGGAGTTCGCGTTTGTGAATTATTTTGGAAGGTGTAAGACGTTGATGATTTTGTAAAAGGGGATTTTTTGAAAAATTTGACTTTCGAAAGAATATTTATCGGTTGTTTAATTTGGAAAGGTCTTGTTTGTATGATTTCGGCAATTCTGGCTGAATTAATAGCTTCGTTTATGTTTTTAGGAGAAGATGTTTTAACGTCTAAACGGAGCTCTTTGTCCAGACCATTGATAAAATCGTTTAAGCCTCTCTGTTTTTCCTCTTGTATTAAAATTTCCTTTTGTGATGCCGAAAGATTTCGACTAAGTATTGTTTTTAATGCTTCATCGTGAATTTGAGTAAAACGAGTTATATAAGAATTGATCGATTCTTTGAAGCCTTGGCGACAATGAATACGTTTGAGTTGTAAAGCAGTTAGATCAGACGTGATGCCATAATTTTGTCTCAATTGTTCAATCAATTCATCAAAGTTTAAAATCATTTCAGCTCTAATAACGAGTTGTGCTTTCCCTTTTATTTTCTGACCCAGAATCATACTTAGTAATAACAATTCGTCTTGTGATTTGTGCAAATTATGCCTGGTAGTTTCAATTTGTGAAATAAATGTTTCGACAGAGATTGTTTCTCCATCAAATTCTGTGATAACGCTTAATAAATCTTTTAGAGGATAACGTTGGTTCTGTCGCGAAAATGTTTTCACAGAACCATTTTTTGAATCTGAACTTTCATCTTCTGTAAGGTAAGGAGAAGGCTCTTCGTCCTTCTTTCTTTTTGAATCTTTTGAATCTTTTTTTGTCTCTAATTTTGCTTCTAACCGTTCGAGACGGCCAAGCACATTTTCAAGTAGTTGTGTGATATTCTCAAGTTCAACCATCTTACCTTTCTCAGAGGTTGTCGACGGTTCAGTAGAAAACTCTTGCGAAGTGGAGTCGCTCAGGACGTCAGACTTCAGTTTTCTTTTTAACTTGATAATCGATGAGAGTCTTCTTCTCATGTACTGGTGTGTTGTAGGTTCATACGCTCTTCTTGTCGTTATTCAAAACGATTGGCGTATCCCTCCGCTGCCACCAAATTATGTCACACGCGGGATACACGAAAAGAAGTTTTTAAAAAGAATACTTTATTGGTACAAGAGACGTTAAGATTTACAAAGGAATCGTAATGCTCGCTGGATTAATACTGATCGCTGCCGAATTAATTAATGCGTGGGTGTTGATTGGGACTTCCTTTTATACTCCCTGATGACGCCTTGTTTTCTTCGACTGCTTCCTCCTTCGTGGGGATAGTTGTGTCTTTGGTTGTTTTCCCAGACGGTGATGTTTACGAACTGATTTCCGTCAGAAATTCTAATTCGGTCGATAGCCACACCCATATATCATGCATGATATCATTGCAGCCATTAGTTTTTAAGTGTTTCAACGAAATTGTCATAACTTTTAATATTTACAATAGTTATCTATGAAAAAATTGACATATTCCTTTAACGTATACAAATAATTGACAATTATAAAAGCCATACGCCATATAGCTTTTTCTTTTTTGGGGTATTACAGGAGAGTGTGTGCTCTTTGCATCTGCACTTATGAAGTGGACAAGCTGTACCTCGGCTCGTGGCCATACCAGCACTGAATACTTCGCCAGATGTTCGGGCATATGCACATTATCTACTTCCTATTAACAAGAGACATGTGAGGCGGGCGGGTTAAAAGAGAGCCCCGTCAACTAACCTGCGTCCTCGCCAGCATAACGAAACCACGCTCGCAAGAATCCAAACTCAAGTGAGGGGTGATCGACACGCCACAATTCTAAGGCCGTGTTCTCATTGAGCGTGATATCCCAAACCCAAACCTAAGCCAAGCTCGAGCCGAGCTTGGAAAATGGCGACGGAGAGTAGCTCGGGAAACTTCGGGGTTGAGCACGCGGTACGCTTCGCAATATGATCCGCTTCACGAGACCTACCACATGGCGTGTGCTCAATCCCGAAATTTTCCGAGTTACTTTCCGCCGCCATTTTCCAAGCTTGGCTCGGGCTTGGGATATCACATTCAATGGGAACACGGCTTAAGCGTGCCATGTCGGCCCAGCTTGGGGAGATGTCGGTCGGTTAAGACTCTCGTAGCAGCTCCCATGGTGGCGGTCCGTAGACTCATGACAGCACCTCTTCCCGCCTTTGCTCCCTAGCAGCTCAATAGGTCTGCTTGCATGAATCAAGGACAGGCCTACGAATCACTACCAGTAAAGCCTCCTCCTTAAATGTCTTAGTACTGGTCAACTAGCTCGGAAGTCTCAGGGATTGTCAAGCCCTTACTATTGCATAGTCAAAAGATACCCTGAGGAAGACCCAGGCCGAGGCGGGCGGGTTAAGAAAGAGCCCCGTCATCCAACCACCATTCCTGAGTCCCGCATCGTCGTGAAGGCCAAACCAAAGACGATTAGCCAAACTTTCCAGGGGGCGACCAGTCCACCACTAACCGGCCGTGACGTCTTGGCTTCGTTTGGTTGAGGGTCCTGGTTCATTAGGACACCCGTGGCACCCTCGAGGCATGGCCTCTTCCCCTTCAGCTCACTAATCCATAAGGCTAAGGAGTCTGCCTTCGTGGGTCCCCACTAACCCACTGCCAGAACAGCCTTTCTCTTCAATGCCTCGGCACTGGCTGGCCAGCTCATGATCCTGGGTTGATCAATTCTCATACCCCCACAATTAAGCCGAGGCCCCTGGGAAGTCTGGGGTTTTACAATAGACCTCTTAACTTCTTAAAGCTAGCTAGAATACCTGATTTCAAGAGGCCGATATCGATCTTGAGGTTTCGGCGAGGACGACTACTGTAGTAGAGACAAGCTGTGTGCGGATGTGTGTGTACTGAAAATATGAGAGGAAAATACCTAAGGTAACACAATAAATCGCCTCTTCATCGACAGATGAGTGTATACAAACCGAGTTTTTTGTCGCTATGTTTAGGCGCCGGCAATGTCTTTGAGTCCACTGGCGGGAGAATCACTGTGTAATTATTGGGATACTCTTTCCACAAGAGCATAGATCACATTTAAAAGCATAAACAATGAAAACCGTATAACGGGCTGTAAAAGTCTCAAATCTCTAATTCGGACATCAAAATGCAAATATTAAGAAGAACGAACAGGAGATCATATTACCTCCTTTCTCTCTATTACCAAAGAGTATATACAAGAGGCGACACTTCCAGTGTTCCTCTAAGGCCGAATACCCATTGAGCGCGGTATCACGCGCCGAGCCCGAACCGAGCACAAGCTCGGCGAGGCTTGGGATTGAGCACGCACCGAGCTTCGCGACACGGACCTCTCCACAGACCCTTTTTTTTTTTTTTTTTTTTTACGTGGAGGAAATGGCTAACCCACACGGGCGGCCCAGGGGAGGTCCACCGGTAGTGCGGGACTTGCACCCTCTAAAACATCCACGGTGACCTCTCAGGCCCATTAGAAGGGGGCACCGGGAACTCGTTTGAACACATCCGGTGCCCCCTCGCGTCGTCGCCGAAGTGTCCTTCCCGAGGGAGGGGACTAGAGTCCCCTTCCTCATGCTATCCTCCCTTTAGGGACGCGTGGGCCACACCACGCACCGCCCTTCCCGTGACACTTCCAGCGGAGCGATCAGAAGCCCCCACTCCTGACCGCTCGGTGCAACGAGGTCTCCGCCCCCACAAAGGCAGGGGCGGAGGGCTCGAGACCTCGGGTACGCCAGACCCGTGCTGCGGGGGATTCCCGTAGCCCCTGAGGTTTGCCGGCGGCTACTTCACACCGCTGGCGGGGGGGGAAGAAGGACGTCGCCTCCTTCTCCCCGGAGGACCGATACGGGAGGAATGTCCCTCCCGCTCGCGTACCCTTTCGGCGGCCTTCTTCTGCACCATGACGGTTTCGCAGAAGGAGGCCACCGCCGTCCATTTAGCCGGACTCTCCAGCGCCATGGAAATGACGCTGGAGAGCCTCAAATCGTGCGTGCCTAACGCTTGGATCAGGACACGGCGCTCGGCGGCCCACGCAGGGCACACCTCTAATGTGTGCTGCGCCGCGTCCTGACCCCTTCCACGATGGTGGCAGTCGTCTGTCGCCTCCCTCCTTATTCGTCACAGGTACTCACCAAAGCAGTCATGCCCGGTGAGCACCTGAGCCATGCGGTAGGTGAGACCGCGTGTCCTGCCCTGCCACTCTTCTAAGTGTGGCAGAACAGCCCGGACTATCCCTCGACGGTCAGGGGCGGACTCTAATTGAGCCCGCCAAGCCGCCAGAAGGTCTGCCCTGGACTGGCGTTCCAGCTCCCCAAATTCTTCATATTCCGCGGGCCTTCCCCTATTCCGGAGCTCACGCATCCCAATATATCGTGTCCTCAGGGACACGGCCTGGAGCTCCGGTGGAGGAATGCTCGCCAGAAGGCCCGCCACCTCGTGCGAGACGGTGCGGTACGCCCTAATGGACCTGATATGGCCAGCCGTCTCTGAATACTGCGTAGGAGCATTATGCTCCTACTATCGGCCATCAGGTTCGGGGCCCACACTGGGGCCCCGTACATGAGCTTAGACCGCACCGTCCTATAATAAAGACGGCGGATCCCTTCCCCAGGCCCACCGATATTAGGCAGCAAACGGCACAACGCCGCCGCCGCCTTCTCCACTCGGGGGGCCAAGCTTTGGAAATGGGAGCCAAAACGCCAGTGACTATCCAGGATGAGGCCCAGATACTTCATCGTATCCCGGACCTCAATCCCGGTCCCACCCACCCGCACCCACCGGTTGGACATATCCCTCCCAGGAGACGCCCTAAGAAGCCATAAGGCCTCCGTTTTCCCAGGAGAGATCCTCAAACCCAACCAACGGATGCCGGCGACGACGACCGCCACGCCTGCCTCCGCCAGCACGGTCACACGACCAAGCGCCGTCTCCCCGCTGGCGAGAATTAGGGTGTCATCAGCATAACATACCACATCTACGCCAGCGGGGAGCGAACTCCGGAGCACCGAATCGTACCCGATGTCCCACAAAAGGGGGCCCAAAACTGACCCCTGGGGGACACCGCGCACGACCCGATGCGATTGCCAGGTACCGCACCGGCCAATCCACTCAATACTCCTGTCCTGGAGATAGGACCCCTCCATTTTCTGCAGATACCGGGGCACTCGATGATATTCGAGCGCCCCGAGTATCGCGTCCCAGGGCAGGGTGTTAAACGCGTTGGAAATGTCCAATGAAACCGCTAGACACACCCCGCCCCGGGCCATCACGGGCTCCGAGAGGGCCCGGACGCACATAATGGCGTCAATCGTTGAACGACCCTCTCGAAACCCAAACTGTCGCTCCGACAGGTCGGTTTCCACTCCGGACAGGTGCCGGACGAGGCGGTAGGAAATTATCCTCTCCAAAAACTTCCCCGCCTCGTCCAGCAAGCAGATCGGCCGGTACGAACCCAGCTCATCCTCCGGACGCTCGCCTCCCTTCCTCAGGAGTACGAGTGTCCCCTTTTTCCATATATATGGAAATATTCCCCTCTCGAGGCAGCTGCCCAAGAGGCGCCGAAACCGGTCCCCCAGGACGCCAAGAATCCGAGCCAGGACTTTGGACGCAACACCGTCCGGTCCCGGAGCCACACTCCGGGACCTCAAACTGTCCATAGCCCGGGAGAACTCCTTCTCCGTGAACCCGCCCGGCTCAGGCTCTAAAATTCGAGCCGAATGAGCCGGCGGAGCCGCAGCCGCAACCCTACCCGAAGAGTTGGGGGGAAATCATGCGGCCATGGCCCGCCGGACAAGGGCAGGGTCCATTGCCTCCACCACGGGGGGCGCCCATGGTCTCAGTTTACCTAAGACTATATTATACGGGCGCCTCCACGGGTCACTATCGATGGAGGCCAGGAGCTCTCGCCATGCGGCACCCTTGGCATCCGAGACAGCGCGCCTGAGGCTTTTACTTGCCTCCTTGTATATCTCATACAGGCGCGCCGTCTCCACCGGATCGGCACCAACACGGGACCGAGCGCGTGTGAATCGGCGGCGAGCGCGGGCGCATAAGTGGCGGATCCGCACAATCTCGTCGCTCCACCAATACACCGCGCCCGGTCTGTTGGCCGAGCGGGACCGGAACATAGCTGCGTCGCATATACGTTGCGACGCATCCCGGAACCACTCGGCCTCCGCGTCTACATCAGCAACCGGGCCGGACGGAACGCCCGACCAGGCCACGGCCTGAGCAGCTGCCCCGAGTGTATCCTCGTTCAATGGACGAGTGGACCATCGCGGTGGTCTGCACCCACGCGGCGCGCGGCTCCCACCAGAGGAGCGACCAACCGCGGCAGGATCATGCGGGGTGACCACCCCCATCGTGATGTAAAGGTGATCACTAAGGGTGGCCTCCCCCTCCAAGACCTTCCAGTCCATGACCCTGCCACTCATCTCAGGGGAGGCCCACGTCAGGTCAACAATGGACCGCCCCTGTTGCCTTACACATGTTAAAACCGCTCCCCTATTGATCAGTAGAAGGCCGCACGCCGCTGCCCAATCCTGTACGATCCTACCTCTTCTGTTCGTCCTGGGGGAGCCCCATGCCGTAGCATGGGCATTAAAGTCCCCCAGGACTATCGCCGGACGGGGGCGGCAGCGCATGACGCAAACGCCGACCCCGTCCAGATAACTCTCATAGGAGGCGAGATCGCAGTTAGGCGTGATGTATACCCCGACCACCGCGATATCTCTCCATGCTACTGCCAGCCATCCTGGCCCCCGCTCCAGTACCTTGACTGAGCCAGATATCCTGGGCGCCGCGGGAATGGTTTAAATTCGCCTGCAAGAGGGTGAGGGCCATTATTGACGAATGTCTTCCAGCACCTCACCCTCCAGGCACCTGCCTCCTTCCCTTTTGTCTGTTGGCGCCAAGCTTTCTGGCACGCCCGACGCCACTTCCTTCTCCGGCTCTACCATGGAGGGAGCCGGAGGGAGTACTAGAGGAGGCGGAGCATAATCTTGGCTTGGGAGTGCCGGACGGACCGGTAGGAACGTGCCCTCCATGCACGACACCTCAGCCAATTCCACCTCTATCTGAGCCTCCGGTTGAGTAGGCACTACCTTTATAGGAACGTCCACCTTGGCAGACTTTATATTATCCTTAACGGATAATTCCACCCCTCCGGCCGACTGACTTTTCCCAGTCTTTTGTTTTTTGACCAGAGGGGTAACTATCTCTGCCGACACGACTGTGGGCTTTGCTTTACCCGGAGCAGTCGTGCTCGTTCCTAAGGAGGGCTTAGGGGCAGCGTCAGCCACGGCATTACTGCCGGCAGTTGAGTCCCTCCGCCCTCCCTTTTTCCCCTGACGTGGGGTGCATTGCGCTCCACCATAACGGTGGTCGGATGGCCGGCCCAGGTCCTTACATAGTGGATACCGCGTATTGTCGCTGCACGCTCTGGAAGTGTGCCCCGGCTTACCACAGCGGTAGCAGAGTCCACTTCTGTCCACCCCTGCAGTGCACCGAGCCGCAGTGTGCCCAGTCTGCAGGCATCGGTAGTACTGCAGGGGGCGGGCAGCCAGTGCTCGGACACGCGCCGCCGACCATCCGACCAGTAATCTACCCCCAGCAACGACTTTATGGGCCGCTACTAATGGGCACCTAGCCCTAACTGTACCGAGGCCAAGACCCATACGACGTACCTCGCCGACTTGGACCTCGGTCACGGAGCATCCGCCCACCTTGGCGATGGCGGAGGCAACTTCTGCCGAAGGCGCCAAGTCATCCAACTCGGAGACTCTGATCTCGGCCATTTTTGTCGGCCTTGAAACCTTTATTTCCACTCCAGACAGCGCCACAGCCATGCTGGCAGCTAGTTTGGCTGCTTTTTTGGCGCTGTCTGGACCTGGAATCTCCAACAAGAGGCCGCCCTTTTTGGCCGTACCTCCGAAATCTCTAATTCAGCCAAGCTAATGGACGCTTTGGCTTTGGCCATTGCGTCGTTGAGAGACGTCTTCCCATCCTTAGGGACGGAGAGCGCCACCACCGCCAACTTGGGTGGTTTGGCCAGCTTTACAGGTTTTGGCTGGGCCTGTAACCGCGAGGGAACCTGCTGCTTAACAGGAGCCAGCTGCTTAGCGGGAGCTAGCTGCTTAACGGGAGCCTGAACCCGAGGCATATCCTTCCTGTTATAGTTTTTCCCCTCCTTCCCAGTGGCTTTAACCTTGGCCATGTCTGCATAGGACGGCTTCGACTTCACATCCGTCTGTACCTGTACCAAAGACTTGTCGGGACAGTGTTTATTGTCGGACTCCGCAGGGAGGGATGAATCTCCACTGCAGAGGCTACACCTTTCCGGCGATCACCTCTCTTCTTCCTGTTCCGTTTCGTTTTACCCTTCCCGACAGTCTCCTCCTCACCACTGGTCACTGCACTGATGAATGCGGCTGTAGAGCAGGGGGCATTAGTCTGCCGGCTCAAGGCAGCAGGCTGTGTGGAGGAAAACCGTGGGGCAGGGGAGGAAAACACCGCCCCCTTATTTCCCGCATATGGTTCTTTACCCCGCATGTTGTTTACGGCGCTAATCAGTTGTCGCACTTCCTGTAGCAGCGGCGACATGTGGGCTTCAACAATTTGGGCGACATTAGCGCGTAGCTCCATGCCGGCATGGTCCGAACCATAAAGTGTTGGCGAGACCATCGTTGACCTTGACACACCCTGCTCGGTGGTCTGCGCCCGTTTTTGCTTGACCATCCGCTCCAGCCTGGATCTCAATTCGTCTGAGACCAGGCGTTGCTGCGCCAGCTCCAGCTTCACCAGCTGGATTTCCTCCTGTAAGCGAGAGTTATCCTTCTCTACGTCTAGATAACTCCCGCTCATCGTTGACTGGGAGCGCTTCACCAGTTCCATCACCGCCGCATCCATTTTCCTGGCAGCCTGATAGAGTCTGGCCTGGCAGCTGCCCTTCAGGTTGCCGGAAGTTTGCGCAACAGTGCTAACGGCCTCTGCCTGCTCCCGAGCTTCCCTTACGATTTCCGCAGTTTCCATTCCCAGGAAAACAATGCGGAGATCCTCACGAGCTCTCCGCTCTTTCTCCTCCTTGCGTTTTTGCCGTCGCTCACGAGCTAGTGCCCGTTTCTCTTCTGTCGCCTTATCGTCCCTAAGAAGGGAGAGAGAAGTTCCGTTTAATTCCTCCTCCATAATCGAGGAGCGATCGCTGCCGCAATGCTCTGCCGGGCTAAGAGCGGCGGTCTCATACGACCTCTTCTTTCTCAGGCTCGCCGCAGTCGTGCTTTCAGAGGAAGCACACTCCATGTCCACGTCTGTGTCCTCAATAACGGAGCCTCTCATGCTAGACAGGCACCTACCCGACCGAAGCTGAATCGGAATACTCGACTCGGATTGCTTCCTCGGCGGTATTTGTATCGCCGACGACGTGCCTCCGCTGATAGAGCTAAGCGAAGCATCCATCTTCTCTAGGATGAGCACAGCCCTGTCTTTGAAGCTCAAGGCCGTGCTGCTCGATGCGTCATGGACGCGAGATGTTTGACAGTGTCCGTCGATGTGCTGGTCCTTGTCGAACCAGTTCCTCTCTCTTAAGCTCCTCCTCCTCGGTTTTTGTATGTTGTGAAGCCATGATGCATATATGTTGAATTCTTCGCCTTCGCCAATCATGGGACCCCCACCACGGTGGGGGATCTATCCGGCGGTAAAAAAACCCTTAATTACGCGATACCGAAGCCGAGAAGCGGCTTGTCAGGTGGTCAACCCCTATCGATACCGAAAAAGTGACTCTAAGAAAAAGTTTCCGGGAGACGGCCCGGCCCACTATGATGCAAAAGGTTTAACATCACCCCTATCGAGAGGGCGGGTACCCGATCCGAGGGGCCCCTTACCCAAACCTCAGGCTAGACGGTGTGCTGGTTTAACCCCCGGCACTGAGGTTATGCAGGGCGGCTGACCAAACCCCCCCGCCACACCGTCGCCCGGTTACCCCGCTTCAACCCCGAGATTGGCTCCTGCCAGTGACGATCAGCGAGTACACTCCCTGGCCGTGGCTCCAACGGCTTGGACAGCGGTTGTTCCACGTTAAACATGCTCCTTCAGGCCCATCCTTCAGGGCATCTTCCAGAACAGAGGTCAGGTATTAACATGTTCCGCCACCCAGGTCGGTGGGCAACTGTTCCCCCCTTGGTTAGTCTCGTCGGGAATTTCCACGGGGCCGGCCGACGCCCAATCATTCACTCCCAATCCCACAAGGAGACAGCCACTCCCGGGTGAATCTTGACCTCCAGCGGTCAAGAACCCCCGGTTTAATGCCTCTCTCCCCCCATTCAGACAGCTCAGGACCCAGGGTACCCGAAGCCCGTACTGCCACGGCAGTTCCTTGGGGTTGAGTCGCTCTTAGTTTCACTGCTCCATCAAAGTCCTTCCGGCATGTGTGACACTGCCGGGAGAAAGCTCCCGCCGGCATGGCCTTTGACTTCATCGCAGCAACTTGAGCCCCTTCACCACGGCAAGGTGGCGACTCGTCGGAGTGGTCCGCAGACCCTTTTTTTTTTTTTTTTTTTTTTTAGTTCTTACGTGAAGGAAATGGCTAACCCGCACCAGGGCGGGTCCGCCGGTAGTGCGGGACTTGCACCCGCTAAAACCTCCGCGGTGACCTCTCAAGCGCATTAGGAAGGGGTACCGGGAACTCGTTAGAATACATCCGGTACCACCTCACGCCGGCGCTAAAGCGCCCTTCCCGGTGGAGGGGGAAAATAACCATCCCCTCCCCCGCAGTAACCTCACTTTGCGGCGCGTGGGGCCACACCACGCGCCGCCCTTCCCGTGCCACTTTGTGCGGAGCTGCCAGGAGCCCCCACTCCTGACCGCTCTGTGACACGAGGACTCTGTCCCCAATGGGGGGGCAGAGGGCTCGGGACCCCGGGTTCGCCAGACCCGTGCCGCGAAGAGAGAACTCTCCCCTTGGCCCCTGAGGTTTACCGGCAGTCCTAAACTGCCGGCGAGGGAGAAGGAGGACGCCGTCTTCTTTTCCCAGGAGCACCGATGCGGGAGGGATGCCCCTCCCGCTCACGGATCCTCTCGGCGGCCACCTTCTGCGCCATAATGGTTTCGCAGAAGGAGGCCACCGCCGCCCATTTCTAGGGGCCCTCAAGTGCCGCTGATATGACACTGGAGAACCTCAGATCATGCGTCTCCAGCTTACGGACCAGGACACGGCGCTCTGCTGCCCACGCTGGACACTCTTCCAGCGTGTGCTGCGCCGTGTCCCGGCCCCCATCACAGTGGTGGCAGTCGTCCGTCGCCTCCCTCCTTATCCGGCACACATACTCACCGAAGCAGTCATGCCCAGTGAGTACCTGCGCCGTTCGGTAGGTGAAACCGTGCTTCCTATCCCGCTACACTTCAAGGTGCGGCAGAACAACCCGGACTATCCCCCGGCGGTCAGGGGCGGCCTCTAACTGGGTTCGCCAAGCCGCTATGAGATCTGTCCGGGACTGGCGCTCCAGCTCCCGTATTTCGTCCCTTTCTGGGGGTCTCCCACTATCCCGAAGCCCCTGCACCCCTAGGTATCTAGCCCTAAGGGATGCGGCTTGGAGCTCCGGTGGGGGAGTACCCGCCAAAATGCCCGCCGTCTCATGTGAGATGGTGCGGTATGCCCGTATGGTCCTGATGGCCATCTGTCTCATTACCGACCGCGGGAGCCCAATACTTCCGCGGTCGGCCACCAGGGCAGGGGCTCAAATTGGGGCCCCATACATTATCTTGGACCGCACCACCCCATAGAAGAGACGGCGGACTCCTTCACCCGGCCCTCGAATATTAGGCAGCAGGCGGCATAGTGCCGCCGTACGATCGGTCCACGATCGACCCCCCCTGCGGTCTTCTACACGTAAGGACCGCTTCCCTATTAATGAGCACAAGGCCGCACGCCGCAGCCCAATCCTGAACGATCTCGCCTCTCCTATTCGTCCTGGGGGAACCCCACGCCGTAGCGTGAGCGTTGAAGTCCCCCAGGACAATTACCGGACGAGGCTGGCAGCTCCTGACGCAGGCGCCAACCCCGTCCAGATAGCTCTCGTAAGAGGCGAGATCGCAGTTGGGCGTTATATAGGTGCCAACCACCGCGATGTCTCCCCACCTTATGGCCAACCATCCCGCCTCCCGTTCCAGTACTGTGACTGGCGGGGAGTCGGGAGGCCAGGCCCAGACCATCGCCACGAGCCCATCGGTGGAACCAGCCCAATTAGGGCGGTCCACCACCCGATAGGGCTCTGTGGCGACGGCCAAGGCAACGTTCCGCTCCCGCAGCGCCTGGAGCCAGATATCCTGGGCGCCGCGGGAGTGGTTCAAATTCGCCTGTAGGAGGGTGAGGGCCATTATTGGGCTATGTCCATCTGCACCTCACCCTCCGGGCTGATTTCACCTTCCTTCACTTTATTTGGCGCCGGGCTATCTGGCTTGCCCGGCACCTCAACTTTGACGGCCGTACCCTCCGCATCTTTAGAAGGGGCCGAAGGGGCTTCCGGGGGAGGGGGCGGAGGTGGTGCATATCCCCCCCGGGACGGCTCTGTAATTATGGGCAGGAAGGTACCTGCCCCGCAGTCTACCCTGGCTACCACCTCCATATACACATCCATAGCCGCCCCAGCCTCGGCTGGGACCTCCCCAGATGGTTGAGCCCCCTCCTTTTGGATGGGCAACCCCATCCCTCCGGCGGACCGGGACTTCCCAGACTTAGGTTTCTTCGCCGGAGGGGTGATTATCTCCATGGAGACAACTACAGGTTTCCTCTTGCTGACCCCCTCCGCGGAGGAGGTCGGCCCCTCGTCTTTAGGTGCCGAAGAGGCTAAGAGGGCTGAAGGGGCCGAATTGGCGGCAGTAGGGGCGGTGCTACGGGCCTCACCACCGCCCACCATCTCGGTTCCCTTTCCGTCCTTCTTCTTTGCCCCACGAATAGCGCATTGAGGTCCTCCATATCGGTGGTCGGATGGCCGACCCTTATCCTTGCAGAGCGGACACTGTACCGCCCCAGCTCTACACACCTGAGAAGTGTGCCCCAGGCTGCCGCAGCGGTAGCAGAGTCCGCTCCGATCAACCCCCGCAGTGCACCGTGAGGCAGTGTGTCCCGCCTCGAGACACCGGTAGCACTGCAGGGGTCTCCCCGCAAGTACGCGGACGCGAGCCGCCGACCACCCGACCATTAGTCTCCCACAGGCGACCACTTTGTGGGCTCCTGTAGGGGGCACCTAATCCAGGCTGCCCCGAGACCGACACCCATACGGCGAATGACGCCCACTAGGACGTCAGCCGCGGAGCAGTCGCCTACCTTGGCAATAGCCTGGGCGACCTCCGCCGGAGCGACAAAGTCGTCCAGGTCTATAATTCTGAGCTCGGCCATTTTCATAGGCCGAAATATCTTCACTTCCAGCTCAGACAGCGCGGCTGCCATACTGGCAGCAAGTTCTGCTGCCTACTTCGCGCTGTCTGGGCCAGGGATCTCCAACAAGAGACCGCCCGTAGCCGCCCTTTTTGGACGGATCTCGGTAATGCCCATATCCGCCAATTTAATCTTGGATTTGGCCTTGGCCATTGCCTCCGAGAGGGAGGTTTTTCCCCCGGTGGGGACTGTAATTGCCGCCACCGCCTATTTAGGGGGTTTGGCCAGTTTGGCTGCCACCGGCTGCTCTTGTGGCCTGGAGGTGACCACCTTACGCTTATCCTTGGCCTCTGTCGGCGGGGTCCTGGAGGAGGCCGTTTTTGATTTAGTGGCGGCTCCAGACCCCACCCTCGGAGCTTTGGCCATCTCCGCGTAGGATGGCTGCTTGGGTTCTGGCTGGGGGGCCAAAACCCGTCCTCCATCCTCCGACTCTGTTGGGGGGGGGAGGGGTGCACCTCTACTTCCCCTGTAGGGTTCTCCTTCCTACCCCTGCCCTTTTGGCGCCTTTTCCGTCATTTCTGGGCAAGAGTTTTCCCCGCCCCTTCCTCGCAGCCGCTCGTCGCTACACTACTCAGTGCAGCTGCATTTATGATATGAGAATACTGACTCGGAGCAGTGGCGCTAGAGCGGTGAGAGGCTTGCGGTGGGGGAGCCATAGAGGAGCTAACAACTCCCTTCTTTCCCCCCCGCGGCTCCTTGTGAATGGCGTCTTGAAACGCTTTTATCGTCGCTCGTAATTCTTGTATGAGCGGCGTAGTTTGTGCCGACACCATCTCGGTTACTATTACGCCAATATGCGCTTTAGTGGCGTCTACACTCCCATAGAGGGAGGGAGACACCACTGTACCGCTTGATGTTGTTAATTGAGGGGATTTCCGTCCCCTATCCATACCAATGGATCCTGGGTCCCTAGACATCCGCTCAAGGCGGTTTCTTAACTCCTCTGCCGTTAGCCGCTGTTGGGCCAACTCCAGCTTCGCGAGCTGGAGCTCCTCGTGAAGGCGGGAGTTATCTTTCTCTACACTCAGATAATTCCCGCTCAACGGCAGTTGAGTGCTTTTGGAAAGCTCCAGCACCGCCGCCTCGACCGTCCTAGAGGCTTGAAACAGGTCTCTCTGGCAGGTACCTTTTAGATTTCCAAAATCCATGGCAACCCGCCAGATGGCAGTCGCCTGCTCCTTTACTTCTCTGGCAATTTCAGCCGTCTCCATTCCAATGAACCTCACGCCTAGAGGCTCTCGGATTTCCTGTTCCTGTTTTCGACGGCGTTCTTGCCGCTTCTTTCTCATACGCATTTTCTGCTCCTCCGAATCCTGATCCTTTTGATGAGAGGAGCATGACCCAGTCAATAAGAGCTCCTCCAACTCTGGATCACTCGCAATGCCATGGCCGGACGCAGTCGGACTGAGGACAGTATCTTTGTGCGTCCTCTTTCTCTGGCTACTCGGCGTAGCATTCTCCAACCCGACACTGTCCGTGTCCATCTCCTTATCTCCCATGAGGGAGCTCCTCGCGCTAGACACACACTTCCCGGACCGCAGCCGAATCGGTGCATCAGATTCGGCCACCCGTTCGCTTGGAATCTCCATAGCAGATGATGTCGCTGCACCACTAGTGCTGACCGGCGCGACATCTATTTTATGGAGGACTACCGCGGCCCTGTTTCCCATAAATACAGGCGTACTGGACACAGCACCCTCAGCACGGTGCTGTCCAGCGGACTGGACCTCCTTCTTCGAGTGTTCACCACCCTGCGCCTCCTCCCTAAGCTCCCTCTCCTTAGTTTTGAGACCCTACCATGCGCCCAACCCAAGCTCCAGCCATCTCCGTGATTAGGAGAAATGGGGATACAAAATTGAAACGCAATCATTTCCAATTTTCGTTTGCTATAAAGTTCAAATACTTTGACACGGGCTCTAAAATACATTTGTGGTCACGATTAGACGCCCAGGAGTTATTCTGTACTCCTTCATGTCGATTGGCGTCCAAGTATTTTCTCCGAACTATCCATATCGAATGAGCGTTCAGGAATAAACTCCCATACTCTCCTGTATTAACAACGGGCGTCCAGAAGATGCTCTGTACTCTCCTCTACCGACAGGCGTCCAGGTATTGTCTTCGTACTCTTCTCGTCGGTGGGACATCTAGGAACATTCTCCAGTACTCTCCCGTTATCCATGCAAGCGTCCAGGTATTATCGCCGAACTCTCATGCTGGAGTTCCTAATCTGTCGTTTGAGAGTGACTGCTGGTCGTTCTTGTCCTCTCGTTCAAAGCACTGATTGTACAGGGTGTATAAAAAAATCATGGACACCCGTGATAGGGGTGAAACTAGACCTCGTGGTTGATAGAGATTTGTAAAAGAAACGCGCCGCAAAATTGTTTATAACAATGAAAATTGCTGTTAAACTCTTTTATTGCATGAATCTATTCTACTCGACGAGTTGAGAAAAAGTCTCACAGGAGCCATAAAGCGTTAAAGTTTATTCAAAATTTTGACTGTGTAGCGCTACACATGCAAAGCGAATCGCATTCGTATACGAGGGACAACGGCAGTTCTGACCTACCTCACAGAGCTGGAAAATCGATATCGACGGAAGGATTCTTCCTCTCTCTCTTTCTTAGCGGTTCCTGTCCATCTCGATCTTACGCACACGCGTGACTGTTGACCTTTGAACGGACGAAGCGGTCCTCCTTCTCTTTCTTAGTGGGCCCTGCTTCTCTCGCTCGCACTTATACAAACCTAGCGGTTCTCATTATTTGTTTGGCTAGCTCCCGTTTCCACTCAGTCGCGGCGGTGAAAAACATAATGAGAACTGCTTGGTTTCTATAAGTGCGAGAGAGAGAAGCAGGGACCACTAAGAAAGAGAAAGAGGACCGCTTCGTCCGTTTGGAGGTCAACAGTCACGCGTGTGCGTAAGATCGAGAAGGAGAGGAACCACTAAGAAAGAGAGAGAGAGAGAGGAACAATCCTTACGTCGATATCAATTTTCTAGCTCGTATACGAACGCGCTTCGCTTTGCGTGTGTAGCGCTACACAATCTCAATTTTGCGTAAACTTTAACGCTTTAAAGCGTCGAAACGGTGCATTTCCGGCATATGGCTCCTTTGAGACTTTTTCTCAACTCGTCGAGTAGAATTGATTCGTGCAATAAAAAAGTTTAAGAACAATTTTCATTGTTGTAAACAATTTTGCGGCGCGTTTCTTTTACAAATCTCAGATTTAAGAGTTAAAACTCGCTCAGCTAAACGAAGTCGTGACTTATACCGGCGTTGTTGTGTTAGCTATGCAACCACTGTCTCGAGTTCGGAACCTTACTAGATTAACTAAGGTAGCCAAAAGAACACTCGTGTCTTGCTCTAGTAATAGCAGTAATCAAGTACACCGTATGTCAAAAATAAGAAATTAGCGCAAAGTACATTTAAACAAAGCAACAATTACAGCACATTACCTTGTTCTTGCGAAACTTCGTGCGAATTGTAAAATTTTGAGACAAGCATGTTGTGATTCTTACGTCAACAACATAGAGTCCACTATAGCGAACAACATGAAGTCTTTCTTCGTTTCATAGTAAGAGTTCCGTAAATAGCAGCACCCCCACTAATACAGTACCACCATTTATGTATTTTCAATTCCGAATTTTGTCTCATATTTTGAATTTGTACATACTCACAATAGCTGCCATTAACATTACAAAAACTCTGCAGAAACTCTAAATATTTCTAATTTGTATATTAACATTAGCGAAGTGTTCTGCAAATTACAAACATTATACAGGGTGCGGCAATAACTATTAGCACCTCAGATATCTCGGAAACTATAAGTATCACAGAAATATTTGCTGAAATAAAATTGCACAGTACGAAGTGGGCCATCCGGTGGCGATAATAGTTTTTTTGCAGGTGGAGGTACTTCGGACATTTGAAGGTCACCTCCATTTTTTTAAATGGATCGGTATGTTTTTGCTTCCATATCACGATAGAGGGTCTTAAAACGAGTTCAACGACCTATTACATAAGGTCATTGAAGGTCATAAAAAGTAGAGAAAGGCGATAATACTTACGGTTTGGGTAGTAAATGAATCGCCTTTCTCTACTTTCTATGACCTTCAATAACCTTATGTAATAGGTCGTTGAACTCGTTTTAAGATCCTCTTTCATGATACGGAAACAAAAACATACCGATCCATTTAAAAAAATAGAGGTGACCTTCAAATGTCCGAAGTAACTCCACCTGCAAAAACTATTATCGCCACCGGCAAGCACGTCATAATTCGGTCCATAATTAACGAAATAACGAAACAAATTCATTTTCACGCTTCAATTCTAACTTCGCTAAAAATAGACCGATTTACATGAAATTTTGTTATTTTGATCGGGAGAACGCTTAGAATCCAATGGTGAAACATTTGTATCGGTACGACAACGGATAAGATCGCGGAAACTGAGAAAAATGGACGACTCAGCGCTCGAACGACCCTAGCCACGCGCGTAATCCGATGCCGTCGCTTGGCGAATATCAAAGAATACCGCGTAGTCAGGTGTGAAATATTTCCTCCTGAATTTTCATCGATTACTAATTATCGTCGAACGTTTATAAAAATGATACCACATGCTTCCTTACATTTTTCCGATGAAAATTAGTCGAAATACGACATAAATCGGACTATTTTTAGCGCAGTTAGAATTGAAGCGTGAAAATTAATTTGTTTCGTTATTTCGTTAATTATGGATCGAATTATGTCGTGTTTGGTAGTTTTTTAATCGGTCGAGTATAAGGAATCGATTGGCGTCACTCTCGTGAAAATTCGATGGAAAAAGATGAAAATCAGTCACGAGCATTTTTAAATGCCTAGGGCTATCCGTGTCTATTATGGCCCCATTGTTTCGGGAGTCGAGCGCTCGGGCTCGAGCGTCCAAACACAAAAACCAGTCAAAAATGTTGCAGTTCTTTGAAAGGGATGATTTCTGGGGTGATTTTAAACAACTTTTTCCTTAGCAAAAATGTTAGGTGGGGCTTTGTTAACGAGTTATTAACGAAAAACACCGACCAATCAGGGAGCGAGTACAGTGGACGCATATCAGCGCAGGCTCCAGCTGTGAGTAGTATTGGCCCACCATCTTCCGCGCCATCATTAATCCGCTGTACACGCTCCCCGATTGGCCGGTGTTTTTCGTTAATAACTCGTTAACAAAGCCCCACCTAACATTTTCGCTAAGGAAAAAGTTGTTTAAAATCACCTCTTTCAAGGAACTGCAACATTTTTGTTACACCTTGTATACAGGGTATCCCACTTTAATCCGCCAGCACGGATAACTTAAGAAATATGCATCGGATAAAATTAAAAAACATCCCGAATAAAAGTTTGATAGTTTGGAGGGGGACATCTGATCCTGTCAAAAAATTTCACCCTTACCCCGCTGGGGGGTGGATCGGAGGGTCACTTTAACATTTAAAATAGAAACACCTATTTTTTGTTGCAGATTCGGATTCTACGCCACAAAATATATAGGTTTTATTTGAAACATTTTTATTTGATTCGCGATAGATGGCACTGTAATCGCGAAATTTCGATTTTTGGCCTTTCTCGAAAAAATACTACAAAAATGTGTTAATTAATTAATATTAATAATAAATAATAATATATTGTTACGTCCTCGCCGGGCTCGCTTAGTGAACATGTTTATTATTACACACGTTTGCGCGTTTACAATCGTTTATAATCGTTTATAGTCAATGAGTACAGATTCAAGGTATGTATTGAATGACAGTCCGTCAATGACTGGCATTTAATCGATCGGTCCCTCTTTTTGTAACTGGCTTCAGCCCTCGTCCTGTGGCGAGCTTCAGCCAGTGTACTGGGCGGTGTACCGGGTGCTCCCGGTGCGCGTAATAATATATTAATATCAACGCACGCACGCCTGTGGTTGCGAGGAGTCCGAACGCGCAACCTCCTAGTGGTGCACATTGGATAATTCTAATGCCGACGACACACAAATACACATGCAACCACAGGCGTGCGTGCGTTGTTATTAATATTTATTATTTATTATTAATATTAATTAATTAACACATTTTTGTCATATTTTTTCGAGAAAGTCGAAAAAGCGAAATTTCGCGATTAAAAAAAAATGTTTGAAATAAAACCTACATATTTTGTGGCGTAGAATCCGAATCTACAATAAAAAGTAGGTGTTCGTATTTTATTTAAATTTTAAAGTGACTCCCGCGACCAACCCCCAGGGGGTAGGGGTGAAATTTTTAGACAGTATCAGATGTCCCCCTCCAAACCATCAATTTTTTATTCAGGATGTTTTTTGATCCGATGCATATTTCTTAAGTTATCCGTGATGGCGGATTAAAATGGGACACCCTGTATATATAAATAATAACTGCTGGTTATTGTTGTTCGCTCGCTTCGCTCGCTCGCGAGTGGAGTTATTGTTGCTCGCTCGCTCGCGAGGAGTGATGCCTATAGCTATTCATGTTTATATATATATGTCGGAGGTGTCATAAAATAAGACTCAAGGGTTGTAAGACAAAGGTGTACTAAGCAGGTAGTTTTAGAAGGAGAAAAGGAATAACCAGGAGTGAGGAGGAATAGCGGGGAGTGAGACACGCGGCGGGAGAAAGGAGGCGTCGCCCTCGGAAATCGGCCGCAGAGGTCACTTAATTCCGAAGCCTGCTCTAAACTATAAACTCAATCAATGTGATCCTAACCGACTCCAATCGGTGCCGTTCTCACACGCACGCACGCACGCACGCACACACCCACGCACGCACGCACGCACACACACACACACGCACGCGCGCGTGCATACACACACACACACACACACACACGAACAATGTATTCAAAATAGCCTGAAATTACTCAAATGACCTTGAAACATGGAGATCTGCTAAAAAATCGATTTTCCATTTTCGGAGCAAATACAATACTTCCCTATAAATCGGGAAGTTAATAATACAATTATATTTAGCAAATGTTGATAAGTAGAAAACTATTAAATTTCCCCGAATGCGAATAATTTTCTAATTAGCGACAATTAATAATGGTAATAATAAATTACAACTCGCAAATCGGGAAGTTCCTTGTGTGGCCCGTAAAGGGTCACGCAAAATAAACATGAATAGCTATAAGCATCACCAATCATAGGCACTGCGATATATGGAAACTATAAATGTGATCGGGAAGTTTTCGGCGAGCGAGCGAGCAACAACAACCCTACTCGCGAGCGAACGTAGCGAGCGAGCTACAATAACCCCACTCGCGAGCGAGCGAAGCGAGCGAGCAACAATAACCAGCTAGTTGTGGAATTCTTTCACCAGCTCTTTTATATCACTTTGTCTTTGTACCACTTTGTACTGATCATGATTTGTACTTGTTTTCACGTTCTTTACATGGAACCATGGAAACATGATTCCTTATTCTCAGACTCAGCTATAGAGAGCGCCATAAGTCTCCCATAACATGGCGACTGAAGCAGATTCCCCCTTCCGTCTTTCAGCACAGACCCCGCACACATAGGTTCCGTTCTTCAAGTCCATGGATAACCATGGATAAGCGAAAGTAACCGATTCTCGAACTTTCGTTCGCCCGCTACAGTATTAATTAAATGATTTATATGCAAAAATAAGTATAAAATAAACTATTGCAAAACATGTAATCTAGAGGTTCCACGTTACTCATGCTATCAATACTACTGCTAGCATTAATTAAATTCTTCATGCAAACAAATAATTACAACAACCTATCAATCTAAAAGTTTAAAGGATAGAAATACTCCTTTCTATCAAAATAAGAAAAAAAAATTAATATAATCACTTTGAGTAAACTCAAAATTTTTTATGTGTTTTAAACGAAATTAAAACAGTTTTCTACAATGATGACAATAAAAGCTATAAATTACTTTTTTCCAATTGAAGTTTCTGGTCTCGCTTTGGCCGACTTGTTAATGCGGTTTGACGTAGCCTATAGATGAAAGTATCTGTTTCACTGAAACACAGAAGAAGACATATTTGAACTCTGTGATAGTGAAAGAGTGAGAGAAAAAGAGATCATTTTCTTATATAATATGACAATGTCGCACGGAATTCCCATTGTCCGTCGGATCCCCACCACGTCTCAGGCCATTCGTAGGCCCTGTATTCGACATGCCGATGACTCTTCGTTCGTAATTTCTTTCCCCTTATTATCTGGATGGCAGTGTGTCATTGTGGCATAGAACATAAAACCCGAACATTCATTAAATTCATTCTGTGCTAAAGCCAGTAATTAATTTCTTTGAAAACTAGTTACTTGTATTTATTCGTGTAGATGTTTTCAGAACCTAGAGCTGATAGAAGGCTGGTTGTTCACCAGTATTTCAGGAACAGGACGAACTGCACGAGCAGGCTGTGGATGCACTCGCTTCATTCGTCACGCTGACGATCTTCTTTCCTTTTCTTTCTAAACAATTAAGACGCAGAAAGGTTGAGGCGCTCGAGAGCAGGCAACTAAGGTTCCATCATCGCGGAATCCACGATACTTGCAAGCACCACGAGCAGTATAGACTAAATTGCCCTGGACACGCACACAAAAGACCCACTGTAACTGACACCTTAGACAGACATCGTTTTTCCTGACACACTACATGCGTCATACCATAGCGAACGTGTTAAATTTGTTGTATCATTTCGTTTCTTTTTAAAAATGATTTAAGTTAAAGTTTATTAAATGTTTGAAAATTAATATTTTCAGGCATCGAACGAGAGCAACAAATTTACAACAATCTTCAAAATGGCGAACGATAGCCAAGAGGCAAGAGTGTATAGACCGAACAGCAACGACTTGTCAAGCCCTTTGGGTCAAATCGCGAAGTACGTCGCTGCAACCGGGCAGATTCTCAACATCGGGGACGTAGCCACGTGGTTAAAAAAGGATGTCGTTCAATCTGGAGACGAACCCATCAAAAGTATTCTGTGTATGCCCATAGCTAACGGACAAAGGACTGTGATCGGTGTCGCTCAGTTGATTAACAAGGTTACTCTTTAGTTTGACTCGTCAGAAGCAAAAAAAAATAATTCGATGTTAATATAGATATAATTACGTAGGACAATGGTTCGTCGTTCACCGACTCTGATGTGTCAATCTTCGAAGCTTTTGCCATATTCTGTGGTCTTGGTATTCACAACACCCAGATGTACGAATCAGCTTGCAAACTGATGGCGAAGCAAAAGGTTGCCTTGGAGTGTCTGAGCTATCACGCGACTGCTAATAACGATGACGCTCTTAAGCTAACCTCTGATCTGATACCATCCGCGGAAACGTTCAATTTGTACAGCTTCACATTCACCGATTTTGATTTGACCGACGAGGAAACATGCAGAGCCACCATCAGAATGTTCAGACAATGTGACTTGATTCAGAAGTTTCATATACCTTATGAGGTCCTCTGCCGATGGATTCTCAGCGTAAAGAAAAATTATAGGTAAGATTTTCAGTTATTGTCTTTAGTGGTGTTCGATTAAGTAGTCTGTAATCGGTGTGGCAGGAAGCTGAAATGAATTTAATTTCTATAAAGTACGATTGAAACATGCAATCGAGCAACCCAGTGCATATAGTAATACGTAATGGTACATAGAATGTTATAACACGAAATCAAAATGTTTTTAAAACAATGTTCAATGTTAAAAAAGATGCTCCCAGTTTATTTGAATTGTTCAAAATGTTCACTACCTTGTTGGATACATGCTTGTCTTTTTTCATAAAGGTGCAGATAGACTAGAACAGGGACGGCCAAAATTTTGCCCGTACGGGCAGCGCGGAGCAACTCCTGCTCGGTGAGCGAAGCGCGACCGGAGGTTTGCTCTTCCGACGAAAGTGGTTGGGGAATCGGGAGGAGTTGCGGGTCGCGATCTTCACAGCCATGTGGTGGGGAAACCAACGAATGTGATCGACAGCGTAGCAATCTCTCGTGCCTCGCGCTGTTAGTCCCCACTACGCACCACAACATTGTCCCCACTCTTTCGCAGCCCGATGCTCAGCGAGTGCTTGAGGACGGCGCGAATCGCTTTTTTCGTCGCGAGCAACTTTTGGCCGTCCCTAGACTAGAAAGTAACTTGCGACATTGCTTTCGAGAGCGACTCTCATAGCGCCAGATTATCTTGCCAACCATAATCTCAGGCGAGTTTACACGCACTATGAGAGCCGCTCTTATTGAATCGTAACTTTTTAATTGAAAAAAATAAATAAATAAATAAAACGGAAAACTCAAAACAAAAATGAATTACTCCGCTATCATTTCGCGGTCTGCTAAAAAATGGGCCACGGCCCATTGATAGAGAAATCCTATGCTAAATTACTGTATTGATTACAAGTTTAAATTTATCAACTGACCGAAAAATGCTCCAATGCATCATACATTTACTAATTGTAACATTTGACAGAAAACAATTCTATAGCGAATAATCTCAAGAGAGAATACACGTTGGATTTGAGAAAAATACATTCCTTATAATAATAATGATTATCTATTGCATACTGACCAAAGAGTAGATATAATAAAAGGCAACACTCTGATGAAGAAACCATGTTTAGAAAGAGACGAAATGATATTGTTTAATCGAGCGTTCTTGAGGAAGGCCGTTCGCGTTGTAAATCTACTATACCTTGAGTTTGTTGCTCTGTTAAAGTGCTGATGCACACCTTGACTTTGCGGTTCCAATCTTAAAGAGGATAGGATAGATAGATAATAAAGGAATGAGTGATAGTGATCACCTTTGATATGTTCTATATTCTACACCAGGCTTCGGAATTAAGTGACCTCCGTGGCCGATTTCCGAGGGCGACGCCTCCTTTCTCCCGCCGCGCGTCTCACTCCCCGCGGCAGCCATAGTGCTCGGTAGGTCTCAGGCGCTTGCCACATAAATCGCGCATGGCGCATTGGGGCGACGCTTGTATCAATAGATTTCCACATCACCTACGAGGTACTATCGTCGATGTGTTTTTTTTTGTCAGTGATATCCCCTGTAGGCCTATTCCACTGTCTCGTGTTAATAATTTTGAACATCGTGTAAACAAAAATAAATTTAAAAAAATTCAATTACTACTGTCAAAATTTCAATCAGGTTTGGGAAAACTAGATTTTCGAGCACGCTTAGACGTGCTTAGCAAACTTAAAATATCAATAGGGAGGCTGGACGTCGCTGTTCGCATCAAAGACGAGAGCGAGGAATCGTTCAGAAGAGTGCGCTGTTCTGACTTATTGCTTCGCATTCTCGAGAACGAACATTCGCACAAATAAGTCGATCCGAACATTGAGAAAAATCGGAGCTCGAATTTTCTAAGGCAGGGGTACGTCGATTCATCCAGAATTTTGAAGAATTCGGTTCCTTTTTCTAGCTTCGTTTTTAAAGAAATATCGTGCTGAAGATCGCACAATTCTTCTTGATACTCGAGGGCTTGTTCTTCGATTCTCACGGTGAGGGGATTCTCAAAGAGAATCAGATCATTTTTAAGCGAATCGAAGTCAGTGAAACGCTTACTAAACAGATCGATCACCGAACGAAGAACATGAAGATGATTAACAAAATTACACTGATCGCCGAATTCTTCGAAGATTAACTTACATGTGGGGAAAAAGAAAAAATTTTTTTCTTCGAGATGATTTTGATAAACAATTAGCCTTCTACGAAGGAATCAACATGACTATATAACTGTAATATTCTTTGAGCAAGCTTCTGTAATTGTAAATTTAACGTACTCAAATGATTTGTAAGGTCAACTACAAATGCAAGTTCACTAAGGAAACTCACATCTGTTAATAATGAAAAATATTCGACTGCATTTAACATTGGATTTTCTTGCATGAAGAGAAAAATTTCTTTTCTTATAGCAAAAAATTTTGTTAAGAATTTCGCTGCACTGAGCCAGTGAACTTCGCAATGAAGGGGGACATCAGTGCAAACAGCGTTATGCGTTTCAAGAAATTCTATAAATTTCCTATGAGAAAGAAATTTATTGCCGCCCTTAGTGGAATTGATTATCTTTGTAATATTTTCCATGGCGATAGATAATTTAATTTCGTTTCCGCATAACGCTTCCTGATGAATGATACAGTGTATCATTGGAAATTTGAAATTACGGCTTTTTAATTGCCCGTGCAGTCCTTTCTTGGTACCTGTCATGGCTTTCGCACCATCGGTTACCACTGCAGAGCATTCGAAAAAGTCAGTGCCAAACTTTTGAAGAGAGATCTCTACTGCACTGAAGAGATCTACACCTGTCGCTGTGCCATGCAAAGGCACGAAGTCCAAAAGCTCCTCGACATACGAGAAATCATTTTGTACAATTCTAGCGAAAATGCTCAATTGACTAATATGCCGGTTATCGGTGCTTTCATCCAAACATAAAGAGAAGTAATGACAGGTGTTTAGAAGTGCAGTTAACTTCTCTTCAATAGATAAACTTATATCTATAATCCGGGAACACATGGTTTTATCGCTCAGTGGGATGCTCGCAACTTCTTCAAGTGTAATTGAAGTATCGAAGGATGCAACCGCTTCAGTGAGGCATTTCTTTATGAAATCACCTTCAGTGGATGGTTTATCCTTCTTCGCTATTAAAAGTGAAATAGCGTAAGACGCTATGCGAGCTTTTTCAGATGAAGAATGATCGTCCCCACTGTTCGTACGACATGCTGTATTTGAGCCCTTCAATTAAGTCGAATTTCTCGCGGCCCTCATACGAGGCATATTGCCTTGAATGGCACCTTGTGAAATGACGTTCGATGCCACCTTTTTTTAAGCAGAGCAGGCTCGAATCCGCAAAGCAGACATATCGTACGATTACCAATCTTAATAACATATTCATTCTCGTGCTTAGCGCTGAAGGTGACGGACGTGTTCTTGTTTTGCTTGTCGCTCAGAGGCTCGCAGTATTTTAATCTGAGTTTCTTTCTCTGGTTAATACCTATTTGTACATAATTAAAATTAACATGGATACTCATATTTGCAAGGGTTGTGATACTAAAGTGGTGAAACCAGTGTCGTGTATTATCTGTGGCATTGCATCTCATCCGGGCTGTTTTCAGCGAACGGGTCATCCTCATCTGGATGGGCAATTTCTTGCATGCGGAGTACCTGGATCTTCAACATCCCTGGATCCATCGACCACGTCCACGATAAACCCTAGCAACGTTCAGCTGCTAAATGACTTTAGGCTGATCTTCAGATAAGAATTGGATAGTATATTATCTGCGAAGCTTGAAGCGCATGAGAAAAAGGTTTTTGATGCCATAATGGCAGTCAAAGCTGAGTTAAGATCGGCAATCTCTTCTATATCCAACCGAGTGGACGTTCTTGAGGAAAAGCTCTCAGTTGTTTCCTCACCCACTACGGAGAATGACGTGATTGCGGAGTTGACAGATAGGGACCGGAGGTCCCTCAACGTGTTGATTTTCTATCTCGAGGAAACTCAGGACTCGGCATCAGCATCATTACTCTCTGCACGGGGCTTAAGCAGAGCTGGAGCGAAGGATAACTCCCTAGACGAGCAGTTGGTGATTGATATTTTCAAACAAATTGTCCCAACTGGAATATCCTTTTTAAAAACCGCTCGTCTGGGTCCATTGCGGCCCAACAAGCCCAGGCCTCTGAGGGTCACTCTCCGCTCCAAGGATGACGTCTTGAAAGTCCTCAGGAACAAGGGAAATTACAAGGGTCCAGCTCATCTATCGGAGGATCGCACACCAAAATAACGAGCTCATCTAAAGGAAGTAAGGGCGGAACTTAATCGTTTGCATTCGTCCGGTGATAAACAAAATGTGATACTATTGTGATACTATTCGTTTTATCAATGGTATACCGAGGATTGTTAATTCGAACAGGGCTCATGATTCAAAGAGCCAAAAAAACCAATAACCCACCCTTTGGTATACTACCAAAATGTTAGAGGCTTAAGATCCAAGCTCAATATACTGAGACAGACCATTGCTGCTTCATCTCACGAATATATGATAATCGTACTTGTCGAAACCTGGCTATGTGAAGGTATTGCTAATTCAGAACTCGGCTTACTTAATTATAACGATTACAGATCTGCCAGAAACTCCTAACACCAGTATGTTTAACATGGGGGGAGGCGTATTAATAGCTATACATAAATCTTTGTTTAGTCGGCCGATTGCAGTGACTTCCAAGTGTATCGAGCAAGTTTTTGTCGAAGTTCATTGCTCCGCTGAGACGGTTGTCGTGGCCTCTGTTTATTTACCTCCGGCAAGTGACCCATATTTGTACGCAGAGCATGGTAGATCTGTCGAAGAGATTTTGTTTTCCTTCCCGCGGGGCACTGACCTACTTCTGCTCGGTGATTACAATTTACCTAACTCCTCGTGGTTTAACGACTCTTCAGGCGATCTTTTATACTCTTGTTCACCTCCTTGCTCGATACGCAGGCAAGCTATCACTCTACATGAACACTTGAGTTGCATGAATTTATTTCAGTCAAATTTCTTGCCCAATTCGTCTGGCAACACTCTTGATCTAGTTTTTTCTTCATGTAATAGTCTGCTTATTGAGCAGGCAATAGATGCTCTGATACCTCCTGATTCTTATCACCCCCCTCTTCATTTCCCTTTTCCTGTATATGTGAAGGTTTCACCTCCTGCTACTCACTATACTATCAGAAATTTCCGACTTGCTGACTACAGCTCAATCAACAATTACCTTTTTATAATAGATTGGGACTTGACATTATCCGGGCTGTCTGTTAACCAATCCGCTGAGTTCCTGCAATTCCATCTGAACAATTCCGTTGTCCGTTTTGTTCCTCTCAGGTCGATTCATAAATCCTCTTATCCCTCGTGGTTTTCTTCTAATCTAGTTGCCTTAATAAAGAAGAAAAAACTGGCTCACATGCAATACAAGTCTTCTAACTCTTTCTCGGATTATCAATCCTTTTGTAGGCTTAGGTCTGAATGCAGTACTTTGTCTAAATCATGCTGGTATAATTATGTCCATCAAAATGAATCTAACATATCGTTAAAGCCTTTTGGTCTTTCAATCGCTCCATCTGCAAAGCTAATGCTCGTCCGACTAATATGTTTTACAAACACGATTTTCTCATAGACGACGCTTCCATCGCCGACAACTTTGCGGATTTTTTCAAATCAGTCTACAAAGAAGACTCGAACTGTACCCAATCTTTCGGTTTCAATACTGATCTCGATCTAGTTAATCTTGAAATTAGCATTAGCGAAGTTTATAATTGCATCGAAGATTTAAGCATCAACTCTGGGCCTGGATTGGACGGTATACATCCCATACTAATAAAATCATGTAAATTTATACTTTCTAGAGTACTCTGGATCATTTTTAATAAATCTCTCTCCACGGGGGTATTTCCACAGTTATGGAAGTCGTGCTTGATATATCCAATTCTTAAGGGAGGTGATACTGCCAACATCGAAAATTATAGACCGATTAGTATATGGACGTGATACCAAAAATTTTTGATCAGATCATTGCACGTAAACTCTCTTTTTATGTAGAAACATAATTATCAGTCAGCAACATGGTTTTACTGCGGGTCGTTCTACTGTTACGAATTTACTGCTGTACCAACACTATATTACTAACGCGGTCGAAAAGGGTTTCCAAGTAGATGCCATTTATACTGTTTTTCAAAAAGCCTTCGACTCCGCTTGTCACTCCACACTGATATGTAAACTACAGGGGTACGGTTTTGCGGGTAATCTCTTAAAGTGGACTCGAAGCTACTTAACGGGCCGCACGCAATCTGTAAAGTTTAATAAGTCTTACTCGCAGTACATGAACGTTAGTTCGGGGGTTCCCCAAGGTTCTCACCTTGGGCCGTTGTTATTCAATCTTTTTATAAACGATATTCATACATGTTTTTCGTACTGCTCTTATC
This sequence comes from Perdita meconis, assembly GCA_030770465.2. Taxonomy (NCBI): domain Eukaryota; kingdom Metazoa; phylum Arthropoda; class Insecta; order Hymenoptera; family Andrenidae; genus Perdita; species Perdita meconis. The sequence goes on from JASKOS020000019.1 coordinate 2,065,207, forward strand.
TCCTATTTGCTGATGACCTAAAGCTGTTGCACGCCATTAAGAATCCGTCTAGTTTTTGGCTTATTCAGCAGGACCTACTGAACCTTGAGTCTTGGTGCACTAGGAATAGGCTGAATCTTAACATAAACAAATGCTTTACTATTCGTTTCTCACGTGCAGCAATCGTCAATTCATTTAACTACGCCATCTACGGCTCCAGAGTCTCCTCTGTCACCAGTATCCGTGATCTAGGTGTAGTGTTTTCCTCCGATCTTTTTTTCACCGCACATATTACTAAGATTACTAGCACTGCATACAGGACTCTTGGTTTAGTTTATAGAACGTCCAAATTTTTTCGGCAAGTTAAAACGCTACGACTCTTGTACTGTTCCCTTGTCAGGCCCCTGGTTGAATACTGCTCGATAATTTGGTCACCATACCAGCGGTACCTCATTAACGATGTAGAACGTATCCAGCATAAGTTCATGCGTCAAGCTGCCAATTTTATGGGTTGTCCTATACTTTTCGATGCACATGACTACTCAGAAATTTCCAGCCAATTAAACCTGATGTCACTGGAACGACGGCGTCTATTGTTGGATTTAATTTTTGCGCAAAAAGTACTCAATGGCTCAGTAATATGTTCCGAATTATTGGGGGAATTTAATTTGCGGATACCACGTCCCTCATTAAGACACTGTCCCCTTCTTAGGCAGGAGTTACATCGAACTCTGTACGGCCATTACAACGGCATCAATAGGTTAATCCTTAATGTTAATATGTTTTGCGACGACATCAACTATTTCTGTTCTCCCTGCACCTTCAGAAGAAATTTACTCTTTCTGCTAGCTAACTAGGCGTTCATAAGCTTCTTTTTGTATACTAAAGGGTGTGTAGCCCGTATATTTTTAATAAATAAATAAAATAATAACATAACAGTTCTCCCATACCTTGTCGAAATTCTGATAAAACGTCTGCTCTCCAAACATCTTATCCACGTGCAAATGTTTCTAATTAATTGACAATAAAGCCCGCGAACCGCTGACACCGAAATGCACGCAACGTCTCATAAAAAAACAAAACACTTTCAAGACGTCGCGTGATGGGAGAACAGCGATTCGTTTTTGTTTCTATTCGTTACGCTGTATTTTCGTCTGTCACGCAGATCTAGAGCGTGTGAAATACATACGATATAATATTACGTCGTGAGAATACAAATTTCAAACACGTGATTTCAAATTTCCAATAATACATTGTATCCACCACCAGGAAGGGTTCTATGGGTCACAAGAGTTATAAGGGTCATATAAATGTTACGGAAGTAATTAATTCCATCCAAGGCGGTAATAAATTTCTTTCTCGCAAAAGAATAGAATTTTTGAAATATCTAATGCAGCTTATACTGACGTCCTTCCCGATTGCGAAATTCGTTAGTCTAGTGCGGCAAAATGTTTGACGAAGTTCTTTGCAAGAAAATCCAAGATTAAATGCAGTCGAATATTCTTCATTATTAACAGATGTGAGTTTCCTTTGTGAACTTGCATTTGTAGTTGACCTTACAAATCATTTGAGTACGTTAAATTTACAATTACAGAAGTCTGCTCAAAGAATACCACAGTTATATAGTCATGTCGATTCCTTTCGTAGAAGGTTAATTGTTTATCAAAATCATCTCGAAGAAAAAAATTTTTTCTTTTTCCCCACATGTAAGTTAATCTCCCAAGAATTCGGCGATCAGTGCAATTTTGTTAATCATCTTCATGTTCTTCGTTCGGTGATAAATCAGTTTAGTAAGCGTTTCACTGACTTCGATTCGCTTAAAAATGATCTAATTCTCTTTGAGAATCCCCTCACCGTGAGAATCGAAGAACAAGCCCTCGAGTATCAAGAAGAATTGTGCGATCTTCAGCACGATATTTCTTTAAAAACGAGGCAAGAAAAAGGAACTGAATTCTTCAAAATTCTGGATGAATCGACGTACCCCTGTCTTAGAAAATTCGAGCTCCGACTTTTCTCAATGTTCGGATCGACTTATTTGTGCGAATGTTCGTTCTCGAAAAGCGAATATTTCTGAACGATTCTTCGCTCTCGTCTTTGATGCGAACAGCGACGTCCAGCCTTCTCATTGATATTTTAAGTTTGTCGAGCACTTCTTTTTTTTGTACACGATTTTCAAAATTATTAATGCGAGACAGTGGAAGAAATAAGTAAAAAAAATAGGCCTACAGGAGATACCACTGACAAAAGAAAACGCATCGACGATAGTACCTCGTAGGTGACGTGGAATTCTATTGATACAAGCGTCGCCCCAATGCGCCATGCGCGATTCATGTGGCACGCGCCTGAGGCCTACCGAGCACTATGGCTGCCGCGGGGAGTGAGACACGCGGCGGGAGAAAGGAGGCGTCGCCCTCGGAAATCGGCCGCAGAGGTCACTTAATTCCGAAGCCTGCTCTAAACTATGAACTCAATCAATGTGATCCTAACCGACTCCAATCGGTGCCGTTCTCACACGCGCGCACACACGCACGCACGCACATACACACACACACACACTTACAAACGGTATAAAACAATTACAGCTAGTGTCGTGGGCTACGATAGGGAAAGCTCGTTGTCTCGTCCCTTGGTCCTGTGCTCTTCCATCTCGGCCTCGTTGGCTCAGGCACCCTCTCTGGATGGCGGTGGTCTCGTTCAGAGTAGAAAGGTCTCGGGGTATGGCTGTGGTTCAACAGGAACCTCTTCGCAGCGAAGATCTTTTATTAGACCAAACGCGATCGGGGCGTTGTCTCCTGACTTCCGTGGTAGGCGCGGTGATCGTATTTTGGACGAACTACCTGCGTCGCAATGTCGGCACTTCCGGCTCACACTCACTCTAAGTGAAATTATAATTCTGACACCCGCCGCGGCTCGCGATTTCCTTATGTAAATTACAATTAGGTCGACGCGTGGCGTGTTGCCGCCCGGCCAGCTGTTGCACAATCAACAATCAGCGATTCTTTTCGGATTACTAAATCCGCGCCTCTATTCCGGGTTTCGACATAATGATTCGCTTGAAAGGGTTTAGAAAGAGCTATGAGCGATTGAATCGTTATGTCAGCGAATAAATAACAAAAAGGAATCTTAGTTAAGGCCGATGTAACAATATAACCATACAGTTCTCACGGTTGAAACTTTCGGGTGTAAGCCGTGTCCATAAGGAAATGTTTTCCCAACGTTTCGCTAGCATTGCAGATGGCTTCTTCCGGGGATCGAAAGGCACACTGAAACTGACGTGTGTCTGTAAGTTCTGGATCATTGAGCACCAATGAAACGATGCTCCGGTTCACTGAGCACCAATGGTATGGTGTTGTTTTTCATTGCTCAGCTGAACATTTAAAAAACTGAGAGAGGAGGGAGCTCCAGACTGGGTTCAGGTGGTAACCAGTGTCCCTATTGATATTGTTAGGGTGCTTCATTATCTCCAACGTTTCCCGATGTTTTCTGGGGATGTAGCCTTTAGTATTGGCTAGGATCTATTGGCTAGGATCAATTTAAAGGGATGCTTGAAGTGGCACCTCTTGTTATATCTACTTTTTGGCACGACTGTGTATTACGTATGTACTCGGTTGTATATGTACAGGGTGTATAAAAAGTAATGGACAGCCGTGATAGGGGTGAAACTAGACCTCGTGGTCGATGGACATTTGTAAAAGATTCGCGCCGAAAAATTGTTTGTAACAATGAAAATGGTTGTTGAACTTGTTATTGCATGAATCTATTCTACTCGACGAGTTGAGAAAAAGTCTCACAGGAGTCATATGCCGGAAATGCACCGTTTATACGCTATAAAGCGTTAAAGTTTACGCAAAATTGTGATTGTGAGCGCTACACATGCAAAGCGAAGCGCGTTCATACACGAGGGGCAACAGCAGGCTCGACCTACCTCACAGAGCTACAAAATCGATATCGACTGAAGCATTCTCCCTCTCTCTCTTTCTTAGTGGTTCCTGTCCTTCTCGAGCTTACGCAGACGCGTGACTGTTGACCTTCGAACGGACGAAACGGTCCTCCTTCTCTTTCTTCGTGGGCCCTGCTTCTCTCGCTCGCACTTATAGAAACCAAGAAGTTCTCATTATGTTTTTCACTGCCGCGGCTGAGTGGAAACGGGAGCTAGCCAAACAAATAATGAGAACCCCTTGGTTTCTATAAGTGCGAGCGAGAGAAGCAGGGCTCACAAAGAAAAAGAAGGAGAACCGCTTCGTCAACAGTCACAGTGTGCGTAAGATCCAGAAGGACAGGAACCACTAAGAAAGAGAGAGAGGGAGAATCCTTCCGTCGATATCGTTTTTCTAGCTCTATGAGGTAGGTCAAAACTGTCGTTGCCCTCGTATACGAATGCGATTCGCTTTGGGTGTGTAGCGCTACACAGTCAAAATTTTGCGTAAATTTTAACGCTTTATAGCGTCCAAACGGTGCATTTCCGGCATATGGCTCCTGTGAGATTTTTTCTCAACTCGTCGAGTATAATAGATTCATGTAATAAAAAAGGGTAATTATTGACAAGTACTTACTCCTCACCGATTTCTTTGAAACTTTTTTATATCATGTATTTTGATACGTAGATTAATTAATGTAAATGAAATAATTGTCGCTCTCTTTTCGTTTTGGAGATAAATATTTTTATATGTTCAAAAATTGTGGTGGCGGGTCCCTCCATATTAGTCATACGGTACTACTAAAACCGAGCTTTTGTAACTGAAAAATAAGAGTTCAACTTGGAAAATACAGTCTACGTTCGATAGTCTGCCACGGAAAGGAGGATGACATATTTTTTGGACCATTATGTAGAAAAGGGGATTGAAACAGTAATCAGAATACGCCTGGGATAGACTTGAATTGCGGCCACCGACGAGGCGGCCGCGGTAACCACTTACAACGACTTCAATCAGTTTAGATAACCTAAGCGGGGTGTGGGGGCGCAGCACCCACGCACACCGGGGGCCGCGACCGGCCGGGGGCAGAGCCCCCGGTGGGGGCTTGGGGGACGGGGCCCTCCCACTACACAGAAGCCAAGAGTTCAACTTGGAAAATACTGTCTACCTTCGGTGGTCTGCCACAGAAAAAGGGGATCTTACAATTTTTTGCGCGCGAAGCGCGCCACGGTGAAGCGAGTGCTAAAGTAAACCTATGTCGCCACTAGTTGGAGTCAGCTTACTAGCTTTTGTCGTTACTCGGTTCTCCATGGCGCGCTTCGCGCGCGAAAAAATATAACATCCCCCTTTTCTGTGGCAGATCACCGAAGGTAGGCAGTACTTTCCAAGTTGAACCCTTGCTTTTTGTGTAGTGGAGGGGCCTTGCCCGGTGTGCGTGGTGGCTGTGCCCCCACACCCCACTTAGGGGATCTTAAGTGGTGACTGCAGCCGCCTCATCAGCGGCCACAATGTCTGATCTAGCTCAGGCCTTATCCAATCGCTGTTTCTATTCCATTTTCTAGATTCTAGATAATAGCCCAAAAAATATGATATCTCCGCACATCTTGTGATCCCGCGTAAGATTGTATAGGTATGGCTACTATCCTGCCAATGCCATCAACACCTGATCGGGTACTCTGACCCCGGGCCCCCAGTGTGTCTAGGTAATTTTAGACAATTACCAATTATAATACAAATTGAATAATTATTGAGTATTTCTACGTTGAAATATGGTAGCCCTGAAAAGGGGTGTTTTATGTTTAGCACATTAATTGACTTCCTATTCAGTTCCTTCGTTGTTGTTCAATTCTTCACGTTGGTCAACGTTTGGAGGGTAGAATTCGGCAATATATTTGAAAAATTTCGAAATTCTGTTTTTGTGCGGAAACATTCTTTTGAACATGAATTCGCCCAAATATCCTTCCATATGTACTTCGCGAGCTCCATATCGCGGAACATTACTTCGAACGTCTTGTCACAAGCATTCTATATTTTGAGTGTGCGCACCTAAATATGTTTCCAAATACATATATTATATTTAGTAGTATTTGTGAACAAATTAATTAACCCATTTTATTAGCCCACGCGGAAAATATACCTGTTTCCGGATCGACAAAATTTAAGCTATGATTTACAGTTAAATGTTGGAAGCTATTATTTTTTAAACAGTTGTATGATTTCAAGCAGTCAGAAATAATGGTTATTCCGGGCAGAATCCATTCTTTTATAATGTGTAGTAAAGTTTCTTGGTTTCTGTTAGGAACAGAAACCAAGAAACACTTTTTGGGATCTCGTTCGATTCCTCCAAAAATCCACTTCCAATCAATAATGCATCCTCTGTTATACTTTCTGTGGCCTATTTTAGCTTCATCGATCTCTACTATTTTTCCTGGCCCTCCTAATTTTTCACAATTTCTTTATATAAAGTCGATGCAAATGTTACATCTAGTCTAACGCGTTGCGAAATTACTTAGACGCCAGTATATTAGCCTTTCGTTTTGCTCATTTGGCTCGTTAGTCCAAATTTAGCGGGAACTCTCGCTGTTGCTGATCTCCCGAGACACAGCTGGAACGCGATGTATTAAAGATCAGAAGAAACTGATGAAATCGGGGATTGAAAACACTAAACTAAACTTGGAACTCAAATTAAAATATTAAGAGAAAACTTTAAACTAAGAACACGAATTGGAACTGATGTAAATGATATTGCAGAATTAAGAATTGGAAGAATACCCCAAATAGGATTATGAATCTGAGGAATAAACCTCTGGAATCGGACATAGAAACGTTCCGAACGATGCCGAGTACACTCTCGGAATGAACTGGCGAGGCCTCGGCCGAGACCTTACTTATTGATGGCTCGGCTCACTCCACCCGCGAGAAGCCGTCGCCGCTCGCGGTCACCTAGCGGTCAGATGGCTTGCTTCACTTCACCCGCGAGAAGCCGTTGCCGCTCGCGGTCACCTAGCGGTCAGATGACTTGCCTCACTTCACCCGCGAGAAACCGTCGCCGCTCGCGGCCACCTAGCGGTTGAAGTGGGAGTTACTCTCTTATTCGAGAGATGCGTTGCCTAGGCTTTACGGAATGCTTTATTATGGTTATGTAAGGTATCTAATATTACAATAAGAGTAAAATACAAGGTAATAACGCTCTAATGAATAATAAACAATTATATATATGTCTTATGAGCTAACGGTAATAGAGAAATAGAATATGGAAAAATAAAAGGGCCACGTACGTCAGTACGGGGACGTGACACAAACCTATAATATAATATAATATCACGTTTTTTATGAACATTGGTTTTAATTCTGAATATTTATAAAATACTTACTATCGCATAAATTAAATTCCTGTTTTAGAAATTCTTGCCTTGGTGGTTTCATTAGCAAAAAGTATGCAATGAAACGACAAATAGTTGCTATATCTAAATAGGAATTAGCAAACCAAGAATTTGTTTTCGGTCTCATGTAGAAATTACATTGTAATTTTATTTTTTCTTTGTGGGCATTTTTGACGTAATACGTTTTTCTACATGAAAATATTAATTTTTTGTAGTTTAAAGTTAATTCAACTCCGCACTTTTTGCATGTTATTGTTTTACATAACACACTATGCTCCAGTAGGAAATCAATTAATGTGCTATTAGTTTCCAAGATTTTTTCGAAATCGAGCAATGACAATTCAGTCATCATGGTAGCCATTGTTGCTAATAATGTAGAAATAATGTGGGAAATTCAAAGTTTCTTTACACGCATGCGCAACCCGTGATCGCGCGTAAGATGCGCATGCGTATAGCTGTCATCTTGCCAATACCGTGTGACTGATACAGCGGTACCCGTCACCATAATTTTCGTTCATATAAATAATTTTATCTCGATAACGAAAAGAGAGCGACAATTATTTCATTTAGATAAATTAATCTACGTATCAAAATACATGATATAAAAAAGTTTCAAAGAAATTGGTGAGGAGTAAGTACTTGTCAATAATTACCATGTTGTGACGTGTTCGCCGGTCGTGAGCCGTGAATTCGCGATCGGCGGCTACTGCACAATCTCGCTCGGCCTCCGCTCGCCTTTACGAAACCGAGAACGGACGTTTCGAGCGCCAGGTGTCTTTCGACACCGACGAGAAGAGGCTTCATACGCGAAGAGGTCTAGCCACGACTAGCTCGTAACTTCGCGGAGAGGGGCTGGGTCTCTCGACGAGGGAGAAGGAAAGCGGACGTATGGAATTCCTCACGGCAGGAATTAAAGAATAACGCGCACTGACTTTAGAAAAAATAGAACTGTATTGAAAGGCTTAAAAATTATACCCTGGCGCGCGGACGCCCCGTGGCGGGCCTAAACTCGCCGTTTGGTACAACGCGCCTTGAACGCCTCTGTAACGAACGCGCTTCCAGCAGCGCGTTACGAACGCCTCTGAAACCGTGCTGTTACGCTGTCAGCTGTTCGTGATATTCGGCGACCATTAGGGAACACGTGGGCGAATCCGGGCTTTATTCGAGAGAGAGAGACGGGAGGAAGCGCTTAACTCGCGAAGCTCCGAACGTAACAGAACGAGAAACTGTCTCGTCGCGCGTAATGCGGTATTCTTCCGCTTCCTTCCGACTCACCTCATTGGCACGCGACGCGTGACGTCACACTCCGTCCAATCCGTGAAATTAGCGTTGACATCGCTGCGTGGTGATTGGGGGAATCGAGAGCCGGTCCTCCGGATTGGCAACTGTATCGGCTTCGGCTTTTCCTTACTTGAACTCCCACGACAAGACGAAATGGCCATCTTCTCTACATCGATCGTTCCGATGGCCCATGGCTTCCTGCCCGACAGAAACCACAGCGGGACCGCCGTACTGGACCCAGTGTTCACGGGGCACGTGCTTCCACCCCGAACGGACCCATCCGGAACTACCGCTCCCGGAGCGGTACAATTGCCGAGCCGCCTCCACACCGTTCCGGTGCCGCTGTCTCTAGAGTGCCGGAGTCCTTCGGCGTCGGGTGATGCATCTTCCCCGGCGACGACTCTGCTCCTCGGCGTATCCTCCGGTCACCTCCTTTCCACCGCAGTGTTGTCGTTGGTGATATTGACGACGATCGACGCGCGTGTCAAAAATAAAGCCGGATGTTAGAAGTGATTCGCTCCTGCCCCCTCCCCCCCCCCGTGGTGCGCTCGGACATTAGATGACTTTCCTCCTCCCCGCAGCGAGAGTCCTGTTTGTGACGTGCAAAACTGCCACGTCACAATGTATACATACAGGATCATCGACGCAAGTGGGAACCCGCGCTCGCGCGCACATCACGGATACGCACTACGCAGTGACACTGTAGATGCATCTGCCCCCTGTAGGCTACTGCTAGAAGTAACGGTTCTGTAGACGCTACCAAAGGGCACAAAGTGCTTTTGGCAGCTGTGAGAGAGAAAGGATCAGAAATGAGTGAGAAAAAATGAAGGCCCCACGAGAACCGTGCGGCCGCTAAGTCTTCTAATGAAAAACATCTGGAGTCACATTGGGGCTCAGTCTGTCTTGCTTGTGCCTATGCTCCGATTCTTTCCTTCGGCAATCCTACGGTGTCCTACGCTTTCGCTGCTCAGTTTACTGCGAGTGAAAGCATTTTGTCTGAGAAGCCGTGCTTCTGGAAAGCCGGTAGCACTGAAATTAAAAAATTCAGAAAATCTTGAAACTTTGTATACAAATAAAATAGTTCATTCCTATTGATGGGATTAGAATAAAACACACTGAGTTATATGTCGTAGGTTTATTCACCAGCTTCTTGCGTAGAACGGTAAAGGCGGAAGAAGAAGTATAAAAAACAAAAGAACGAACCATTCCACACGGCCACTCGCCAGTGGCGCGCAGTACAAATACAAACAAGCAGAGTCGCGCTTCAATAACTCCAACACGCCTCCTTGAGCAAGACTCATTCTAAACCTAAATTATTTTCAAAATATTTGGTTTTGGATTTGCACAAAGGTTTTGTAAATATATCAGCTGTCATCTCCTCTGAATTTACGCGATCTATTTTAATCAGTCCTATGTCTACCTTCTCCTGAACAAAATGGTGTCGAAGGTCTACATGCTTTGTTCTTTGGCTTACAGCTGCGGTTTTACTTAAATTTATAGCTCCGTTATTGTCACAATATAGTTGCATAGATTGCTCCCTTATTTTTGGCTCGATTTCACCGCGCAATCTGTGCAACCAAAGTCCTTCCTGACATGCAAACGCCAATGCAATATACTCCGCTTCTACCGTAGATAGAGCTACCACATATTACAAAAGTTGTTCCTGTGATGGACCTCCTTGTCCTTGGATCGTTTGTCCAATCCACATCGCTATAACCAGCTATTACAGGATCAGCTGATTTCTTATAAACTAACTTATAACTTATGGTTCCCTTAAGGTATCTAAATATACGCTTTACAGCGCTCCAAAATATTTCGCAAGGATTTCTATTGAAACTGCTTACCAAGTTTACTGCGTAAGCTATATCTGGGCGTGAGATCTGGCTTATGTACAAGAGACTACTGACCGCTTCCAAATATGGCAAATGTTTGGCTTCGTTGATCTCCTTTTCTGACGGTTGATACGTTTCCAGCAGCAATTTGGTCCCCTGATCGACTGGTGTTCCTACGGGTTTGCAGTCGCTCATCCCAAATCTCTTGAGAGCAGCTTCAATATACCCACGCTGATGAATTTGTATTTCGTCTTTCTTCCTCTCGATTGTTATTCCCAGAAACTGTTTTGCGGTTCCCAAATCCTTCATAGTAAAGGCTTCTTTCAGTTTGTCCTGAAGTTTCTTCCTCTTTACTTCATTGTTTAAGAATATGAGTAAATCGTCTACATATATAGCTATGATTAACTTTGATTTTGAATCGTTATTGTAATAGACGCAAGGGTCTGTTTTTGATTTTTGTAATCCATGGCCCTTTAAAACTTCATCCAACCTTTTGTGCCACGCTCTTCCGCTCTGTTTAAGCCCATACATGGCTTTCTTTAGCTTCCAGAGAGTTCCTTTCTGTTCATTCAATTCCTTAGGTGGGCGAACGTAGATTTCTTCTTTTAGCTCACTGTTTAAATAAGCTGTGGTTACATCCATGTGTGTAACATTCAGGCTTTCTTTTGCTGCTAAAGCCAGCAAGTATCTAATTGAACTGTATCTTACTACGGGGGAGTATGTTTCGAAATAATTTACTCCGTGAATTTGTGCACAACCACGTACTACAAGCCTCGCCTTATAGGTTATCTGTCCTTTATCTGACATTTTTCTCTTGAATACCCATTTTGCTGTTAAGGGTTTGATATTCAGTATCGCTTGTACACATTCCCATGTGTTGTTCAGTTTTAAAGCTTCGTGTTCATGGTTCATTGCTTCTAACCATTCTTTTCGGTTGTCTTCTTTCAAGGCATCATCGACGGTTTGAGGTTCATCTTGTTCTTCTCCCAAGGTGTAATAAGAGATAAATCCCTCCTTGACTACAAGTTTCCTTTCACGTTGAGACCTGCGTGGAATTGGATGATCGAGTGTTTCTTCCTTGATAAACCCATCATCAGCCTCCACAAGAATTTCATCGTCAGATGTTTCGCCTCCTCCATTAATGTTGCTTTCGGAACTTGTTTCTGTTTCAGTGCTTTCTGACAGATTCAGTGGTTCTTCAGTATCTCCCGTTTCATCTTCTTGGAGTTCAAGATACGTAGGCGAATGTTTCTCTTCCCGTGGGTTTTCTCTTCGTCTCTTATCCAGGAATATGACATCTCGACTAATTGTCACTTTTTCTGTTTTTGGATGGATTAGCCTATATCCCTTGGTTTTTTCTTCGTACCCCATGAATAATAATTTTTGTGCTTTGGGATCCCATTTGTCCCTTTTTACCTTGGGTATGTGCGCCATAACCTCACTTTCGAATATTTGTAAATATTTGAGGTTCGGCTTGTGCCCAGACCAGATTTCTTCTGGTGTCGTCCCAGGTATCGCTTTGATCGGAGACCTGTTTAATAAATATACAGCGGTGTTGGTTGCCTCCGCCCAAAACTTCTTCTCCAGCCCTGCGTCGATCATCATTGTCCTTGCCCTTTCAACGATGGTTCGATTTGATCGTTCAGCCATACCATTCTGCTCAGGGGTGTACGACGCGGTAGTCTCATGCACAATGCCAGATTTCTCCGGAATTTCTTTAAATTTTTGGTTAACGTACTCTTTTCCATTGTCGGTACGCAGTTTCTTAATTGTACATTTAGTTTGTTTTTCTACCAACTTCTGAAATTTGACAAAAATATCAGTCACTTCGCTTTTGTACTTAAGAAAATATACAAATTTCTTTCTACTATGATCGTCAATAAACGTAAGAAAATCCCTCGCTCCTCCTATTGAATTTACTGACATCGGACCACATAAGTCAGAATGAATTAAATCTAATAAACCTTCTGCTCGTTTGCCAGAGTTTTTAAATGGTAATCTAGACAATTTACCTTTAATACAGGCTTCGCATTGTTTGGAACTCACTCTAACGTCATTTAGGCCTGTTACCAAACCCTGCTTTAACAAGATCATGCCTTTCCTGTTTAAATGCCCTAACTTTAATGCCATACATCTTCGTCATCGTCTTCCAATGCACCTTCCGCTATCCAGGCTTTATTTTCTATAGTCTCTATTTTATAGACGCCTCCCTGTGGCTTCACTACTGCTACGACCTGGTTCTGTGAGTTCTTGATTTTGCAGCCATGACGATTGAAGATTAGCGTATGTCCACTCTCCACAATTTTGCTTACTGACAGTAGATTCGCTGCCAAGTTGGGAACATGCAGAACATTGTTTACTTCAACAGAATTCTTCTTATCAATTTGCATGTCCACGGCGCCCTTGGCGACTGCAGTTAACCTCCCTTTATCAACAGTCATGATGGTTGAATTTGTTTCCTCTTTGTTTCTTAGCCAATCTCCTTTGGGTGCCATATGAGTGGACGCACATGAATCCAGATACCATGTATTTTCGTTGGCATTTGGTTCTGCTACGAAAAAGGCTGCCTTGACTGTGTTTTCCTTCCCGTTGTTTCGCTTATTTTGCTTAAATTTACATTTTGCAGTGAAATGTCCAGGTTTGTTACAGTTGTAACATTTCTTGACCTTCTTCTGATCCTTGTTGTGTGCTTTCATGAATAAAGCGGTTTCTTTCTCTGTATCGGTTTGGTTGCCAATATTTGTGATTTCCTGAAGCAGTTTTACCTTCACAGCATCAGACGTCAATACTATTCCAGAACTCTCGAGTCCCATGATCAACGGCTTGTATTCTTGCGGTAGGCCCTTTAGCATGAGCGCTGCCACCATTTCGTCGTGGACTTCAAAATTAAGTTCCCTTAGTTTGTGCGCTGGACACGTAATGCGTGACAAATATTCCTCTACAGAACTACATTCAACGAGGCGCACAGAAGTCATATCCTGAAGCAGACCTTCTCATTAGGCCAGTATCCTCAAATGTTCTCAACAATGCCTGCCAGAGGTCTTTCGGCGTTGCTGCATTCCGAACATGCGAGTAGTTCTGTTTTTCCAAAGCTAAAATTATTTTGGATCGGGCACGTGTCATTTTCCTCACATCGGCAATGTATGCCGCTTCACCTCCCACACAACCCCACAGATCCTCGCCTTCCAAGTACGCCTGCATTGCCAACTTCCAGGTGCTGAAGTTTTCTCTGACCACCAGTTTTTCGATTTGGTTTAAACTGTTTGTATCCATCTTGACGATTGGCGATACACGTGGCTATTGGCGACGCACGTGGCTAGAGGTTATGTTTGCTTAATTTTATTTTTTCGACTAGGGAAAGGAAAAATATATACTCTACTTTCACTGTCATGTATTTTACCCTCTGAGTTCGCAAAGAAACTTTACGTGTCTGTGGGCCCATAACCTGATGGGATTAGAATAAAACACACTGAGTTATACGTCGTAGGTTTATACACCAGCTTCTTGCGTAGAACGGTAAAGGCGGAAGAAGAAGTATAAAAAACAAAAGAACGAACCATTCCACACGGCCACTTGCCAGTGGCGCGCAGTAAAAATACAAACAAGCAGAGTCGCGCTTCAATAACTCCAACACCTATTACAAAATTATTTTTTCACTTCTTCAATTCTTCTTCAGAATCTTTTCGGACTCTTTTTTCAAGGATTTTAAGTTTTAACTCGAAAAAGTTCAACTTAAAATCTTAAAACTTTAAAATTTAAATTATCAAATATTTCATTTCGCACTTTCCAATTTCAAAGTACAATATTCCACGAATAATTGCTCCCACAAATTCTCCGCCAGAGAGAGTGGATAGACACTAATTTCGTATGCAATCCCTTGACCTAGGCATGGGACCCCATGTTCGAGAAAAGGAAGACAATAGGAAAAATGGTCAATAGAGAAACGATCGAAAAAATCAGATGCAACAGATTTCTCATCGGATTTCAATGAAAGTTCTATTAATCAATTCTTTGTACCTTTTCGATTAAAATGGCACCAAGCACGATGAAATTCGCATTATTTATACCGTAGATACGTAGAGATACAATTTAGGCAGTTATAAACTGGATTCGTTAAAAATAGTCCAATTTTTATGATATTTGGTATCATTTTTATTGGAAAAACGTAAGGAATCCATTGCCGTTATTCTCACAATGATATGTTACAAAATAAAAGTAAGCTCCTATTTTATCGCAGTCATAAACCGTGAGCCAAAAGGTCCTAACCGCTCGCGTGGCACAGCATCGAGGTGCTTCGGATCTGTCGAGGGTCTCCAAAGATCCGAGTACTTAAGTGAGAAAAATTTACGTACGAAATGCTAAAAGTATAATATATTTATTTAGATTGCGAAAAAACGATAGCAGTAGTGAATTCCTTACTTTTTTCCGATCGAAATGACACCGAATACTCTATAGTTTGGATTATTTTTAATTAATTTCACCGTTGCTTGCCTGAAAAGCCTTACCTTATTGCCTGCGAGAATTGCCTTGCTGAGATTAACTAAAAATACAACTTTTGTGTAAACTTTTTTTCCTTAACTCTTACAGTTCTCGAATTCTTCTACGAAAACGAAAAATTCGCATATCATTCAACGTGTGATTTCAACCCTTCAAATTGCTTTATGGTAAAACCCCGACGGGCCCAAGGGATACTTTCTGGAAATGGACCTCGAGTACCCGACAGAACTGCACAATTCGCACGCGAATCTCCCGTTTTGCCCGGTACGCGAACAGTCGACCGACCGAAACCAGACGAAACTACACGCGACAGTACGGGACAAGGAACGATACGCGAGTACACCTTTTCCTCCCCTAGTTTTACCCCCCCATCTCCCCTCTTTTAGATACCCCTCCATGTCTGCCGTCATCAGGTTGAACAGCAGAGGGCTCAGCGGGCATCCCTGTCTGACCCCCCTTGCTGTCCAGAATTCCTCCCCTAATTCCCCCTCCACCCTGCTTCTTGTCTCCCTGTATATTTCCTCTACCCTCTCTATTAGCCCCGCCCTCACTCCCCTTTCTCTCATGGCTTTTATTAACACCTCCCTATCCACAGAATCAAACGCGGCCTTCAGGTCCAGAAAGACCGCTACCATCCCCTTTCCTCCGGGCCTATTCACCCTTTTCTGCGCCAGATAGTTTAGCACAAAAATGTTGTCCAGCGTGCCCATTCCTTTCCTGAAGCCCGTTTGATTCTGCGGTATCATGCCCTTCTCCTCCACCTCTTCCTTTAGCCTCTCCGCCAAAATCGAGGCATACACCTTGTATAGTGCCTGCATGATCGTTACCCCCCTATAATCCTCCACCTTCCTTCCCTCCCCTTTCTTGACGATTGGCGCAATTATTCCCTCCCTCCACCCCTGCGGCCATCCCTCCCCCTCCCATATCCTACTACACATCTTCCATACCCATATCTCCAATTCCTCACCCCCGTATTTCCACGCCTCTCTTGGAATTCCATCCGCTCCCATTACCTTCCCATCCTTAATGCTCCTCAATGCTCTCCTTATTTCTTCCCTTTCTATCCCCCTTTCCTCTCCTCTCCTTCCCTCCCCCTCCTGTCTCCTTTCCACCTTGTCTTCCTCTCCTCCTAAAATCCCCATAAAATACTCCTTCCATTCCCTTTCCTCTATTCCTTCCTTTATTCCTTTCCACTTTTTTCTTTCCCTATTCACTATCCTCCATGTGTCTCCCTCGGTCCTTATCCCTGCTATTTCCTTCTCTAATCTCTCACTCTCCTCCATCTTTTTCCTCTCACATAGCCCTTTATACTCTCTCTTCCTCTCTTTATATTTTAATCCTTCGCCCCCTACTTTCCTCCACTCTCTCAATTCTTTCCTCAGCTCACTCTTCTCCCTCTTACACTCCTCGTCCCATCAGCCCCTCCCTCTTCTCCTTCCTTCCCCCTCTTTTACTAATACCCCTTTAACCCTTTCCATCATCCTTTTCAACTCCTCTTCTACATTCGCTTCCCCATCTCCACCCTTCCCAGATTTCTCTTATACTCCTGCCTCCCTTCCCCTGTCCATAATCCTCTTTCCGCCCTTCCCCCCTTTTTCTTCTTGTTCCCCTTTCTTTTCACTTTCCCTCTTATCCACACCTCTACCGTTTGGTGATCCGACTCCACCTTATCCCCCACCTCCATCCTAACCACCCTTTCCCTCGTCTCTTCGTCCCCTATCACGTAGTCGATCACCGAATTCCCCATCCCCCCCCGTGTATGTGAATTCTCCCTCCTCATCCCCTTCTATCCCTCCGTTAAAAATTGTCCACCCCCTTTCTCCTAACGTTTTCAACATCTTCTTCCCCTCTTTATTTATCTTCCTGTCCTTCGATTTCCTCCTCCCTTGTTCCTCATTCCCTTCCGCATTCCCCCCCTCCCTCCTCTCCCGTTCTCGCATTAAAATCCCCCCCTATAATTGTATATGTCCCTTTTTCCTTTTCTTCCATCCAACTTCCCATTCCTTCCAGCTTTTTCTCTATGTCTCCATTCACATACACCCCTCCTATATTCCATATCTCCCCTCCTATCCTCCCCTTCATCAATATAAGCCCCTCCATCTCTTCTTTTCTTTCTATTTCCCCTTGCACTATGTCCTTCCTCACTCCTATTAACATACCCCCCTCGCCCTTCCCTTCTTGTTTTCTCTTCTTGCCCCTTGTCTCATCCATTCACACCCCTTCGGTAATTTTTTCTTTAACTTCTCAAACCCCCCCTCCTCCATCCACGTTTCTATTAATACCATGGCATCCCATTCTGCTAACCCCTTCCAAAACTCCCCGTCCTTCCTTCCCAACCCCGCTACATTCCAGAAACATATTTTCCACCCCCCATCCTCCCCCCTCTCTCCCTCTATCATTCCTCCCTCTCTCTTCTCCCCTCTCGCTTTCCACCTCCCTCAACCCCCGCCCTATCTCTTCCCTTCTTCCTGCCCCTTCCCCTGACCCCCTGCACCTTCTCCTTTTGTTCCTCCCCTCTCCTTTCCCCCTTACCATTCCTTAATACTTCTTCCTCTTCATCCCACTTCCACCATTCTCCTTCGATAAAGATTCTCCTGTATTTCACCCATGCCCTCCTTCCTGCTACTTTCTCCCTCTCCGCTATCTCCCTTAACTTCTACATCATCCTCCGCTCTTTGAACGTAAGGTCGTCTTCTATTTTCTCCCTCCTGCCTCTCAACCCTTTCTTTCTCTCCATAATCCTTCTTTTCTGCTCCTCATTCCCTATCCTCGCTACCACAATGCCCGCTCCCCCGCTCCTCCTTACCCACTCCACCTTGATGTCTCCCCTCCCACCTCCGTTAGTAGCTTCTCTACCTCCTCCTTCTCTTTTCCCTCTCCCAACTTCAGTCCTCTCACCACTATATTCTTTTTCCTCTCCTCCCTTTCCTTCCATTCTATCTTTCTTTCTATCTCTCTCACCTTATTTGCCATATTCCCCCCTCCCCCTCCTCCTTTCTTTCTCCTACCTCCCCTTCTTTCCTCTTCAGGACCTCTACCCTCCTCTCAATTCCCTTAAGGCCTTCTAACTCCTTTCCCCATCCCTCCTCCTTCTTTTGTAAATTCATTATTCTCCCCCATAGCTCCTCCTTCTCCTTTCTCCAGCTTTCCTCCCTCTCTTTCATCTCCTTCTTTAGTCCCTCTACTTCCTCCTTCAATTCCCTCACGCATCCTTTCATCTCCTCAACTCCTCTTTCCATCACTCCTTTCATCCCTTTCATTTCCCCCTACATCGCCCTCATCATCTCTTCTAACCCCCCTGTCCCGTTCACTTCCGCTCCTTTATTTTTCTCCGGAGTTCTCATCACCCTTCTACTCTTCTTAAAGATGTCCTGTTCCCTCTTTTTCCCCTCCCTTCCCTCCTTTTCATCACTCTCCCATTCATCCCTTTTCCTCTTCCATAACTCATCCAAACTCGTACTATTCCTTCTTTTCCTTTCTATCCTTTCTCTTGCCTCCATAATCGTAGGCCTCCCCTCTTTCTTTAGCTTCACTTCTACCTCATTCTTTCCTTTCTAACATTCCATTTCTACGTCCTTTCCTTTCTCATCCATCCTTCCTTACCGACACACTTTCTCCTTCTTATCCCCAAATGTCACTACTTTCTCCTCTCTCTTCTTCGCTCTCTTTCCCGCCTCTTCCACGCCCGGAAACGGAAGTCTATAAATATAATATAAATATAAATATCGATATTTACATATTTTTATATATACTTAATATAAATATCGATATGTATATTTGTATTCAATATATTTTTCGATATTCAAAAATTAATATTGCAATTATCATACTCCTAAATACTGAAAAAAAATATTCTTGTTATCTTTATACAGTGTGTCCGCAATAACACTATACAGTCGATTATTTCCTAAACTATTAAAGATAGGAAAAAAATTTTTTCACGAAATTGAATGGCAAAGAGGGGCTGATTTATTGGCTGTAACAATTTTTTTTTATCATTATTGTTCACAGAGATATGAATGTCAAGTTCGGTTTTTTAAATGGGATTATATATTTTTTTTCTGATCAATTTATAGTGCGTTTCAAGACGAATTCAGTAACCATTAATGTATACACCTTTTTTTAAATAGTTTTTGAGATATTACGCGCTAAAATTTAGTGATTTTCAGTAGAAGAAAATCTGCGAGACTAGGAAGCGCACAGGAGGTGGTCTCGACTCTCGACCGCACCTCAAGTGCCACGTGTTAAACATTGCCGCCTCTTGAAACTGATACGACGGGACGGCGGTAGAAACGGCAGGCCTAAATTTTAGACAATGGTTTTTTTTTTCTCCCAAGCGTTACTCTTTCGACATAGAGAAAAATATTGTCTCAGTTTTAGCACATAAATAAAGCTAACTGAAGGGTTTTAGGTGAAAAAATACGAAAAAGTAAATACATTTTTAATTGCAATAAAATTTTATTTAGGAATCCCTTCCACATGCCCTCCATCATTCATTATACAATTTTGTATACGCTTTAAAAACTCCTGTTCTACTTTAATAAGCGTGTCTGTTGTAATTGTGGAACACGCGTGAGTAATACGCGATATTAACTGTTTAACAGTTTCAACCGGGGTTTGAAATACTGTTCGGACCGAACATCTTGCATTAATATTACATGCAGCCAAAACATTGTCTTCGTTGTTCTGTGACACGGTTCTTACTCTTTTTGTCTTATTACAACGAACGCTCCCGGAACATTCAAACGTATCACAGACTTTTTTGATCTGAAAAAATTCGATTTCGTGTAAAGAAATATATTTTTAATTTAGGGAAAAGACAATATTGAATATTTAACCCTGCCATTGTTGAATCTGAAAATTAGGTATATTGTGCGCGGAGGGGATACAACTAAAATGAACTACTGCCAAAGAAGGAATTATCAAAATTAATTTTGTGCTAAGCAGTCAAAAGTAGAGGTGTAGAAGGGAATCATTTTGACCATCTGTATGCAGAAGTGGATGCCAAGTAAAATAATATTTCAATATCGAAGAAAGGAAGTGGTTTATGACCTGTGTTTTTCTGCAGTCACAGCTTACCAGGCGCTCACCAGCACACGAACCGTCAATAACCGTAAAGGACATGCTTCCTTGATCGCGTAGCGTCCCAGGGGTAAGAAATTCCAACTGAATACTAGGGACGATTCGCTAGCAATGAACTGTTCGAAAAATGAACGATTTCATGGATATTGCTGTGTTTATTAACGAAGGGATCACGAAGGGTCCTTGATTTATGGTTATTGAAGATACGCGGGCTGGTGAGTGACTGGTAAGCTGTGACTGCAGAAAAACACAGGTCATAAACCAGTTCCTTTCTTCGATATTGAAATATTATTTTATTTGGCATCCCCTTCTGCATACAGATGGTCAAAATGACTCCCTTCTTAGCCTACGCAGTACATTTCCTCAAAAAAGAAGAAAAGGTATTATAAAATTTTTTCTGTAATTTATGGATATTGCTCCTTCGCATGTTTTAATCATTGCCTGAAATTTTTCCAACCAATGGGAAACAGCTTCTTTCTGTAGGAGGAAGCCAATAGTATCTTCTGCAGAATTTTCATCAAAGTGGGGAAACAGTTTTTCTGTCACAAATATTCGAGCGTTTGAAGTGTCCAGTTTCTGTCCATTCTAAATAGAAAAGTAGAAAAAATGGTGTTCACGATTAAGGATAAAGTGGAGTTTGTGCGTTTGCGAGGTGATGGATATTTATCGTATCGTCAAGTAAGCGAGGTTTTCCATGAACGATATCCTGATCGGCCGAAACCAACTTCAATGACGGTAAAATTTCTATCTTTGTTTACTAAAGTACAGAAACATACTGAATCTTTAACCCTTCGGATGCTTGTGCTCTCGAAAATGTGTGTAAAGGCAGTTTTGCTCCGTTTCAGGTAAGAAAACCGCGTGGTCTAAGATTAATGAAATTACGGTCACTAAGCACCCTAGATTATTTTATTGTGGTATAAAAACGATTTTGGCAAGTCTTGTATACGCCGTAGCGATGTTATTCATATTTGAAAAGTTTCTTTTATACCCCTTTTGTACGAATTTAAACACGAATTATAATCGAAAATTGTTATGGCACATAATATCTTGCCATCATAAGTACTGTCCATTCATTTTATTGCCAATTTGTTAATTAGTTCAAAATACAAGCAACGCAAAAAATTCGTAAGATTTCATGTATTAAGAATTCGAACTTTTTTTTGCTGACATTAAATTAAATTTTCACTAAAATAAATTTGTATTTTTTGAGTTTTGTACATATTGTAAAGGTATTGGAAAACATTGATAAACTGATACTAAAATGAAAAGAAGATAGGTACATTGGCCAGATATTATGTGTTGTGACGTGCTTTTCGTCCCCGAGCCGTGAATCGAGGCCGGAAGCACGCCGCAAGCCCTTGCCGATCTCTCCACGCCTTTTCGAGAACCGAAGAAGGTTCTCGAGCGCCAGGTATCCGAAGATACCGGCGTGGAGAGAAGCAACTCGCGAAGGTCTTCGGACCGGCTAGCTCGTGCGAATTCGCGGAGAGACGGGCGTGGGTGGAACGAGGGATCAGGATCCGCAGAATTTAGCTCCCACGGCGGAAGGCGAATAAATCAGAGACACGTGCCGTTAATAAAAATAGGAATCTATTGAGGCCTCGAGAAAATTAAACGTAACAGAGAAGTGTGCACACCTTGGCGTCGGTCGCCACGCGGCGGGATCGTCTCGCCGGATATTTTACAGACTCGCGAATCTTAGAATCACGCCTCGGTACCCGAAATCTCCCGTTTGCGCGACCACCGAAAAGCCCCGACGACGCAGCGACTCGATAACCACCCGGGAAGGCTAAAGGAGGTCCTTACCGCTCGAAATCCCAAGAGGAACAGGACGAGCCGTTACGACGGCTCGCGCTAGATCAAGATCGCGCTCCCCCCTCCTTAGGCCCTCCCGTATTGGTTCTACGCGCGCGACATCGATTATCGCCCAATTAGATCGATCCGCGGAAGACGGTGTCGGCTGCTGGCTCTCTCTGGCTCCTCTTCTCGCAACCAGGCCGCGGTTTCGGCCATTCCGAGCGCCCTAGGCTTCTGCTCGGCGGGAGAGGAACGTCGGGACGGAGTGGCCAATTCCCCCCCCCCCCCCCCCCCCCCGGCGCAGACGACGCAGATAGGAGCTCCGTGGCCCTGCCGTACTCCTGCGTCGACCTCTAAGACCTCACTCCTCGGGAAAATCGTCCGAGGCAGGTTTGCCCTGGTTGCCTGCCCCCGACAGGCAACGTCCTCCCCGAACCACGCCGGTTGCCGGAGGAGCCCTAGTCAGCAGATTGGTGGCACGACGTCGGTTCGTCCATTCCCTCCCCCGACGTTTTCGTTGCCACGCGACTGATCTGCTGCCGCTGTTGGTCCGACTTCCTTGCCGTCTTGGTGTTCCGGGTCCGCAATTGTCGATGCCGCACGCATGTCAAACAGATGTTCTGTCAGTTTTTAAGCTACGTTCGAGACTCCCGGTGGTGCGCGTCAAGCCTCGATAACCTCTGTTCCTCTTCCCTCCCCTTTTGGAGAGCGCACACTTGTGACGCGACAAAATGTCACGTCACAGTGTTAAACACAACCTTTGTTAAAATTCCTTCCAAAAAGACTAACATGTATAACGAGACCTGCCGCTATTGTTCTTACGCTTCAATAAAATAACGCAGGTTGCGAGTAGTACTGCAATTTCCGAGCGCACGGTTCGTTCTCCTGAAACGGAGCACACCTCTACTTTTGACTGCTTAGCACAAAATTAATTTTGATAATTCCTTCTTTAGCAGTAGTTCATTTTAGTTGTATCCCCTCCGCGCACAATATACCTAATTTTCAGGTTCAACAATGGCAGGGTTAAATATTCAATATTGTCTTTTCCCTAAATTAAAAATATATTTCTTTACACGAAATCGAATTTTTTCAGATCAAAAAAGTCTGTGATACGTTTGAATGTTCCGGGAGCGTTCGTTGTAATAAGACAAAAAGAGTAAGAACCGTGTCACAGAACAACGAAGACAATGTTTTGGCTGCATTTAATATTAATGCAAGATGTTCGGTCCGAACAGTTGCAGCTAATTGTGCAATATCAAAGTCGACTGTACATAAAATTTTAAAAACGAATAATGTAAAGGCTTTTAAGCCAGTTTCGGTGCAGCGCCTTTTCACTAGGGACTTCGGACCACGCATTGAATTTAGTTTATGGGTCTTGGAAAAGGTAGCGCAGGATGAAAATTTCATTAAAAATATAATGATTACAGACGAATGCGTATTTAATACAAATGGGATGACGTCCCACCAAAATACACGAATGTGGGCACTAGAAAATCCTCACTGGAGGAGAGAAATAAATAATCAGTACCGCAACTCAATAATGACATAGTGCGGTATTTTCAATAGGAAAATTTATGGACCATATTTTTTCGAAGGTACAGTCACCGGAGAAAAATATTTAAACTTTATTAACAATTTCGTGCAAGAAATTGTGGACAATATGTCACTTCTCGAAACAGAAAATTTATGATTCCAGCAAGATGGTGCTCCACCACATTACAGCATGTCTGTACGGAATAAATTGAATTCCATGTTCCCGGACAAATGGATAGGTCGTGGTGGACCGGTATCATGGCCACCAAGGTCACCAGACCTTTCTGCTTGTGACTTTTTTTTATGGGGTCACATAAAACAATCCGTATTTCAAACCCCGGTTGAAACTGTTCAACAGTTAATATCGCGTATTACTCACGTGTGTTCCACAATAACAACAGACACGCTTATTAAAGTAGAACAGAAGTTTTTAAAGCGTATACAAAATTGTATAATGAATGATGGAGGGCATGTGGAAGGGATTCCTAAATAAAATTTTATTGCAATTAAAAATGTATTTACTTTTTCGTATTTTTTCACCTAAAACCCTTCAGTTAGCTTTATTTATGTGCTAAAACAGGGACAATATTTTTCTCTATGTCGAAAGAGTATCGCTTGGGAGAAAAAAAACCATTGCCTAGAATTTAGGCCTGCCGTTTCTACCGCCGTCCCGTCGTATCAGTTTCAAGAGGCGGCAATGTTTAACACGTGGCACTTGAGATGCGGTCGAGAGTCGAGACCACCTCCTGTGCGCTTCCTAGTCTCGCAGATTTTCTTCTACTGAAAATCACTAAACTTTAGCGCGTAATATCTCAAAAACTATTTAAAAAAAGGTGTATACATTAATGGTTACTGAATTCGTCTTGAAACGCACTATAAATTGATCAGAAAAAAAATATATAATCCCATTTAAAAAACCGAACTTGACATTCATATCTCTGTGAACAATAATGATAAAAAAAAATTGTTACAGCCAATAAATCAGCCCCTCCTTGCCATTCAATTTCGTGAAAAAATTTTTTCCTATCTTTAATAGTTTAGGAAATAATCGACTGTATAGTGTTATTGCGGACACACTGTATATCTCAATAAATATAACTTTCGAGAAAAAAATACAAAGAGCTTTTTCATGTAAAATTTGATTCTCTGCAAGAAAGGTTTCGCAGAATCGGAGGACATGGCTTAAAATTTGTGTTTTTAAGCATAGAATTTTGTGGAATTTTAAAAAAAAAATCGAAGCGTTCGCTCTTAAAGAAATCTTTGAAAAATGATCAAAGGGTATAGCCGAATAAGGGGGTCAAAAGTGCCCCTAAACCAAATTTGATATGCAATGAGTCATTCGATAGCTTATCCAAACGGGAGCATTTCTACCAATTTTCAACCCTCTATCTCTCCTTGGGGGGTAGTAAAGGGTGAAAATAGAAAATCACGTTTTTTCCCAATTTCTCTTACACTATTGGATGAAAAATTCTGAAAAAAATCAGGAACATGCTAGTTATCGAGACACATGTTACAGAATTTTTTCAGATTTTTAAATCAATTATCCAAGCTGTAAAAAATAAAAAACGCAAAAAAATGCCGAAAAATGCTGATTTCATATTGAAGGAATCGCAGAACTACAATCATACAATTCCTATAGATTGACATCTTTAATACTATTATCATATATTTTTTCAGATTTTTAAGTTTGGTGCGCCATAGTTACAAAAAATGAAAACCACTTTTTTCGTAGTTTTTTCACGGATTAAAACGACTTATACGTCTATATATATACGTACGTATATATATATACGTACGTTTTCCCCAAGTAAAACAAAAAAAAAAAAATTAAAATCCTTATAAACTCTTCTTAAAACACTTGTAAATAAGCATTGATCATTTTCATATGCGTAGGAATAGGAAAAACATACACTTAGCGTAAAAAAAAAATCTGCCTAAGTGGGACTCGAACCTACGTTCAAAAAGTACGCGGCGGTTTAGCAACCTGACACTTTGCCGCCAAGCTACCGGCGCCGTTGGAAATACTGCTAGCACTTCGAAATATAAGGCACGTAGTGTAGTTTCAGTGAACGGGTTTATTTCATTGTTTTAAAGTTTACATTATTTTTCTGTGCATTAAAACTTTGGAAATCCTACAAAATACTTATTTCGTAAAGATTGTACGAAAATTCGACGTATAAGTCGTTTTAATCCGTGAAAAAACTACGAAAAAAGTGGTTTTCATTTTTTGTAACTATGGCGCACCAAACTTAAAAATCTGAAAAAATATATGATAATAGTATTAAAGATGTCAATCTATAGGAATTGTATGATTGTAGTTCTGCGATTCCTTCAATATGAAATCAGCATTTTTCGGCATTTTTTTGCGTTTTTTATTTTTTACAGCTTGGATAATTGATTTAAAAATCTGAAAAAATTCTGTAACATGTGTCTCGATAACTAGCATGTTCCTGATTTTTGTCAGAATTTTTCATCCAATAGTGTAAGAGAAATTGGGAAAAAACGTGATTTTCTATTTTCACCCTTTACTACCCCCCAAGGAGAGATAGAGGGTTGAAAATTGGTAGAAATGCTCCCGTTTGAATAAGCTATCGAATGACTCATTGCACATCAAATTTGGTTTAGGTGCACTTTTGACCCCCTTATTCGGCTATACCCTTTATGCTTAAAATGGAAGAAACAGCTATAAGCCAAGTTAAACAAATTTTTTTTATTTTTTTTAATGAAAACTCATTCTAAACCAAAGTGAAAAAAATAAAAATTTAATTATCTTTTCTTTGGATGGAGTAATCGAAATTTGAAATATTTTTGGCTGAAAAAATTGATAAGAAATAAAAAAATTCACAACTCCTTAAGGCTTTAAGATTACAGCCTAAAATTTGGTGTAGTAACTTCATTTAATGTATTAGAAAACATATAAAAAAAATTTCAGCCAAATCAAAAATGTTCGGGTCCGGACCCTCGGTGATTTGATATGAATGCCCCATATATATATATATATAACATTTATTGTTTCTCAATAGACTACAATTCTCTCCTTCCCTTCTAGCCGCACGCATCTTACAAACTTAATCTACCTTATGTCTACCTTAAGCCGCACGCATCTTACAATCTTAGTCTACCTTACATCTAACTTAACCTATGCTTCGCTTTTGTTCGGATTCCGCTATCGCTCGCCTTATCTCCGCTTCCTCTCCTCTTTGCCACCCTTCCTCCTCGCACTCTCTCCTCTTTTGTTCCTCTCTTTCTTTTCGCTTTCCTCTACATCACCATCCTCCAAGCCACGCTTCACTCTTTCTTTCTCTCTCTCTCTCTCTCTCTCTCTCTCTCTCTCTCTCTCTCTCTCTCTCTCTCTCTCTCTCTCTCTCTCTCTCTCACTCTTCCCTCTCCCCCCTACCCCTCCCCTTCCCTTATCCTCACCATTTCATCTCTTCTCTCCATCCATTCCAATCCTCCCCCATCTTCCCTGAGAATGGCTCTTATTCTCCCCCCTAACCCCTCCTCCCCTCCCCCCGTACATCTCTCCAGCACATGGTCCCAAGTCTCCTCCTCTGCCCCGCAAATCCTGCATTTCCTCTTCTCTTCTTCTTCCCAATATCTACCCCCCCTCATCTCATTCCCCAACCTGTACCTCGCCACCCTAATCATGTCCTCTTCTTTACCTTTCTCTCTTAGGTACCTCGGTATCCCGTCCACCCTTATCTCCCTATACCACATGTTGTATCTGGAATCCCGTATTCTCCCCTCCCTCTCTTGCCATTCCACCTCCCTGTCCCTCCTTTCCAGCAGTTCCCTCATGTCCCAACCTTGCTCCCTTCTTTCCACCGCCTCCTCTGCCGCATATCCCCTCCCCTCATAAAACTTCCTTCTTTCCTCTTCCCACCCTCCACCTTTCCTTTCCTTTGCTCTTCGTTTTATCTCCTCCCAGCATCTTCTCGCAATTCCCCCGCCCTCCCCCCTTCCCAATTTCTCTTCCATCCCCATCGCTCTCCTTCCCGCCCTTAACCTCAGCTTGTCCCTCTTTGCTTCCTCCCTTATTATGTACCCGGGCGTCCTACTATCCAGTCCTAGCACCCACCTTATGTAGGAGTCCTGGATCCTCTCCACCTCCTCTCTTTCCCTCCATCCCCATATCTCCGCCCCATACAGCAGAACGCTCTCCACCAATCCTTCAAATAACTTTATCCTTTTCCCCCATTCCCCTCCAAACCTCCTTTTCCCTATCCCCCACACCTCCCTCATCACCACCTTTGCTTTTCTCACCCTATCCCTTACGTGCCCCTCCTGCCCCCCTCCTCTCTTCAACGTATACCCCAAGTACACAAACTCCTTAACCTCCTCTATCTTTTCTCCCTGCCACTTCCACTCCACCTTCTTCATCCTCCCTCCTCCCCTCTTAAACCTCAACATCTTGGTCTTCTGGACGTTTACCTCCATCCCTTTTTCCTCCACATACCTCTCCATGACCTCCATCATCCTCCTCATTCCTACCTCCTCCTCCGCCACTAGCACAACGTCATCCGCATATGCCAGCCCATATATCTTCTCCCCCGCTACTTTCACCCCTCCCCACCCTCCCTCCCTAAGTTTTTCCTCCATGTCTGACAAAAAAATATTGAACAGCAGGGGGCTCATCGGACAACCTTGCCTGACCCCTCTCCTGTTCCAAAATCTTTCCCCCATTTTGTTCCCTACCCTCACCCTACAACTCGTCTCCCTATACACCTCCCCAACTTTCTCCACCATTCTCTTGCTTACCCCTCTCTCCGCCAACACCTTCAGCATCTTCCCTCTTTCCACCTTATCGAAGGCCGCCTTAAAATCTACGAACAGTGCCACCATCTTTCCCCCTCTTTTCTCTGTCCTCCTCCCCACCATATAATTCAGAGCGTAGATGTTGTCCATCACCCCCCTTCCCTTCTTGAACCCCACCTGATTCTCTGGCACTATCCCCTTGCTCTGTACTTCCTGCTCCAACCTTTTTGTGAGGATAGCCGTATATACTTTGTACATAGAGTCCATCATGGTCACTCCTCTATAGTCCTCTACCCTATCCCCCTTACCCTTCTTCAGAATCGGCACTATTATCCCCTCATTCCACTCCGCCGGCCACCCCTCACCCTTCCATACCCCGTTGCAAACCTTCCACAATGCCTCCTCTACCGCCTCCCCCCCGAATATCCACGCCTCGTTCCCTATGCCGTCTCTCCCCGCTGCCTTTCTCCTCCTCAGTTTCTTTATTGCGTCCCTCACTTCCTCCTTTCCTATCTCCTCTCCCCCTTCCTCCTCCTTCCCGCTACTCCCTACTTCCTCCTCCTCCCTTCTAACCCTACTCCCCTCTCCTCCCGTCAACCCCATAAAATATTTTCTCCATTCCTCCTCCTTTATTCCCTCCCCTTCCACCCTCTTTCTTCTTCTCTCCCTCTTCACCAGCTTCCACACTTTCGCCTCCGTGTTTGCCTCCCTTACCTCTTTCACGAACTTCCCCTTTTCTAGCTCCTTCTTTCTTTCGCACAATCTGCTATATTCCCCTCTTTCCTTTTTGTATTCCTCCCTCGTCCCCAACCCCTTCCTCCATCTCCTTAACCCTCTCCTCACCTTTTCTTTCTTCTCCTTACACTCCTTATCCCACCACTTATTCCTTAGCCCTCCTTTCCCGAATGCCCCATATAAATTAACCCCTTAACTTGTGCGCTCGAGTTAATTCGAGCGCGCTAAACAGGCCAAACTGTGCACACTCGAGATAATTCGAGCGGCGTTGTATTTTATTAATTTTGTATTTGTTTTTATTTTTTTGCCAAGACAATGTTTTTTACATAAAAAAAATTGATTTTTTTTGGCCGATTTTTTCAAAAAATCTGTGCGTTAAGGGGTTAACTATTA
This sequence comes from Perdita meconis, assembly GCA_030770465.2. Classification (NCBI taxonomy): domain Eukaryota; kingdom Metazoa; phylum Arthropoda; class Insecta; order Hymenoptera; family Andrenidae; genus Perdita; species Perdita meconis. The sequence goes on from JASKOS020000019.1 coordinate 2,094,388, forward strand.
TTCAATGATTTTCGATCATTTAATATCAATATAAGAGTATATACCATTTTTTTGCCGGATTGTCTCGGCAATCCCCGAGACGGTCCCGTTACACCTAGCAGCCTTAGTGGGCTGCACTCCATCTAAAAAAATAAATCAAAGCAACGATAAATTAGTCAATATAGTAGTGTGTTGCGACAATCTATCCCTATCTATCCCTCGTTCTGTCTACAGGCTGTCTCAGCGAACACTATACACTGCGTTCTTTCCTAAAGTATTAGAGATTATTACATGACATATATGATAGACGTCGTTGAATTCGTCTTGAAACACACTAATAACTGAATGTAATAACTTCTCTATAAATCGGGAAGTTAAAAAGAACATTATATAGTTTCATTTAAAAAATCAAATTTGACCACCACATCTCACGCAATAATAACAAATGTTATAAAAATTCGTATTCGCTAATGAATTGGCCCCTTGGAAGCATACAATTCTGTATGAACAATTTTTCATCTCTAATACTTTAGGAAATAACGTACTGTATGTATGTACAGTGTTCGCTGGTACACCCTGTATATCGGTTACGGTTCCCGGTATTCGGAACCGATATTATATCGGTTCTATATCTGTTCTATAACTGTTCTTTTTTTTCGGTTTTATATCGATTACGGTTCGGTAACTGTTATTTTTCGGTTATTAGGTACAGACGATATAGAACAAATATAATATCGATTCTCAAGAACCGGAACCGTAACCGAGATACATTCTAGAATCGTTATATTTATATATTCATAACAGTTACATAACAGACATAACATGCTTTCGGTTCTTCATAACAACTTCAGTCAGAACCGAAATTTTACACTTTGAAACAGTTACTTTTGAAACCATTTCATCCCCAGCACTGACATCAAAATAACAAAATAATGCACAGTTCTATACGTACATCATCGGACTTTTCTTCCTCTTGTCTCGAGGATTGTCGAGACACTCCCTCGCTGCTTTTAATCTAAAAAAAATGAAACTATATTACAACACATTCTTTATTTTACGCGTAGCCATAAAAATGTGAATGGGGAAAAGGCACGGACACCTATGGGTCATTCCATGCAAACTCGGACACTTTTCGAGTAACATCTCGGATGTTGATGAATTTTGAATATGTTGTAGTTTTTAGGGATGTATAAACGTTTTACAGCTCTTTGAAATGTACTGTTCACTTTTTTTCTGTCACATTTAGCTCTTAAAACACTTTAACAGTGGCCATAGGAAAATTACTTGAATAGACCTCTGTGCATTGAAATCCACTGATTCGACCTGCCGAGTGTCCGTATTTTGAAAAGTGGTTCGTAAAGAGGACGAAAAGGATTTATATATCCTCACTTTTTTGCAAAAGTGTAAACACACTTCGCTAGTGTCATATAAAACATGATTAATAGAACTTAATTTTCAATTAAATGATAAAGATTTGATAATAATAATTACAAAGTGAATATTATTATGTTAACTTAACAATATGTGGAATGCACGTTTCATCAGAAACGATTAAGTTAAGATTGTACACAAATGCTAGGGAAATGAAACTGTTTACAAACATTGATAGCCAACTCTCGTAAGACACGTTTAGACTGTTATTTACACAGTTATTCCTCAGTTTGAAAGTTGCTCGACACTCAATTCCGACAAAATTATTAAATTACCCAACAAATTTGCTAATAAATACAAAGAGTAGACAATATTAAATTTATTAAATTACAAAACAAATTTGCTCATACATACAAAGAGTGGACAAGAAAAAATGGGAAAAGAATTATATGGTCGAAAATTTCTGGAAAGACAGCTAACAAAATATGATAATCCACCTTCAGGTGTTCATGCAGAATATTGAGCCGAATTATTAAAAATTTAATAGATAATATACCACGCAGGCTAGAACAGTACAAAAAAAAAATAAAGAATAAAGAAATATTTCTTGAAACTTTATTTCAACCAGCAGAATTAATATATTATTAAGATATTAATAATATTATAATAAAAGTAAACTGTTATGTTTCGTTCATCATATATTCACCTTGTAATTATTATCATATCAATTACACTTTAGCTCGTCACTGTATATTTTTCAGAAAACGCATCCACTGTAATTATAGCTTTAGAACTTGCATATACTAAGAGAAACGGGAGTAACAAACGTAGCGCTACTTACAATGTTTTCGGCGTTACCTTCCATTACGACGGTTAGCTTCTGAATGAATTTCACCAAGGATGCCAGGGAGCACACGTACAGGAGTCACAGATATTTGTATGGGAGCGTGTAAACACAAGCCACGCATTGGCGCAACATACTATAATACTATAATATTGAATATTCTAATACTATAGTATTGATTTGCATCATTTATTAATAATAATTACAACAACTTTTTTATTATTGCGTTATTTTAGCAAAAATTAACTTTGTATGCACATATAATAATTACTTACTTTTTTAGGAGTAATACATATTACGTTAATATTAATTCATATTGATAATACATAATTTACATAGCATAACACTAAACACATTACAAACGTATTTTATTTGTTAGAATAACACTAAACACAATTATACTTATAGTATATTGAATTTTTGAAAAAAAGGTAAAGAAAGTAAGCCAAGTAAACGCGCGGAGGTGCTTCTAAAAAAGAAATAAGTAATTATTATCCTTACAAAATTAGTAATTATTATATGCATATAAAGTTAATTTTGGCTTACATAACGCAATAATAAAAACCTGTAGTAAATTAATAATTAATAATAAATAAATATCTTTAAGCAATGACATGAGACATCGCTTCGCGTCGTGCACTCGCTGCTGCGGAGTACCACTGTCGGCAACTCGACGCCTACGGATCAATTTTGCCTCCTACTTTGGAAAAAATATTTGTGTTCCCACTTTTCCAGAACGTTTCCTTAAGAAAAAAAGTCCGTTCTATCGCGTGGTATAGTTGAATTTTATGCTGAACCTTTACTTTTTAAGATATACCCAAAAGAACCACAAAAAATTGGTGCAAAATCGGTGTCACTCACTTCACCTATAATGACTGTTTAGATACATATAATCATTCACAATACAATAAAAATTGATATCAGTGTATAGAGGAAAGTCTACAGAATCATTATATATAAACAAAATTGAAATATCTTTTGTAAAAACATCACAAAATTAGTTCAAAGTTGAAAAATGTGTAATTTTAAGAAAATTAAATTTCTTAAAAACTAAGGGTGGTAGAAAAAAACGGTTTTCAAATTCGTAATCAGCGTACGAAATTCTATAAGAAAAGTGTAATGAATATCGGAACACAAATTGGCTGTTGGTCAGTGTAATACAAATGATATTACTATAAACAATTTCGAAATAGGAACATAACTTAAAAAAATTTGATGACACATACATACATACACGCGCGCATACACACACACACACACCCACAAACAATTTGTTCCAAATAGGCTAAAATGACCCCAATGACCTTGAAATAAGATCTGCCAAAAAATCGATTTTCGATGTTCGGGGTCATTACTATTACTTCACTATAAATCAGGAAGTTAAATAATTTGAGAGTATGAAAGATCCCACCACCACCCCCGTCAAAAAGACGGTCCTCTTTCCTCTCCATATGCATATATCTTCACTTGTTTGTAAATAGCTTGTTAAACAGCTCTTAAGTGTAATAATATTCACTGGCTTATTTTTTTTTCTTTATTTCTATTAAACAGCTCTTACGTGCAATAATTTGCACTGGCTTATTTTTTATTTTATTAAACAGCTCTTATGTGCAATAATGTACACTGGCTTATTTTTTATTTTATTAAACAGCTCTTATGTGAAATAATTTGCACTACTTATTTTTTATTATTAAACAGCTCTTATGTGCAATAATTTGCACTGGCTTATTTTGTATTATTGAATAGCTCTTATGCGCAATGATTTGCACTGGCTTTTTTTTTTTCGTTTTCTTATTATTAAATAGCTCTTATGTGAAATAATTTACACTGACTTATTTTTAATTAAACAGCTCTTATGTGCAATAATTTGCACAGGCTTATTTTTTATTAAACAGTTCTTATGTGCAATAGTTTGCACTGGCTTATTTTTTACTATTAAACAGTTCTTATGTGCAATAATTTATACTGACTTATTTTTTATTATTAAACAGCTCTTATGTGCAATAATTTGCACTGGCTTATTTTTTTATTAAACAGCTCTTATTTGCAATAATTTGCACTGGCTTATTTTTTATTATTGAATAGCTCTTATGCGCAATGATTTGCACTGGCTTATTTTTTTTTTTCATTTTCTTATTAAATAGCTCTTATGTGCAATAATTTGCACTGGCTTATTTTTTATTATTAAACAGCTCTTACGTACAATAATTTGCACTGGCTTACTTTTTATTAATAATTGTCGCTAATTAGAAAATTATTCGTATTTGAGGAAATTTAATAGTTTTCTACTTATCAACATTGTTGCTATATGACGTCGCATTAAATGAACATCGTAGTCTTTCTACTTACTTAGATCCTTATTATAGCATAATAATGTTGCGAAATAAACTGCAAATGCCCCACAATCAAACGCGTTGTTTTGATATTGTACTTTGTGAAATATGATTTTCTGATTAAATTTATAAAGGGCATTTAAATAATCTATTACATCATGATTTAAATGATTAGTATTGAAATTGTCATAAATGTGCATATTGCCGTTACCATCAGATCTTGTGCAAATCCAATGTCCTACTTCTTTTTCTCCACTTTCACCAGTATATATGATTTGAATATTCGTCTGATGTATAGGGATTTCCTGTAAATTACTCAGAAAAGCTCGAACATAGCCAGTATCTTGAGCAAAATTGTATATTCCACGCTCGTTTAAAGTTCTGTTCATAATTTCATGAAATAAATTAATATGCTTATCTTGTAAATAACAATCAGACTGAATGACTTCTTTACATTCGGCTGTTACTAAAGCATAGTTATAACCATTATTGAGAAAACATTCCGTAGGCACGACATATTCATAATTATTTTGTTCGAGATTCTGGTCTGAGATTATTTTACATTCATCAAATGTAAAATTTTCATGATTGATTCTTTGATTCAGTATTGTTATATTCGTTTTCCCTTCATTTTCTTTCTTTTTATCTTTGGCTACCTGTTTTTTTATCGAGGATTGCATATATTGGCTTATGATAACTGAAATATGTTTCATAAACACCGCAATTTATATCATTAAAATTTGCAAAGATGATATCTATTTGCGTATTCATATTCGTTGTTATACTCTCGGATGGTAATTTAGTTTTTAAATTGTACTTGTTTAAACAGTCAATTAAATAATTTTTATCACAATCACAATCAGTGATTTATAACCACTTATTATGTAGTAATCTTTGATTTTGAACGTCAAGAGTTCTACATGCGCATTCGAACTAAATTCCTGTTCAACAAATAAGCTTTCTATTGATAATTCTTTTTTTCCATAACAAATCAATCCGCGACTATTGTTTTTAATCTCGGATCTGAGTAAAATACGATAATTTAAAATATTCAACTCGTCATCAGTTTTCGTTAATGTTTCACTAAAAATCAATATATCACCTCGATGAAACCATAAATCTTTATTTATATGAATTAATTTACTTGCCAAAGTACCAACATTTTGATATATAACTATCAATCCATTTTCATTCACCAAATTATTAAATGATAATTTCAATTGTTTAGTGTTTCGCAAACGCGTTAATTCATCATTAGCCAAGTTAGTAGTATTGATATTTGTTTTTTTTGTTGTTGCTAATTTAAATTCTCCCAAAATATACAAACCGCTTAATTTTGTAACTCTGCTCAGTGCTACATATAACATTTGTAGAGTTCGTCTTTCTGATTTTTTAAAATCTAAACATACTTTTTCGTATGTTTGTCCCTGACTTTTATGAATCGTTATTGCTTCAGCAGGAACCACTGGAAATTGATTACGCGTGATTTGATATTTTTCCTCACTAGACATATTTACTTGAATCGATATTTTTATTATTGGAGTTAAATTTTGATCAATATTTGCATTTTTCATATAATCACGATAACGAGTTTTTACTTTAACTCCCACTCTGGGCAATTGAAAATCTAACCACAATATGGAGGGAATTTTAGTATTTTCTTGAAAGGTAATAAATTTTAATATTCCACATGCTCCATTTACCAATCCGTCTTCAACATCAATGTTATTAATTACCATATATTTTATATTAATTTTCAATTTAGTCTCAGCTAATAATTCATTTTGAACTGATTGTTTCTTTAACGATTGTAATATGAATTTTTTCGTACTTTCATCGATATTGTTTGAAAATGTATCCTCGGCAGTAGAAATAATTAACTCACTCTTGCATTGAGATATTTTGCAATTATTGTAAGTGGCAACATTAGCATTAGTGGCATATAATCTTATTGCTATTTCTGGAACATCATTTTGATTTTTAATTTCTCTTGATTTAATTAATGTTATATCATCTTCAGACATTTTCCCAATGACTAAATTATTTAAAGCATTTATAAATGCCAAATCATCTTTTTGTTGCATAATTTCCGTCAGTTCATCAAATTCGAATTCATTCCATAGTGGATTAATATCAATAAAGGGAGCCATTTCGTTTCGTCTCGAGACTTGATAAACTGGTTTATCTCGTACAGGAGGTAATTGATTCAAATCACCGACTGCTAATACAGAAATACCACCAAATGATTCATTTACACCTTTTATTTGTCTTAAACGTGTATCAATATAGCCTAGTGTTGTACAACCTACCATGGAAATTTCATCAATTATTAGTAATTGTACTTTTGATCATTTTTCACGAATACTGTTAGCTAAGTCGCTTGACAATTGGGGTAAATGAACTCCAAATTGATTGACTGGTAAAGCGAAAGCAGAATGAAGTGTTACGCCATTAATCAAAAATGCAGCCTTGCCGGAAGGAGCACATAATAATACTATTATTTTATCCATATCTCCGCCGGGCAATTTATCGAAATAATTAGTTACTAATTAATACAGTGTGTTGATCACTCTACTTTTTCCAACACCAGCTGAACCACTCAAAAAAATTTTAAATGGCGTTTGTTGCAATTTAAAACAATTCAATATATGCATTACAAATTCTTTTTGTTTACAATTCAATTCTTTCAATATATCATAAAGTTCATTTTCGTTTACTCTCGCTGGACATGTATACCTAGTTTTATGAGTATCTTTTTTCACATTCTTATTAACATTGTCTTCTTCACCACCTTGTTTGAAAATATCTATATGTTGACTACACGAATTTTCCTCAGCAATATATTGTTCTGCTTTTTGGTTCTCCATTTCACGATTGTCATTTTCAACATGTTCTAAAGCACCATCCATACCTTCATCACTAATTACACAATATCTTTTTTTATTTGTTTCAATAATATTTATATTATTTTTATAAACCATTTCATGATCAACATTTTCAACTTCACTTGATTCATCATGCCAAGGCATGAATAACAATATTTTTTCTCTATAATAATTAGCTGGATCTTGTTTCAATTTATATCGTCTGTATCTAATAATAGTTGTTTGCTGCCGAAGTCTGTAATCATTTAATTCGTCATTTTCGTCATTATTGTCGGTATCAGATTCCCCTTGTTTTTTTTTATTCTTGCTTATTTGATAATTGTGGAAGAAGGACTCAGTTTTCATGTATTATATTGTATATTTAAACAAACTTATTACTAAAGTACATAATTTTTACTCTCTCAACACAAAAGCACGTGTTCATCACATGTCTTGAACATAACCTTCTACTCCCGTAGTAATAACTGAAAACACAACTTAGATCTGTGATCAAAATCAATGGAAAAACCACTAGGCCCTCAAGCGCCATCTGATGGCTTAAGACCAATACTAAAAATAACCCCACATTTACCCCCTTTGTTTTTATTGATCTTGAATCTTCATAAACTTCTTGATATTCTTGATCAAGGCTTCTCCACTCAGCGGCTTTGTTAAGCAGTCTGCCGTCATATCTTCATTGGGTACATGTTTTACTTTAATTTCATGTGCCCTTATTGATTCTCTTATGTAATGACACTTTATATTCATCAATTTTGATTTGATCTTGAAATTCCCTCCGTTAGCTAATCTCACGGCATTCAAGTTATCACATATTATTTCTTTGTTTAAAATCTTTGGCATTCTGATTTCTTTCAGTAAATTACTGCTCCATATTGCTTCTTTCACTCCATCCAGCATTGCCTGCATTTCACTCTCTGTTGATGACAATGCAACTGTCAATTGTTTCTTGCTTTTCCAGTGAACTAAATCACCATTATGATATACCAATAATCCACTGAATGATTTTGCGTCTCGAGTTCTATCCCATGAGGCATCTGTATCACATTCCATTCCTTTCACTTGCTTATTTCCACCGTATTCCAGACAATAATTACGTTCCCTTCAAATAACGAAGAACTCGTTTCAATGCATTTAAATGCATTTTTCTTGGTTGTTTATTAAACTGCGACATACAGCTTAAAGTAAAAGATAAATCAGGTCTTGATGAGATACTTAAATATATTAGACTTCCTATTAATTCTTGATTAGTCGTAGCATCATATTCTTCACTGTCTTCGTGCTCATCAAATTTTTGATTGATGTCCATAGGTGTCTTGACTGGATTACAGTTCTCCATCCCATATAATTCTAGTAAATTTTTTATATAACTTTTTTGGTGTATCAATATTCTTCCTTTTTGTTGTTCTATTTGCATACCCAATATATTTGTTGCCCGTTCAAGATCTTTTATATCTACGTATTTTTTTATCTTTTCTATATACCTTTTTTCAAATCTATCCGAACTGGATACTACTGGCATGTCATCAACATGTACTCCACAATAAAGAAAATCTTCGTCTTTTTTTACATAGAACAAACACGGGTCTTCTTTGGATTGTGTTAGTCCTATTTTTAATAATACTTGAGTAAAATGTTCGTTCCAACACCGATTTGCTTGTTTCAGCCCATACAAGCTCCTTTTTAGCTTACAAACTTGATTAGAATCATTCCCGTATCCTGATGGCATTTCCATGAATATCTCTTCATTTAGAGTCCCATGTAAAAATGCTATCTTCACATCATATAGTTTTAATCCTCTTCCTTTTTCTACACTTATACTTAATAAGATTTTTACTGTTTCTGGTCTAACTGTTGGTGAAAATGTCTCATTATAATCGAATCCTGGTCGTTGCCCACATCCCATAGCAACTAGACGAGCTTTATATCGCTTTTGGTTCGTTTCCGGATTTTCTTTTACATTAAAAACCCATCTACATTTTATAATTCGTTTTTCTTTTGGACGACTCACTAAATCCCACACGTTGTGTTCTTCCATAGATGCTAACTCTTCATTCATAGCTTTCTTCCAATGTTGCCATTCATTGGACTTTCTTGCCTCTTGTAGTGAATTCGGTATTTCGGTATCAATAATCTTCATTGCACGTTGATTTCTAATCCTCTCTGATCTTCTAACATCCATTTGTCCGAGCTGTTCTTCATTCTCTTCGCGTTCATGCTGTCTTCTTACTTCCGTCACTCCTTTCGTTGTCCCTCTTGGCCTTCCTCTGTTTCTGGATTCAATTGTCATTTCTTGCATCTCTGTGGTCCCTTGGTCAACAGTTTCTTCCACAATACTTTCTGTGTCTTCAATATCTGTATTATTTTCGTTAGAAGAATTTTCCATGATAGCATGCTCATAATTACTATCTTCTTCGTACATCTCATTCATTGGTTCTACTTCTATTCCTCCATTCTCGCATTCTAAACCTACTACTATCAAATTTTTGTTACTATTTTCGTAATTATCATCTTCATTTGTTATCATATGCAACAATTCACATCCATTCCTACTCTCATCGAACATTACATCACAGTCAGACTTAATCTTTCCAGTTTCTGGAACATATATTCGATATGTTTGATTTATACCATAACCCACAAAAATTCCTTTGGTAGTTTTTGACTCAAATTTCTTCTTCGAGCCTTCTTTGTCTAATAAATAGGTCATACATCCAAATCTTCTTAAATGTTTAATATTCGGCTTCCTCTCCTTCCATATTTCGTATGGAGTCCTCTTGTGTACACTGGATTTCACTCTATTCCTAATATGCACAGCAGTACATACGGCTTCTGCCCAAAAATTTCAAGGCATTTTAGAATCTGACATTATGGTTCTTGTCGTTTCAATTATGGATTTATTTGCTCTCTCTACCACACCATTACATGGTGGTGTTCTTGGTGGACTCAATTCATACTTTATTCCTTTCTTTTTAAACCAATCATTTAATTCATGTCCCATGAATTCGCCTCCATTATCAGATCTTATCGCCTTTAATTTTAATCCAGTTTGATTTTACTTTAATATGATTAATCTTATTAATTCTTCTGCAGCATCTCCTTTTTCCTTCAACAACTGCACAAATAATACTCTTGAATAATCATCTACTATTGTTAAAATGAATTTTTTTCCCCCACGAGATGATGGTTTAATTGGACCAATCAAATCTATGCCACAATTCCATTATTTTATTAGTTCTTCTTTTCTCCAATCTATGATGAGGTTTTCTATGTGCTTTTCCTTCTACACATGGCTCACACTGTACTCTCATTCTATCTTCATTCATTCCTATTGTCAGGTTTTCCTTTCTCATTTCTTCAACAACTTTCTTATTTGCATGTCCTAACCTCTGATGCCATATATTCATATCTTCAACTGTTGTTGCAGCCTCTTCATTGATGATGAAAGATCTTACATAATATCCGTTACCAATACGAACAACTGTCATTTCCACTTGATTTGGTTCCTTGTAAATTATGGCTCCAAATTTGTTAAATTTCACATTATAACCATTGTCAGTAACTTTTGCAACCGACAATAAATTTGTGTTTAATTCTGGAACGTATAACACATTTTTAAGCCGTAGTCTATCTTCATTTGAAGATTGCTTTATAACTACTTCCCCAATACCTTTGGAAGCTAATGCTTTACCCTCTTTATCTGCTAGAGAGATTTGTCTCCGTTCTGTAATTATTTTGTCAAATATTTGCTCTTTATGTGTCATATGACTTGTCGATCCAGAATCTAACAACCATACTTGATTTTTTGTATTATTACTTACAGCAATTTCTTCTTTATTAATAATCATTGCCGCACTCTGAGAAGATTGTTCTTCTACCCTCAACACATGTTCGTCAGCTGTTTTCATTGTAACTTCCTGTCTTCCTTGGCTTCGCCATGTTCCTCTTCCATGATGATTTCCTTGGAATCCTCCTCTACTTCCTCTTCCACGTGATGAGGCAAACTTTCTTTGGTCTTTACATGCTGCTGCAACATGACCAATACCTTGACAATTATAACATTTCTTCTTGTTATAACACTCACTGGCTGTGTGTCCTTTCAATCCATAATTATAACAGTTAAAGTTGTTTTTTGGTTTCTCCTTGACTCTTCTTACATTTTCTTGCTCTCTTACTGATCTCTCATCCTTCCTTTGTTCCCATCGCAGTTCTTCTTGTTTTAGTGTAAATCTAACACCATTTATAGTCATACTTCTTTGAGTTTCAAATTCTGCTTTTAATCCTTTTAATATATACATTTTTAGCTCGTAATCTTCAATACTTTTACCTAATTGCGAGCATTGATTCCTTAGAGCTTCTGCTCTATTCATAAATGTATCTATATTTTCATCCTTCTTCATTCTTAGATTTGTCAACTCACTCAATGATCTCACTTTTCTTTCTTCAGTGTTGGCTGCCATATTTTGTTTGATCAATGACCATAATTTGTCTGCACACTTCTCATTACTATATTTTAAAATTTGTGCTTTACTCATTGTGTTAATCATTATAGTCCTTGCTGCGTAATTGTTATCGTCCCAGTCATTCCATTCTTTTAACTTCTCTGCATATTGATCATCACCTTCTATAGGCATTTCTAAAGGTTTACCCCTATAACCTTCTTCCACAGTTTTCTGGATCTTAAGATTCCCTCTATCATCTCACTCCACAAAAAATAATTTGTGTCGTCAAGTGGTTCCACACTTGTAATATTCCAGTTGTCGGTCATGCTTTAGGAATTTTTTTCTTACAGTTATATTTTTTATATCTTTAATTACTTTTCAACCACGGACCTCTGCTATCATATTTGTGGAAGAAGGACTCAGTTTTTATGTATTATATTGTATATTTAAACAAACTTATTACTAAAGTACATAATTTTTACTCTCTCAACACAAAAGCACGTGTCCATCACATGTCTTGAACATAACCTACTACTCCCGTAGTAATAACTGAAAACACAACTTAGATCTGTGATCAAAATCAATGGAAAAACCACTAGGCCCTCAAGCGCCATCTGATGGCTTAAGATCAATACTAAAAATAACCCCACAATAATTTGCTGCAAAATCAGCGAGGCAAATATTATGATAATTAATATCTCTTTTACTATATTTAGCAAATTAATCGTCCATATAAATTTCAGTGGAGTCTGTATTCAATTTTTTTATAGCATTCTCCGATTTTAACATTAAAACATGTTCTACTATCGGATTCGTATTGATATATATTGTCTTTGTACTTTACTTGGATAAAAACAATGATAAAACATGATAGGCCGCTTCTTGTGCAGATATTAAGTTACTATTTAAAAATACATTGGTAATAGTTCGAAATTTTTCTTTAACAGTCTTATTATTATTATCACAATCAATAGCAGCTTCCCTTAATAATTTTGATAAACCTCCTTCAATCTTACTTATGTAATTAGTTACATAACTCACCGCCGAATATTCGTCAAGTACAAACTGCAAATCCATATTCGATTCAAATAATTGTAAAATATCAGCATTATAAGCATTAATATTTACTTCAAGGCTTGATCGTTTCAATAATACACGTTTTTGTTTTAAAGTACTTCGAATAGCTAGGATGTACTCTTCATCACTCATATTCAATTTCTCTAGAATCTCATTATAGCTCATAGCTACTTTTTTCTTATAAAATTCAGTCATCAATTTATCAATTATTTCATAGGATTTGGGTGCAATTTCATTCTTATTTAATGGTTCTAGAATCATTGTTCTTCTCATTACTGGATAAGGAATATGAAATCGACATCGCTTATTTTTTTGTCCTTTATAACAACTATGATTACGTTTATGCATCTGAAATTTAATATACGGATTGTCTTCATCATATCTACATGTGATAAATCGGTCAATAAAATCGATGAATTCTTTGTTATCAATATAACCATGTTGATCCTTAACACTATTGTACGTAGGTGCCCCTTTCAACCACAGAAACGTATGTTCATGTGGACTTCCACGTTGCTGAATTTCCACTCGTTCATAACTGTCCACAACCTCATATTCTCCGAAAATACTTTGTTTTTGTCTTAATAACCACATAAGTTTTTGTGTTTTATAATCAAAGTATCGAGCGCATGTAACAGGATCATTTCTAATTAAATCAGTTTTCTTATTGTAATCTAAATCGAATGCATCTTTTATATATATTGTTTTACCATCTTCGCTATATTTCATTAATGTTTGCATTAACTCAGCCCAGTAGCTTTCTGCAGCAGACACTGTCATAAAAAAAGTAGGTTTACCCAATTGGCGGATCATTGCTTGTAACTCTTTCTTTTTTTGTTCCCAATATGCAGGCGATGAACGAATATGTTTAAGTAACCTGAATCCGTCATCAAATTTAATCAAATTATCCACAAAACCCGGATTCAAAACATCTTTAGCACATAAATTCTCATTCGTATTTATTTTTATTCGTCTTAAACACACATTTATACTGGATAAACATGATATCTCTAAACATTTTTTAGCAATAAATAAAATTCTGGAAGGAATGCATGATCGTCGGTCATAACGTCTAGCTTCGGATTTTATACGATCTGTATAAGTTACTGATTTTGGCAGATCAAAAGAATGTCCAGCAAATATTCTTGGGAAACACAATTCATCCAAATCATCTATTTTATGCCATGGTAATGGATTTCTTCCCTGACCTGGTGCAATAACATTCACAACAGAAGAATGCCCTTCTACTACTGCAGCATTATTGTCAATAAGTAATACTTCATCATTATTTATTGGATCTAAACTAATTGTATTTTTATTTTCCAATTCCGTATTGTCATTTATTTCTTCCTCATCTATTTCATCATTATCGTCAACTATAAAATTAATTTTTTCTTCGTAGCAATAACTTTCATAATTTTGAAAATACTTTTCATCTATTTTAATTGCATATTTCACATATAATGGTGTTTTCACTAAATGTTGTAATGCTTTACAAATCACTCCTGGTCTAACTGATTCGAACATATAATGACTTTTATGATCTTTATGACATTTTAATTTTAGTTGAATTGTTTGCATTTCCGTAAATTTTCGAGGTAATATTTCTAACATATTATTTACATCAATTTGAATATTAACAACACTACCTTTAAGGCCTAACTGTGGATTTATAGCATATGGTTTCAATGCACGAATTTGCATAAAATTTAGAATCGGTGCTACCATTCTTTCTTCAAGATCAGTCAATTCTTTCACTGATGTTGGAACTGTGGGAAACTTAAGACCATTGATTGTTGATAACTTATATACTTTGCCTTTATAAGCATAAGTTTTACAAGTATTGCAAATGAACCCTGACGGAAAATTGTTTATTTGGGTTAAAATTTCATTATTTGCTTTATTAATTATTGATTCATTCAATTTCACAACGGCATTTTTGAAAAAAAAGACCTTCACAACAGCAACATATGAATGATGGTGTTTCCATACGATATTTGATGAATTGCAACTTCAATTTTGCTGTGGAATTATCATCTTTCTGTTTCAATAATCAGTTAAATAAATTATCTCGAAACTTTAATACATCAATTTCTCTTTCTTGTCTTCGAGCTTTTGTGATTTTTAATGATTCGCGATAATTATATCTTAAGTTTTGTCTTACTTTTCGCATTCTTTGAGTATTATTATATTTTTCCTTAGATTTATATTCTTTGTGTTCTTTTCATTCTCATGTTTTTAATATTTTGTTGGAGTTCGTTTTTCTTATATGCAGGATCCATACGTAACTTTTTATTTCGAATAACATTTTTTCGAATATCATTTTTTATGTAAACTAAATTATTTTGCAACATCTTATTTCGAGCAATATTTTCAGCAAGTTCTCGGGACGGGTATACATCATTTTGCCGAAGTATTTTATTTCTTATAGAATTTTTGGCAATTTCTTTTTTGATATAACTTTTTTTTCGTCCCAAAATCTTCATCCTACTTATCGTGTTTTTATTTTCCACTTCTTTAAATTCTGGATTTTCTCTCATTCTTTTAATTCGTTTTCGATTTGATTCATTTTCTTTCATATGAAGATCATCATTTTCTCTCATACTTTTAATTCATTTTCGAGTTGATTCATTTTCTTTCTTACGAAAATCATCATTTTCTCTCATACTTTTAATTCGTTTTTGAGTTGATTCATTTTCTTTCTTATGAAAATCATCATTTTCTCTTATACTTTTAATTCGCTTTCTATTCGATTCATTTCCTTTCTTACGAAAACCATTATTTTTCTCATATTTTTAATTCGTTTTTGAGTTGATCCATTATCCTTTCTCTTGACTCATTACTTTCACGATATTTTCTTAATCGTATTGAATTTTTTCATTTTCACACTTTTGATATGCGCCTTGGGATCGTAACATTTGCATGGCTTTATTCATTATATCCTTTCGTTTTTCGACCTGTTCGCTCTCGTTTACAATATTAGTATTGTTATTATATTGTTATTATTAATATTAGTATTAGAGTGATAATCATTCTTTCTTTTCTTATTGATGTTTTTGCGTGATTGACGTTTTACCTTCATACTTGTATCGGTATGTTATTTCGATAAATACAGGGTGTCCCAAACTAAGTGCGGGACCCGGGAAGGGTGGATTCCTGGGGTAATTCTAAATACCATTTTCCTTTACAAAAATGTACTCCGAAGCTTTGTTACCGAGTTATTAACGAAAAACCACGACCAATCAGAGAGCGCGAATAGCAAGCGCTTGGCCGACCAGCGACGGTGCATAAGCTACGCGTAGCGTGTACCACTCGCCGTGCTCGAGGCTTGTACAAGAAACTTAAGATCTTTACGTTATTGGCCAATTTCTCCTAAACTATTGGATGAAAAATTATGAAAAAAATCAGGGACACGTTAGCTATCACGACACATATCGAATTTTTTCACATTTCTGAATTAATTAGCCAAGTTGCAATACATAAAACACGAAAGAGAAAAATTGTAAAATTGGTGCTTTCGTAGTGTAGCAAAACTGGATCTATGATCATATGAATTCAGTACATAAATATCACTAATATCATTGTTCTCAATTTTTTTTTTCACATTCTTTAACTTCATACGTCATAATAAAAAAGTAAAAAGCAATGTTTCCTTACTTCCTACGGATTGTAAATTATTCTACCATGTAACAAAACATTGGAAATTGTACAAAAATACTTATTGCGTAAGGAATGTACGAAAATTAGACGCGTTACTTGCCGTAATCGGTAAAAAGTACGGAAACATCGTATTTTATTTTTTTTTGAGTATGACGTACTAAAGCAAAATATGTTTAAATAAATTCAGGTAAATAGTATGACCCCCTCATTCGATTGTACCCCTTATGGAATAGTGAGTAAGTAGGCATGCAATTATTATCGATGAGACTCACCCATTCGGAGAGGAATTCACCTGCTGCTTGAACACCGATCCCTCTGGGTCAGTGGCCGATCCCGGTCGTTAGGGGACGATGCAAACCGTAGGTCCTGCTGGTCGCAGGTATTCGGTGCCACACAAATGCACCTTACGTTTACAACACTCCGCGTTCACCAACACCGATCACTTCATTGAAGGAGCATTTGAGCTTCTAATCACTTATAACCGCGGAACACACCGAATTAAAATCCCCACGGTGTTGAATCATTTTGGAACGAGATAGTTCCTACGTTTAAAAATAACTCAATGCGGTTCGCGGCGGTCGGTGCGGGTACTTCTCGCGATACATCCGTTCCGCGGATTCCGCGTTGTCTCCGCACTCTGCAGCGAAGAAAAAGAAGAGGTTGAAGCCCTCACCGGCGGAAATCATGATCGATACTAACGATTTTTTCCGAAGTCTCTTTCCTTCTGCCTTCGCATCCCTCTAGCGTGACTTTTCGGGGTGTAGCTTTGTCGAAATACTCGAAGTTGATTTGTTAATTGGCAACAATGAGGCAGGGCCTTCCTCGGCCAGCCTTTTTTAGTGGAGGTGGAAGTGTTCAGGTCGAAAAGGTAGCCGAAAAATTTAGGATACAAGGAAACCGTGTATGAGGGATTAGCTCGGAGGTGCTATGAATGTCTCGCAGATGCGGCCGTTTATGATGATGAGTATTGTCCCGCAATTTAGAAGGAACCATCGGCACCCGAGGCCGAAGACTGCGAGGGCGCGTGGAGCTTACCGTTAAAGTCCTTTCGATGCATTCGGAGGGATGAAATAAGGAATTCCCCGTTATTGAAAAGCGAATTGGGGAAAGTCTTTCGCCGTCAAACATTTGGTCAACGGATGTTTCGCAGAGACTAACTCCGTGCCGAGGGGAAAGTACAGCAATTGTATTCTCATCCCTTTAATTACTTCGATGTCTGCATCCTGCGACCGAGTCTTGCTTTTTATCACACTGAAGATTTAGCGACCTTCTGATGTTCGTGTAAGCCATCACACAACTTTATACTTTATACTCATACCTTTACTAGATAAACCCTCCAAGTCATTACTTCTTTTTACCCTGTTATCTATCAAGATAATTTTATGAAACAAAGTAGGCACATATTTTCTGAGGAATTTTGAAGGAAAAAAATATGGGTCAAATTTTCTTGTAGGAAGTATAGGGAAATGATACGGAAAAATAGCTTATCTTAAATTTATATTGAAATGGCAAAACCAGATAAAGGTTTTGCGATTGTATCGAATTTAATGTCCAAGTGATTTGCAAAGGAGATCCTGATTTTACGTGTAACTAAATGCTCGTATTCGTATGAATGTAAAGGATCCACGTAATCTTTAATACACAGGTAAACAACCTCCCCTGTAGCTCAAGGAGGTTTACGAACAATGGAGAAGGAAGAAACGAAATTTCGGAGTAACGTGTGACAGATCCCCGCGAGTGACCCACAAACTCACCATTCATGACTGCATTGTTTCGCGGACAGGTGGCAACCGTCGGCGTTGAGGGCGAGGTGATTACCTCGCGGACCCTTACCGATAGCAGGGCGACTGGGTCCACCGATGCTTTACTGCAGGGGCCCATAAACGGTGAGCCCGGGGACACTCGCGGGGAACCATCACGTGCTACTCCGAAATACCGTTTTTTTTCCCTCAATCTTTCCTGAACCTCTTCGAGCTATTGGAGACGCTTACCTGGGCGCTATTACGATTTACGATCCTTTGGCTACATTTTCGAAAAAGTCGAAGAAAACATTTGGCGACCAAATGCGATGCACAATAAACGGTTCATCGTTAGTTTTCTTTAACAATTCATTGATGGACATGAGGGAAACTAACGGTTAATCGTTTATTGTGCACCGCATTTGGTTGCCAAATGTTTTCTTCCACTATTTCGAAAATGTAGCCAAAGGATCGTAAATCGTAATGCACGTAAGTAAGCTTGGTCTACAGTTCGATTAGATTGACGAAAAAGAAAGGGAGGAAGCGGTATTTCGGAGCAAAACGCGACAATTCCCCGCGAGTATCCCCCAGCTCGCCGTTTATGGGCCCCTGTAGCAAACCATTGGTGGATCGAGTCGCCTCGCCATCGGTAAGGGTCCGCGAGGTAATCATCTCGCCCTCAACGCCGACCGTTGCCGCCTGTCCGCGAAACAATGCAGTCATGAACTGTTACTCCGAAATTTCGTTTCTTCCTTCGTCATTGTTCGTAAACCTCTTCGAGCTATAGGGGAAGCTGTTTGCCTGTGTATTCAAAATTACGCGGATCCCTTATATTCACGTGAATGCGTGCATTCAGGTATACGAAAAATCAAGATCAACTATTTTACCTTGTGCCGTTAACAGTGAAATAAGCGATAAGATCTGAAGAAGTGTCAGATCACTTAATGAAATTAAAGAATAAAGTTTGCTCTTTCAGAGCATTTACATAGATTTACACAGACAAATTTCTTTCAGCCCATGCATTACTTCCAAGTTGACGAAAATTATTTAACATTTGTTTGTTGCGCTTTATCTTGAGGAAAATGGCACTATGCTGCATAAAAAATTAATTAGATACATGACTTAAGAACTAGAAACTTCAAGCTACAAAATAGCTGTTTTCAATATTTCTTATACTTATTTTTCACCGTGCCACTTGAACATGACCAAATTTTTCGAAAAATGTTACTGCTCCGCGATGTAGTAACAGCACGAAAATAAATGTAACAATGAAGACAGTTGTGTGATGGCTTACACGAACATCAGAAGGTCACTACATGTTCAGGGTGATAAAAAGCAAGACTCGGTCGCAGGATGAGAATACAATAACTGTATTTTACCCTCGGCACGGTGACGAGTTAGTCTCTGCGAAGCATCCGTTGACCAAATGTTTGACGGCGAAAGACTTTCCCCAATTCGCTTTTCAATAACGGGGAATTCCCTATTTCATCCCTCCGAATGCATCGAAAGGACTTTAACGGTAAGCTCCACGCGCCCTCGCAGTCTTCGGCTTCGGGTGCCGATGGTTCCTTCTAAATTGCGGGACAATACTCATCATCATAAACGGCCGCATCTGCGAGACATTCATAGCACCTCCGAGCTAATCCCTCATACACGGTTTCCTTGTATCCTAAATTTTTCCGCTACCTTTTCGACTTGAACACTTCCACCTCCACTAAAAAAGGCTGGCCGAGGAAGGCCCTGCCTCATTGTTGCCAATTAACAGTAGCTATACTATGGGCATTCTAATTCACATTACGTAATTGCGTTACATAATCGTGTGCGATGGGCGCGGGGGTGAAGTGGGGCGGGGGGTGCGGACCCATCACGCAATTCCGCGCGGTGGACGCGGGGGTGAAGCAGGGTGGGGGGTGGACCCTTCGCGAATATTCCGCGACGTCAGGGTGAGGGGTGAGACATTGCGCAATTGCGCGAACTAGTTCCGTGGGCGGCGGCGCGGGGCGGCGAGGGAGAACGCATCGCGCCATCCTTTTCTATATCGCGCCATCCTTTTGTAACGCAGCGCGTCTCTTCGGCGAAGTGCACGCGCACCCTTGCGCCGAATTGCGCAACGCGAGGAAAGCGCGTGACCTTGCAGCGACGAAAGCTAATGATTCAACCTATTAAAAATGCGCCGTACTCTCCTGCCCTGGTAAGGGATTCGAGAAATTTCCGCGAAGCGCGTCTTTTCGGCGAAGTGCACGCGCCCGTGAAATCCGATCCGCGCGATATAGTGGGGTACCGCGCGCAGCGTTCTTCTTCCTGTTTTGCTATCCATCTATAGAATATACTTATGCTGAGTACTATCGAACGAGAAGAAAAAAAGAATGTAAGAAATACTTATGTATACTGGATGGTACGAAAAAAAAGGAGGATGCGAAGTAATGGTATACAAACGGTGTTTATTTAGTTAGATATTTGATTCTTTTACAATGTAACGTAATCCTAGCGCTAATAGTTCGCAGTCTATGAGCGAATGTTGTTCGAATTCGTCACTCGTGGAAATGATGGTCACGGAATCAACGGTGGAGGGTGCAGCCGTACGCAGAACGTTTACGAACGCGGTAAATTTACTGGATACAACGAACAAATTTTCGGAAAGCCACGAATAGAATATACATACTTATCCCACGCAATATTGAAAGAAAAGAAACAAATAATTTAAGAAATGTTCATGTACACTGGATGGTACGAAAAAAGGAGTATACGAAGTAATGGTATACAAAAGGTGTCTATTCAGTTGGATACGTAGAAAAAACAGTAACATATTTGCTTCTTTGACAATACATCGTCCTTTTCTAATGCATGCTCGCTCTCGCTCGCTCGCAACGGCGCGGCGCGGCGACCACGTGCACGCACACCCTTGCAGCTAATTGCACAACGCGAAGAAAGTGCATACCCTTGCGCCGAATTGCGCAACGCGAGGAAAGCGCGTGACCTTGCAGCGACGAAAGCTAATGATTCAACCTATTAAAAATGCGCCGTACTCTCCTGCCCTGGTCGGGGATTCGAGAAATTTCCGCGAAGCGCGTCTTTTCTAACGCAGCGCGACGGCGTCGGGGATTCGAGAAATGTCCGCGAAGCGCGTCTTTTCGGCGAAGTGCACGCGCCGAATTGCACAACGCGAGGAAAGCGCGTGACCTTGTCGGGAGGTATTAATAAGCGATCTCCAGCGAGGAGCGAACAATTGTGAAACGGTTTTCGAGGTGATAGTTGTACGTCAAGAAGAAAACAATGGATCTTTCAACGAACATGTTGAAAACGCTGACGAAGATGTCGGCGTTACTGCGTACGTCCGCGGAATATCGAAACTGGATCGAACAGTGCGACGAATGTTTGCGCCTCATACATGAGTATTTACACGGAGGACAACGATTGTCGATCGGCAGGAAACAACGCATCACCGCCGTTATCGCTCGCATCCAAACTTTACGTGCTGTAGTGCGTGCAAAATTCTCGCGAATGGGACACGGTCTTGTGGGACGTTCGAGCGGGCCGAGTGTCGTATGGGAAGACGTGGAATCGGCGTTTCAAAATCGCATCGCAACGGGAACGGTAGTGAACGTGAAACATCTCGATCCTCGTCGATTCTTCAAAGACGCTCGTCGGCTGGTGCTTTCGCATCTAACGGACTCGATCACCGCACACTCCAGCGTGGCGGTGAATACGATCCTGAACGCAGAGTTTTCGCTAAAAGACGAAACGGACGTGAAAAGCTTCACGACGAGAAATCACGTACTGTTTGAGACGTCGAATCTGCGCGAGTGGTACACGATTCGCGTGGTGGAACCTCTGCTTGCGGCGATGGGAGATTTTCAGGAGCGTGACAGTGGTTGGACGCTCGTCAACGTTCACAATTTAATGCTGAACATCAACAAGTACAATCCGCTTCGCGCTGGATGCAACGTGCCATTGCCGCGCGCCGTAGAAACGAAGCGAGCCGTGGCGAATGTGAAGTGCGACGACGACGCCTTTTTCCTGTGGTCGGTCGTCGCGAGCCTTTATCCAGCATCTGCGAATGGCCACAGGATGACCTCGTACCCCCGTTATTCGCGGGTACTTCGTACGGACTGTGTGAGTCTTCCCATGACTTTGAATCAAATAAAGGAATTTGAAGCTTGCAACGACGTATCCGTAAATGTGTACCAGTGGCAGGAGGAAAAGTGCGTCCCGGTCCATTTGACCGCGTCGAAGAGGGAGCGGCAGGCAAACTTGCTGCTGGTACAGGATCCGCAGGACGAGCGGAGGAATCATTTCACCTGTATCCGCAATCTGTCCAGACTGGTTCGTGCACAAGTGTCACAACATCACGGTGCAATTTTCATTTGCGAAAGGTATGATGGTAAATAGTTTGTTTTTTTGTCAGTAAGATTGCGTAAATGCTAAAAGTGTATATCGTTTTCAGATGTCTCCATTACTTTTACTCGAAGGAGAAACTGGACGCGCACAGCGTCGATTGCGCGCGACTAAACGATTGCGCCGTCGAGCTTCCTTCCGAGCAAAACAAGTGGCTGCAATTTAAGAACTATCTCCGCAAGGAACGCGTGCCGTTCATAGTGTACGCAGACTTCGAGTGCCTGCTGGAGGACGTGCAGCCGGAACAACAACAACAAAACCGTCGTTCGTACATCTACGAGCATCACCGGGCATTCAGCGTGGGATACTACGTGAAGTGCGCGTACGACGAATCGCTTTGCGCGTATCATACGTACCGCCGTGACTCCGACTGCGTTCAATGGTTCGTGAAAGAGATGCGAAAATTGGCCGATACCGTAGATGACATATTAAAAACGATAATACCGATTGAATCGATGTCTATCGCGCAACGCCACAATTTTTATAACGCAACAGAGTGCCATGTGTGCGGAAAATCTTTCCTCGAATCCGACGTAAAAGTGCGCGATCACTGTCACGTGACCGGTAAATACAGAGGCGCGGCTCATTCGACCTGTAATCTAAATTACCAGGATTCATTTACCGTCCCGGTCGTGTTTTACAATCTATCGGGTTACGACGCGCACTTTGTGATAAAATAATTGGCTACGGCGTTCGAGGGAAAGGTCGATCTGCTTCCATTGACGAAAGAAAAGTACATCTCTTTCACGAAGAATGTCAAGGGGACGGGCATCGACGGGAAGAAGGAAGTGAAATTCAGATTCATCGACTCGTATAAATTTTTGGCCTCGAGTCTGGATAAACTGTCGTCCGATCTGGGCAAGGAGGAACTGACGATCCTGCGAAAGGAGTTTCGAAACTATTCGGAGGAACAATTCGATCTCCTTATCAGAAAGGGCGTCTTCCCGTACGATTACGTGACGTCATACGATAAACTAAACGAGACGCGATTACCGCCTCGCGAAGCGTTCTACAATCGGTTGAACGACAGTCACGTTTCAGAATCGGATTACGCGCACGCGCTAAACGTGTGGGAGAGTTTTCGCGTCGAGACGTTGGGCGAGTACAGCGACCTGTACTTGAAGACCGACGTTCTGTTGTTGGCGGACGTGTTCGAGAATTTCCGATCGCAGTGTATCGCGAGCTACGAGCTGGACCCCGCGTATTACTGCACGTTGCCGGGGTTCACGTGGGACGCGATGCTAAAGCACACGGGCATCGTTTTCGAATTGCTCACCGACGTGGACATGGTGATGTTCGTGGAACGCGGAATACGCGGCGGTCTGAGCCAGTGTTCCCATCGTTACCCGCGCGCCAACAACAAGTACCTGCCCACGTACGATCCCGCGAAACCGTCGACGTACCTCATGTATTTCGACGTAAACAACCTGTACGGTTGGGCAATGTCGCAATGCATGCCGTACGGAGGATTTCGTTGGATCGACGATGCCGAGCGCGTAGCCAATTTCGACGTCAATGCCGTTCCGATCGACGGGCCTGAGGGATACTTTTTGGAAGTGGACCTCGAGTACCCGACGGAACTGCACGATTCGCACGCGGATCTCCCGTTTTGCCCGGTACGCGAACAGTCGACCGACGGAAACCAGACGAAACTACTCGCGACAGTACGGAACAAGGAACGATACGTAGTACATTACCGGTACTTGCAGCAATGTCTGCGCCACGGTTTGAGACTCCGAAAAATTCGTCGCATCTTGGAAATTCAGCAATCCCATTGGCTTCGCGAATATATCGAATTGAACACCGGCTTTAGAACACGCGCGATCAGCGATTTTCAGAAAACTTTGTACAAATTGATGAACAACGCGGTATTCGGCAAAACGATGGAGAACGTGCGACACTACGTTGACGTGAAATTGGTGACGCACTGGGAAGGTCGGTACGGCGCGGAAGCTCTGATCGCGAAACCGAACTTTCACAGCCGCGCGATTTTCTCCGAAAACGTAATCGCTGTCCAGTTGCGCAAATTAAAAGTGCTATTCAATAAACCGATATACGTCGGTATGAGCGTGCTGGACGTGTCGAAAGTATGCTTGTACGATTTCCAGTACGAGTACATGCTTCCGAAATTTGGTAAACACTGTAAAATCCTTTATACCGACACCGATAGCTTGATTTACGAACTCGAGTGCGAGGACGCGTACGAGACGATGAAACGCGACGTCGTCACCCGATTCGACACGAGCGATTACGAAGTGGATAACCAGTACGGTATGCCGCGCGTAAACAAGAAGGTGCCCGGCCTCATGAAGGACGAAAACAACGGAGTCCCGATGACCGAGTTCGTCGGACTGAGAGCGAAAATATACTCCCTCCGCGTGCACAATAAAAAAGAAACGAGAAAAATTAAAGGTATAAAAAAGAACGTAGTCGCGAACGAAATTCGCTTCGAAGACTACGTTCGTTGCTTGCGCGACGATTCGGAAAAGCACATTCGTCAAAATTTAATTCGTTCGAAATTGCACGACGTCTATTCGATAAGCGAAGAAAAACTCGCTCTCAGTCCGTACGACGACAAACGATTCGGCTTACCCGATCGAGTACGCACACTTCCGTGGGGCCACTATCGCATTTCTGAGTACATGGAGACGGTGGAGGAGGAGGAGGAGCATGTATAAAACTGTATATAGAAATGTATATGTATATGTAGTATTGTATATAGTAATGTATATTAACATCTATATGTAAGAATGTATGCGTGTGCGCGTGTATGAAACAATGTATTATATGTAAGGAGAAAATGTCAAACGAAATCGTTTTTTTATAATGTATTACAATTTACTGTACTGCGGTGAAATTTCTAAAACAAATTTCGGATCCATCCTTGTAGCATATCGGACCTTTTACTGAGTTCCCATCTCGAATCGAAATGTTATGGTTTACACACTTCTATTCGCAGCAATCGATCAACCAATCAAAGGAATCAATGTTCGTACAAAGCAAGTCCAAAAAGAAGTCGCACGAAAATAAAAACAACAATAATTATTATTTCAATTAACATTACTAAAAATTATAATAAAAGTTAATATAATCAAAAGAATTAAATAATTTTATAGTTATTATCTATAATTATTTAAATAATAATACTAATTACATAGAACAGAAATACAGTACAATATTATTTTATGCTACATAAAAGAAAGAAATACATTAACATTTAACGTTGCAAATACATATACATATACATACTGTCTACATAATTGTGTTAATAATATGTACACACAGGTTGTAAACCATATACGTTTTACTATTTTCAAGAGTGGTTGGGAAGCTCAAATGGACTATAACATTAAAATACTGCTTCTCTTTTCTGTGTGTGCGCTTATTCCACCACAATCAAATAACTCTAAGCGTCTATCAGACCACAATTGTATCACTGCGAACCATGCTGAACGTCTTCGATGGAATCTTGTTACATTTCGACTTACAAACGTCCGTGATTGCACTAGAAACACAATCGACTACGTGTCACACACGTTCGAAACGTCGTTGCTCTTTAAACCCTGATACTATCTACTGACCCACATGTACAAATGCAAATACTAGCACAAGTACAAATCCAAGTGTAAGTACAGTACAATACAGTACAGTACGGTGCAAGTACAGTAACTTATAATACATTATAAGTACATTACCCTGTACATACGTAAACATGTACAGTTCCATCAGAAGTACAAGTACAGGTACAGAACAGTACAATGCAGTACAAGTTCAAATACGTGAACAATATAATACAATTACAAGCACAGTACAAATACATTAATACTGTACATACAATACAGTACAATCACTAGTACAAGCACCAGTACAACTACAACTGCACCCACGGTTACGGCTGCAATACGAAATGGCAACGCACGGTTACGTCTGCAATATAAGATGGCAACGCACGGTTACGTCTGTAATACAAAATGGCAACGCACGGTTACGTTTGGAATACAAAAATGACAACGCACGGTTACGTCTGGAATACAATAGCCAATTCAGAGGGCAGGGTTAGGTAGAAGATATGTTAATATGTAGTAGAAGATATGTTAGTGATCTGTGCCCTCTGAATTGGCTATTGTATTCCAGACGTAACCGTGCGTTGTCATTTTTGTATTCCAAACGTAACCGTGCGTTGCCATTTTGTATTACAGACGTAACCGTGCGTTGCCATCTTGTATTGCAGACGTAACCGACGAACTCGGTCATCGGGACTCCGTTGTTTTCGTCCTTCATGAGGCCGGGCACCTTCTTGTTTACGCGCGGCATACCGTACTGGTTATCCACTTCGTAATCGCTCGTGTCGAATCGGGTGACGACGTCGCGTTTCATCGTCTCGTACGCGTCCTCGCACTCGAGTTCGTAAATCAAGCTATCGGTGTCGGTATAAAGGATTTTACAGTGTTTACCAAATTTCGGAAGCATGTACTCGTACTGGAAATCGTACAAGCATACTTTCGACACGTCCAGCACGCTCATACCGACGTATATCGGTTTATTGAATAGCACTTTTAATTTGCGCAACTGGACAGCGATTACGTTTTCGGAGAAAATCGCGCGGCTGTGAAAGTTCGGTTTCGCGATCAGAGCTTCCGCGCCGTACCGACCTTCCCAGTGCGTCACCAATTTCACGTCAACGTAGTGTCGCACGTTCTCCATCGTTTTGCCGAATACCGCGTTGTTCATCAATTTGTACAAAGTTTTCTGAAAATCGCTGATCGCGCGTGTTCTAAAGCCGGTGTTCAATTCGATATATTCGCGAAGCCAATGGGATTGCTGAATTTCCAAGATGCGACGAATTTTTCGGAGTCTCAAACCGTGGCGCAGACATTGCTGCAAGTACCGGTAATGTACTACGTATCGTTCCTTGTTCCGTACTGTCGCGAGTAGTTTCGTCTGGTTTCCGTCGGTCGACTGTTCGCGTACCGGGCAAAACGGGAGATCCGCGTGCGAATCGTGCAGTTCCGTCGGGTACTCGAGGTCCACTTCCAAAAAGTATCCCTCAGGCCCGTCGATCGGAACGGCATTGACGTCGAAATTGGCTACGCGCTCGGCATCGTCGATCCAACGAAATCCTCCGTACGGCATGCATTGCGACATTGCCCAACCGTACAGGTTGTTTACGTCGAAATACATGAGGTACGTCGACGGTTTCGCGGGATCGTACGTGGGCAGGTACTTGTTGTTGGCGCGCGGGTAACGATGGGAACACTGGCTCAGACCGCCGCGTATTCCGCGTTCCACGAACATCACCATGTCCACGTCGGTGAGCAATTCGAAAACGATGCCCGTGTGCTTTAGCATCGCGTCCCACGTGAACCCCGGCAACGTGCAGTAATACGCGGGGTCCAGCTCGTAGCTCGCGATACACTGCGATCGGAAATTCTCGAACACGTCCGCCAACAACAGAACGTCGGTCTTCAAGTACAGGTCGCTGTACTCGCCCAACGTCTCGACGCGAAAACTCTCCCACACGTTTAGCGCGTGCGCGTAATCCGATTCTGAAACGTGACTGTCGTTCAACCGATTGTAGAACGCTTCGCGAGGCGGTAATCGCGTCTCGTTTAGTTTATCGTATGACGTCACGTAATCGTACGGGAAGACGCCCTTTCTGATAAGGAGATCGAATTGTTCCTCCGAATAGTTTCGAAACTCCTTTCGCAGGATCGTCAGTTCCTCCTTGCCCAGATCGGACGACAGTTTATCCAGACTCGAGGCCAAAAATTTATACGAGTCGATGAATCTGAATTTCACTTCCTTCTTCCCGTCGATGCCCGTCCCCTTGACATTCTTCGTGAAAGAGATGTACTTTTCTTTCGTCAATGGAAGCAGATCGACCTTTCCCTCGAACGCCGTAGCCAATTATTTTATCACAAAGTGCGCGTCGTAACCCGATAGATTGTAAAACACGACCGGGACGGTAAATGAATCCTGGTAATTTAGATTACAGGTCGAATGAGCCGCGCCTCTGTATTTACCGGTCACGTGACAGTGATCGCGCACTTTTACGTCGGATTCGAGGAAAGATTTTCCGCACACATGGCACTCTGTTGCGTTATAAAAATTGTGGCGTTGCGCGATAGACATCGATTCAATCGGTATTATCGTTTTTAATATGTCATCTACGGTATCGGCCAATTTTCGCATCTCTTTCACGAACCATTGAACGCAGTCGGAGTCACGGCGGTACGTATGATACGCGCAAAGCGATTCGTCGTACGCGCACTTCACGTAGTATCCCACGCTGAATGCCCGGTGATGCTCGTAGATGTACGAACGACGGTTTTGTTGTTGTTGTTCCGGCTGCACGTCCTCCAGCAGGCACTCGAAGTCTGCGTACACTATGAACGGCACGCGTTCCTTGCGGAGATAGTTCTTAAATTGCAGCCACTTGTTTTGCTCGGAAGGAAGCTCGACGGCGCAATCGTTTAGTCGCGCGCAATCGACGCTGTGCGCGTCCAGTTTCTCCTTCGAGTAAAAGTAATGGAGACATCTGAAAACGATATACACTTTTAGCATTTACGCAATCTTACTGACAAAAAAACAAACTATTTACCATCATACCTTTCGCAAATGAAAATTGCACCGTGATGTTGTGACACTTGTGCACGAACCAGTCTGGACAGATTGCGGATACAGGTGAAATGATTCCTCCGCTCGTCCTGCGGATCCTGTACCAGCAGCAAGTTTGCCTGCCGCTCCCTCTTCGACGCGGTCAAATGGACCGGGACGCACTTTTCCTCCTGCCACTGGTACACATTTACGGATACGTCGTTGCAAGCTTCAAATTCCTTTATTTGATTCAAAGTCATGGGAAGACTCACACAGTCCGTACGAAGTACCCGCGAATAACGGGGGTACGAGGTCATCCTGTGGCCATTCGCAGATGCTGGATAAAGGCTCGCGACGACCGACCACAGGAAAAAGGCGTCGTCGTCGCACTTCACATTCGCCACGGCTCGCTTCGTTTCTACGGCGCGCGGCAATGGCACGTTGCATCCAGCGCGAAGCGGATTGTACTTGTTGATGTTCAGCATTAAATTGTGAACGTTGACGAGCGTCCAACCACTGTCACGCTCCTGAAAATCTCCCATCGCCGCAAGCAGAGGTTCCACCACGCGAATCGTGTACCACTCGCGCAGATTCGACGTCTCAAACAGTACGTGATTTCTCGTCGTGAAGCTTTTCACGTCCGTTTCGTCTTTTAGCGAAAACTCTGCGTTCAGGATCGTATTCACCGCCACGCTGGAGTGTGCGGTGATCGAGTCCGTTAGATGCGAAAGCACCAGCCGACGAGCGTCTTTGAAGAATCGACGAGGATCGAGATGTTTCACGTTCACTACCGTTCCCGTTGCGATGCGATTTTGAAACGCCGATTCCACGTCTTCCCATACGACACTCGGCCCGCTCGAACGTCCCACAAGACCGTGTCCCATTCGCGAGAATTTTGCACGCACTACAGCACGTAAAGTTTGGATGCGAGCGATAACGGCGGTGATGCGTTGTTTCCTGCCGATCGACAATCGTTGTCCTCCGTGTAAATACTCATGTATGAGGCGCAAACATTCGTCGCACTGTTCGATCCAGTTTCGATATTCCGCGGACGTACGCAGTAACGCCGACATCTTCGTCAGCGTTTTCAACATGTTCGTTGAAAGATCCATTGTTTTCTTCTTGACGTACAACTATCACCTCGAAAACCGTTTCACAATTGTTCGCTCCTCGCTGGAGATCGCTTATTTATTTATTTATTTATTCATTCATTCACGGGAAAATTTTCCCATTAGTATACAAGTAATTATAATAATAGCAGTACAGTAGAGGACTAATTGACTTACATAAAAAATTAATAAAAATAGAATAAACTAAACTATAAATGTATATGATAATGTAAATAAGAATTAGACACGGAAACAAGAGAAAAAAGGTAAAAATTCAAGCGTATACATCACAGTAGAGAAAGGAAAATTACAAAACGTCATAGATTTGCTTCCTGAACACAGAAAAAGAGCCGCTGAACATGTCCAGGTTATGATCACAAGCATTTACTGCCATGCATACTCGATTAATGGTATCGGTATGTGAGAAATAAGAGGTGTAGCTTGCTGGAAGAAATGTTTGTGATTTTCTTAAATGTCGTATTGGTGCATATAAATTGACGAGTTCAAGGAGTTGGGGACATTTGATACAACCATGCAGAATTTTGTAAAGAAACAACAAATCAGATATTGTCCTTCTATTCTCTAACGAGATAAGTTTTAGCTTATCCATGACAGGATTATAATTGTGATCAGAGAAATGCATCCTTACCCCAATCTTAAATGCGGCATATCTGAGAAACTTATGCTGCACTCTTTCAATCTGTATCTTATATTTAGCGTAGTAGGGAGACCATATGACAGAGGCATATTCAACCTGTGATCTCACTAGAGCACAGTACAATAATCTTAACGCATTGGAGTTAGTAAATTTCTCAGTACACCGTTTAAGAAAGCCAAGGTATTTATATGCTTTTGAAACTATTACCTGTATATGCGCAGAGAAATCTAGGAGCGGAGTAAAGAGAACTCCTAAATCACGCATCGCTTCAACCTGGGGTAATGTTACATTCCCTAGAGTGTAGTCAAATTCAAATGCTCTGTGCCTCCTTGAAGACCTCATAAGATGGCATTTGTTAAAATTTAGTGACATGCCATTAATTTGACACCATTGCTCAAAGTTTCTTAATTCTAGCTGCATTAAATGGCAGTCAGATTCCTCCTTTATTACTTTAAAGATTTTTAGATCATCAGCGTACATTAAGAATCTACAATGTTTAAAAATACTGGCAACATCATTGATGAAAAGAACAAAGAGCAAAGGGCCTAAATGTGATCCTTGCGGTACTCCAGAGGAAACCTCGATCGGATGAGAGTACTGGTCATCCACACGAACTACCTGCCTCCGACCTCGCAAATACGTTGCTATCCAGAATAACAGTGGATTGCAAAAACCCAACACTGATAATTTTGCTAACAGAATGTCATGTGAGACTGAGTCAAATGCTTTCTTAAAATCGGTGTAGATTGTGTCAACTTGGTTAAAGCAATCCAGATTAGCAGATAGGTAGTGGCAGTAGACAGATAGGTTCGTGACAGTCGATAAAGAGGGCATGAAACCATGTTGTTCTGTGCAAATTAAATTGACCACTACAGGTTTAATACTATCAATAACTAGGCTTTCGAATAGCTTAGACATAATATCCATGTTACATATAGGCCTGTAATTCCTAACGTCAGATGATTCACCAGATTTGAAGATAGGTATAACTACGCTGTTTTTCCAGACATCTGGGAAAATTCCAGACTTTAACGATAAGTTAAAAATGTGCCATAACACCCGAGATAAGATGAAGCTGCAATTTCTAAGTAGAATGGATGGGATCCCATCAGGTCCTGGGCCTTTGGAAATATTAAGTTTTTTAATCCTCGTAAATATATCACCAATACCAATACTAATATTAGATAAATGTGTGTTATTGCTGATAGAGAAATCCGATGAAACACCTGATCGCGAAGAATATACTGAACCAAAATAATCAGAGAAAAGATTAGCTATTGATTTAGCGTCGGAAGCGTATTTGTCCCCCAAAAACATTTCACTGGGCAGTTTACGAGAATTTCTTAGGCTATTAACATAACTCCAAAACGGTTTGATGTCTCCAGTATTTGTTACCAGGTCTTCAGTGCTACGAACATACGATGCATTGCATTGGGCGGCTATTATCTTGCAATTTTTTCATAACTCCGAAAAAATTAGGTAATCCTCATATTTGCTAGTTCTTTTATAAACACAATGAGCAATCTTTTTCTGATATATTAGTTTTTTTAGATCAGCCGAGAACCACTTTGGAAATGACGAATTTCGCGACCTATACTTCGGCACATACATTTCAATTGCATTATAAATATGATCATACATAAAGGAAATCGCATCATTGAGTTCGGCATTCATTAAGCTCTCGTCCCACGCAATAGAATTGAAGTAATCATTCATACTAGCGTAATCAGCATGCTTAAAGTCATTCTTCCATGTGCACTTATCCGAGAATGTCTGAGAATTAACGGCAACTTGAAATGTTAGAGCTAATGCAGGATGGTATTTATCACAAGAGAGGAGAGGATCTTCAACTGCCGATATGAGAGCATTAGAATAGTTCGAGAAAATTAGATCCAAAAAAGAGCCATTCGAGTTAGGTATATGATTAATCTGGGATAAACCGCAGAAATCAAAATTGTTGACTAGATAATCATAAGACTCTCGTTCTCTTCTACACCAGTGAGCACAAAGAATAGGATTCTGCGAATTCCATGTGATATGCGGCAAGTTGAAGTCACCAGAAACGAATATGTTATCCTTATGATATTTAGCCATTACTTCAGAGACACTGTTGGAGAAGTCACAATATAAAGACGCATCTGAAGCCGGTGGTAAATATACAGTAGAAAAGATTATATAGGAAGACCTAAGAAAAACTCTAATAAATAAATGTTCAACGTGCCCTAGATCAACCCGAATTTTAGAACTCCGAAGGGACTTGTTGACCGCAATCAAGACACCTCCACCCCTTTGAAAGTCACTCGTGTAGCTGGAACGATCGCATCGGTACACATCATAGTCGTGGAAACCCAGTTCAGCTGTAGCTATGTCCGAATGTAACCATGTTTCGACGAGGATGATGACGTCATATAATTGATGGGAACAAGCCAAAGAAATTTGAAGATCTTGAAGTTTGGTTCGCAAGCCTCTGACGTTCTGGTAGTAAACTAATGGGCACAGGATTAGTTTTTTGGTCGACTAGCCAACGACACAATTTTAGGCACTCCACGAATGTAGCGTATCGTCTTAGTATCATCATTCAAGTTAACGAGTTCCGTACGGAGGTCATTCGAATATGAACGTTGCCTAGGCGTTAAATCCTGCACGATTTTAACTGGACCTTGATACTTTCATTTGTTTTTAAGAATGAACATAGGAAGATCCGGTGAAGAAAAGGAAACACAGACAGGTCTAGGCCTATTTCCGTTGCCGTTTTTCCCTAAGCGCCTCACAGTATATCGAACATTATGGATGTCAGGCTGAATACATTGCAATACATCCTTGACCGATGCCGTGTCATTAGCTGTACTCGACTCAGTTAGATTGAAGAGAATTAAATTATTAGCTCTCTTGCTCCGATCGCTAATTTCTTCTATTATGCACTCATCCATATTTTTTATGTTACATTCAAGATTATTTACCCTGGTGTTCAAATTACTGAGGGTGCAGTTGAAAACCTCCATGCTAGACTGCAGCACTCTTAGTTCATTTTCAATTTTAGCTAATTTGACGTCTAGCAAGTCGCTAATCTTATTTAAAATGTCAGCATCAGCTGATTGCGACGTCAAGAGTAACGGTGAGCCAGGCAAGGAAGGTGAAGAAGTGGTTGCCAATTCATTACAGTCTATGAGTTTGCCCGGAGACCATGGATGAGAGCACCGAGCCAGACACGATGTACCAGGATGCGAGTATATTCCACAAGAGATACATGTAACAGGATTAGCGACAGCCGTTGAACAACCCTTACAGGTGAATCTCCTGGACGGTGCCATAGCATCAGCGATACAAAATAGAGCGCCTACAATGAGAATTGGCAACCACTGGCAATAATAACACCACACACTCGAAGTATGTTAAATGGGTGTTTGTGTACGTGTAATAACACACCACGACACTGCACAGCGCTGATCACAACAGATCGATAAGACAGTTACAAATTAAAACGATTTACACCTCCAAATATTCACTTTCCGAATGCGGGGAGCAAACCACTACTTGAAAATCACGTAAAAAGCTGCTCACACACGGTACCGAATATACTACAACAGGATAGCTAACGTTACTATTAGATAACTATCGTTACGTTGAATTTAAACTTCTAATTACGGAGCATGTGTCAAACACGTCCGACCTCTTTGACCGCTCGAAGCGAAAATATTTTTACTTATTAATACCTCCCGATAAGGTCACGCGCTTTCCTCGCGTTGTGCAATTCGGCGCGTGCACTTCGCCGAAAAGACGCGCTTCGCGGACATTTCTCGAATCCCCGACGCCGTCGCGCTGCGTTAGAAAAGACGCGCTTCGCGGAAATTTCTCGAATCCCCGACCAGGGCAGGAGAGTACGGCGCATTTTTAATAGGTTGAATCATTAGCTTTCGTCGCTGCAAGGTCACGCGCTTTCCTCGCGTTGCGCAATTCGGCGCAAGGGTATGCACTTTCTTCGCGTTGTGCAATTAGCTGCAAGGGTGTGCGTGCACGTGGTCGCCGCGCCGCCCCGTTGCGAGCGAACGAGAGCGAGCATGCATTAGAAAAGGACGATGTATTGTCAAAGAAGCAAATATGTTACTGTTTTTTCTACGTATCCAACTGAATAGACACCTTTTGTATACCATTACTTCGTATACTCCTTTTTTCGTACCATCCAGTGTACATGAACATTTCTTAAATTATTTGTTTCTTTTCTTTCAATATTGCGTGGCATAAGTATGTATATTCTATTCGTGGCTTTCCGAAAATTTGTTCGTTGTATCCAGTAAATTTACCGCGTTCGTAAACGTTCTGCGTACGGCTGCACCCTCCACCGTTGATTCCGTGACCATCATTTCCACGAGCGACGAATTCGAACAACATTCGCTCATAGACTGCGAACTATTAGCGCTAGGATTACGTTACATTGTAAAAGAATCAAATATCTAACTAAATAAACACCGTTTGTATACCATTACTTCGCATCCTCCTTTTTTTTCGTACCATCCAGTATACATAAGTATTTCTTACATTCTTTTTTTCTTCTCGTTCGATAGTACTCAGCATAAGTATATTCTATAGATGGATAGCAAAACAGGAAAAAGAACGCTGCGCGCGGTACCCCACTATATCGCGCGGATCGGATTTCACGGGCGCGTGCACTTCGCCGAAAAGACGCGCTTCGCGGAAATTTCTCGAATCCCTTACCAGGGCAGGAGAGTACGGCGCATTTTTAATAGGTTGAATCATTAGCTTTCGTCGCTGCAAGGTCACGCGCTTTCCTCGCGTTGCGCAATTCGGCGCAAGGGTGCGCGTGCACTTCGCCGAAGAGACGCGCTGCGTTACAAAAGGATGGCGCGATATAGAAAAGGATGGCGCGATGCGTTCTCCCTCGCCGCCCCGCGCCGCCGCCCGCGGAACTAGTTCGCGCAATTGCGCAATGTCTCACCCCCCACCCTGACGTCGCGGAATATTCGCGAAGGGTCCACCCCCCACCCTGCTTCACCCCCGCGTCCACCGCGCGGAATTGCGTGATGGGTCCGCACCCCCCGCCCCACTTCACCCCCGCGCCCATCGCACACGATTATGTAACGCAATTACGTAATGTGAATTAGAATGCCCATAGTATAGCTACTGTTAATTGGCAACAATGAGGCAGGGCCTTCCTCGGCCAGCCTTTTTTAGTGGAGGTGGAAGTGTTCAAGTCGAAAAGGTAGCGGAAAAATTTAGGATACAAGGAAACCGTGTATGAGGGATTAGCTCGGAGGTGCTATGAATGTCTCGCAGATGCGGCCGTTTATGATGATGAGTATTGTCCCGCAATTTAGAAGGAACCATCGGCACCCGAGGCCGAAGACTGCGAGGGCGCGTGGAGCTTACCGTTAAAGTCCTTTCGATGCATTCGGAGGGATGAAATAGGGGATTCCCCGTTATTGAAAAGCGAATTGGGGAAAGTCTTTCGCCGTCAAACATTTGGTCAACGGATGCTTCGCAGAGACTAACTCGTCACCGTGCCGAGGGTAAAATACAGTTATTGTATTCTCATCCTGCGACCGAGTCTTGCTTTTTATCACCCTGAACATGTAGTGACCTTCTGATGTTCGTGTAAGCCATCACACAACTGTCTTCATTGTTACATTTATTTTCGTGCTGTTACTACATCCCGGAGCAGTAACATTTTTCGAAAAATTTGGTCATGTTCAAGTGGCACGGTGAAAAATAAGTATAAGAAATATTGAAAACAGCTATTTTGTAGCTTGAAGTTTCTAGTTCTTAAGTCATGTATCTAATTAATTTTTTATGCAGCATAGTGCCATTTTCCTCAAGATAAAGCGCAACAAACAAATGTTAAATAATTTTCGTCAACTTGGAAGTAATGCATGGGCTGAAAGAAATTTGTCTGCGTAAATCTATGTAAATGCTCTGAAAGAGCAAACTTTATTCTTTAATTTCATTAAGTGATCTGACACTTCTTCAGATCTTATCGCTTATTTCACTGTTAACGGCACAAGGTAAAATAGTTGATCTTGATTTTACGTATACCTGAATGCACGCATTCACGTGAATATAAGGGATCCGCGTAATTTTGAATACACAGGCAAACAGCTTCCCCTATAGCTCGAAGAGGTTTACGAACAATGAGGAAGGAAGAAACGAAATTTCGGAGTAACAGTTCATGACTGCATTGTTTCGCGGACAGCGGCAACGGTCGGCGTTGAGAGCGAGATGATTACCTCGCGGACCCTTACCGATGGCGAGGCGACTCGATCCACCAATGGTTTGCTGCAGGGGCCCATAAACGGCAAGCTGGGGGATACTCGCGGGGAATTGTCGCGTCTTGCTCCGACATACCGCTTCCTCCCTTTCTTTTTCGTCAATCTAATCGAACTGTAGACCAAGCTTACTTACGTGCATTACGATTTACGATCCTTTGGCTACATTTTCGAAATAGTGGAAGAAAACATTTGGCAACCAAATGCGGTGCACAATAAACGATTAACCGTTAGTTTCCCTCATGTCCATCAATGAATTGTTAAAGAAAACTAACGATGAACCGTTTATTAACTTCCCGATTTATAGGGAAGTTATTGTATTTGCCCCTAAAATGGAAAATCGATTTTTTAGCAGATCTCCATGTTTCAAGGTCATTGGAGTAATTTTAGGCTATTTTTAACAAATTGTTCGTGTGTGTGTGTGTGTGTGTGTGTGTGTGCGTACGTACGTACGTACGTACGTACGTATGTGATCAAATTTTTCGTTAACGTTTTCTAAAAAACTAATGGTCAGATCAAAATGGTCGATGATGCAATCGATGTGTATCAATGTAACTTAGAGCTGAATAGATTTTGTTCTAATTCGGTCCAGTAGTTTTTTAGTTTTTTTAAGAAAACTTAACAGAATAACGCAATCTAAATGGGAGAATATAAATTTATGAGAGAATAACTAAACTGAAATAATATATATACATATATTATTACTATTATTATATTTATATAACACACACACACAAACACACACACATATATATATATGTATATATACAGGGTGTCCCATTTTAATCCGCCACCACGGCTAACTTAAGAAATATGCATCGGATCAAAAAACATCCCGAACAAAAGTTTGATGGTTTGGAGGGGGACATCTGATCCTGTGAAAAAAATTTCACCCCTACCCCCCTGGAGGGGGATTACTTTAAAATTTTAAATAGGACCACCTACTTTTTATTGCAGATTCGGATTCCACGCCACAAAATATGTAGGTTTTATTTCAAACATTTTTTTTCATTCGCGATAGGTGGCGCTGTAATCGCGAAATTTCGATTTTTCGCCTATCTCGATTTTTCGCCTATATATATATTACAATATATAATTATAATGATATAATTGTGATAAATACATATACAGGGTGTAACAAAAATGTTGCAGTTCCTTGAAAGGGGTGATTCCTGAGACGATTTCAAACAACTTTTTCCTTAGCGAAAATGTTAGGTGGAGCTTTGTTAACGAGTTATTAACGAAAAACATTGACCAATCAGAGCGCGAGTTTACCGGTGAAGCGGCCGCGGTAGCGAAGTCTACAACGCTAGGCGCTGCGCTTGTGCTTCGAACAAACAAGTCGACACGCATCGATGAACATAACATTATTACAAGAAAGTAAAACGGCATAACAAATAAAGTCAGGTCCTTTACCATTTTTTGTTTATCATTGAAAGTGATTAATTATTTTAAATCGGGGGAAATCACGTGTAGCGTAAAAAGGCAAATACATAGTTTGTTTGTTAAGGTGAATCGAAAATAATAATTATTTGAAACGAAAGAATAAGGAATACGTAAATTTCTTTTTCAAATAACGTATAAAGAAAAAGGCAAAGTAATAAAAAATGGATGAAAAGTGATCCTAGTTCGTTACTGAGATAAAAGTTTGTAGTTCAACAACGGTCAGCAGTGTTTTTTATAATGAATAAGTGTGCTTAAAAATCCCGAAGAAAAGTGTGCACATGGAACGTGGGAGAATTGTTGGGGAAAAGAAGTCCGCGTTAAAGTAAAAAAATAATAATCAACAATAAATTACATGCGACTCACCCTTTCGGCAATTCACCTGTAGTTTTTAAACCTGTGTCACTGGGTCATTGTACCGGTCCTGGTCATGG
Source organism: Perdita meconis (assembly GCA_030770465.2). NCBI lineage: Eukaryota > Metazoa > Arthropoda > Insecta > Hymenoptera > Andrenidae > Perdita > Perdita meconis. The sequence continues at coordinate 2,133,629 of JASKOS020000019.1, forward strand.
TTTATGGTAGCCCAGCGCCTAGACCACAGCTGATCGCAGGTACACGACACCACCCACAGTTAAGGGTCACAACTTCAGGTGCATCCGGGTGAAGGCACCAAATAACGAATGTATTCACTTCACTACAGCCACTAATACACTAATCACTTGTCACGATCACTTCATTTTTGTTTTGCGGAATGAGTTGTTCCTACGTTATAACAATTGGTGGCTCCGACAGGGGTTGATTGCTGTCAATTTAGGAAATGCTCCACATAGCCACCGTCAGGGTTGACGCACGTTTGTGCACGTAAAATAATGTGCCACTGCACGCGTTGGAGCATCGCTGGTATGATGTTCGCAATTGGCATCATGTGTACGTGAAACGGCTTCTTCTGGGATGTCCACTGGTTGACGGTACATCTCATTCTGAAACGATTGTTGTACAACAAATACAAAACGCAAGTAAATAAAAAAATAATGCTTATAATAAATGTAAGTAAAAGGTAACAGCAATAATCAAATTACCTTTAGGTGTTACTGGGCCATTGTACCGATCTTGGTCATCGACGGACGCAATGTCGCCGGGTCTAGCGTTCTAATTCGCGGATACAGCTTTGCGAGTACTCGCACATTAGCAATCGCGTTACCATCGCACCGAGCATGCACCCGAAACACCGTGCAGTACTCCTGCGCTGTGTGCATGCTGGATTGGAGATTGCTGACTGACTGACAGAACTTTTCCGAAGGAGCTTCTCTTACCCTCAAGCAGTTTCGTATCGTTTCACTATGGGTTAACTCCCTCTACTACAAGAAAACTTAGGGATAAAGAAACTAGCATTCGTTAAAAAGAAATACGTGCTTTGCTGAAATGCGCTACGAATGGACCATCGAGCAGTTCCAAAAAGCGCTTGATCCGCTAATTTACAACCTACGTACCCATTGCTTCGAGATAGAAAACAGACACCACGTGCATCGGTCCGACAGGGCCCAAGAAAAAGAGGCGCAGGGAGTCCTTTCTGTATTCGAAGGACAGGAGAAACATTTTCAGCGACACGTGTTGAGTTGACGCTGCTAGGGTCACTCCGACTACCTTGGCGAAGGCCTAACCGCGCGCTTGAGTAATTTATGATTTAATTGCTTCGCTTTTGTAACGGACACGAACGCAGGATATCGGAAATGCGAAACAGAAATGGGTAGTTTTCATTCCGTTTCGTGAGGGAATTTTTGTGCCCCTTCTCACCCCTACGTACTCATTGCTTCCAGAAAGAAAGCAGACCCACGTACAACGCTCCAAAAGGGTCTGAAGGAAAAAGAAAGCTTACACAGGAAAACGCATGCTATTCTTTTTTTTGCTTCCTCCGATTCTAATGTTTCTTGTCCTACGAGTATTAAAAAAAAGTTTTAAAATACAATCTAGAAAAGCATGGACGCATAACCGCCTAGAAATAATCTTTGGCAATGTGGAACAGTAACGAGTTACCCGATTGTAAGAATCCTTGAATACATTTATTGTGGTTATTTATAGCTGATTAATATGTAGTGTAATTACTTATTAAAAAGTAATTGATAAATTATAAACTAATAATTTAGATAGACTGTATAATTTGATGAATTATAATTGATATAAATTATTAATGAATAATTTTCGAAATTTGTTCATCTAGGCGGTTATGCGTCCATGCTTTTCTAGATTGTATTTTAAAACTTTTTTTAATACTCGTAGGACAAGAAACATTAGAATCGGAGGAAGCAAAAAAAAGAATAGCATGCGTTTTCCTGTGTAAGCTTTCTCTTTCCTTCAGACCCTTTTGGAGCGTTGTACGTGGGTCTGCTTTCTTTCTGGAAGCAATGGGTACGTAGGAGTGAGAAGGGGCACAAAAATTCCCTCACGAAACGGAATGAAAACTATCCATTTCTGTTTCGCATTTCCGATATCCTGCGTTCGTGTCCGTTACAAAAGCGAAGCAATTAAATCATAAATTACTCAAGCGCGCGGTTAGGCCTTCGCCAAGGTAGTCGGAGTGACCCTAGCAGCGTCAACTCAACACGTGTCGCTGAAAATGTTTCTCCTGTCCTTCGAATACAGAAAGGACTCCCTGCGCCTCTTTTTCTTGGGCCCTGTCGGACCGATGCACGTGGTGTCTGTTTTCTATCTCGAAGCAATGGGTACGTAGGTTGTAAATTAGCGGATCAAGCGCCTTTTGGAACTGCTCGATGGTCCATTCGTAGCGCATTTCAGCAAAGCACGTATTTCTTTTTAACGAATGCTAGTTTCTTTATCCCTAAGTTTTCTTGTAGTAGAGGGAGTTAACCCATAGTGAAACGATACGAAACTGCTTGAGGGTAAGAGAAGCTCCTTCGGAAAAGTTCTGTCAGTCAGTCAGCAATCTCCAATCCAGCATGCACACAGCGCAGGAGTACTGCACGGTGTTTCGGGTGCATGCTCGGTGCGATGGTAACGCGATTGCTAATGTGCGAGTACTCGCAAAGCTGTATCCGTGAATTAGAACGCTAGACCCGGCGACATTGCGTCCGTCGATGACCAAGATCGGTACAATGGCCCAGTAACACCTAAAGGTAATTTGATTATTGCTGTTACCTTTTACTTACATTTATTATAAGCATTATTTTTTTATTTACTTGCGTTTTGTATTTGTTGTACAACAATCGTTTCAGAATGAGATGTACCGTCAACCAGTGGACATCCCAGAAGAAGCCGTTTCACGTACACATGATGCCAATTGCGAACATCATACCAGCGATGCTCCAACGCGTGCAGTGGCACATTATTTTACGTGCACAAACGTGCGTCAACCCTGACGGTGGCTATGTGGAGCATTTCCTAAATTGACAGCAATCAACCCCTTTCGGAGCCACCAATTGTTATAACGTAGGAACAACTCATTCCGCAAAACAAAAATGAAGTGATCGTGACAAGTGATTAGTGTATTAGTGGCTGTAGTGAAGTGAATACATTCGTTATTTGGTACCTTCACCCGGATGCACCTGATGTTGTGACCCTTAACTGTGGGTGGTGTCGTGTACCTGCGATCAGCTGTGGTCTAGGCGCTGGGCTACCATAAACCATGACCAGGACCGGTACAATGACCCAGTGACACAGGTTTAAAAACTACAGGTGAATTGCCGAAAGGGTGAGTCGCATGTAATTTATTGTTGATTATTATTTTTTTACTTTAACGCGGACTTCTTTTCCCCAACAATTCTCCCACGTTCTATGTGCACACTTTTCTTCGGGATTTTTAAGCACACTTATTCATTATAAAAAACACTGCTGACCGTTGTTGAACTACAAACTTTTATCTCAGTAACGAACTAGGATCACTTTTCATCCATTTTTTATTACTTTGCCTTTTTCTTTATACGTTATTTGAAAAAGAAATTTACGTATTCCTTATTCTTTCGTTTCAAATAATTATTATTTTCGATTCACCTTAACAAACAAACTATGTATTTGCCTTTTTACGCTACACGTGATTTCCCCCGATTTAAAATAATTAATCACTTTCAATGATAAACAAAAAATGGTAAAGGACCTGACTTTATTTGTTATGCCGTTTTACTTTCTTGTAATAATGTTATGTTCATCGATGCGTGTCGACTTGTTTGTTCGAAGCACAAGCGCAGCGCCTAGCGTTGTAGACTTCGCTACCGCGGCCGCTTCACCGGTAAACTCGCGCTCTGATTGGTCAATGTTTTTCGTTAATAACTCGTTAACAAAGCTCCACCTAACATTTTCGCTAAGGAAAAAGTTGTTTGAAATCGTCTCAGGAATCACCCCTTTCAAGGAACTGCAACATTTTTGTTACACCCTGTATATGAGTATATTTATACACGTATAAATATATATATACTCAATAACTACATATTGAAAACAAATGAATATACATAATATCCATATACACAGCACACACATACATACATATATACCCCTGGGGGGTAGGGATGAAATTTTTTAACAGGGTCAGATGTCCCCCTCCAAACCATCAAACTTTTATTCGGGATGTTTTTTGATCCAATGCATATTTCTTAAGTTGTCCGTAGTGGCGGATTAAAATGGGACACTCTCCCTATATATATAGATGTTCGTTTAATGCGACGTCATATAGCAACAATGTTGATAAGTAGAAAACTATTAAATTTCTCCGAATACGAATAATTTTCTAATTAGTGACAATTAATAATGGTAATAATAAATTACAACTCGCAAATCGGGAAGTTCTTTGCGTGGCCCGTAAAGGGTCACACACAAAATAAACATGAATAGCTACAGGCATCACTACTCGTGAGCGAGTGTAGCGAGCGAGCTACAATAACTCCACTCGCGAGCTCGCGAAGCGAGCGAGCAACACGGACTAGCTAGTTGTGCACCGCATTTGGTCGCCAAATGTTTTCTTCGACTTTTTCGAAAATGTAGCCAAAGGATCGTAAATCGTAATAGCGCCCAGGTAAGCGTCTCCAATAGCTCGAAGAGGTTCAGGAAAGATTGAGGGGAAAAAAACGGTATTTCGGAGTAGCACGTGATGGTTCCCCGCGATTGTCCCCGGGCTCACCGTTTGTGGGTCCCTGCAGTAAAGCATCGGTGGACCCAGTCGCCCTGCTATCGGTAAGGGTCCGCGAGGTAATCACCTCGCCCTCAACGCCGACGGTTGCCACCTGTCCGCGAAACAATGCAGTCATGAATGGTGAGTTTGTGGGTCACTCGCGGGGATCTGTCACACGTTACTCCGAAATTTCGTTTCTTCCTTCTCCATTGTTCGTAAACCTCCTTGAGCTACAGGGGAGGTTGTTTACCTGTGTATTAAAGATTACGTGGATCCTTTACATTCATACGAATACGAGCATTTAGTTACACGTAAAATCAGGATCTCCTTTGCAAATCACTTGGACATTAAATTCGATACAATCGCAAAACCTTTATCTGGTTTTGCCATTTCAATATAAATTTAAGATAAGCTATTTTTCCGTATCATTTCCCTATACTTCCTACAAGAAAATTTGACCCATATTTTTTTCCTTCAAAATTCCTCAGAAAATATGTGCCTACTTTGTTTCATAAAATTATCTTGATAGATAACAGGGTAAAAAGAAGTAATGACTTGGAGGGTTTATCTAGTAAAGGTATGAGTATAAAGTATAAAGTTGTGTGATGGCTTACACGAACATCAGAAGGTCGCTAAATCTTCAGTGTGATAAAAAGCAAGACTCGGTCGCAGGATGCAGACACCGAAGTAATTAAAGGGATGAGAATACAATTGCTGTACTTTCCCCTCGGCACGGAGTTAGTCTCTGCGAAACATCCGTTGACCAAATGTTTGACGGCGAAAGACTTTCCCCAATTCGCTTTTCAATAACGGGGAATTCCTTATTTCATCCCTCCGAATGCATCGAAAGGACTTTAACGGTAAGCTCCACGCGCCCTCGCAGTCTTCGGCCTCGGGTGCCGATGGTTCCTTCTAAATTGCGGGACAATACTCATCATCATAAACGGCCGCATCTGCGAGACATTCATAGCACCTCCGAGCTAATCCCTCATACACGGTTTCCTTGTATCCTAAATTTTTCCGCTACCTTTTCGACCTGAACACTTCCACCTCCACTAAAAAAGGCTGGCCGAGGAAGGCCCTGCCTCATTGTTGCCAATTAACAAATCAACTTCGAGTATTTCGACAAAGCTACACCCCGAAAAGTCACGCTGGAGGGATGCGAAGGCAGAAGGAAAGAGACTTCGGAAAAAATCGTTAGTATCGATCATGATTTCCGCCGGTGAGGGCTTCAACCTCTTCTTTTTCTTCGCTGCAGAGTGCGGAGACAACGCGGAATCCGCGGAACGGATGTATCGCGAGAAGTACCAGCACCGACCGCCGCGAACCGCATTGAGTTATTTTTAAACGTAGGAACTATCTCGTTCCAAAATGATTCAACACCGTGGGGATTTTAATTCGGTGTGTTCCGCAGTTATAAGTGATTAGAAGCTCAAATGCTCCTTTAATGAAGTGATCGGTGTTGGTGAACGCGCAGTTTTGCAAACGTAAGGTGCATTTGTGTGGCACCGAATATCTGCGACCAGCAGGACCTACGGTTTGCATCATCCCCTAACGACCGGGATCGGCCACTGACCCAGAGGGATCAGTGTTCAAGTAGTAGGTGAATTCCTTTGGGTCATTCCATGCCAAATCGATCACTTTTTGACCTTGATGTCAGGGATTTTGTTCAAGATTGAATATGATGTAGTCCACATGAAATTAGGGGGGGTTTAAGTCATCATTTTGCTGTTCTCGAATTTGTTTAAAAAATACAGGAGGTCAAATTTTTCAATTTTTGCCTATTTTCGTGAAACCAAGGTGTACTTAGGAATTTTTATCTCGGGAACTATCCGTCATATTGAGTTGATTCTTTTTTCATTTTAATCAAAGAGGTTTGGCCTATTTTAATAATATATTTCCTAATTGGAAACTCGTTTTTGTAATATAGAAAATTATAAACAAGCTTTTCTTTTGCAAATTTCCCTATGAGGGTCGGGGGTCAAAAATTAAAAAAAAAAAAATATGACCATATTCCTTGAACACTAGCCTATAAAATGAGCTATTGCCGAAGATGGAACTCGTAAAACTAACGTCACAGTGAGGTGTTACAGGTAGTGGTGTGCGCCGCTTCAGGTAAGCAACGCGCTCGCCCGGAGCTTACGGTCGCCCGATCGAACCTCTTGCACCCCACATTATTTGACTGAGGTGTAAAAATAATATCGACAGGTCGCGTACCAGTCTAACTAGTGCCATTTATAGCTTTAAGGGTGATTTTTAGAATGTCTTTATAGGTATTTAAACAAGGGCCGTATCCAAAAAGTCTTGTGGCATATAATGTTTTCCTTCAACACCCTCCTCCTTTCAATTTATTGCCAGCTAGGTAGGTGTTTTCAACATATAAGAAAAGAGGCGTCGGTACGATTGCATGTATTTTCCAAGTATATCTTAGTAGTGGGGAGTTATATATTTGGGCAGCGTTCTTTTAAACTTTTAGTCTGCGAAAGATTTCCGAGTCGTGCATTTCTTATTCTTATCGTAAGGTAGTGAGTGAGTTTTCGGAGACAATGCGTCAATGGTGTTGTAATCCTTTTAATCGAACGGAACATAACCGTTGCATAAAAGGACTTCGAAAGGTATCGTTGGAAATGCGTCAATCATTTCCAACTCTGCCCGAAAAGTCTTTTATTTGCAATGCCTGTCGCATGAGATTTTACAAGGAAAAGAACAGTGAACGGATTGAGGCTGCATTAGCTGAATCAGGGCCATCAGGACTATCACATACACAAACGGTAACTGCTAGCAGTAGTAGTTCCAGCAACATCTCAACATCAGTAGATCCATCACTCGTGGTGAGGAGAATCACCAATAACTCGCAAAACATTAAAATCAGGTAAGCGAACTTTAAATAAATTAAATCGCATTCATAATATTTTACGAACAAGTTTAGGAGACGTTGCAGGTAGTTCAAGTAGTGCCGCGGCAGATAATGAAATAATTAAACAATTAAAAGATAAATTCAATGTAGAGTCCGATAGTAGCGAAAAAATCCGTATTCTTACAACTGTACCAAAATCGTGGAGTATTAGAAGAATTTGTTTACAATTTAAAACTTTGTACCATATGGCAAGACAAGCAAAGCGACTGCAAATCCATTACGGAGTGATGTCAACTCCAAATCCTAAACATGGTCGTCTGTTACCAGAAACTACGAAGTCATTAGTAGAATATTTTTATCGTAATGATGAAATAAGTAGAGTCATGCCAGGAGAAAAGATTTCATTTCAGTATTGAAAGATAGGTCTAAAGTACATGCTCAGAAATGTTTAATACTTGGCAATCTTAAGACTTTTTGGATACGGCCCTTGTTTAAATACCTATAAAAGACATTCTAAAAACCAGCCTTAAAGCTATAAATGGCACCAGTTAGACTGATACGCGACCTGTCGATATTGTTTTTACACCTCTGTCAAATAATGTGGGGTGCAAGAGGTCCGATCGGGCGACCGTAAGCTCTGGGCGAGCGGGTCGCTTACCTGTAGCGGCGCGCACCACTACCTGTAACAGCTCACTGTGGCGTTAGTTTTACGAGTTCCATCTTCGGCAATAGCTCATTTTATAGGCTAGTGTTCAAGGAATATGGTCATATTTTTTTTTTTTTAATTTTTGACCCCCGACCCTCATAGGGAAATTTGCAAAAGAAAAGTTTGTTTATAATTTTCTATATTACAAAAACGAGTTTCCAATTAGAAAATATATTATTAAAATAGGCCAAACCTCTCTGATTAAAATGAAAAAAGAATCAACTCAATACGACTAATAGTTCCCGAGATAAAAATTCCTAAGTACACCTTGGTTTCACGAAAATAGGCAAAAATTGAAAAATTTGACCTCCTGTATTTTTTAAACAAATTCGAGAACAGCAAAATGATGACTTAAACCCCCCCTAATTTCATGTAGACTACATCATATTCAATCTTGAACAAAATCCCTGACATCAAGGTCAAAAAGTGATGGATTTGGCATGGAATGACCCTTGTATACAAAGTTTCAAGATTTTCTGAATTTTTTAATTTCAGTGCTGCCGGCTTTCCAGAAGCACGGCCGAAAGGCATCGAAAAGTAGAAAATGCTTTCAGTCGCAGTAAACTGAGCAGCGAAAGCGTAGGACACCGTAGGATTGCCGAAGAAAAGAATCGGAGCATAGGCACAAGCAAGACAGACTGAGTCCCAATGTGACTCCAGGTGTTTTTCATTAGAAGACTTAGCGGCCGCACGGTTCTCTTGGGCCTTCATTCTCTCTAACTCATTTCTGATCCTTTCTCTCTCACAGCTGCCAAAAGCACTTTGTGCCCTTTGGCAGCGTCTACAGAACCGTAACTTCTAGCAGTAGCCTATAGGGGGCAGATGCATCTACAGTGTCACTGCGTAGTGCCTATCCATGAGGTGCGCGCGAGCGCGGGTTCACACTTGAGTGGATGGCTCTGTATACAAATTGTTGTTGGGATATGTATACATATCTATATTTTTTATGTATATATTAGTGGGAATGAGCACTTTTTCTCGATCTATTTTTCCCTAAAGGCAACAATCAGCTGCACTGAGTGTATCATAATCTGTGAACTTATTTCAGAATCCCTCCATCCTTCCTATTGTCAGTCTGCTAGCGTATTGACTGGACACAGCGTACTAAACTTACACAAATATGAAAAACAACTTGCGTAAATCATACATGTATTGAAAATTGTTGTATGAATTGTACGCCCGGTCCACTCACGACGGTGCGGCGGGCAGTCATAAAAGAAATCCACCTTTATGCGATTTGTTCGTTCCACATTCATTTTTTCAATTCAAAATATTGGTTAGAAAAACTGATATAAATATGAAAATATTTTTTTTTTTTAGTTAAAAAATATGATAATTTTACAGAAAACCAAAATAAATCTTATTCTAAGTCGCTATAATCGTCATATGAAATATACATTTATACCAGGCCTGACAATGCATGGCCTAACTGCTTCTTTCGACCGATTCTCAAAGCGACGCCTCCTTTCTCTCGCCGCGCGTCTAGCTTCTCGCGACAGCCCTAGTGATCGACAGGCTGCGTCTAGTGCGTGCCATATAAACTGCGAATGACTGAATGAGCTAGATTCGCACTAAACCGTAACGTAGCGTACCATAATATAACGTAACGTAGCTGGACAAAAGTAAGGATACCAATCCCTTACTTTTAACTGGAGCCGTTCACACTGTACCGGCGGTGCTCGGTCATACAAAATCCGGCCTGGTCTGTTCACACATACAGGATACCTACCGCAGCGTAACAAACGGAGCGTAGCGGAACGACGAAAAGAGATATTGTTGCCTTGTTTTTAAATGACGCAGTTCACACTAGACTGCCGTTGGCCGTAAGGGGCCGTTTACATCTGAACATTCTGGCGAGCTGAACCCCGAGCCGAGCCAGTAATGCTTACTGCCACACATGCGCGGACCCTTACGGAGATGTAACCGTACAGTCGAACCATGGACCTAAAGGACGGTGCATGAAGTGGACTTATGGACGAGGGGGGTTGTGATTGAAGGGGGGCCCCTCAGACGCCATGTTTGCCATACAGCGGGAAATTTTATATTGAATTATTCATACCAAACACGTAAAAACTGTCATAATTAATGAACACTTTCAGACTTACATTGTTCTTTTTTAATCATTTATAATAATTAATATCTTTGTGTGTTTAAACGTTGAATAAATTTCAATCCTAATAAGTATCAATCCTAATCCTGAATGCTGCGCGTCGAAATCTACCGATTCCACCAATCAAGAGCTGCACGACGTCACCTGACTATGCTAGGACCGCGTTTGGACCCCGCCGCACTGCGTTCAATTCAATTAATTTTCGTACGGTCAATTTTAAGGTAACCATATTTTCGAAAGTCTATCCGTAAAGAGAACAAATTAGGCTATATCCTCAATTTTTTCGAATTTTTAAATAATTCCCCGCTGTGAAAAAACTGCATTTGCTAACAACAATAGCAAAATAAATGGCTGAAAACGTTTTTCTTTCAACTAAAATGTTTTTATTAGGTACTGCTATGTCTGCCCTATAAGCACCTAAAAACACATTGTTATCAGTTACCTAGTTTAAGAGCTGAAATTGATAGAAAAAAAGTGAACGGTAAACTTCAAGGAGCTGTAAAATCAACAATTTTTAAAATTTTCAAAAATTCTTTCGCATACGTTTATACAGGGTGTAAACTATATACGTTTAAATATTTTCAGGAGTGGTTGGAGAGCTTAAATGGAACACAATGTCCTATAACATAGTGTCCGATCTGCCTTCGTTTTGCAGTAGTAATACCTTAAAGTTTATTACCCTGTACGCTAAACTAATAGTCCGAAGATTCTGAAACTTTACAAGCACATTGGCAAGCAACAATAGAGTAAAAGAGTCTTAATGCATTTTGTTGTATCTCTTATAGTTTAACTATTATAAAGCTTTAAAAATTAGGGATGTTTGTAGGAGTGAGCATCGGCTACGCACACAGAGGAAGGGAAGCCTAAACAGCTGCTTGGTTCCATGTGTTTGTCTCGTCGATGTGCCGGAGTTAGTATCCATTTGAAAACCATACCGCTAGCTTTAAAGCATTATTACTGCAAAATAGAGACAGCTCGGACACTATGTCATAGGACATTTTGTATTTCATTTGAGCTCCCCAACCACTCCTGAAAATATTTAAACGTATATTGTTTACACCCTGTATATCTCTAAAAACCACAGTATATCCAAATTTAGCAAAATCCTCTCGGATTGTTACTTCAAAAAGTGTCCGATTTTGCTTGGAATGCCACTATTAAAAAACGTCGAAAGAAAGTGAATGAATTTCCGTGTCAAAAAATATGCGGAAAATTTATAAGTTTAAGTTAGAAGAATTGAATTAACAATTTATCATAACAATTTAGTAATCGGTTCAATACTTATTGTAATGTTCTATGGGAGCTTAATCGTCTGTGAGACCTACAATTTTCCATAAAACAGAAAAGATATTGAAAAACTAACTCGAAATGAAATAAGATACAACACATTTTGCGAAATAGTCGTACAAAATAAATGTATACAAAATGGGAGATTACGTTACTGATAGATTTAGGGGTAAGTGTAGGTATTACTGCGAATGCCCCAATTACTGCGGATATTTATAAAACAAATAATATTGAATGTTGGAAGGTACGTAACATCTTGAAAATTAATGATAAAATTAGTTAAAACTTAATTACAGAGTTAGTCTTACAAAAAACAGTATAATCATTCATCTACATTTTACTATCTATTTTCATTTCTTATCCCAGTATTAGGTATAATATTGCACACCACGTGTGTTCATTATTGCGGACTGTTAACTGCGTATCCTAACCTCAAAACGAACAGCGGTGCGTGAATCACAGCTGCAGTAAAAATCCGTATAAAATGAAAATGTAGCACAAAAGAATCAAAGCAGAAATAAAAGAGAAAAGAATCTGTTATTCAAAGTTATATAACATTTCTATTCATAAGAAATATACAGGGTGTAACAAAAATGTTGCAGTTCCTTGAAAGGGGTGATTCCTGAGGTGATTTTGAACAACTTTTTCCTTAGCGAAAATGTTAGGTGAGGCTTTGTTAACGAGTTATTAACGAAAAACACCGACCAATAGAAGCACGAATACAGTGGATGAATTTCAGTGCGGGCTCCAGCTATAAGTAGTATTGACCCGCCATGGTCCGCGCCATCATTAATCCGCTGTAGTTGCTCCCTGATTGGTCGGTGTTTTTCTTTAATAACTCGTCAACAAACCCCACCTAATATTTTCGCTAAGGAAACAGTTGATTAAAATCACCTCAGGAATTACCCCTTTCAAGCAACTGCAATATTTTTGTTACACCCTGTATATGTAATGCTGCTACTGTGTAGACTTGGCAATTCATACTATGTGAAATCAGACACTTTTTGGAGTACAATCTCCAATTTTGCTAAAATTAGTATGTTATATTTTTTGAGAATGTATAAACATATGTTAAATGATTTCTTGCAAGTAAAAAACAGAATAGTGTACAGGTGTTTCAAATATAGTGTTATCTTTTTTCTATCAATTTTCACTGCTTAACTAATAAACTGATAAAATGGGTGTTCATAATGAAGATATACAAGCAACTCACACAATTAGTTCGGTTGAAAAAACAACTTGTTTAACCACTTAGTTTTAAATTCTTACTAAGAAATAAAGGTTTTTCATAGTAGATGATTATAGAAACTTTTTGGGAGAAAAGGTATACCCTATTTGTCCTATTGCTACTTACGGATGAATTTTTAAAAATTCCAATACTTTAAAATTGACTATAAAAATTAATTGAATTCAACGTCGGAGTCCATCGACTCAATCGACCAAACGATGCAGTCGTAGTGAATGGGGATTATGTACGTGAAATACTAAGGGTTGTAATTTTTGAATAATACATTTATAAATAAACATTATACAGGGTGTTTGGGATAGTAGTACAAATCTTGGGAGGGGTGATAGATCACGTAAAAACAAACAAAAAACTTTGTGACGTGCTCCGCCGTCCTCGAGTCGTGAATCGAGGCGGAGGACACGCCACAAGCCCTTGCCAATCTCTCCACGCCTTTACGAGATCCGTAGAAGGTTCTCGAGCGCCAGATACCCGAAGATACCGGCGTGGAAAGGAGCAACTCGCGAAGATCTTAGACCGGCTAGCTCGTGCGACTCGCGGAAAGGGTCTGGGTGTCACTTGGAGGGAAGGAGGATATGCAAGGGTTTTTCGCGCACAATAAGACAACTCGCGTATTTAAAATAGAAAATGAGACGTCGGAGTTTATTCAGCGACGTTCTTTACACCATGGCGCCGACACGCCGCGTGGCGAGTCGTTAATCGCCGTGCTGTACATTTCGATAACCAAACGATTCCGACACACGCGAAGGACTCGATCTTATTCGCCTTATATTATCTTCTCTCGATATCCGATACGCGAAAGAGTTTTACGCTACGAAACAGACGCCATCAGGAGATTACGACGCGACGTACGATCGTTACAAAGAGCAAAATTACGACGAGACAGAACGAAGCGCTTACCTCGGGCACATCCCGTGCAGAACAGAACGAGACCGATCGGTCATCGATCACGCGAGAGTTCGCGCTCCCCACCCCTCCCGCCCTTACGACGTCCGCGATTGCTCGCGATACGCAGCAAATTGTGACGTGGAATCCATCACGTCACAACTTCTATATGACTTGGGTCCAAAACTGAACCATTTTTTTTTTTAACTGTCATAAACATTTAAGCTTCCAACTTCTTCGCTAAAATAAACATTGGGATCTTGTTAATCCAATAAGTACAGTAACTGTGATATTGTTACATTGTATCACGAAAAAATAGTATTTTTCTAACCTCCTAAATTACCCTTTAAAATCGCGATAATTTAGGGAATTAGAAAAATACTATTTTATGGGCAGCGGATTTTGCCCGCGGATGCCCGACATACAGCGTAGAGCTGACGAGAACCCCCTCTGCTCAGTAAAAGGCCTTGTGGTGGGGCACTGTAGAAACCGACGGGCCTTTTAACACAAGTACTCTCGTAGCGTAGGTTGCATGCAAATACACAAAGTATATCTGTAACTGGGAAAATTAAGTATTCTAAATATATAACTGGAAATAAATATTTATGTCGTCCAAACCAATGAAGGGTGTTATAAATAAAACATTTCATTCAATCACAGGAAGTTAACTAAATGATATGCCATTTAGTATCTATTCTATCAGTACATATCTTCTATTTTTGTTTAAGTTTCATATAAATGCGAATGTTTACTTTATATTCAACCTATTATCATATGCAACAAAAAATAAACCTTAAGTAATATAAAATAAAACATAATCTCTAGTACCCATGCCAATAAGTTGAATAAATTAAATATTACAGTTAGGGAATATAGATTAAAAGTTGTTTGCAGTATAATAAAGTTCATCTATGAAGATCTCAGAAAGCTAAAGTTAACCACGAAATCTACATCATCCGTAAATATTAAAAAATACACATTCAAAGAAAGTGAAGTTTTAGAACACAAAAATATTTGGGCAGTTTATAAGGTTATGTTACATCAACTAAAATATTAATTTTTGTTTCTCTAATTTAATAATTCGACTACTCTTTTGTTCAATAATGTGTTTCCAGCAATTTTATATATTGGCAATTAAAAATAAAACATCGGCTATCTTGTTCTAAGATAACCCGAAGAAAAGTTAAATTCAGTTAGCGAGAATATTCATATACGTTGCAAATTCAAGTTGTCAAACTAATATAACGAACTTATGGAAGAATCTGTACCTTACAACTTGTATAAAACAACTACAAACACTATAGAAAAATCTTAAATTCGCCAAAGACAGAAGTAACACACAGTAAAGATTATTAACATATAAACGGGGAGGATGCAACCTCTTGAAAGTGATCAAATTTTCTGAAAAATTTTAATGGGCGTTAATTTTGGCCAGCAGTATATAACAAAATAGTTTATTAGCGAATACAACTTTATCTTCCTTTTTTTTGGAAATGAAACACTATTTGGAGTACCACATTGGAATTCGCTCATATTTATATATGTTGTACTTTTTATGGATGTATAAAAATAAGTGGTAATTATTTACATTAAGGGCTTCTTCACCGATTTTGATGAAATTTAGATATGTTATGAAACAAGAAATTCTGAACAACTTTCTCTTATACATATTACCGTCGCTCGGCTTTAGTTTTCGAGATATTTGTGAAAAACTGGCACACCGGGGGCCGGGGGTAGAGCCCCCGGTGGGGGATCGGGGGGTGAGGCCACCCCCCCCCCCACTACTTGGAAAGTAAGGGTTCAACTTTGAAAATACTGTCTACGCTCGGTGGTCTGCCATGGAAAAGGGGCATGTTTAATTTTTTGCGCGCGAAGCGCGCCACGGAGAAGTGAGTAACGTAGTATACTTTCAATATACTTAAATCAGTCGGTTTTCCGTGGCGCGCTTAGCGCGCAAAAAATTAAACATCCCCCTTTTCCATGGCAGATCACCGAGCGTAGACAGTATTTTCAAAGTTGAACCCTTACTTTCCAAGTAATGGGGAGGCCTCGCCCCCCCCCCGACCCCTCTCGCCGGGAGCTCTGCCCCCGGCCCCCGGTGTGCAGATTTTTCACGAATATCTCGGAAACTAAAGCCGAGGGGCGGTATCATGTATAGGAAAAAGTTGTTCAGAATGATGATCTTGACAACATATTTTAAGGTCATCAAACTCGGTGAGGAAGCCCTTAATGTAAATAATTACAGTTATAATTATTTTTACAGTTGAACTAGTAAAGCGATAATAGTATGCTTTTCAGTACTCACGGTAAAGACATAGGAGCACCCAACAGAAATTTCTTCAATCGGGAAACACACATTTTAACCATTTCTTTGCCAATTGTTGTTAACAAATGCAGATTTTTCATTTTACCGATTCTGCACCTCTATTAGCAGCTCAAAAAATAATACTAATAACAGAAATATTATAATATTGTAGACTAATAAATTAATTAAAGACAAGAACTCTCTTTATTAATTAGAACGTTTGTGAATAATATAGAACACAAAATTAAGTCGAAGGAAATATCTTTAATATTTATAAACGAAGATGCTAGGAAGTCCGGTCTGAACTCGTGTCTGAACTGTCTACCGTGTGCCATACGTTGTCCTCTCGGGTCACACCTCAATTTCAGTAACCTTCTGCGCACCCCTCCCTTAGTATGGGTCCTTGCTACCTGCACGCAGTAGCACATTCGGCCAAACTGACGACTTCGTCGACCTCGACGTCTTCTTCCATAGTCCTCGTCTGCAAGTTTACAAAATTTCACATTAGACGTATCAATTCTGAGATGCTGACGCATTGGCTATGGCAATAGCAATAGTGAGAAGTGAAAAAAAAAAAAGGTAGAACACAAACAGAAACCTGGTTACTCCGACTACGACTGCTTCTGGTTCTAGCCTTACGCCCAGACATCCATTGAGGGTATGGAGTTGACCAAGTTCCATACCTGGATAGTCTGAACACGACTACTTCTGGTTCTAACCCTACGCCCAGACGTCCATTGAGGGTATGGAATTGACCATGTTCCATATCCGGGATAGTCTGAACACGACTACTTCTGGTTTTAGCCCTACGCCCAGACGTCCATTGAGGGTATGGAATTGACCAAGTTCCATATCCTGACTTGACGTATTTGGATACGAATTTCCTCATCCCCTTGAACCAGTAATTTTCCTGCACCTTTTCTAGTATCTTCTCCAGGGCGAAATGGCCCTGCTCATCGTGGCAATATCTTACCACGTTGAATCGTGACATTTTAGGTACAACCCATTTATTCCTCTTATCCGTTTTCCGAAATAAAACCCTCTTTTTAAGAATATATCTATCAAAGTACTCTGTTGCCGATCACCCTCTTCTAATATTCGACGGATAGTCTCGAGATTCAGATCTTGTATTTGAGCCATTTTAATCCATTCCGCCTCGGTTATATCAACCGTATTACCGCTGAGCTTTGCACCCGGACGGTAGATAATATCGAAATTGTAGTCTTGTAGGAACACCCACCACCGAGCTACCCTAGGCTGCATATACTTCTTGCTCGCCGTAGCTCGAATTGCGTTATAGTCGGTTATTACCGTGAATTTAATCCCTAACAAGTATACCCTGAACGTTTTTAACGCCATAACGACTGCCAATGTCTCCAAGTCATAGGAATGATATTTTTGTTCTTCGGGGTTGTTTTTCGACTGTAGTCAGCGACTACGCGGTTCTTATTCCCATGCTTTTGAAATAGGATCGCACCCACTCCAATTACGCTGGCATCGGTGTGTACTTCCGTTTACAGTAGTGGGTCATAAATTGCAAGTACCGGTCTATCGGCCAGAACGTGTTTTACTTCCTTTACCGCTTCCGATTCCCTAGGGCCCCACGTTCAGGGTACATTTTTACGCAAAAGGTCTGTTCGAGGGAACACTCAGCGGGCAAAATCCTGAATGAACCTCCGGAAATATCCAGCAAGTCCTAAGAACTGTCGGACTTGCCTGACATTCTGTGGGTCGGGAGCCTTTAACTTTTATGGCTCCAAGGCGCACTCCTTTTTCGGAAATCTCGCGGCCCAGGTAATCAATCTTTCGTTAGAAAAATCTACATTTGGTCAAGTTCAAAGTCAAGTTGTTCGCTCGTAGAGCTCTTAAAACTTCCCGTAACTGTTTAAACGCGTCAGCTAGGTTGTCGGATGGGATTAATATATCGTCTATATACACAAGTGCAAGTACTCTTTTTATCATAGACTGGAAAATCGCGGGGGCATTAGCCAACCCAAATGGCATACGCAGAAACTCCCATTGTCCGTCAGGAGTTACGAACGCGGTTTTTTCTATAGAATCGGGATGTACTGGGAGCTGATAAAACCCTGATTTTAGATCAAGGGACGTAAATACGCGTTTGTACCCGAGCTGGTCTATTTGGTTGTCAATAATGGGCAATGGAAACTTCATAATTTTTGTTTTGCGATTAAGGGCTCTATAATCTATTACCATACGGGTTCCTCCGTTTTTCTTTCTAACCAATACTACCGGACTAGCGTATGGTGACGTGCTTTTGTGAATAATGCCTATCCTCTCTAATTCTGTTATCAATTCTTTAACTTTATCCCTGTCTGTTTTTGATAGACGATATGGTTTGTGAAAGACCGGTTCGTTGTCCGATAGTTCAATTTTCATTTCACCTGCTGACGTTCGACCTAATTCTTCGTAATCGAATGAAATACAATCTCTATAATCGTTCAATAATTGTAATAACTGAGTTTTGCTTCTAATATCAAGATCATCAGACCAAATATCCTCTTCCACTACAGGTCTTCTGTTACCGACATCAATTATATTGATCTCCGGTCTATTGTCTATTTTGTGTAATTTATTATAAGTAAACGTTATGTCAGATGAATCCGATATTGCTTGGACCCCCGTCTTACCCAAAACATCCCGGCCGATAATAATTTCTTTCGACTGCTGATCATCGGCGATAATTAAACCCTTATTTTAAACGGGATACCGTCAATGAGGATGCTAATTTTCGAACGACCTATGGATAGAACCAATGAATTATTGAATCCGCATAATGACTTTTTTGTTTCCTTGTGTACCAAGTTCAGTTGTCGAGCTACACTCTCCCGAACGATAGAGCAGTCACTGCCCAAATCGATTGTGCATATTCTCTCTACTTTTCCGAAAAACCATTTCTTGGTAATTGTGCAGAAAGAGGTACACCTCACCGATTTCGATGAAAGGGTCTAGCAGGATAAGGGGGTCAAAAGTGCCCTTGAGCCGATTTTTGTCGGGAATGTGGCATTCGATAGAGTATCAATAGAAAACATTCTGTGCCAATTTTCAACCCCCTATCTCAATCCGGGGGGGGGGGTAGTTATAGGGAAATTTAAAAATATCGGTTTTTGCCCCATTTTCCCTATTTAACAGAATGCGAAAATTCTGCAAAAATTCTAGAACATGGTAAACGTGGTGCCACATATTACAGAATTTTTCCAGATTTTTGGAATGCATATCCTAAGTATGAAAAATCAAAAACTCAAAAAAAAAATCAGAAAAATGCAGATTTTGTAGTGAAGTTTTAAAGTGAACACTTTTTTATTTTTACAGTAACAACATAATAGTACGACTATTATTTACAATTTTTTTCAGATTTTTCGGCAGGGTGCGCCGTAGTTCAAAAAATCAAAAACCGAATTTTTCGGGGTATTTCGGGCAAAACCGTGATAAATACATTTGATTTTTACATCATCTTTACACAATAAGTGTATTATGTGATTTTTCATATTTCTACATTGTAAAGAATAATGGACAAGTATGAGAATTTAAGTTGACTCAATTAAATGAAGCGTTTAGGTGCTTTATATTTAGGAACATCAGCGATTTTTTCAATGGTGGCCGTGGCTCAGTGAGTAAAGTCTTTGACTGTGGAACCGCTGCATACTTTTTGGCGCGGGTTCGCGCCCCACAAGGTTCCAATTTTTTTTTTTCGTTATTAACTACATGGCAGCAAATAATACTCATTTAAAAATGTTTTAACAATACTTTTAAAATATTCTATCACAAAATGAACATAAAAATAATTTTGGAGCATGTTTTACTCTTTCTGTTCATCTGACAATCTGTCGTTTTGATTACGGATACTGTGCCACGGCGCCCTCCCCACTTTCTCCTCGTTATTATGTTCCTTTTATTCCACGGGTCTGGAGGTTCCTGATCCCATATATTTTTTACGCGCGAAGCGCGCCATGGAAAACGACTGATTTAAGTACATTTTGAAAGTATACCACATCACTCGTTTCTCCATGGCGCGCTTCGCGCGCAAAAAATATAACATCCCACTTTTCCATGGCAGACCACCGAGCGTAGACAGTATTTTCAAAGTTGAACCCTTACTTTCCAAGTAGTGAAGGGGCATCGTCTCACCAACCCTCCACCAGGGGCTTCACCCCCGGCCACCGGTGTGTCGATTTTACGATTGGAAATGCGTAGCTATAACTTTCAGCTTTATCATTTGTTTTAGTTTCGTACGTCGCTCGAAGAAACAATCGAAAAGCGATCGTTCGATGCTGACGCATACGCTGCCACGGGCGCATATCTACACGCAGAATTCGTTGTAGTAGTGGCAGCTGTTTTTCGTGAATATCTCGAAAACTAAGGCCGAGCGGCGGTTATATGTATAAGAAAAAGTTCTTCAGAATTTTGAGTTTTATAAGATATCTAAGTTTCATCGAAATCAGTGAGGTGTACTTCTTTCTGCACAATTACCCATTTCTTTAGCAGTTTGTTCACTTTTCCCGATTCGATATCTAGTACTTGAAAAAGGGAGCCCCCGTCTACACTCGACGATAACTTCCCCTCAAAGTTTTGTCATGCCCTTTTTTCATTCCTACTTTGACGCTGTTTTTTATAACACTGACTTTCTGTATGGCTCGGAATGTTACAATACTCGCATGCCAATTTTTTTCTATTGTTAGTTACCGACGCAACGCTTTTCTCTAGTCGGATTAACCCTGTTTCGTTCGACCCTTTTTTTTCCTTATTTGGACAACTAAATTTCTTGTACCTCCTTTTTCCATCTTGGTGCCATGCATCAGGGTCAAACCGTTTACCCTTATTTGTAAGTCCCTCCTGACCTGCGAACCGTTTCTTATCTTTTGTCGATTTTAAGTCGCTGTTTACTTCTACCGTCAATGACTCTAAACACCGAGTAAGCTCCGGAATCGTCTTTTTTTTTTACCGTCGTCAAACTCATTTTTATTTGGTCGTCGTGTATCCCGTGCACAACAAATTCAACTACTTTTTCCTCGGGAACATTTAAATACAATTTATTTAGTCTTTTTATCTTTTCTAAGCAATATGATTGTAAACTTTGACCCGGCGTACTTTTATACAACGCGACGATCTCAAACAATTTTCCGAAATTTTTTTCTCCGGAAAACTGCCGGACAATTGTTTCCGAAAACTCGTTTCAAGTCGTAGGAGAATTCACGAGGCCATCGTACCATTTTCTCGCTATACCCCATAATTTAATTGCCGCGAAAAAAACTTTATCGGTATCATCCCAACTGAATAACTCAGAAAATTCGTTGATTTTTCTCAACCATTCCAGCACCGACAGGTCTTTCAACTCTGGGTCAAACTCCGGTATAACCCGCTCATTCGCATACCGTTTCGTTTGTCTCGATCCCATCTTAATAGCAGCTGTTAACGCTGATGTCAATTTTGCAAAATCAGACTCACCCGACGTTGGGGTACCGTTATCCAAACTTCTGCTTATTCTTTCCTCCTATTGATGCTCTCTTGATCGGCCTTCGTTAGTTGAGCCCCGACGCCTAGATATGCTTTGACGTACCATCCGTCTGTAGGGGCTTCTAGAACGGTGACGATTATGATAGCTAGATTGATTTCGATTCCGCCTGATCGGCGTTCTAGATCCGCTCCTTCCCTGAGATGAGAGTGACTTATTCTGCTGGCCACTCGAATATCCTTTTCCAAACCGCTTGCTATGATCGCGTCTACTTGGTCTATGCGGCATCTTGCAACAACCAGTAAGTCGTCTTAGTATAGTACGTGTGTATATCCCACTTCTGAACTGTAAACTAATAAATTAATTAAAGACAAGAACTCTCTTTATTAATTAGAACGTTTGTGAACAATATAGAACACGAAATCAAGTCGAAGGAAATATCTTTAATATTTATAAACGAAGATGCTAGGAAATCCGGTCTGAACTCGTCACTGTCTCAAAACACTCTGTCTACCATGTGCCCTACGTTGCCCTTTCGGGTCGCACCTCAATTTCAGTAACCTTCTGCGCACCCCTCCCTTAGTATGGGTCCTTGCTACCTGCACGCAGTGGCACAATATGAACGTTAATGTTAATTAATACTGCGCTTCTTGCGACCCACGTAGGGTATTAGGTATTCTCTTTTTCAACCACTTCAGGCAGTAAGTTGCTAATTAATGAGTTGTACTGAATTGAGAATTATAATCAATATTAAAGCTCTGAGTTCTCAGTATCTTACGAAGTTCATTTAGGGAGATAGAAAATAGATCTATATCTTTTATATGGGTATTAGCACTAGTCGTAGCTCTGTTTATGTGGTCAACACAAGTTGAACTGAAGGTCGGTAATGTTGGATAAAACAAATCACACTGACGAAATCGTCTTGGAGGCGCATAGAATTCAATTCTTTCAAGAAGTTTAGGACAGTTTATATGACCATTAATCAATTTGTGAAAGAAAACTAGATCGGCAATTATTCTTCGATCAACTAATGTTTGTAGTTTTAACGATTTAAGGTGTCTGTCATAGTTATGATCCGTGATAGTCATAGGATTACCAAGTATGCGTCCCACAAGTCTTATAAACTTGTGCTGAACTCCTTCAATGAGACTGATGTATTTTTTGTGAAGGAGATTCCAAACCACCGACACATATTCAACATGAGGCTTAACGAACGAAGTGTATAGCAGCGTAAGGGATTATTTATTCTTGAAGTATCTAGCAAATCTAGAAATGTATCCTAACACTCTAAACGCTTTATTTACCGATGAATTGTAATGATTCCTGTAATTAAGACACGGCGAAAGGAGACTCCTAGATCCTTAAGTTCATCCACTTGCTTTAGTATATTACCATGTAATTCATAAGAAAACAGTATTGGATTACGAGAGCGAGAAGCTCTCACTGCTACACACTTCGAGATGTTAAGCCTCATGTTGTTTCTAATACACTAATCTCCAAACCTGGTTAAATCAGACTGAAGATCACACGCATCTTGCAAACTCTGTATTTTCTTAAATATGTTTAAATCATCAGCAAACAGTAGAAAATCAGCATTTGCATTTGTATCACACAGATCATCAATAAAAATGATAAATAAAATAGGTCCCAGGTGCGATCCTTGTGGAACACCCGAGGATACATTTATTAGTGACGAGTGGCGATTGCCAACCTTAAATATCTGTTTACGCTCCCTGAGGTAACTTATAATCCATGATAGTAATGGATCACAGATTCCTTAAGATGCTAATTTTTTTAAGAGAATGGTGTGATCAACAGTATCAAATGCTTTCTGGAAATCAGTATATATGGTGTCGACTTGGAGTTTTTCTCCAAGGGCAGCCGAGACAAAGCAGTTGTGCACCGTTAAGTTCGTTACAGTAGATTTTTTTGGAACAAAGCCATGCTGCTCACTATAAAGGCGACTAGTGATGAGAGGAGATAGTTTCTCTGTGACAATTTCCTCGAATAATTTTGGAATGATGGCTATTTCACTTATGGACCAACAGTTCCTAACATCTAATTCATCTCTCGACTTGAAGACAGGATTACTTAGGCTGATTTTCCATGCATCTGGAAAAGTTCGTGATGTTCAAGAGGTGTTGAATATGTGCTATAGAAGTCTTGACAGAATGGAACTGCAGTTTTAAAAAAAAAACAGGAGGTACTCCATCAATACCAGGACCTTTATTAGTGTCAAGTGAGTTAATTCTGTCAAAAATTTCACTTATGTTTATCACTAATTGATTGAAATTGAATAAACTGTCAAGGGATCTGTCCATATTCAAGTCAGAAGATGTATCGGATGGTGAAGTATAAACTGAGCCAAAGAATGACGAAAACAGGTTAGCTATATCAGCCTGAGTAGATGCAGTTAGATCGTCATAATGCATAGTGTTAGGTAAACCTTTGTTTGCTTATTTATCTTTTACAAAGTTCCAGAATTTTTTAATATCTATTCGAAGGTTCGAAAAGTATAAATGGTCAATATGCAAGTTCGTTATCTTAAATACTCTATGAGTTTCCTTTTTACGACGAATCATTTGCTTCAAGCGAGAAGAGAACTATCTAAGATAATTCGATGGTCTAGGTACCATTTTTGGGATAAAAGCATCTATGGCTGCAGTAACAACTATGCATACGACTATGAAGAAAATCCACTGATACATTTAGGTCAGTAGAACTCATAGCAGCGTCCCAGTCAATGAGATTAAAATAATTAATTATGCTAGGGTAATCCGCTCGCTTGAAGTTGTAGTAGGCTGTTTTATCATCAATTTTGCCAGGAGAGTACGAGCAGGAGTTCAATGTAATTCTGAGAGGGGGATGATAAGCATCCGGAGAGACCAAGAAATCCGCAGCTTTTTCAACAAAGATATTATGATCGCTAACAAAGATAAGATCAAGCATTACATTGTAGTCATTTGAGATCGAGTTAACTTGAATCAGACTCAAGAAGCTAAAATTCTCTAACAGAAGATCTATTGCTTTTGATTCAGATGACGTAATTCCAGATCTTCTGTGACAGGCTAATACAGTGTCACTGCTCCAGGTCGCATGAGGAAGGTTGAAGTCTCCAAAGATGTATAATGCGTCATCAAAATAGTTTTGAAAGACTTCGGTAACACAGTCTAGATGCCATGAATTTAGATCTGGATGTGAGTAAGGTGGAATATATACTGCACCAAAGATTAAGCTCTTCCTATTTATTTCAACGCGTACAAATGTATTCGCTAGTAAGGGTAGATCTATCTTGGCGATAAACATTATAATTAATCAAACCGAGATCAGTTGAAGAGATCATTGGATTAAACCAAGTCTCGACTAGAATTATTACATCATAATGCTCCGCTGAACATATTAATGCATTTTTTAAACCAATAAGTTTGGTGCGTAAGCCCCTAACATTTTGATAATAAACTAAAGGGGAAATTAAGCGTTTTTTGAGGTCAGATTGCAAGAAGAATTAGTTTTTGCAAGTTTTGGTGTGGCCTTAACATAACGAATAGTCCAATAATCTTCTCCTTTCGCGTGACGTTCATTGAGTTCATCCCATAGTCGATCCAGGTGCTACCTTTCAATTATCGTCTTGTCATCAGTGATTTTACAGGGCTCAGTATACTGATTTTTGTTCTTTAATATGAATTTAACGCCTTCAGCTGAATTCAATGTCACACATAGGGGCCGACAAGTTGAACGGTTAGGATTATCAAGGCTATGATCACGACTTGATCAGTATCAGACTTCGTTGACTGGGCACGTTTCCCATAGAGTTAACCCATGGATAATTAAACTAGATGCTCTTAGATGCCTATCATTGATTTCCGCAATTATGTCGTCTGTAATGTTTAATGCATTACTGGACTGAGCAGTAGTGGCTGCCCATTTCTCTTCAATTTCCTGAACACGATTGCATAAGCTAGTAACCGTTTTACTTAGTTAACTCGGATTTAATGTCCCAAATGCTTTCTCAGCGAAGATCCAGTAGTTCATGCTTAATAAAATCTCTGAATTCATTCATTGATGGACAGGAAGATTGCGACATTAAAGATATGGACATGCCCAAATCAGTGTCAATAGGTGTCGCAGTGTCTGTTCTGCAATTTAAGAGACGACCGTTATGCCAAGGATGACCTGAGCGAATAAGGCAATATGAGCCTGAATGCGTATAAATTCCACAGTCGTTGCACGTAACTAGATTAACCACAACAACATCACAACCCTTGCACTTCTTGTCACATGGAGCCATTTTAAAAGTCAATTTGATCAGAAATGTGATTTACCAGTTAGAAACAAGATCAGTAGAACTGGATACACAGTGCTTATGTAAAAACAATCACTATTCTCTTCAAGAAACCAAAACGAAAGATAACCACGTTTGGTGATAGTGAATTTAATACACAATGCATATGTAGACACAATGCATATGCATATACAGGGTCATCCACTCAAGTAGGAACCCGCGCGCGCGTGCACCTCACGGATAGGCACTACTGCAGTAACACTATATATGCATCTGCCCCCTATAGGCCACTGCTAGAAGTAACGATTCTATAGACACTACCAGAGGGCCTAACGTGCCTTTGGCAGCTGTGAGAGAGAAAGGATGAGAAATGAGTGAGAGAGAATGAAGGCCCCACGAGGACCGTTCGACCGCTAAGTCCTCTAATGAAAAACACCTGGAGTCACATTGTAATTCAGAGTTTGTCTCGGTTTTGGCTATGCTCCGACTCTTTTCTTCGGCAATCCTACGGTGTCCTACGCTTTCGCTGCTCCGTTTGCTGCGACCGAAAGCGCATTTTACTTTTCGATGCCTTTCGGCCGTGCTTCTGAAAAGCCGATAGCACTGAAGTTAAAAAATTCATAACATCTTGAAACTTTGTGTACAAATAAAATAGTTCATTCCTATTATAAAATTATTTTTTCACTTTTTCGAGTTTTTTTCGGAATCTTTTCGGATTTTTTTTTTCTAATCAAGGATTTTAAGTTGTAACTCGAAAATGTATTCACCGAATAACTGCCTCACATTTTTCGCCGGGGAGTAACTATTCGTGGATAGACACTAATTTCGCATAGGGCATAGGACCCCATGTTCGAGAAAAGGAAGACAATAGGAAAAATGGTCAATAAAAAAACTTTTACTTTTTCGATTAAAATGGCATTAAGCACGATGAAATTCGGATTATTTATACCGTAGATACCGTGGAGATACAATTTACACAGTTTTAAACTGGATTCGTTAAAAATAGTCCAATTTTTATGATATTTGTTATCATTTTAATTGGAAAAACGTAAGGAACCCATTGCCGTTATTTTCACAATGATATGTTACAAAATAAGAGTAAGTTCATATTTTATGGCAGTCATAAACCGTGAGCCAAAAGGTCCCAACCGCCCCAAACGTGGCACAACATCGAGGCACATTGAACCTGCCGGGGAACCTGCCTATTTTTAGTTAATCTCAGCAAGGCAATTCTCGCGGGCAATAAGGTAAGGCTTTTCAGGCAAGTAATCGTGAGATTAACTAAAAATAGTCCAAACTATAGAGTGTTCGGTGTCATTTCGATCGGAAAAAGTAAGGAATTCAGTACTACTATCGTTTTTTCGCAATTTAAATAAATGTATTATATTTTTACACACCTAAATTTTTCAAACCTAAATGCTCGGATCTTTGGAGACCCTCGGCATACCGCGGTAGGTCCAATGTGCCCCGATGTTGTGCCCTGTTTGGGGCGGTTGGGACATTTTATTTTGTAACATATCATTGTGAAAATAACGGCAATGGATTCCTTACGTTTTTCCAATTAAAATGATACCAAATATCATAAAAATTGGACTATTTTTAACGAATCCCGTTTAAAACTGTGTAACTTATTGTATCTCCGCGGTATCTACAGTATAAATAATCCGAATTTCATCGTGCTTAATGCCATTTTAATCGAAAAAGTACAAGGCATTGATTGATAGTACTTTCATCGAAATCTGATGAGAAATCTGTTGTACCTGATTTTTTCGATTGTTTTTTTATTGACCATTCTTCCTATTGTTACAGTATTTGTTGAATACTGTACTTTGAAATTGCAAAGTGCGAAATTAAATATTTGATAATTTAAATTTTAAAGATTCTAAGTTGAACTTTTTCGAGTTACAACTTAAAATCCTTGATTAGAAAAAAAAAGTCCGAAAAGATTCCGAAAAAAACTCGAAAAAGTGAAAAAATAATTTTATAATAGGAATGAACTATTTTATTTGTACACAAAGTTTCAAGATGTTATGAATTTTTTAACTTCAGTGCTATCGGCTTTTCAGAAGCACGGCCGAAAGGCATCGAAAAGTAAAATGCGCTTTCGGTCGCAGCAAACGGAGCAGCGAAAGCGTAGGACACCGTAGGATTGCCGAAGAAAAGAGTCGGAGCATAGCCAAAACCGAGACAAACTCTGAATTACAATGTGACTCCAGGTGTTTTTCATTAGAGGACTTAGCGGTCGAACGGTCCTCGTGGGGCCTTCATTCTCTCTCACTCATTTCTCATCCTTTCTCTCTCACAGCTGCCAAAGGCACGTTAGGCCCTCTGGTAGTATCTATAGAATCGTTACTTCTAGCAGTGGCCTATAGGGGGCAGATGCATATATAGTGTTACTGCAGTAGTGCCTATCCGTGAGGTGCACGCGCGCGCGGGTTCCTACTTGAGTGGATGACCCTGTATATGCGTATGTCAGACTGAGACTGACCTCCAACTCAATAGGTGAAATATTCGAAAAATTTCGGTTCGTTATCTATTAACATTTTATATAATGCTGAAAACTCTCCTTCTATATCCCTTGTTTTCCACATATTTTTCTTCCTTTCGTCTTCTTTCCTTTCTTCCTCCTCTTCTAAAATTACGGCAGTTATTGTCAATTCTTCATCCGAGAAATCCGACATGTCAAGAAATTTTAGCTTTGATACCAACACTTTACAAGACGCACTACTACTGAATGAAGAATCGTGTTGGCGAGAGTGAAGGTAACAGATCCTCGTAGGTGCACTGTACAGTGACCTACGGCGAGCTATGGCGGCCTATGGTGACTTACGTCGAGTTACGTCAAGTTACGTCGAGTTACAGCGGAGGGAAGAAGAAGGGAAGAAGGGAAGATCGGTCCTCTTCTTTACTCCCACAGCCGCTACGTTACGTTACGGCGTAGTGTGAATCTGGCTTTAGGGCAAAAAATAAAACTCTGATAGAATCAACGTATTATTGAGTTCAGCTAGAACACTAAAGAGATAAGTATATGCAACCGCTATTAGGGTACCAGCAAAGTGATTGTTGGCAATATTATAATATTATAATGTTGCAAGCTTCAGTGGGTACTGCAGTACGCGGTGCTATACTCCCCACTACCACTCATTTATCCCTCTGCTGGCACCCTAATGGCGGTTGCGTATACTCATCTCTTTAGTGCTCTAGTTCAGCTAACTTGTCCTCTCAGAGGCGAGGCGTTCGAAGAGGCTCAGCGTAGTGGGGACTCGGCATACAATGCATTTTCCATTGTCTCTGAGAGGACAAGTCAGCTGAACTCATTGATAGGAACACATGTTTTAAAAATTTTGCGCTTCAAATTTTTTCAATGGTCGGGTTGACTTATTTGTACGAATGTAAAGGGCGTATAAAAAGTAATGGACACCCGTTATAGGGGTGAAACTAGACCTCTGGATCGGTGAACAGTTGTAAAAAAAACGCGCCACAAAATTGTTTATAACAATAAAAATTGTTAAATTTTTTATTGCATAAGTCTATTCTACTCGACGAGTTAACAAAAAGTCTTAAAGGAGTCATAAGCCGGAATTGCACCGTTTAGACGCTATAAACCGTTAAAGTTTACGCAAAAATATGATTTTGTAGCGTTACACACTACACATGCAAAGCGAAACGCGTCCGTTTGGGGGAGAGAGAGACGGAGAGAGAGAGAGAGGGGCGAGAGGGTGTGGGAGAGGGAGAGGGAGAGAGCACCGCAGAGGATCCCTTCTCGGACCTACCTCGTACCAGACACCGTCTCATTCACCGCCGCTTCCTTTGTCACCCCCAGCGACAGGATCACCCTGCATTTTCTACCTCGGTACCTCAACTCTGCGGTAGGTCTTCATTGCCGTTGTCGCTCGTACACAGACGCGCTTCGCTTTGCTTGCATGTGCAGCGCTACACAATCACAATTTTTCGTAAGCTGTAACGCTTTACACTGTCTACACGGTGCATTTCCGGCATATGGCTCCTTTAAGACTTTTTCTGAACTCATTGAGTACAATACACTTATGCAATAAAAACTTAACTAATTTTTATTGTTATAAACAATTTTTCGGCGCGTTTTTTTTTACAACTGTCCACCGATCCAGAGGTTTCGTTTCACCCCTAACACGGGTGTCCATTACTGTTCATACACCTTGCACATTCTCGTAAATGCATAGTATTAACACAGAATAGTGTACACTTTTGAACGATTTCGTTCTCTTGTCTTTTCCTGGCTCCACACATTTAGCATTCGTACATGCAAATATTTAATGTATGCGTTCAATGTATAGACATTCATCTGTAAGTTTTAACCTTTTAAGATCTGAGTTATATTTTTATTTATAAATACAAATAAATTACGGTAAAAGGTTTCTAAAATTAGGGTAAAAAATAAGAATATCTTATTGTAGCTCATGCATAGACATACCATAAACACGATACAATAATTAACAATCATTCCAGATTACAAATGATGTAAGCAAATATTTGTATATATCTGCTAGGCTGCTTCCAGACGAAGCGAATCGAACGTGCAACCCAACGCGAATACCTATGCCACACGGCAAGCGCTCGTCGCGCGCATCACATCCACACGCGCGAATTCTGCTCGGTTGCATCTTACATTACGCTCGTCTGGATGCACCCTAATATGAATAGCGAATATTCGTGCGAATGTTGAATCTACCGAGTATGGAGCCAGCGCGGCGCACCATTTGATAAGAACAGCGGTATCGCTCCAATGCGACACGCGCAGTTCATAAGCACGTGCCTGAAGTCTGTGGAGCACTACTGCCGCCGCGGGAAGCGAGGTGTGCGGCAGCAGGAAGAAGGCGTCGCACGCCTTTTCTAAAAAAGCTGGCCAAAATATAATTTTTTAAGTATAGGGCAGATTTTTCTTAATATGACATATTTAATATTGACATATCAACGTAACAAATACCGCTTGAAACTTTAAAATCTAATAATAATCTGAATAACATGAAAACAATATGTACCACGTTGAAAACATGAGGAAAAGTTGATTTTTATAAAATTCATATATCCATTATTTTACCATTAAAATGCGTGTTGTAAACATACATTCTCTGCATACAGGGTGACCCCAGAATAAGTGTAAGCCCCGGAAAGCGGTGATTCCTGGGGTGATTCTAAGCAACTCTTTCCTTAGCGAAAATTTCCTCCGTGGTTTTGTTAACGAGTTATTAACGAAAAACACCCACCAATCAGAGAGCGTAGATAGCGAGCGCTCGGCCGACCAGCGACGGTGCACAAGCTACGCGAAGCGTTTACTACTCGTCGTGCTCGAGGCTTGTACAAGAAATTCAAGATCTTTACGTTATTGCCCAATTTCTTCTAAACTATTGGATGAAAAATTATGAAAAAAATCAGGAACACGTTAGCTATCGCGACACATATTATGGTATTTTTTCAGATTTTTAAATTAATTAGCCCAGTTGTAAAAAATGAAAAGGAAGAGAAAAAAAAATTGAAAAATGCCGATTTTGTATTGTAGCAAAACCTATAATCACATCAATTCAGTACATAAACATCACTAATACCATTATTCTCAATTTTTTTCACATTTTTTAACTTCATACGTCATAGCAAAAAAATAAAGAGCAATGTTTGCGTAGTTCCTACGGATTGTACATTATTTCATTGTGTATCAAAATAATGTAAATTATAAAAAAATACTTATTGCATGCGGAATATACGAAAATTGGACGTATTAGTTGCTGTAATCGGTAAAAAGTACAGAAACATCGTTTTTTAACTTCCCGATTTATAGGGAAGTTATTGTATTTGCCCCTAAAATGGAAAATCGATTTTTTAACAGATCTCCATGTTTCAAGGTCATTGGAGTAATTTTAGGCTATTTTTAACAAATTGTTCGTGTGTGTGTGTGTGTGTGTGTGTGTGTGTGTGTGTGTGTGTGTGTGTGTGTGTGTGTGTGTGTGCGTACGTACGTACGTATGTAATCAAATTTTTCGTTAACGTTTTCTAAAAAACTAATAGTCAGATCAAAATGGTTGATGATGCAATCGATGTG
Organism: Perdita meconis; assembly: GCA_030770465.2. Taxonomy (NCBI): domain Eukaryota; kingdom Metazoa; phylum Arthropoda; class Insecta; order Hymenoptera; family Andrenidae; genus Perdita; species Perdita meconis. The sequence goes on from JASKOS020000019.1 coordinate 2,165,394, forward strand.
TATCAATGTAACTTAGAGCTGAATAGATTTTGTTCTAATTCGGTCCAGTAGTTTTTTAGTTTTTTTAAGAAAACCTAACAGAATAACGCAATCTAAATGGGAGAATATAAATTTATGAGAGAATAACTAAACTGAAATAATATATATACATATATTATTACTATTATTATATTTATATAACACACACACACAAACATATATATATATATATATATATATATATATGTATATATACAGGGTGTCCCATTTTAATCCGCCACCACGGCTAACTTAAGAAATATGCATCGGATCAAAAAACATCCCGAACAAAAGTTTGATGGTTTGGAGGGGGACATCTGATCCTGTCAAAAAAATTTCACCCCTACCCCCCTGGGGGGGTAAAATTTTAAATAGGACCACCTACTTTTTATTGCAGATTCGGATTCCAGGCCACAAAATATGTAGGTTTTATTTCAAACATTTTTTTTCATTCGCGATAGGTGGCGCTGTAATCGCGAAATTTCGATTTTTCGCCTATCTCGATTTTTCGCCTATATATATATTACAATATATAATTATAATGATATAATTGTGATAAATACATATATATGAGTATATTTATACACGTATAAATATATATATACTTAATAACTACATATTGAAAACAAATGAATATACATAATATCCATATACACAGCACACACATACATACATATATACCCCAGGGGGTAGGGATGAAATTTTTTAACAGGGTCAGATGTCCCCCTCCAAACCATCAAACTTTTATTCAGGATGTTTTTTGATCCAATGCATATTTCTTAAGTTGTCCGTAGTGGTGGATTAAAATGGGACACTCTCCCTATATATATAGATGTTCGTTTAATGCGACGTCATATAGCAACAATGTTGTTTTAAGTAGAAAACTATTAAATTTCTCCGAATACGAATAATTTTCTAATTAGTGACAATTAATAATGGTAATAATAAATTACAACTCGCAAATCGGGAAGTTCTTTGCGTGGCCCGTAAAGGGTCACACACAAAATAAACATGAATAGCTACAGGCATCACTACTCGTGAGCGAGTGTAGCGAGCGAGCTACAATAACTCCACTCGCGAGCTCGCGAAGCGAGCGAGCAACACGGACTCCACCCGCGAGCTCGCGAAGCGAGCGAGCAACACGGACTAGCTAGTTATTTTTTTAATTATGACGTACCAAAACAAAAAATGTTTAAATACATTGAGGTTAATATTATGACCACCTCATTCGGTTGTACCCTACATTGGATGGTGAATACAGTAGACATGCAGTTATTATCGATGGAACTCACCCATTCGAAGAGGAATTCACCTGCTACTTGAATACGGGTCCTTCTGGGTCAGTGGCTGATTCCGGTGGTTGGGGGATGATGCAAAGATAGCGTAGGCCCTGCTGATCGCAGGTATACGGCGCAACAGAAAGACACCTTGTATTTATAACACTGCGCGGTCACAAACACTAATCACTTTACATATTACAGGAGCACTTGACCTCCTAACCACTGACAACCGCGGAACGTACCGAATTATTGCACTGTCTTGACTCGATTATTTATCACGGGGGAGATCTTACATTGGACGAAAATTGGCACTACGTACTGGTCAATCTGGGTAACTTTCGCGGTAAATCCGTTTTGCGGCGTTTGCGATGCCGCGGCATTCCGTAAATAAAAACAGATGTTACACAGTTCGGCGGCGGAATCACGATCGATACTAACGATTTTTTCCGAAGTCTCTTTCCTCGTGTCCTCGCATCCCTCCAGCGCGACTTCTGAGGGTGTAGCTTCGTTCAAGTACTTGAATTTGATTTGTTAGTTGACATGACATGGGTGGGTCTTTCTCGGTCAGTCTTTTTAGTGGAGGTGGAATGAGGTGGTCCTTCAGGTCGAAAAGGTAGAGGAAAAATTTAGAGGAGCAAGAAACTATTAGTTCGCAAACGGTTACCAGTCTCTTGAAGATGCGGCCGTTTATGATCGTAGGTATTGTTCTGTAAGGTCGGAGGAACTATCGGTACCCGAGGTCGAAGACTGCGAGGGTCGCGTCGCGCTTACTGTTAAAGTTCTTCCGATGCATTCGGACGGATGAAATATGGCATTGGCATTCCCCGTTTTTAAAAAGGAAACGAGGGGAAAAAACATCAATTGTATTCTCATCCCTTTAATTATTTCGGTATCTGCGTCCTGCGACTGAGTCTTGCTTTTATCGCGTTCTACACATAGTGACCAGCCGATGTCCGTTTAAACTATCACACAAATTTCGTTACGTTTTTAAATATTTTAAAAAAATAGGAACATATTAATTGAAATATTATGAAGAAAAAAATATGGATTATACCTTCCTCTCAGGAATGATGGATTATTTAAAATGTATATTGAAACGACAAAACCTAATAAAGGATTTGCCATTGTACCGAATTTAATTTTCAAGCAGTGCATAAAAGAGATCTTGATTTTACGTTTCCCCAAATAAACGCATACACGTGAATGTAATAGATCCATGTAATATTTTAATACACAGGTAAGCCTCCGTTATAGCTCGAAGAGATTTACGAAAAATGGGGAACAGAGAAACGGAATTTCGGAGTAACGCGTGACGGTCCCCCGCGAGTGTTTCCAAGCTGATTGCTTACGACTACATTGTTTCGTGGGCAAGCTGCCTGCATCGGCGTTAAGGGCGACGTTTACCTGGCGGACCCTTACCAACAGCGAAGCAACTCGGTCCACAGATGTTTTATTGTGGGGGAGGGGGGGAGTAAACGGTGAGCTGGGGGTCACTCGCGGGGAACCGTCGTGTGTTGCTCCGAAATACCGCTACATCCCCCGTAATTTTTCGCCGACCTCTTTGAGCTGTAATTGAAGCTTACCTGGGAGACATTATGATTTACGATCGTTCGACTACATTTTCGAAAAAGTCGAAGAAAACATTTGGCGACCAAATGCGGTACACGATAAACGGTTCACCGTTGGTTTTCTTTACAAATTTCTCTATGGGTTCCTATTTTGGTTCCCTTCAACGTGGTTAGGTGCAGCGAAAAGGGTCCTGATCGAGTTTAACCCTTTCTCTCCCTCTTACTTGGGCTGAATGCCATTACAGGTCCTACCAATTAAACTTCAATCAAGTTCTATCACGTTTATTCCATCTTTTATCTGTGTATTAAAGATTACACGGATCTATTACGTTCACGTGTATGCGTTTATTTGGGTACACGTAAAATCGAGGTCTCTTTTATGGACTGCTTGAAAATTATATTCGGTACAATGGCCAATACTTTAATAGTTTTTGTCGTTTCAATATACATTTTAAATTATTTATTTATTTATTTATTTATTTATTTATTGACGGGAATAACCCTTTAGTGTACATATGAAATTTTAATGCAAAATGAATAGTCTAACCATGAACAACGGAGGGGGCTGCATTAAGTTTGTGCTTTTTAAGCAGTTTGCGTAAAGCATCGAGTGTAATATTAAATAAATCGACATCATTTATGTGAGAGTTAGCTTCGTTCATAGCTCTGTTAATTAGATCGACAGAGGGAGATCTATATGTAGGTAATTTACAATAGAATAGTTTGCTATGTCTGAAGTACCTTTGCGGTGCATAAAGATTTATAAGTTCAACAAGTTCTGGGCAGTTGATACGATCATTAAGTATTCTTAACAAAAAAATTAAGTCAGCGCTAATCCTACGGTTAGAGAGCGTCTGCAAATGCAGTGCCTCAAGTATGTCATCATAATCATGGTTAGTGATGTCCATAGGATTACCAAGGAGTCTGGCTGCAAATCTCAGAAACTTATGTTGGACTTTCTCCATTAAATAAGCATATTTTTTGTGAATAGGATTCCAAATTACAGAAGCATATTCAATATGAGATCTAACTAGAGAAGTATACAGCAGAGTGAGTGTCTCCTTATTTTTGAAATGCTTGGCAGATCTAGTTACGAAAGGTCGCAAGAGCTTTGTTGACAGACTTAAGTCTAGACAGACCTTAGTATAGTGAGGTCTAAAATCTACGCATGGTGAAAAGGAAAGACCTAGATCTTTTATTTCGAATACTACTTTAAGTATAGCATTTTACAATTTATAAGGATGGATTAGTTGATTCTTTGAGCGAGACGCTCGAATTACCACACACTTCGATATATTAAGCCTCATGTCATTATTCTTACACCAATCCTCGAATCTCAAAAGATCAGAATTTAATTTTTGTGTGTCTTCTAAATACTGGATTCTCCTAAAAATTTTAAGATCATCCGCATACAGGAGAAAGTCTGAATTAATAAAAATATACTGCAGATCATTAATGAAAATATTGAATAATAAGGGTCCCAGGTGCGACCCTTGTGGAACACCTGAGGATACCTTTGTTACGTCCGTGGAATCATGAAATCCTCTTGTTTACTTGTCCACCGATATAACGATTCAACGGAATCGTTATAAACATTGCGTGCGCCAAAAAAGAACTTGACACACAAAAATCGCTGACGACCGATTGCGTGTCAACCTCGTTTGGCATTATAAAAGCAAGAGCCCAGCGTCTCGACGGGGGTCTTATTACGCAGAGTATTGTTTACACGCGGAACGTGTCAACCACACAGCAAGTCGTGCCGCGAGTCAGAACGCGACCGAGAGGAACGCCTAAGGTATCCGCGCCCTTAATAACGTGCCGTTTTGAGATTAGGGAACAAACGCCACGATCGCGTTCAGTCTAGAAGTCCGGGTCCAGTGTCTATCGTAGTTAGGCGATTATCGATACGTAGTGAATCGTAGCCACACAACGCGAAGTGCTACCCCTTCGAGTCCGACCAACGACGACCAAAGAGGGTGCCCGTCTCGACCGCCGTTAAACCCCAGGGAGACCGAGGATCTTTCCTGAACCGTCCTCCGATAGCAGGACTCCGCAGCATCGACAAGCCTGAACCGAAACACAGACCGAGTGAGTTGTATGAGAGTGGAAGAGTGCGAGAGACGCGACCGCGACAGTTCTTGTAAATCTTCGACCAAAGAGAATACACGCAAGATTGTACAAGGAAACCACGCGCCTCACTTCTCCTAACCTATCCTCTTTTATTTCTTTATAATAACAGCTTAGACAAGGTGTGCTTCAGCACTTTGAAGGAGCAAGGATCCAGAGCACGTCGTTCAGCCGTTCGAACGAGGCGCGACGTAACAAATTAGTGTCAGAAGTGGGATACTCAAGTTACAGTATAACTTGAACGCTCAAAACTTGACTAAGCTTTTATTTGAAACCTTTTCTTTTAACTCTTATAAATCCTACTACTTTCCAAAATGGCTACCCCACGATCACCTAGCACGCAAAGACAATCGTCCGCCCTACCTCCACCTCACCCGCAGAATTTTCCTAATTCCTTTCGGGAAACCACTATCAACCATTCCACTGGCAGGAAGAAAAGCGAGTGTATCGGGTGGTAAAAGACATACCGCGTTTCGACCCAGAAAGGGTTACGTTAGAAGAATACGCGGATGCCGTACAGGCGGCAGCTAGACGCCTTCCCCCATCATGCGAGCCACTTTTCGCCGCGGAACTTTGCTTTAAAATGATTGACTCCGTTAGATATTACGTCGAGAAAGCAGATTGCTCTTCTGTTACCGCGATTTTAAAACGATTAAAGAAACGTTACGCCCCGGGTAAGGAATATCCCGAATTGAAATATGAACTCCGTCGTGTGCGTAAAGGCCACCACGAGCCTATGCTCAAGTACGTGGGCCGGATCGAACGGATGTATCGTCAAATGATCGCGTGCGCGAAAGAGGAATTTGGACCGAATAATGAGGAGGAAGTAGTCCGCAAGGTAGACTGCCTAACGCGAAAGAGCTTTCTGAAAGAGTTACCCCCCGATACTACGAATGAACTATCGTGGGAGAGAACCCTCGATTTAGACGAACTTTGGGACGAGGCAATTCAAATGGACCGCGAGGACGATTTTATTCCTGTAGAAGATCGACGCGGAACACGCTCGGGCTCAGGAGCCACTAGATCCCCCTCCCCTTACGACCGCGATCGTAAAAGGAGACGTTGGGAAGAAGACTCTGATGATAGTGACTCCGACGACCCGTACATAAACGTCGTATTCAACCCATCAACCCAGTCGCGTTCGCGAAACATCCACGGATAATAGGGGCTTTTTTTTTTACGTGGAGGAAAATGGCTAACCCACACCGGCGGACTCCCCTAAAGTCCGCCGGTAGTGCGAGACTTGCACCCGCTAAAACCTCCACGGTGACCTTCCCGGCATACAATGGGGGGCGCTCGTAAACAAGAAGACTCCTCCAGCGCCCCCCATGTCTGATGCCAGGGGGCATCACATTCCCCGGGGGGAAGCCCCCCCCCCCCCGAATCCGCGCAGTCCTACATATATCGGCACATAGGGCCACCACTATGTGCCAATCTCCCCGGTGCACTTTATTCCGGCGACCCGGCACCCCTAACCGGACCGCCTACCGTGCGGGCGTAGCGTACCGAGGCAACCAAGCTAACCTCGGACGGCTAATAGGGGCTGCCCTACGTGCAACTGTTCCTGTCATCGAGAATGAAAGGCGGGACGTTATAAGCGGCGAGATCCATCTGCTTATAAGGGACAGACCCGCGAAAGTCCCCAAAGCTGGGAAAATTCGGAAACACGAGTGGATGCATCTCCAGAACAGGAGCATTTAAACTACAAAAGCGCCCGCTCCCCGCGGAGGACCGAGACGGGCGCACCTATGTCACACGCGCAGAAAAACGTGTCCTTCGAGAAGGCAAGGAATCCTTCCCCCTCGACCTCGCACCCTCACCCTGGATCAGGGTTCAAGCTAGGGAATTGGAGAAAGGAGAAGGAGAATTTAAAATCACAAAACCTTGCTGTGCAGGTATTTTCGATAACAGTGGATAAACCTCCAGAAAAACCTTCCACTGACCCGGGTCCCCAGTTGCAAGGAAACCGGCAAACAATAAAGGAAAAATATGGTCGAAAGAAAATACCCGGACTGCCAAGATGTAACTATGAAGAATTACCCTCGTTGGTGATTGAGGACGAGCTGGACCAAACCATCGAGCACCTATTAGAAGAGTATCCAGAGATAGAGGAAACACCCGACATCGAACCTTTCACACCACGAGCAAACCCTATGATCCATACAGAGAACAATACAGAATTATCAGAGTTTGATGACATAGATCACGAAAAGGGCAACGGGAAACCCGAAGAATCTCATCCGCAGGCAAACTCCACTCTCGACCCTGGACAATTCGGGATAACACCCGAATTCGCAGAATCTGACTTACGCTTATCGATTGGAGAATCTATCATCCCGACCAGTAACAAAACACCGCATACTGCAAGGAAACGGGTTTCTTGGCAGGTACCATCACCCCGAGAAATGGGAGGGGTACCTCAATCGACAATGATTAGTCCAAACAACTAAGACACAACGTCGGGAAGTGGAGAAAGCCGCGTCGATAACTCAATTGCACCCTCTAGCAAAAATACCCTAACTGGCAAATTAAGATCAGAAACCCTTTACGACGTAGGGAAAATAGATTACGATTCCTTCAAAACTTCGAGTTCACCACCTTTTCGGTCACCAAAGGTTGTGCGAAACCCTGGTGACCAGAATTCACCATCGGATTCTGCGTACATTAAGGTGTCGAAATTTACCCTATTTGCCGACCCCGGGAATTATGTCCATTTCATACCCGCTGATCGGGTACTAATAAGCCCAAATTGTAAAACGTTGAAAGCATTAGGATACCTAGACGAAATCTGTTTACCTTCCGACCACTTGGAAGAGGGACATGTCGCGGTGTCCCGAAATCCCGAAGGAAAAGTGTTTAGTATCATCGGAACTAAACACTTCTATCACGAAATTGGAACCGACCAGCTGAAACCATTGGTTTTCGAACTCAAAACAACAATGGAGACAGAAGGGACTAATTCATTCCGTATAGCAACTCACGGGGAAACCTTACATAAGTTCGGAACAGAAAGCCTAAGGGAGTGTCTCAAGGGAATATTCTATAGAAACCCTATAAAAATTACGATTTGCACGGGCGAAGTACAGCAGCCTCTCGAGAAACAACGCGAAGAAATCATCAAGTATTATCATGAAAATCTATTAGGTGGACATAAAGGAGTAACGAAGACATACCGACGAATTCGGGGCCGATTCGAATGGCCACGTATGCATCGGGATGTTGAAGACCTTGTACGTGCCTGCAAAAGTTGCCAGGAACAGAAACTCCTACGGATTAAAACTCAGGGGCCCATGCTCATTACATAACACCATTATGGGAGAAGATTGCTTATTATTAATCTTTACTATTTGAGAACAACCGGTAAGATAACTCTCAATCCAGGTTAACAGAGAACCATGCAATCCCCAGTTAGATAATTTACGTAGAAGAATACCGTGATTGACAGTATCAAACGCCTTTTGAAAATCGGTAAAGATAGTGTCCACTTGAAAGTTAGCATCCAGGGCTGCCGAGACGTAGCAATTATAAACGGCTAAGTTTGATACAGTTGATACTTTAATACAGATAGATAATCAATCATTCCTGAGAGGAAAGTATAATCCAAATTTTTTTCCTTCATAATATTACAATTAATATGTACACTATTTCTTCAACTTTGTTACATTAAAATATTTAAAAACGTAACGAAATTCGTGTGATAATTTAAACGGACATCGGCTGGTCACTATATGTGGAATGCTATAAAAGCAAGACTCGGTCGCAGGACGCAGATACCAATATAATAAAGGGATGAGAATACAATTGATATTTTTTCCCCTCGGCGCGGCGACGAGTTAGTCTCTATGAGAGATCTATTCACCAAATGTTTAACAGCGAAAGACTTTCCTTTTTAAAAACGGGGAATGCCAATGCCATATTTCATCCGTCCGAATGCATCGGAAGAACTTCAACGGTAAGCACGACGCGACCCTCGCTGTCTTCGACCTCGGGTACCGATAGTTCCTCCGACCTTGCAGGACAATACCTATGATCATAAACGGCCGCATCTTCGAGAGACTGGTAACCGTTTGCGAACTAATTGTTTCTTGCTCCCCTAAATTTTTCCGCTAACTTTTCGACCTGAAGGACCACCTCATTCCACCTCCACTAAAAAGACTGATCGAGGAAGACCCACCCATGTCGTGTCAACTAACAAATCAAATTCGAGTACTTGGACGAAGCTACACCCTCAGAAGTCGCGCTGGAGGGATGCGAGGGCACGAGGAAAGACACTTCGGAAAAAATCGTTAGTGTCGATCGTGATTCCGCCGCCGAACGGTGTAACATCTGTTTTTATTTACGGAATGCCACGGCATCGCGAACGCCGCAAAACGGATTTACCGCGAAAGTTATCCAGATTGACCAGTACGTAGTGTCAATTTTCGTCCTATGTAAGATCTCCCCCGTGATAAATAATCGAGTCAAGACAGTGCAATAATTCGGTACGTTCCGCGGTTGTCAGTAGTTAGGAGGTCAAGTGCTCCTGTAATAAAGTGATTAGTGTTTGTGACCGCGCAGTGTTATAAATACAAGGTGTCTTTCTGTTGCACCGTATACCTGCGATCAGCAGGGCCTACGCTATCTTTGCATCATCCCCCAACCACCGGAATCAGCCACTGACCCAGAAGGACCCGTATTCAAGTAGCAGGTGAATTCCTCTTCGAATGGGTGAGTTTCATCGATAATAATTGCATGTCTACTGTATTCACCATTCAATGTAGGGTACAACAGAATGAGGTGGTCATAATATTAACCTCAATGTGTTTAAACATTTTTTGTTTTGGTACATCACAATTAAAAAAATAAAAAACGATGTTTCTGTACTTTTTACCGATTACAGCAACTAATACATCCAATTTTCGTACATTCCGTATGCAATAAGTATTTTTTTATAATTTACATTATTTTGATACACAGTGAAATAATGTACAATCCGTAGGAACTACGGAAACATTGCTCTTTATTTTTTTGCTATGACGTATGAAGTTAAAAAATGTGAAAAAAAAATGAGAACAATGGTATTAGTGATATTTATGTACTGAATCAATGTGATCATAGATCCGGTTTTACTACAATACAAAATCGGCATTTTTCAATTTTTTCTCTCCCTTTTTATTTTTTACAACTGGGCTAATTAATTCAAAAATCAGAAAACATATTATATGTGTCGCGATAACTAACGTGTCCTTGATTTTTTTCATAATTTTCCATCCAATAGTTTAGGAGAAATTGGCAAAAACGTTGTTTTTTCTCGTTTTTTATTTTTTACAACTTGGGTAATTAATTAAAAAATCTGAAAAAATTCCATAATATGTGTCGCGACAGTTAACGTGTCCCTGAGTTTTTTCATAGTTTTTCATCCAATAGTTTAGAAGAAATTGGGCAATAACTTAAAGATCTTGAGTTTCTTGTACAAGCCTCAAGCACAACGAGTAGTAAACGCTTGGCGTAGCTTGTGCACCGTCGCTACCTACGCTCTCTGATTGGTCGCGGTCTGAAAGCCGCGGAGGAAATTTTCGCTAAGAGAAAAGTTGCTTAGAATCACTCCAGGAATCACCCCTTTCCGGGGCTTACACTTATTCTGGGACACCCTGTATATCCACCTCAAGATACGATAAATCTTACAAGTCATATTTTAATGCAATACCTAGAAGGATCTTCACCGAATTTTACGCGATGACAATTTCTTGACTTAAAATGAAATGTCAACTACGATATCCAATTTAGAAATATTGCGAAAAATTGCGAATTTTGAGATATTTGCATTTAAAGTGGCAGTTAGTACCTAACTGCGCGTTTCGTGAACTTTTACGAGACTGCATTTTTTGGTTTGTGGAGAATTTGTTGTATAATCAATTATTAATTATATGAGCCAAAATAAACTCATGATAAACTTTATGACTTTGGATTACCGGGTTTAGTCACAAATGTTGCATATATGCAATATCGAGCTTTAAATATGTACTCGCCTTTACGCATGGTATAAAATATAAAGGAAATATAAATAAGGATGTCTCACGTAACTCTGCCCTCCCTAATAATTTTGTTATTTGTACAGATACAAAAAAATGTCTAAGGAGAAAGTTATTATACTTCAGGGTGCACATCAATTTATGTGGATCAAGGTCATCTCAAGGTCATATGTTTTGAGATTTCGTAAACAATGTTTTTTACAATGGAACGATCTACTTTCTTGTTTACCATTAATAACGTGAGGTCAAAATGCATTCAACCATGTGCCTTACCATGACTTTGAAATGACCTTGAATCGAAAATTTGGCAAATGATTGAAAAGAATAGACCTGCACAGGCGTTGGAAATGCGTTCTTTCATATTCACGGTTGTTGTCGGAACGTTACTGTACACTGTACACGATATTATCAACCATGAACATTTCTGGAACTATTATTACGCTCTTTACTACCTACACTCTCACTACAAAGTGAAATCTATTGGATAAATTAAGGAAGGAGGATTTTGCTCTTCTTATGTTAAGTTCTCAAACGTTTGTTTGTACAGTCATACTTTGTACATATTCAGAAATGGATATCTGTGGTCATGGTAAGAAATATTGTAATACAATTAGACATGAATTTTCCACTCAAGGTCATCTTGTAGCATACGGATGAGTAACTATACTATGGGGATTCTAAATCAAATTACGTAATCACGTTACATAATCGCGCGCGGTGGGCGCGGGGGCGAAGCGGGGCGGGGGTGCGGACCCATCTCGCAATTCCGCGCGGAGGTGAAGCGGGGTGGGGGGTGCGGACCCTTCGCGAAGATTCCGCGACGCCAGGGTGGGGGGTGAGACATTGCGCAATTGCGCTCACTAGTTCCGCGGGTGGCGGCGCGGCGAGGGAGAACGCATCGCGGCGTCCTTTTCTAACGCACGCTCGCCCGCATATCGCGCCATCCTTTTCTAACGCAGCGCGACGACCACGTGCGCGCACCCTTGTACAACGCGAGGAAAGCGCGTGACCTTGCAGCGACGAAAGCTAATGATTCAACCTATTAAAAATGCGCCGTACTCTTCTGCCCTGGTCGGGGGGAGTCGAGAAATTTCCGCGAAGCGCGTCTTTTCGGCGAAGTGCACGCGCCCGTGAAATCCGATCCGCGCGATATAGTGGGGTACCGCGCGCAGCGTTCTTCTTCCTGTTTTGCTATCCATCTGTAGAATATACTTATGTTGAGTAATATCGAAAGAGAAGAAACAAAGAATGTAAAAAATACTTATGTATACTGGATGGTACTAAAAAAAGGAGCATGCGAAGTAATGGTATACAAACGGTGTTTATTCAGTTAGATATTTGATTCTTTTACAATGTAACGTAATCCTAGCGCTAATAGTTCGCAGTCTATGAGCGAATTTTGTTCGAATTCGTCGCTCGCGGAAATGATGGTCGCGGAATCAACGGCGGAGGGTGTAGCTGTGCGCAGAACGTTTACGAACGCGGCAAATTTACTGGATACAATGTACAGATTTTCGGAAAGCCACGAGTACATGTGATCTACGCAATATTCGTACGCAAACAATTTGCGCGCGGTTTCTTCCATCATGTACAATTGCGCGGTGGAAGCGGAAATTTTCAGTATTGTATGGTTCCGCAATCGGGGGAATTGTAGCGTTAAATGATCTATGCAGAGTGGTTCTTCTCCTCCGTAGGTATCGTAGTCGTGGAATCATCACAGGATCGATGGTTTTTGGTCAATAAGCGCTTTCCACGTTGATATGGTAAAGCGGATTTCGGTGCCCTTCGTATCCGTAATCGCCAATTCGACGCGACAGTTGTTAGAGTTTTCGACGCAAATACCAATTTCCAGGCGTTTGAATGCCGTACTCGTTAGGGGATACTCGCGTCCCAGGATACGCGTCCTTCTGCACGGGTTCGTTGTCGCGTGAGTCGAGGTGGTGCTGCACCAAAATGAAAAGGAACGAAATACATAGTTGCAGGAATAAACAAATGGAACACGAAGATTCAGTAAAAAACAACGTTAAATAGATGCTCACTCGTTGCGATGTCTTTTGTTTCGTTGATTCTCGTACTGGTCGATGCGACGCTTGTCCATTGTACTAGTTAAACGACACTGTATGTATGAAACGGAGAACAACGTTTACGCGATCCGACGTGCGAGCAAGTGAACAGAAAACGGTATTTTACGCGTTTTTATACCAACGAAGGGGCAGCGATAATCTTGTGCAATGTGTTGCAAGGATGACGCGAAATTGCAAGTGCGTCTTTTCTAACGCAGCGCGACGGCCACGTGCGCGCACCCTTGCGCCGAATTGCACAACGCGAGGAAAGCGCGTGACCTTGTCGGGAGGTATTAATAAGCGATCTCCAGCGAGGAGCGAACACTTGTAAAACGGATTTCGAGGTGATAGTTGTACTCCCAGAAGAAAACAATGGATCTTTCAACGAACATGTTGAAAACGCTGACGAAGATGTCGGCGTTACTGCGTACGTCCGCGGAATACCGGAATTGGATGGAACAGTGTGACGAATGTTTGCGCCTCATACATGAATATTTGCACGGAGGACAACGATTGTCTATCGGCAGGAAACAACGCATCACCGCCGTTATCGCTCGCATTCAAACTTTATGTGCTGTAGTGCGTGCAAAATTCCCGCGAATGGGACACGGTCTTGTGGGACGTTCGAGCGGGCCGAGTGTCGTATAGGAAGACGTGGAATCGGCGTTTCAAAATCGCATCGCAACGGGAATGGTGGTGAATGTGAAACATCTCGATCCTCGTCGATTCTTCAAAGACGCTGGTCGACTGGTGCTTTCGCATCTAACGGACTCGATCACCGCACACTCCAGTGTGGCGGTGAATACGATCCTGAACGCAGAGTTTTCGCTAAAAGACGAAACGGACGTGAAAAGCTTCACGACGAGAAATCACGTACTGTTTGAGACGTCGAATCTGCGCGAATGGTACACGACTCGCGTGGTGCAACCTCTGCTTGCGGCGATGGAGGAGTTTCAGGAGCGTGACAGTGGTTGGACGCTCGTCAACGTTCACAATTTAATGCTGAACGTCAACAAATACAATCCGCTTCGCGCTGGATGCAACGTGTCATTGCCGCGCGCCGTACAAACGAAGCGAGCCGTGGTGAATGTGAAGTGCAACGACGACGCCTGTTTCCTGTGGTCGGTCGTCGCGAGCCTTTGTCCAGCATCCGCGAATGGGGACACAATCAAATCGTACCCCCAGTATTCGTAGGTCCTTCGTACGGACTGTGTGAGTCTTCCCATGACTTTGAATCAAATAAAGAAATTTGAAGCTTGCAACGACGTATCCGTAAACGTGTACAAGTGGCAGGAGGAAAAGTGCGTCCCGGTCCATTTGACCGCGTCGAAGAGGGAGCGGCACGCAAACTTGCTGCTGGTACAGGATCCACAGGACGAGCAAAGGAATCATTTCACCTGCATCCGCAATCTGTCCAGACTGGTTCGTGCACGTGTCACAATATCGCTGCGCAATTTTCATTTGCGAAAGGTATGATGGGAAATAATGTTTTCGATTATGTCTATAGCATTGCGTAAATGCTAAAAGTGTATATCGTTTTCAGATGCCTCCATTATTTTTACTCGAAGGAGAAACTGGACGCACACAGCGTCGATTGGGCGCGACTAAACGATTGCGCCGTCGAGCTTCCTTCCGAGCAAAACAAGTGGCTGCAATTTAGAAACTACCTCCGCAAGGAACGCGTGCCGTTTATAGTGTACGCAGACTTCGAGTGCCTGCTGGAGGACGTGCAGCCAGAACAACAACAAAACCGTCGTTCGTACATCTACCAACATCACCGGGCATTCAGCGTGGGATACTACGTGAAGTGCGCGCACGACGAATCGCTTTGCGCGTATCATACGTACCGCGGTGACTCCGACTGCGTCCAATGGTTTGTGAAAGAGATGCGAAAATTGGCCGATACCGTTGATGACATATTCAAAACGATAATACCGATTGAATCGATGTCTATCGCGCAACGCCACAATTTTTATAACGCAACAGAATGCCACGTGTGCGGAAAACCTTTCCTCGAATCCGACGTAAAAGTGCGCGATCACTGCCATGTGACCGGTAGATACAGAGGCGCGGCTCATTCGATCTGTAATCTAAATTATCAGGATTCATTTACTGTCCCGGTCGTGTTTCACAATCTATCGGGTTACGACGCGCACTTTGTGATAAAAGAATTGGCTACGGCGTTCGAGGGAAAGGTCGATCTGCTTCCGTTGACGAAAGAAAGGTACATCTCTTTCACGAAGAATGACAAGGGGACGGGCATCGACGGGAAGAAGGAGGTGAAACTCAGATTCATCGACTCGTATAAATTTTTGGCCTCGAGTCTGGATAAACTGTCGTCCGATCTGGGGAAGGATGAACTGACGATCCTGCGAAAGGAGTTTCGAAACTATTCGGAGGAACAATTCGATCTCCTTACCAGAAAGGGCGTCTTCCCGTACGATTACGTCACGGCGTACGATAAACTAAACGAGACGCGATTACCGCCTCGCGAAGCGTTCTACAATCGGTTGAATGACAGTCACATGTCAGAATCGGATTACGCGCACGCGATTAACGTGTGGGAGAGTTTTCGCGTCGAGACGTTGGGCGAGTACAGCGATCTGTACTTGAAGACCGACGTTCTGTTGTTGGCGGACGTCTTCGAGAATTTTCGATCGCAGTGCATCGCGAGCTGCGAGCTGGACCCCGCGTATTATTGCACGTTGCCAGGGTTCACGTGGGACGCGATGCTAAAGCACACGGGCATCGTTTTCGAATTGCTCACCGACGTGGACATGGTGATGTTCGTGGAACGCGGAATACGCGGCGGTCTGAGTCAGTGTTCCCATCGTTACGCGCGCGCCAACAACAAGTACCTGCCCACGTACGATCCCGCGAAACCGTCGACGTACCTCATGTATTTCGACGTGAACAACCTGTACGGTTGGGCAATGTCGCAATGCATGCCGTACGGAGGATTTCGTTGGATCGACGACGCCGAGCGCGTAGCCAATTTCGACGTCAATTCCGTTCCGATCGACGGGCCCGAGGGATACTTTTTGGAAGTGGACCTCGAGTACCCGACGGAACTGCACGATTCGCACGCGGATCTCCCGTTTTGCCCGGTACGCGAACAGTCGACCGACGGAAACCAAACGAAACTACTCGCGACAGTACGGGACAAGGAACGATACGTAGTACATTACCGGTACTTGCAGCAATGTCTGCGCCACGGTTTGCGACTCCTAAAAATTCGTCGCATCTTGGAATTCCAGCAATCCCATTGGCTTCGCGAATATATCGAATTGAACACCGGCTTTAGAACACGCGCGACCAGCGATTTTCAGAAAACTTTGTACAAATTGATGAACAACGCCGTATTCGGCAAAACGATGGAGAACGTGCGACACTACGTTGACGTGAAATTGGTGACGCACTGGGAAGGTCGGTACGGCGCGGAAGCTCTGATCGCGAAACCGAACTTTCACAGCCGCGCGATTTTCTACGAAAACGTAATCGCCGTCCAGTTGCGCAAATTAAAGGTGCTATTCAATAAACCGATATACGACGGTATGAGCGTGCTGGACGTGTCGAAAGTATGCTTGTACGATTTCCAGTACGAGTACATGCTTCCGAAATTTGGTGAACACTGTAAAATCCTTTATACCGACACCGATAGCTTGATTTACGAACTCGAGTGCGAGGACGCGTACGAGACGATGAAACGCGACGTCGACACCCGATTCGGCACGAGCGATTACGAGGCGGATAACCCGTACGATATGCCGCGCGTAAACAAGAAGGTGCCCGGCCTCATGAAGAACGAAAACAACGGAGTCCCGATGACCGAGTTCGTCGGACTGAGAGCGAAAATATACTCCCTCCGCGTGCACAATAAAAAAGAAACGAGAAATATTAAAGGCGTGAAAAAGAACGTAGTCGCGAACGAAATTCGCTTCGAAGACTACGTTCGGTGCTTGCGCGACGATTCGGAAAAGCACATTCGTCAAAATTTAATTCGTTCGAAATTGCACGACGTCTATTCGATAAGCGAAGAAAAACTCGCTCTCGGTCCGTATGACGACAAACGATTCGTCTTACCCGATCGAGTACGCACACTTCCGGGGCAACTATCGTATTTCCAAGTACATGGAGACGGTGGAGGAGGAGGAGCGTGTATAAAATTGTATATATATAAACTTTTATATGTAAGAATGTGTGTGTGTGTGTGTGTGTGTGTGTGCGTGCGTGCGTGCGTGCGTGCGTGCGTGCGTGCGTGCGTGCGTGCGTGCGTGCGTGCGTGCGTGCGTGCGTGCGTGCGTGCGTGCGTGCGTGCGTGCGTGCGTGCGTGCGTGCGTGCGTGCGTGCGTGCGTGCGTGCGTGCGTGCGTGCGTGCGTGCGTGCGTGCGTGCGTGCGTGTGTGTGTGTGTGTGTGTGTGTAAGAATAAAATAGTAATAAAGAAGAAGAAAATGTAAAACGAAATCGTTTTTGTTTATTTGTTGCAAATACGCGTATACATTAGGTATATATGTAGAATGATAGTTATAAAATGTCCTTCTCGTCGATCCACGAATTGCGCGACGAATCGAACCCCAACCACTTGACGAGCGCCTTGTTTCCTTTGCGACGCAGGATTTTCTCGACCAAGTACACGTCCGGATTAGCGACCGCGTGCAGTTCGTACTCGTAGAATCCGCCGGCGACGGGCTCGTTCGCGGAATCGCGAAGCAGGTAAGTCACGGGTCGCGTAGGTTGCACCGCGACGATCTCGAACACTTCGGTCGACCAGTTTGGCGTGTATCCCTTCTCGAACACGGTTTTGAATTTGCTCACGCGCACCTTGTCGCCGACCGCGAATTTCGCTCGACGTCGTCGAACCGAAGAGCGAACCGCGTCGTCGCGGACGGTAAACAGCAGCTGAGTAGCGTTGGTCGGAGTGACGTCAACGGGCCGCGTGCCGATGGTGCGATGCCTTGGGTGATTGTAGTCTCGCAGGAGCGCAGGCAGCATGTCCAGCCAGCGGTACGACGCGTCCATCGAGAATCGTTTCCACATGTTGGTTTTCAGAGTGCGATTGAATCGTTCGACTATCGACGCCTTCATCACGCTATAGGTGGAGTAATGGTTGATGTTGTGTCGTTTCATGCATCGTTGGAACTCGGCCTTGTAAAATTCCTTGCCCCTGTCGGTCTGTAGATTCCGCGGACACCGACCGCTCTCCCGCAGCACGGACGAGAACGCTTTGGTGACGTCGCTCGCACCCTTGGTCTTCAGGGGCACGGCCCAGGCGTACTTGCTGAACGCGTCGATGATCGTGAGAATGTACTGGTAGCCGCGATTGTATCTCACGTACGCGCGCATCTCCACCAAATCCGCCTGCCCGAGAACGTCGTAGCCGCGAAACGCGACGCGTCTCCGCGGAAAGTTTCGTCTCGCGGGAGCGTGCAATTCGTCCACCAGTCGTTGTTTCTCCGCGCTCATCAATTATGTCGCGTTCGATTCTTTCGCGGCCGCGAGAGGGAACAGAGAAAGCAATTGCATAAACATTTGCAACGCTCGAACGCAGAAATTCACGCACGTAGACTCTTGCTCGTCTTCTTCTTCTTCCTCTTCTACTTTGTATTCGTCTTGGTCTTCACCGCGATGTCGCGTCATAATTAGGCGAGGCGACGCTTCTGGAGGTTCTCCGTCAAATGTCACTTCTCCTTCACGACCAACGGATTTATCTTGCCTTCCAGCGAGGTCTTGTGCAGGTCCATAGCAGTTTGCATCGCGCATTTCATTCTCTCCTCCAGCTCGATTCGCTCGCGTTCGTCGTCGTAGCGCAGAGTCGTCGTGACCGCGTCGATTCTACTCATCAAACGATCCTCCAGCTCCGACACGTTGCGCATCGCTTCGTCGAAAATCAACTTAACGTGTTGCTCGCATTCGCGACTCCAATCGTTTACGAAGGTCACGGTCGCCGCGTCGGTATCCGCCGTCGGATACGCCACGCGTCGTATTTTGCGTTCTTCCGTCTCGAAAGCGTTCCCTTCGCGAAACAGCGCGTTGGTGCGAACGTATCTCGCGACGTGCAGGTTTATCTTCGAATGCGGATCCTCGCGGGGCGCGGAAGGAGCGTGCATTCGCAAGGATGCGCCAAATTTGTTGATCGACATCTCGGCGACAACTGGCGCCAACAGCGCGAAACCGTTCAATTTACGACGAGTCCGGCTTCGCGGAGTTCCTCCACAATGGACACGATCTCGTTGTCGTGGCCCGTGTGACCCGCGGCTTGCGACGCCACGAGCAAGCGCAACCTGTCGACCAGTTCGTTCGGATCGTCCCAGTAGACGTAATCGACGGTGTTGTCGGTGACGGTCATTTCGTTGTAGTTGTCGTCGTCGACGACGCGAGGCAGACCACCGCCTTCGCGCGACCTTCTCGTCGTCGTCGTTATCAGCGGCATGATGACGTTCTTGTACTTGTATCCTTTGTTACCCAACACGGCTCCGCTCGCGGCGTGGTCGCGTCTGTGAGCGTTCGTTCTCAACAAAATTGTCCTATAGGTTTGCAAATCGTCGCTCGTGTATATTTCGTCGTCCGGTATTCGCTTGAACAGCAACTTGTACAGACCCGGTGTACCCTTGTATGTTACGTCACCGACGATGACGTCGTCCTTGTCGTTCACGCCGAACGTCGAATCGCCGAGCATGAGTTGACCGCCGCCGCTGGAGGTATCGGGTACCATGTACACGCTGTACACGTTGTCCGTTTGTCTTTGGGTATCGGTGAAGAACAGTAGCAAATAGTCTCGCGCCAATGGACCGAGATTCCTTCGCCGATAGTACGTGGACAGCGTGCGCCACACGTCGTTCGCGCCATCGTTAGCGGCAGCTTCGCCTTGGCCGGGCAACGTCGTCGTCGCGCGTCTTCGTTTCCCGAGCAGGACGATGGGCGTTTGTTGTCGTCGTCTGTTCTTCGGCGTTGGTTCGAGCGGCGGCAGAGGCGGCGGCGGCGACGGCTGCGGCGGTGGTGGCGGCGGCGGCGACGGCGACGAAGGCGGCGACGCGTACAACGACGCCGGAGACGGCGAGCGCAGCGGCAGCGGCGGCGGTGGTTTCGTTGTAAACGCGCGCTGCCGCTGCTCTCGACCAATCGTTTCAGCGGCTCGACGATCGGTCGCGTTCGTTTCTCCAACGCCGCTTCGTCGGTCATCTTGCCCACCTTCAAGGCCGCGTATTTTTTACGTATAGCCTCGCTGGTTGCGGCGATTTGTCGCTTCGTCTCGACGTCTCGTTTCTGCTTCGCGCGCTTGCTACTGCTACTCTCGGCGCCGACGCCAGGAACGGCTGCGGGCACTGCGGCTGCACTCTTCTCTTGTTCCTGCATCTCGATGCGCTCGGCGAAACGTTTCGCGATCGAATGACCGCGCTAATGTACTACGAACTCGTTAAATCCACGTCGATAGCGACCCTCGTACATCGGACTCTCCTTGTCGACGACCGCGAAACCGTATCGGCGTTGCCAACAGTTGGCGCACAGTTCGTTGAACTCGTCGAACGTCATGTCCGGGTTCACGTGATCGTCGTACACGTGGCGCAGATTCTTGCGATCCTGCTTGAACAGTACGAGAAAATTTGCGTTGTCGCGAATCAAGTGTTTCGGTATCCTGGCGTACGATTGACACAGATAGAAACAGTCCACGTCGGCGTGACGACCCATGGAGAAGTACTCGCGAATCGCTTGTTGCTTCTCGCACGCCACGTCGTCGAACACGAAAATCGAATTCGGTAGAGCCGACGCCGGTGAAACGACCTCGTCGTTGTCCGAGAAGGGAAAGTAGCCAATCTCGTCCACCGACGACAACAATTTCTCTAAATAACGATACTTTGGCTGCTGCAACGACTTGGAGTACACATACACGTTCGCGAATCGCAGACCGTTCGGACTCTCAAGCAGGCTTAGCAGCGCGTTGGTCTTGCCGCATCCGGACGGGCCGCATATCACGCACCGCACGCTCTCAGGCAACAACGGTCCGTGCTTTCGCGAACGTCGGTCGACGGCGGCGGATTGTTCGAACATTCTGTTCGCAACGACGCGAATTCCGTTTCCTCGGAGTCGCGCGAATCGCATCGCGCGCTGCTCGTCTCTCTCGTACGCCACATCAATAGACGATTCGCGCGTTTTGTCGCTACTATTTATACCCTCGACTCGCGACGCAGCGCTCATTCGTGAAATATCCTTCTCGCAGAGCGAGAGTACTTGCGCGACTGTAGCAACAACAACGTGGACGGACCACCGCCTATGTCAAAGGATTGCGACGAATGTACGCGAGAACGAATGAACGAAGCGGGGCGGGTCTAGTGAACGATCTGATAAATCGATTGCCGTTCGAATTACACGTACCGGGCTATCAGTTTTGCGGACCGGGAACGCGATTGCAGAAACGTTTGGCCCGCGGTGATCAGGGTGTGAATCCTTTGGACGTCGCCTGTCGAGAGTACGATATCGCGTACTCGTGGCGCAAGGATTTGGAGAACAGACACGCGGCGGATCGCGTGCTGGGCGACAAAGCGAAGGAACGCGTGTTCGCGAGAGACGCGAGTCTGGGCGAGAAAGCCACGGCCGCGGCCGTATGGGGAGCGATGCGAGCGAAGACGAAGCTCGGTATGGGATTGAAGAGAAGAAGAAGAAAAACACAGGTTGCCAAATCGAAGGGAAGAAAAGTACAGAAGCGAAAAGGAGGAAAACAACGCGTGCTTCCGGTCGCAAAACGCGGCGGTTTCCTGCCGGCGCTCGTGCTGCCCGCTCTGTCGGCCGTGGGTGCGTTAGCCGGCGGAGCGGCAGGCATAGCCAAGGCGGTCAACGACGCGAAAGCCGCTCGAAAACAGCTGGACGAAACGTTGCGTCATCACCGCGCCGTGGAAGAACGAGCGAGTCAACGACGTCGCAGCGGCAGCGGCGTGCGGGGCAGGGATTGTATCTCGCACCGTACAAACGCAGCGGCGGCGGAGGCAAGGTCGTGAAACGACACCGAAAACGATAACGAAACCATTGACCAACTTGCAACTAGAGCGCCTGTGTCGAAACGTGCCGTTCTTTCGCGGGGTGTTTATGCGCGACACGCTGCCTTCGCGCGCCGCATGGATCGACGAGAGCGGGATCGTCAATTTGGACGAGATTCGAGAAGCCGGCACGCATTGGGTCGCGTATGTGAAACGCGGACGTCGCGTAAAGTATTTCGACAGTTTCGGAAACTTGCGTCCGCCGCTAGAGTTGCGTCGCTATTTCGGCGCGAACGCGACGATCAAGTACAATCACGACCGCTTTCAACGTTTCGACGAGTCGAATTGCGGACACTTGTGCGTGCAATTTCTTCGACGGAACGCAAATCGATAATGATAAATGCGCGCGTCGCTGTTCGGATCGCGTCACTCGCCGACATGTCGTTGACGCTTACGTTGACGGGCCGCGGCAGCGTGCTCACGGTCAATTACTTTCCGCCGATAGATTTGAGCGACGGCGAGTATGAACTCGGACTCACCGATTTATAGACGTTTCACACGATTCCGAACGTCGACTCGAGCAACAACACCTTCTACTTCGACGACGCGGACGAAGCGATTACGATTCCCGAAGGTTCTTACGAGCTGGACACTATCGACAAGTACTTGAGACGCGAACTAGCAAAGCGCCGACCTCGCGAACACCGTACCAGCTGTATCCTCTCGTGTTGCGCGCGAACAACAACACCACGAAGAGCGAATTGTACTGCACGTTTCGCGTAAACTTTACGCTACCGAACAGCATAGGACCGTTGCTGGGCTTCTCCCCGACGCGGATCTTATCGCCGCGCGCGTGGCACGAGTCCGACGCACCCGTAAACATTACAAACGTCAACGTGCTCCGGGTGGAGTATAACGTGACCGCGGGCGCGTACAGCAACCACAAGCCGGTACACACGATACACGAATTCTCGATTCAAGTACCGCCAGGATATAAAATCTCGGAGACGCCGCAGCACGTCATTTACTTGCCGCTCGTCGCGCGAACAATACACGACTTGACGATAAGAATAGTGGACCAACAGGATCGTCTGGTAGATTTTCGCGGAGAAAAGATAACCGTTCGATTGCACGTGCAGCGTCGCCATCGACGATCGCTGCATACCTATTAGTTTGAACGTGTTATGTTGATAGTCGCTCCGACGCGCGACACCACCGCCTACGACGACGACGATTCTTTACCATTACCTCCTGTTTTCCCCGCCACCGCATCCACCGCGAACGAATCCGAAAGGAAGCCGAAACACGCGAGAAAACAGCTGAGTGCGCGCAACGTACACTTTCTTCGATCGTTGGGATTAATCACGTCGCCTTCGCACCGCCGACGATAACGCTGCTGCTGCGATGATAAATATTTTGGACGTGACGGCCGCGCCGGTCTTCGACGACCGTATCTCTAAGATCGAGTTGCACGCATACAATCCGTACGCTAACACGACCTACGGTAACAGCGACGAGATACGCATACCCATACAACATCAAGATCTGTACACGCTTCCGTGCGATAGTTTTCTACACATCGAAGGTCGCGTCTTGCATCCCGCGGAAACGAAAACCGAAGAATGTACCTCGACCGCCGCCGCCGCCGTTCTAGACAACAATTGCGTCGCGTTCATGTTCGACGAGATTCGCTACGAGATCGACGGCGTGGAAATCGATCGTTGTCGAAATCCGGGCGTGACTACCGCGCTAAAGAATTACGCGTCTCTGTCCGCCGAGAAGAGCAAGACGTTGGCTAACGCGGGATGGGACTATAACATCGACTACGCGAAAGACCCGTTCCATACCGCAGCGTTCAACTTTTGCGTGCCTCTGAACGCGTTGCTCGGATTTTGCGAAGACTACCGACGAATCGTCTTGAACGCGCGTCACGAGCTGATTTTGATTCGCGCGCGACTCGATTTGAACGCGATGCGTGGACGCGCCGGGGTTGCGAAACCGACGCTCGAATTGCACAAAGTGCAATGGCGAATGCCGCACGTCACGCTGGAAGAGATGAACAAATTGCACATGCTACGCATTCTCGAGAGCGGCAGACTGATCACCATGAGTTTTCGATCGTGGGATCTGTACGAGTACCCGCTGCTACAGACGACGACGAAACACACGTGGACCGTGAAAGCCGCGTCGCAAACGGAGAAGCCACGTTACGTCATATTCGACATGCAAACCAATCGCAAGAACAATCTCGAAACGAGCGCGAGCGTCTTCGACGCGTGCACGCTCGCGAACGTTCGACTCTATCCCAATTCCAAGACGTATCCGTACGACGACCTCAACCTGGATTTTAACAGGAACCGATACGCGGTGCTGTACGACATGTACGCGAAATTCCGAAAATCGTACTACGGTTACGGCGAACCGCTGTTGAACGCGGCGCAGTTTCTGCAATTCGCACCGATGGCCGTAATTGATTGTTCCCGCCAAAACGAGTCCGTGAAGAGCGCTACGGTCGACGTTAGACTCGATTTCGAATGCAGAGACAACGTGCGGGCGAACACCACCGCTTACTGCTTGATCCTGCACGATCGCGTCATCGAATACAGCCCGTTGACTAACATCGTCCGCAGGCTCACATAAGAAGCGTCCGTCCTGTCGAATCGTCGATCAGTTTCTCGCGAGACGCCGACGCATCATCATTAGCATGCATTCGGAACGAAGTCGCGTAGCTATCGTGGACCTGCAAGGGTTCAAAACGGACGCGAACGTATTCGTGGCGAAGGAAGTGACAGTGCTCGCGAACGGTACAGAGCTCGCGCATTGGACTTTCGCGCCGCCGTATCCCTGGCACCATTTAACACCAGCCGAAAAGCGTCAAGCGATCTGGCTCACGAAACACCATCACGGTTTTCGTTGGTCGGACGGCGACGTGCCCTACTACCAGCTGCGACCGTTGCTGCAATCCGCACTCGCAAACACCGAGCTGATCTTGGTGAAGGGTCTCGAAAAGAAGCGGTGGTTGCATGCTCTCGCGGGTGTGATTGCAACAGACATTGACGCCCAACTCGCACGCGGTGCTGGTGTTGGTGATAGTCACGACGACGACGACGACGAAAGCCACGTTGCACGCTACGACGACAACGACGTAGTAATGGTTAACGACAACGACGACGAAACTTCGTGCAGTAGCGGCGACAGCGGTGAAAGCCGCAGTGTCAGCTATGACGTTGACGATGACGACATTAAAAGTTGCAGTGGTTCCAGCTACGGCGATTACTACAAAAACTACAATTACCACTTCAACGACACTATCTACGACGAGGACTTCGACAACAACAACGACAATAACAACAACGACGACAACAACGAAAGCCTCGGTGACATAGACAACTACGTTGACGACGTAGTCATCCACGTGGTCGACGACAACTACGATGACGACGTAGTCATCCACGTGGTCAACGACAACGGTGGTGGCTACGAAAGCCGTGGTACCAGCTACAACGACAGCGGCGGCGACGTGCCACTAATTGACAACGAAACCCCGAACAGCGACAACGACGACGTTGAACATCCTGTGCCTCGACTTGCTAGCCTTCCAGTGCAAGAAACTTACCGATGTATTTTCCATGGTGGTGTGTGTGCGGTACAAAACGTACTCAAGATTCATAATTTAAAAAAAAAAATGCAAAAAGTTAAAAAGCATTAAATTATAACTTTTTCTAACTATGTATCTGTTGATGATTAGAAATAAAGAACAAAAAAGTATCTAAATAATTATTTTTATTCTATCCTTACCATAGAGATATAAGAATAGAGCGCGCGAGAGGGCTGAAAAAGCGATATAGGTTTAGAAAGAGAACGCTGCATAGAGGCCCCTTGTATCCTTGTCTAATCGCGCATGCGGACAAGTTCATATGTTTACGTTTATGTTCCTTGACGTTTGACGTTTCTTTGATGTTTATTTGACGTAAAAAATATTGGTTATTATTGATATATCCTTAATTTCTACAACCTTCTGTTAAATAATTTTCATATAATAGTTTATGTAAGTAGATGTTTATGTACCCATATTTATGCAGATAAATATTAACCAATATTTTTTACATCAAAGAAACGTCAAACGTCAAAGAACTGGTGCGCATACGCGATTAGACAAGGATACAAGGGGCCTTTATGCAGCGTTCTCTTTCTAATCCCCTATCGCTGCCACCTATGGGCTAGTATACGGCTTGCGCGCTCTATTCTTATATCTCTATGATCCTTACACGTTAGTTATACAGGGTGTCCCAAACTAAGTGCCAGACCCGGAAAGGGTGGATTCCTGGGGTGATTCTAAACAACATTTTCCTTTGCAAAAATGTCCTCCGAAGCTTTGTTAACGAGTTATTAACGAAAAACCCCGACCAATCAGAGAGCGCGAATAGCGAGCGCTCGGCCGACCAGCGACGGTGACCAAGCTACGCGAAGCGTCTACTACTCGCCGTGCTCGAAGCTTGTACAAGAAACTCAAGATCTTTAGGTTATTGGCCAATTTCTCCTAAACTATTGGATGAAAAATTATGAAAAAAATCAGGGACACGTTAGCTATCACGACACATATTATGGAATTTTTTGAGATTTTTTAATTTATTAGCAACGTTGCAAAAATAAAAAACATGAGAAGACACGGTTATTGGCCGATTTCTGTTAAACTATTGGGTAAAAAATTATGAAAAAAATTAGGGACACGTCAGCTATCGCGACACATATTATGGAATTGTTTCAGATTTTTAAAATAATTAGTTAAGTTGTAAAACATAAGAAACGAGAGAAAACAAGGTTATTGCCAGATTTCTCTTAAACTATTGGTTAAAAAATTATGAAAAAAATCAGGGACACGTCAGCTATCGCGACGCATAGTATGGAATTTTTTCAGATTTATGAATTTACTAATTAGCCAAGTTGCAATACATAAAAAGCGAAAGAAAAAAATTGTAAAAATGGTGCTTTTGTATTGTAGCAAAACTGGATCCATGATCATATTAATTCAGTACATAAATATCACTAATATCATTGTTCTCAAATTTTTTCACATTCTTTAACTTCATACGTCATAATACAAAAGTAAAAAGCAATGTTTCCGTACTTCCTACGGATTGTAAATTATTCTATGTAATAAAACATTGGAAACTGTACAAAAATACTTATTGCATAAGGAATGTATGAAATTTATACCTGTTACTTGCTGTAATCGGTAAAAAGTACGGAAACATCGGTTTTTATTTTTTTTAATTATGACGTACTAAAGTAAAATATGTTTAAATAAATTGAAGTTAATAGTATGACCCCCTGATTCGATTGTACCCCTTATGGAATACTGAGTAAGTAGGCATGCAATTATTATCGATGAGACTCACCCATTCGGAGAGGAATTCACCTGCTGCTTGAACACCGATCTCTCTGGGTCAGTGGCCGATCCCGGTCGTTAGGGGATGATGCAAACCGTAGGTCCTGCTGGTCGCAGGTATTCGATGCCACAGAAATACACCTTACGTTTAGAACACTCCGCGGTCACCAACACTGATCACTTCATTGAAGGAACATTTGAGCTTCTAATCACTTATAACCGCGGAACACACCGAATTAAAATCCCCACGATCTTGAATCATTTTGGAACGAGATAGTTCCTACGTTTGAAAATAATTTAATGCTATTCGTGGCGGTCGGTGCGGGTACTTCTCGCGGTACATCTGTTCCGCGGATTTCGCGTTGTCTCGGCACTCTGCAGTGAAGAAAAAGAAGAGGTTGAAGCCCTCAGCGGCGGAAATCATGATCGATACTAACGATTTTTTCCGAAGTCTCTTTCCTTGTGCCCTCGCATCCCTCCAGCGTGACTTTTCGGGGTGTAACTTTGTCGAAATACTCGAAGTTGATTTGTTAATTGGCAACAATGAGGGAGGGCCGTCCTTGGCCATCCTTTTTTGGTGGAGGTGGAAGTGTCTTTTTCAGGTCGAAAAGGTAGCGGAAAAATTTTGGGTATAAGGAAACGGTGTATGAAGAGGCGGTTATGATTGTCTCGCAGATGCGGCCGTTTATGATCATGAGTATTGTCCTGCAATTTGGAAGGAACCATCGGCACTCGAGACCGAAGAACGCGAGGGCGCGTGGAGCTTACCGTTAAAGGCCTTTCGATGCATTCGGAGGGATGAAATATGGAATTCCCCGTTATTAAAAAGCGAATTGGGGAAAGTCTTTCGCCGTCAAACATTTGGTCAACGGATGTCTCGCAGAGACTAACTCCGTGCCGAGGGGAAAATACAGCAATTGTATTCTCATCCCTTTAATTATTTCGATGTCTGCATCCTGCGACCGAGTCTTGCTTTTTATCACACTGAACATGTAGTGACCTTCTGATGTTCGTGTAAGCCATCACACAACTTTATACTCATACTTTTACTAGATAAACCTTCCAAGTTATTACTTCTTTTTACCCCGTTACCTTTCAAAATAATTTTATGAAACAAAATAGGCACATATTTTCTGAAGAATTGTGAAGGAAAAAAATATGGGTCAAATTTTCTTGTAGGAAAGATAGGGAAACGATACGGAAAAATAACTTATCTTAAATTTATATTGGAAGGGCAAAAGTGATCTAGTGGTCCAACTGATTTACAAAGGAGATCCTGATTTTACCTGTAACTAAATGCTCGTATTCGTGTCAATGTAAAGGATTCGCGTAATCTTTAATACACAGGTAAACAGCCTCCCCTGTAGCTCAAGGAGGTTTACGAACAATGGAGAAGGAAGAAACGAAATTTCGGAGTAACGTAAGACAGATCCCCGCGAGTGACCCCCAAACTCACCATTCATGACTGCATTGTTTCGCGGACAGGTGGCAACCGTCGGTGTTGAGGGCGAGGTGATTACCTCGCGGACCCTTACCGATAGCAGGGCGACTGGGTCCACCGATGCTTTACTGCACGGGCCCATAAACGGTGAGCTGGGGGACACTCGCGGGGAACCGTCACGTGCTACTCCGAAATACCGTTTCTTTTCCCTCAATCTTTCCTGAACCTCTTCGAGCTATTGGAAACGCTTACCTGGGCGCTATTACGATTTGCGATCCTTTGGCTACATTTTCGAAAAAGTCGAAGAAAACATTTGGCGACCAAATGCGGTGCACAATAAACGGTTCATCATTAGTTTCCCTCATGTCCATCAATGAATTGTTAAAGAAAACTAACGATGAACCGTTTATTGTGCACCGCATTTGGTCGCCAAATGTTTTCTTCCAGTATTTCGAAAATGTAGCCAAAGGATCGTAAATCGTAATGCACGTAAGTAAGCTTGGTCTACAGTTCGAGTAGATTGACGGAAAATAAAGGGAGGAAGCGGTATTTTGGAGCAAGACGCGACAATTCCCCGCGAGTATCCCCCAGCTCACCGTTTATGGGCCCCTGCAGCAAACCATCGGTGGACCGAGTCGCCTCGCCATCGGTAAGGGTCCGCGAGGTAATCATCGCGCCCTCAACGCCGACCGTTGCCGCCTGTCCGCGAAACAATGCAGTCATGAACTGTTACTCCGAAATTTCGTTTCTTCTTTCCTCATTGTTCGTAAACCTCTTCGAGCTATAAGGGAGGCTGTTTGCCTGTGTATTCAAAATTACGCGGATCCTTTACATTCACGTGAATGCGTGCATTTAGGTAAACGTAAAATCAAGATCAACTTTTTTACCTTGTGCCGTTAACAGTGAAATATGCGATAGGATCTGAAGAAGTGTCAGATCACTTAATGAAATTAAAGAATACAGTTTGCTCTTTCAGAGCATTTACATAGATTTGCGCAGAAAAATTTCTTTCAGCCCATGCATTACTTCCAAATTGATGAAAATTATTTAACATTTGTTTGTTTATCGCTTTATCTTGAGGAAAATGGCACTATGCTGCATAAAAAATTAATTGGATACATGACTTAAGAACTAGAAACTTCAAGCTACAAAATAGCTGTTTTCAATACTTCTTATACTTATTTTTCACGGAGCCACTTGAAAATGACCAAATTTTGCGAAAAATGTTACTGTTCCACAGTGTAGTAACAGCACGAAAATAAATGTAACAATGAAGAAAGTTATGTGATGGCTTACACGAACATCAGAAGGTCACTACATATTCAGGGTGATAAAAAGCAAGACTCAGTCGCAGGATGAGAATACAATAACTGTATTTTCCCCTCGGCACGGAGTTAGTCTCTGCGAGACATCCGTTGACCATATGTTTGACGGCGAAAGACTTTCCCCAATTCGCTTTTTAATAACGGGGAATTCCATATTTCATCCCTCCGAATGCATCGAAAGGACTTTAACGGTAAGCTCCACGCGCCCTCGCGTTCTTCGGTCTCGAGTGCCGATGGTTCCTTCCAAATTGCAGGACAATACTCATGATCATAAACGGCCGCATCTGCGAGACAATCATAACCGCCTCTTCATACACCGTTTCCTTGTACCCAAAATTTTTCCGCTACCTTTTCGACCTGAAAAAGACACTTCCACCTCCACCAAAAAAGGATGGCCAAGGACGGCCCTCCCTCATTGTTGCCAATTAACAAATCAACTTCGAGTATTTCGACAAAGTTACACCCCGAAAAGTCACGCTGGAGGGATGCGAGGGCACAAGGAAAGAGACTTCGGAAAAAATCGTTAGTATCGATCATGATTTCCGCCGCTGAGGGCTTCAACCTCTTCTTTTTCTTCACTGCAGAGTGCCGAGACAACGCGAAATCCGCGGAACAGATGTACCGCGAGAAGTACCCGCACCGACCGCCACGAACCGCATTAAATTATTTTCAAACGTAGGAACTATCTCGTTCCAAAATTATTCAAGACGGTGAGGATTTTAATTCGGTGTGTTCCGCGGTTATAAGTGATTAGAAGCTCAAATGCTCCTTCAATGAAGTGATCAGTGTTGGTGACCGCGGAGTGTTCTAAACGTAAGGTGTATTTCTGTGGCATCGAATACCTGCGACCAGCAGGACCTACGGTTTGCAACATCCCCTAACGACCGGGATCGGCCACTGACCCAGAGGGATCGGTGTTCAAGCAGCAGGTGAATTCCTCTCCGAATAGGTGAGTCTCATCGATAATAATTGCATGCCTACTTACTCACTAGTCCATAAGGGGTACAATCGAATGAGGGGGTCATACTATTAACTTCAATTTATTTAAACATATTTTACTGTAGTACGTCATAATTAAAACAAAATAAAAACCGATGTTTCCGTACTTTTTACCGATTACAGCAAGTAACAGGTATAATTTTCGTACATTCCTTATGCAATAAATATTTTTGTACAGTTTCCAATGTTTTATTACATAGAATAATTTACAATCCGTAGGAAGTACGGAAACATTGCTTTTTACTTTTGTATTATGACGTATGAAGTTAAAGAATGTGAAAAAATTTGAGAACAATGATATTAGTGATATTTATGTACTGAATTAATATGATCATATGGATCCAGTTTTGCTACAATACAAAAGCACCATTTTTACAATTTTTTTCTTTCGCTTTTTATGTATTGCAACTTGGCTAATTAATAAATTCATAAATCTGAAAAAATTCCATACTATGTGTCGCGATAGCTGACGTGTCCCTGATTTTTTTCATAATTTTTTAACCAATAGTTTAAGAGAAATCTGGCAATAACCTTGTTTTCTCTCGTTTCTTATGTTTTACAACTTAACTAATTATTTTAAAAATCTGAAACAATTCCATAATATGTGTCGCGATAGCTGACGCGTCCCTAATTTTTTTCATAATTTTTTACCCAATAGTTTAACAGAAATCGGCCAATAACCGTGTCTTCTCACGTTTTTTATTTTTGCAACGTTGCTAATAAATTAAAAAATCTCAAAAAATTCCATAATATGTGTCGTGATAGCTAACGTGTCCCTGATTTTTTTCATAATTTTTCATCCAATAGTTTAGGAGAAATTGGCCAATAACCTAAAGATCTTGAGTTTCTTGTACAAGCTTCGAGCACGGCGAGTAGTAGACGCTTCGCGTAGCTTGGTCACCGTCGCTGGTCGGCCGAGCGCTCGCTATTCGCGCTCTCTGATTGGTCGGGGTTTTTCGTTAATAACTCGTTAACAAAGCTTCGGAGGACATTTTTGCAAAGGAAAATGTTGTTTAGAATCACCCCAGGAATCCACCCTTTCCGGGTCCCGCACTTAGTTTGGGACACCCTGTATAAATACCTCCCGACAAGGTCACGCGCTTCCCTCGCGTTGTGCAATTCGGCGCAAGAGTGCGCGTGCACTTCGCCGAAAAGACGCGCTTCGCGGAAATTTCTCGAATCCCGACGCCGCCGCGCTGCGTTAGAAAAGACGCGCTTCGCGGAAATTTCTCGATTCCCCCCGACCAGGGCAGGAGAGTACGGCGCATTTTTAATAGGTTGAATCATTAGCTTTCGTCGCTGCAAGGTCACGCGCTTTCCTCGCGTTGTGCAAGGGTGCGCGCACGTGGTCGTCGCGCTGCGTTAGAAAAGGATGGCGCGATATGCGGGCGAGCGTGCGTTAGAAAAGGACGCCGCGATGCGTTCTCCCTCGCCGCGCCGCCACCCGCGGAACTAGTGAGCGCAATTGCGTAATGTCTCACCCCCCACCCTGGCGTCGCGGAATCTTCGCGAAGGGTCCGCACCTCCCGCCCCGCTTCACCCCCGCGTCCACCGCGCGCGATTATGTAACGTGATTACGTAATTTGATTTAGAATCCCCATAGTATAGCTACTCGGATGGATGCGTTTTATCCTTGCCGTTTTAATGGTAAAAAACAAAATGAGTGATACCATTTAAAAAAATATTATTGTTCGCGAAATTTCTAAAAGTATAACCATGAACTGACCTCGACCCGTACAGATGTATGTGCCCCCTGAAATACTATAACTTTCTCCTCAAACATTTTTTTGTATTTCCACAAATAACAAGGTTATTAGGGGTGGCAGAGTTAGGTGTGACACCCTATATATACAGGGTGTCCCAAACAAAGTGTAAGAGCCAAAAAGGGGTGATTCCTGGGGTGATTCTGAATAACTTTGTCCTTAGCGAAAATGTTCGTTGCGGCTTTGTTAACGAATTAATGAAAAAAAGACGAATAAATGTACGAATGCAGTGGATGAATTTCAGCGCGGGCTCCAGCGGTGAGTTGGCCCGCCAACCATCGTTCCCGCCATCATTAATCCGCTGTATTCGCTCCCCGATTGATTGGTGTTTTTTGTTAATAACTCATTAACAAAAACGCAACGAACATTTTCGCTAAGGAAAAAGCTGTTTAGAATCATATCAGTAGTCCCCCTTTTTCGGCTCTAACACTTTGTTTCAGATACCTTGTATACATATCTGTGGTTTACAAGGGAACATCGGGAACTGATACACACCAATTTTAATGAAACTGCGTACATATGTTCATGAGACCTATCCATGAATTTACCCATAATTTGTTCGTGCCCGTTTCTTATTTTAAGAGAGAAATTAACCCTTTTATTCGAAGTGCCCCTTCTATGCAGGGTGTAAACTACATATATTTAAATATTTTCAGGAGTGGTTGGGGAGCTTAAATGAAACACAAAATGTCCTATATTTAAAGCTAGCGGTATAGATTTGATACGGATACTAACTCCGGCACATCGATGAGGCAAACACATGGAAACAAGCAGCCGTTTAAGCTTCGCTTCCTATGTGTGCGTTGCCGATGCTCAGTTCTACGAACATCCCCAGTTTTTAAGGCTCTATAACAAAGTTAAATTATAAGACACAACACAATGCATTAAGCTGCTCTTTTACTCTATTGCTGCTCGTCAATGTAGTTAAGTTCCAGAATCTTTCAACTACTAGTTTAGCGCAGGCTTCGGAATTAAGTGAACTCCTCGGCCGATTTTCGAAGGCGACGCCTCCTTCCTCCGGTCGCGCGTCTCACTCCCCGCGGCAGCCGTATTGGGGCGCCGCTTGTATCAATAAATTTCCAGATCACCCACGAGGTACTATCGTCGATGCGTTTTTTTTTTTTTTTTTTTTTTGTTTCTTTTTGTCAATGGCAACAAGCCCTCAAGTATCAAGAAGAACTGTGCGATCTTCAACACGATATTTCTTTAAAAACGAGGCAAGAAAAAGGAGCCGAATTCTTCAAAATTCTAGATGAATCGACGTACCTCTGTCTTAGAAATTTCGCGCTCCGACTTTTCTCAATGTTCGGATCGATTTATTTGTGCGAATGTTCATTCTCAAAAAGCGCATATTTCCGAACGATTCTTCGCTCTTGTCTTTGATGCGAACAGCGACGTCCAGCCTCCCCATTGATATTTTAAGTTTGTCAAGCACTTTTTTCTGTACACGATTTTCAAAATTATTAATGCGAGACAGTGGAATAAATAAATAAAAAATAGGCCTACAGGAGATACCACTGACAAAAGAAAACGACGATAGTACCTCATGGGTGATGTGGAAATCTATTGATACAAGGGTCATCCCAATGCGCCACGCGCGATTGATGTGGCACGCGCCTGAGGCCTACCGAGCACTAAGGCGGCCGCGGGGAGTGAGACGCGCGGCGGGAGAAAGGAGGCGTCGCCTTCGAAAATCGGCCGAGGAGTTCAGTTAATTCCGAAGCCTGGTTTAGCGTATAGGGTAACATACTTTAAGGTATTACTACTACCAAACGAAGGCAAATCGGATATTATATCATAGAACATTTTATGCTCCATTTGACCTCCTCAACCACTCCTGAAAATATTTAAACGTATATAATTTACACCCCTTATAAGTACATACTCATAAATCTCAAACGACAAAAGGTCTAAAAAAAATAGTTTAAACTAGCTAGTCCGTGTTGCTCGCTCGCTTCGCGAGCTCGCGAGTGGAGTTATTGTAGCTCGCTCGCTACACTCGCTCACGAGTAGTGATGCCTGTAGCTATTCATGTTTATTTTGTGTGTGACCCTTTACGGGCCACGCAAAGAACTTCCCGATTTGCGAGTTGTAATTTATTATTACCATTATTAATTGTCACTAATTAGAAAATTATTCGTATTCGGAGAAATTTAATAGTTTTCTACTTATCAACATTGTTGCTATATGACGTCGCATTAAACGAACATCTATATATATAGGGAGAGTGTCCCATTTTAATCCACCACTACGGACAACTTAAGAAATATGCATTGGATCAAAAAACATCCTGAATAAAAGTTTGATGGTTTGGAGGGGGACATCTGACCCTGTTAAAAAATTTCATCCCTACCCCCTGGGGTATATATGTATGTATGTGTGTGCTGTGTATATGGATATTATGTATATTCATTTGTTTTCAATATGTAGTTATTGAGTATATATATATTTATACGTGTATAAATATACTCATATATATGTATTTATCACAATTATATCATTATAATTATATATTGTAATATATATATATAGGCGAAAAATCGAGATAGGCGAAAAATCGAAATTTCGCGATTACAGCGCCACCTATCGCGAATGAAAAAAATGTTTGAAATAAAACCTACATATTTTGTGGCGTGGAATCCGAATCTGCAATAAAAAGTAGGTGGTCCTATTTAAAATTTTAAAGTAACCCCCCCCCCCCAGAGGGGTAGGGGTGAAATTTTTTTGACAGGATCAGATGTCCCCCTCCAAACCATCAAACATTTGTTCGGGATGTTTTTTGATCCGATGCATATTTCTTAAGTTAGCCGTGGTGGCGGATTAAAATGGGACACCCTGTATATATACATATATATATGTATGTGTGTTTGTGTGTGTGTGTGTTATATAAATATAATAATAGTAATAATATATGTATATATATTATTTCAGTTTAGTTATTCTCTCATAAATTTATATTCTTCCATTTAGATTGCGTTATTCTGTTAGGTTTTCTTAAAAAAACTAAAAAACTACTGGACCGAATTAGAACAAAATCTATTCAGCTCTAAGTTACATTGATACACATCAATTGCATCATCAACCATTTTGATCTGACTATTAGTTTTTTAGAAAACGTTAACGAAAAATTTGATCACATACGTACGTACGTACATACGCACACACACACACACACACACACGAACAATTTGTTAAAAATAGTCTAAAATTACTCCAATGACCTTGAAACATGGAGATCTGTTAAAAAATCGATTTTCCATTTTAGGGGCAAATACAATAACTTCCCTATAAATCGGGAAGTTAATAAAAATTATAACATTTCCTGTCGTCTATAAATTTGTGTAAACAATTAAAAAAAATGTTTTTATAAATATTTCGTTTTCACCTCCCTCTTTTTTTGAATTTTTTATTTCTCTCTGATAAGTATTTTTTCTCTCTGACGCTCTGACTCTCTGTCTCTCTGACGCTTATTTTTTTTATAAATCCAACCGTGTATTACAGTCTATAATTATCGTAATTATTGCATGTAGTATCGTCATTTTAAATTTTTGTGCATCTTTTATCTGTATAAAATTTTCATAACAATAACATTAATCGGTCAACCTATCGCCCAGATAGCACCATACGTTCCAAGGACGTTCGTTTCATGTTCAGTTTATGTCCGAATGTCCTACGTCCATTTTGGACATTCCTAAAACTTAAATTTCGGATGTTTCAGAAACGTCCGTTTTAAAAGTTCTGTGGATATTCGGAAGACTTAAATTTCGGATGTTTCAAGAGCGACCGTCTTAACAGTTCTATGGATGTTCGGAAGATTTAAATTTCTGATGTTTTAGAAACATTCCTCTAAAGAGTGTTATGGATATGCATAAGAAATACACAATATAACCTCAACGTTGCAATGAAATTTTGGTGTCTTATTTATTTCTCGTATAGGGTGAAGGTCGACAATCCTTTAGTAGTCGGCTACTCTTATATTGTTCAGCTTGAAAAAACGAACATTTAAATAGAAAGTTTGTTAAACAATAATTTTATATTGAATTTTAAATCTCTGAACTTTAAAATATGTACATACAACAAAACGAGGTTTTCAAAACTAAAGGAAAAGAAATGTTTCTGAATTCTGAAATGATTCGTAAATAATTGTAAACAATTACTTTATTCAAAACGACGCGTATATTATAAAAACTTGCTTTAATATATTATACAAAGGTAACCAAATTAAATTTTTCTTTATCTAATCATTTGAGTTTGCAGTTTGAGGTTATAGATAGGTTCATCGAAGTTAATAAGTAAAGATGCTCGATCGAGACTCCAAAGAAGAAGGATGGGTGACCGCGAATATTCCGACACAACACACATAACCTGCAAGGTTTTAGAGTAAATAATATTCCTTGCTGTCCGGATTGTGAAAGATAATAAGATCTATATTTATATTTTGTAATATCCAAGAATGCAAATTTAAGAAAATGATTCGTTTAGTAATTTTAAGCGTTCAAAAAATTATTTTTGAATGTTCGAAACATGTCCTGATAATGTCGACACAGCACATTCTGAGGACGTCCCACTTTGTAAATGGGACCTTACTGCGACGTTTAGAAAACTTAACGAGGACGTATAGAGGACATATGGACCTTTACGGGACGTCCGGAACGTCCAGAACGAATATTCTATGGACATACATACAATGTGTTTGTGCTATTTGGGCGATGTGCTACGCCCTCACCAATTTTGATGACCTTCAAGTATGTTATAAAGGACAATATTATGAATAACTTTTTCATATGCATATACTAGGCGGTCGGCTTTAGTTTTCGAGTTATACACAAAACAGTTTTGGTACTTATTCGGAATAGAGACGACCTCTCCGATTTTGATGGCCTTGAAATATGTTGTCAATGTCATCATTCTAAACAACTTTTACCTATACATGCTACCGTCGCGTCGCTCGGCTTTTAGTCCAGTAACCTAGTACATCTTAAGTTGCATCAAGTGGTGGTAGTAGGTTTCGTTTTTTTTTCTTGTATGGGATGTCACTGAGATGCAAAATCCAAGTTTTCGACCTCGGCAGCCCCCCGGATCACTTTTGAATATCCCAAAAACTGCTAAATTTTTGCACTTTTTTCGGTTTTTTCCCATTTTGACCATGAAGGAGCAGGTTTTCGACAAACATCATTCTATACATTTTTAAACTAGATTAAATTTACTACAATTTGAGATCAGAATGGGCTCGGTAGACCTAATACTTTCCGAGATACAGCTTTTCAAAGTTTGGCAAATTCTCCAAACTTGAAAATTTTAAGCTAATTTTCATGTTTCATCATATGCAATTGTCTTTATATCTTCAATAACTTGTCTGATATGAGTCAGTGAAGTAAACATTTATTTAATTTAATATTGTGAAGGGGGTTGGGGGAGGAGGGGGAAGGGGGAAGGTTTTGTAGGAGGGGGAGGTCACTGTTCACAACCAGGCGACTGAAATTGAAATACAAAATTTATTTAAAAAGTGTAAATGAAGTAAATGAAAGTGTAAACGAAATGTGAATTACAGGTGTTTCCTCCTCTTCGAAGGATCAGGGCCAAGGAAATCCGCTAATCCGCCTCCTTTAGTGCCATTTTCATCGTTCTGGATCTCCTGAAATGGAATGAAAATATTTATTTGTTGAATATCCCAAAAAAGGGAAAGAAATTGAAGATAATTTTTTTTATATATAGGAGGGTTGAAAGAACATTGAAGTGATGGCAATCTTAAAACTAGTATGTAATAGCCATTAAATTTTGTTGATTAATGTCATTCTAAAATATTATTTTTTATGCTACACAAACAATTCTTTGTCAAGAAGTTCTAATATAAATGCAACACACATGTTGGTAAGTATTAATTGATAGAAATAATGGTATCTATAACATGTGGGTAAGTATTAATTAATAGAAAACAACAATACGAGTGTAAGTATACCTGATATTGTTCCTCGACTTGTTCAATAGCATCTCCGGCGAGTTGGCTGACTGGATAGTCGAGCAGCCTGTCCATCTCCTCGTCGTCGTCGAGCTCGTCCAAATCGTGGGTGTTGAAATCGACGTCTGCCGTAATTTCAGGCAGGCTTTCGCAGGACTGGCCATTGCAGGTTCCGCAGACAACTGAACACCTCAAACCTGCTTTCCTGTAGGTGCAAGCATTTCTGCATCCCTTCTTGCAACTGCAGGAAATCATTTTCAGCAGGTTTGAGGGGGCTACTTCCCTCGACATCATCTTTGGGGAAAGACCTCTGGCTGTAGCAACCCATCCCCCTTCGCAATATTAAATTAAATAAATGCTTACTTCACTGACTCATATCAGACAGGTTATTGAAGATATAAAGACAATTGCTACTAGACTTAGACGTAATACTTTCCGAGATACAGCTTTTCAAAGTTTGGCAAATTCTGCAAACTTGAAAATTTTAAGCTAATTTTCATGTTTCATCATATGCAATTGTCTTTATATCTTCAATAACCTGTCTGATATGACTCAGTGAAGTAAACATTCATTTAATTTAATATTGTGAAGGGGGATGGGTTGCTACAGCCCGAGGTCTTTCCCCAAAGATGATGTCGAGGGAAGTAGCCCCCTCAAACCTGCTGAAAATGATTTCCTGCAGTTGCAAGAAGGGATGCAGAAATGCTTGCAGCTACAGGAAAGCAGGTTTGAGGTGTTCAGTTATCTGCGGAACCTGCAATGGCCAGTCCTGCGAAAGCCTGCCTGAAATTACGGCAGACGTCGATTTCAACACCCACGATTTGGACGAGCTCGACGACGACGACGAGATGGACAGGCTGCTCGACTATCCAGTCAGCCAACTCGCCGGAGATGCTATTGAACAAGTCGAGGAACAATATCAGGTATACTTACACTCGTATTGTTGTTTTCTATTAATTAATACTTACCCGCATGTTATAGATACCATTATTACTATCAATTAATACTTACCAACATGTGTGTTGCATTTATATTAGAACTTCTTGACAAAGAATTGTTTGTGTAGCATAAAAAATAATATTTAAGAATGACATTAATCAACAAAATTTAATGGCTATTACATACTAGTTTTAAGATTGCCATCACTTCAATGTTCTTTCAACCCTCCTATATATAAAAAAAATTATCTTCAATTTCTTTCCCTTTTTTGGGATATTCAACAAATAAATATTTTCATTCCATTTCAGGAGATCCAGAACGATGAAAATGGCACTAAAGGAGGCGGATTAGCGGATTTCCTTGGCCCTGATCCTTCGAAGAGGAGGAAACACCTTTAATTCACATTTCGTTTACACTTTCATTTACTTCATTTACACTTTTTAAATAAATTTTGTATTTCAATTTCAGTCGCCTGGTTGTGAACAGTGACCTCCCCCTCCTACAAAACCTTCCCCCTTCCCCCTCCTCCCCCAACCCCCTTCACAATATTAAATTAAATAAATGTTTACTTCACTGACTCATATCAGACAGGTTATTGAAGATATAAAGACAATTAATTGCATATGATGAAACATGAAAATTAGCTTAAAATTTTCAAGTTTGGAGAATTTGCCAAACTTTGAAAAGCTGTATCTCGGAAAGTATTAGGTCTACCGAGCCCATTCTGATCTCAAATTGTAGTAAATTTAATCTAGTTTAAAAATGTATAGAATGATGTTTGTCGAAAACCTGCTCCTTCATGGTCAAAATGGGAAAAAACCGAAAAAAGTGCAAAAATTTAGCAGTTTTTGGGATATTCAAAAGTAATCCGGGGGGCTGCCGAGGTCGAAAACTTGGATTTTGCATCTCAGTGACATCCCATACAAGAAAAAAAAACGAAACCTACTACCACCACTTGATGCAACTTAGGCCCCCCTTTTCATGACAAGGTTACTGGACTATTTAGTTTGGCGGGTTTGGCTATCGCCCCCCCCCCCCCCCCCCGCTAAAGAATCTAATCAAGATCTATTCCGATCACCTTTTAAAATATTTATACTGTTTTTGTGAACATCTCTGAAACTAAAACCGAGCGACGGTAACATGTATAGGTAAAAGTTGTTTAGAATGATGACATTGACAACGTATTTCAAGATCATCAAAATCTGTGAGGTTACCTCTATTTCGAATGAGTAATTACCAAAACTGTTTTTTGTGTATAACTCGAAAACTAAGGCCGACCGCCGGTTATATGTATAAGAAAAAGTTGTTGAGAATGATCAAACAAAGTGATTAAAAAAAGGCCCATCAAAATCAGTAAGAAAATAGCTTTTCTACAAGTTTAACTGCAATGTAAGTAGTAGTAGCAGCGGTTTTTCGCGAATATCTCGGAAATTAAAGCCGATCGCCTAGTATATGCGTAGGAAGAAGTTGTTCAAAATGTTGTCCCTTATAATATACATATATGAAGGTCGTCAAAATCGGCAAGGGTGTATCACACCGACAGCTTCACCCATTAATTTTATCATAATACAATAAAATTCATTTATTTTGTACCCTTTCTAAAATATTATTGTTCCGGACCCGGACAGTAAATTTAAAATTACGCGAGCGTGTCTCGCGTAACCGACAGCTAACGGCCTAATTAAGGCGCATGCTCGATCCGATCCATAAAACCGCCGCGATCTCCCGCCTCGTCACCCATTTTGTCGTAATCGCGAGTCGTTTAAACCAGTCGAAAGTAATCTGACAATTGTCGCACCGATCCGTGTTGAAATCCGCCAAATATCCGAGATATCGTTGTCGTCGAACCGATTGTAAGGAAGGTTCG
Organism: Perdita meconis; assembly: GCA_030770465.2. Classification (NCBI taxonomy): domain Eukaryota; kingdom Metazoa; phylum Arthropoda; class Insecta; order Hymenoptera; family Andrenidae; genus Perdita; species Perdita meconis. The sequence continues at coordinate 2,207,113 of JASKOS020000019.1, forward strand.
GTTTATTCCAATTTCTGCGAGGAATCCATAAGTTTCCGTGAATCCGCAATCTCGGTCTCGCGGTGTTGTGGTGCCGGATTTAAATTCGCTGACTCATCGGGCGATGCGGCGTTAAACCGCCTCTGATCGTTTACTTCGAATTAAAATTCGACCGGGACCGTCTCTACCTGAATCGTGTGCATGTGCCTAGTGACAAATAATCGAACAATAAAGGTGTGCATTGTACTGTAGTGAACCGGTGATTTATTTCCCACCGATCGACCGTCGTCCCCGTCCTGTCCGTCGACAAACATTGTCGAAATTTCATTCGAAATTTGGAACTCAGCTCCGGGGTTTTCCTTCCTTCTTTACATCCTCGATCGCGCTCAAAAATCGTGATACCGAATTGAAGACGGCCCCAAAACAATTATATTGTGTACAATGATTACAATTATGGCACAGAAAATGTATTGAATTCGGATGAAAGTGGTTTCAATCTGAAGCTTATTCATTTGTGTCAAACATCAGCTGTAAGTACATGGATCAAAAATCATCGAAGCTGTTGTACGGTTCATATCTGTAACAGCTCACAGTTAAATAATTTTATCTACTGTATCTGCAGACGAAAAATTGGTTTCACCTCTTTATACATATAGTCTTAAAACGTTAAGTGGGCAATTCGGATCAAGGGTAAAAGAAAATTCATTCAACTCGCCAAATGTACATGTTTCTGCTTCAAACTCTAGCAAATTAACTTCTGATCATTTCAAAACATGGTTTGCGCAATTATGCTTAACAACTGTGGGATTTTGAAACGTATTGTTACTCGATCCATGGAGTAAACATTGCTCAAATGTTTTAGGTACAAGAACTTGTTCCTGGAGAAAAGGAAGTAGTCTTTCTCACGATACTAAAGAATTTTTCGCGAATCATCACGTTAAATTACACCACAGAAACAATATTATAAGATTATAATCTCTTGTACATAATCTGTTATCTTCACCTAGATTCCAGAATTTGTTTAAATATTCATGGTAGAGAAGTAGATACATAAGAGAACGTCCTTCTCGGTATGAAAATCCAGTAAATGATTGCTTTGCAAAACAAGTTAGCGAAATTAAAAGCTATGATGTATGTGGAGAATTATGTAACTGTATTTCGTTGTACTTAGAATAAAAAAATGTATAACTTAAGCACTTTTTTGTGGAATTTCACTATTGCAATAACTATATCAAATGACGTTTCTTCAAGCATTGTTGTAAATTATAATGCATTTTAATATCTCGACTGTGTTTCTTATTATTGTATAATTATATTTTAGAACGAGCACAAAATAGACGAATTTTATCATATTATGATAAGATTAATATTACTGTTATGAAAATTGTATGTAAAGCGACTGATTTATCAGCCAAGATAAGAGAAACACAAAATATAAAGTGACGATACTACATGCAATAATTACGATAATTATAGACTATCATAGGCGGTTAGATTAATAAAAAAATAAGCGTCTTTAATTATCAGAGAGAAATAAAAAATATTCAATAAAGAGGGAGGGGAAAACGAAATTTTTATAAAAACATTCTTTTTTAATTGTTTACACAAATTTATAGACCCCAAGAAATGGTACAACTTTTATTTTAACTATTCTTTTAGATCTTTTGTCGTTTAAGATTTATGAGCACTTGTACAGGGTGTTTCATTTAATTTGAGACTGTCAAATATCTGGAAAACTAAGCATCATACAAAAAAATATTCCAAATAAACTTTCAATGATTTTGAAGGGGCTATTCACCTGTACAAAAAATAGCCCACACTTTTGATCCGTGACATATGGTGCTATAATTGCGAAAAATAAGATTTTGCGATTATCTCAAGAATTGCACTTCCGATCATAAAATAAAAAAAAAAGACGTGTTGAATGTTTCTAATGGGAACCCCTATTTTTTGCAGATTCGGATTGTACGGAAAAAACACGTAATTTCTATGTGAAATTTTTCGATTTTTGTAGATGGCGCTGTAGTCACAAAAAAATAACATTTACTCTGTCATTTGAAATATTAAGAGACACATGAATAATATGTATTTTCAAGAAAAGCAGTTTAATTTGATTTTTTAATTTTGACTCCAGGTGAGGAAAAAATCGATAAATTCATCACTTTTAGCGCCATTCAGAAACACCGACGTGGACGTATTAGTTTTCTGTTCTCCTCAGGGTATTTTATGTCGATGAGTCCCCTCGCCTTTCACCATCCATTTACAATAAATGCTCAAAATGATGACCCCCAACTTCGATGCATTTATTGATCCGCGTTTGAAATGATTGCACACAACTTAAAAGTATGTTTGCGAAAAATCAGATTTTTCGCGATTACAGCGCCATCTGTCACGAATCGAAAAAAATGTTTCGGACAAAACTTACGTACTTTGTGGTGTAGAATCCGAATCTGTAATAAAAAATAGGGATTTCCATTTAAAACTTCAAAGTTGCTCCCTGCCCCACCCCATTGAAATTTTATTTGGAACACTTTTTTGGAGAACCTTATTCTCCAGATATTTGACAGTCTCAAGTCAAATAAAACACCCTGTATAGAAGTTTAATTTCTCCCTTAAAATAAAAAGCGTGTACGAACGAATTATGAGTAAATTTATGGATAGGTCCTCGATGTTCCTTTGTTAGACATAAACAAATTTGTTAATTATTTGAGAGAATGCTTTAGACTCTTCACATGACACCCTTCCGCCTCAACCTAAACAGTTGTCATTCGCATTCGAAGCTTGGGAATCTTTTCCAAACAACAGCAATCATCCCTCTCATCTGAGAAGACCAATTACTTAGTTCGAATGAGAGAAAGAATTAAATAATAGAAGAGAAAAATCAGATTTACCATGAAAATAAAAAAAAAACCTTTTCATAATTAATTTTAAAGAGGTTTTTTTATTAATTGTGTGTACACCAAAAAATAATAATTAATTAATACAAAATTAATTTGAAAATAACGCTTATGCCAGTGATATCAAATCAGCCATTTTAATTTTTGCACTTTTGACAAAATTTGGCCAGCTTTTCGAAAAAAAGCACCGCTGTGCGTCGCCTTAGAGAACAAACCGAAAAGAGTACAAGTTAATTTCCAAGCCTGATTTATACAGTATATCCGTTTTAAATGTACACACATGATCATTTCTATAAAGTGTCAGAAATATGAAGAAATGTTTCAAATGAAAACTGTAATATGGTATCGAGAGGTGTATATTATAATAATAATTACTTGACTTTGAGATAACGTTGAAGCGGTGTACTTGAGACTGATTCTATTTAGAAAAAAGAAATTTATATTTTACGGGACTCGTTAGATGTTTATATTATAATCATTTTAGTGTCTCAATAATCCACAGCTCCTCATCTTCATAATAGATGCTCGCTTGGTTGTATGCTAGCTTGGAATAGTCGTATCAGAGAATTTAGTAATTTTTCAAACATTCAAGAAAAATCCAGACGATATAAAGCATTATTTATAAATATGAACCGATAATTTATCGAAGATTATTGAAATGCCAAAATGGCTATAGCTTTGAAATAAAGTAAAATGAGAATTATGATTACATGTGAAGTCTTTTCATTGTTAAAATATCGTAATCTCAGATCATTTTGATTTATTTCGATAGAAGCATCTCTTAAAACCTTTCTAGTTTCCCAATTATACCACTTGCTTCTAAAGTAGCATTATTTTCCAAAGATATTAGACTTAATGGAGAACAATAATCACTCCTGAATTAAATAATACAGGCCAGTAAAATACCACAACTGGAGGCACGCATTGAACGTCGCTCAGACGATGTTCGCGATGCTAAAGACTGGAAAAATGGAGCAATTCATGACTGACCTAGAAATCCTGGGCTTGCTAGTCGCTTGTTTGTGCCACGATCTGGATCATCGAGGAACGAACAACGCTTTCCAAATGAAAACGGAGTCTCCGTTGGCTATTCTGTATTCGACCAGCACCATGGAGCACCATCATTTCGATCAATGCGTAATGATTCTTAATTCAGACAGCAACAATATCTTTCAAAGCCTCTCCACAGAAGACTACCGAAAAGTGATGAAAGTAGTGGAATGCTCGATCCTCTCTACAGATCTAGCAGTGTACTTTAAAAAGAAGAATCGATTCATGGAACTGATAGACGACGGAGAGTTCGATTGGCAAAGCGAGGAAAAGAAAGAACGTAAGACCCGAACATTTTCATCGTAAAAATCAATCTAAGAGAAAAGATCATAAATTGCTGACGAATCCAATATTAGCTGAACCATCCCTAATCATACAAATTGTCATTATTCAATTACATTATACAGTGTATCTCGTTTAACATTGATTCCACAATCTCTTTATTGCTCTTGCCGTTACAAAAAATTGAAAATGGACAAAGTCGTTTAATTCGAAATGCAGAATATCTACCCACGATGTTCATGGTCATCAATATTTTTTGCACACTAACGCATAAGTTTTTATAATGTAATATTGTAACAGATATCAAGACGAATTCAACGACCTACGACATCATGACCATCAAATTTATTTATTTACGAATTAAAGAAACTCATATGGGTGGCGGGGCACTTTGATGTAAGAGGCACATTGATACACTAACAATATTTCAAAATCGAGAAACGTTATTCGTGTCGCGACATCACTAAAACGTGCCTATACATGTCTGAGTACAACAGTTGTGATAGCGCCGCCCGCCATTTAGCCTGTGATGTTTGACGAGAGTAAATGTGTTTTTAACGCGGACAACTAAAAAATTACGTGAAATGTAAAAGTGTTCAAACGCTGTTTTACGTCGTCTAGTTAAGATTTAAAAATACCAAAGGTAAGTTATTCCATTTAGTAATCGGGATTACACGTGATTTTTAAATAGTGGTTTAGTTAATAATTGTTAGTTTTCTGAAAATGTCCGTTGGAGTACTTTGATACACTAAAACGCGGGGCACATTGATATGCATCAAAGTGCCCCGCTAGTATACAGTAGTGTCCCAATATACAAGTTTGCATGAAATCTGTAAACTAGTTATTCTGTTTTCCAGAAAATGGTGCGAACTTATAAACCTAAGACTGATAGAGGAAGTATAAGTGAGAAGAACGTAAAGACTGTTATATCCGAAGTTATATCGAAGAGATTATCTATACGCACGCCAGCTGACAAATATAGGATCAATGCTGCAACTTTGCAACATCACATTGAAAAGTTTCTAATATATATGGGTCCAAGTACACTGTTGCACAGGTTTTCTCATCTAAACAAGAGGCAAAAAATTTATTGGGTTTAACGCAAACTAAAAAAAACTAAAAAAAAAAAGATGTCGTCCACATTCTGACTTCGATACCAGTCGGAATGAATCAGTGAAATTGAGTGACGATGAGGACGAAGATTTTGAAGTTGCATCTGATTCAGAAGACGAGGATATAAATTTTTGTTTTTCCAATCCCGAAAATATAAATGTTGGAGATTTCCTACTCATTAAATTTGAAAACAAAAAACCTGTTGTTTACTACGTGGCCAAAGTCATTTCTAAATATAATATGACCGATTATCAAGTGTCATATCTCAGAAAAAAAAACAGTATCTTGTCTGCTTGTCTTCCCCATTGTAGAAGATAAGGCAGGCGTTGATTTCAAGGATATTGTTTGGCAGTTGCCAAAACCAATTTCTCAAAGAGCACATCTCGAACATCTCTTTATACTTTTTCTATTGACTTAAGTGGATTTAATGTGCAAAGAAGCTAAACGTTAAGTAGTAATAGTAGGATTTAATTGATCCCCTCAGGGTTACAATCTCTTTAATTACAATTACAATACTTATTCTATCTTTTATTCTAATACTTATTCTATCTTATTCTATCTTTTATTCTAATACTTATTCTATCTTTTATTCTAATACTTATTTTATCTTATTGTATCTTATACACTAAGCTTACGTACGCCTGCGCTCGCTCTCTTCTCTACCCTTTCTCACTCCCGCTCGCTCTCTTTCACTCCGCCGCTCTCGTACACACCTTAACCTAGTCCGCGTATTTTAACATTACTTATTCTATCTATCTATCTCGTAACTTATCCCTCTCCCCTCTCCATCCGTTCTCCCCTTCCTTTCCTGGACTTCCGTTTCGTTCCCTTCCTCTCTTCCTAACCCCCCATTTCCTCCCTCCCGCGTCTTTTTCCCTGCCTCTCCCATCTCTTCTCCTTTACCATTCCTCAAAACCGCCTTGTCTTTGTCCCATTTCCAGCACTCCCCCTCTCCCAGCAATCTCTCTGAGCCTCCACTTCATTCTCCTTTCCCTAAACGTTAAATCTTCCTCAATCCTTTCCTTTCTTCCCCTTAATTTCTTCTTTCCTTTCATGATTCTCTTCTTTTGTTCCTCATTCTCTACCCTCGCCACTGCTATCCCCCCTCTCCCAACCTTCCTTACACTTTCCACTTTCATCTCCTCCTACCTCCTTTAGTAACCTTTCCGCTTCCTCCTTATTTCCTTCCTCCATTTTTAATCCCCTTACCACACATTCCTCTTCCTCTCTTCCCTCTCCTTTCATTCCATCTTTTTCTCTATTTCCTTCACTTTCACTAGAGCTTCACTAGAGCTTTATTTTTAAATGGATAGATTTTTGAGGAAAGATTAATAATAACATTTGATATTTTGTTGAGAAAACCTGCCATAAAATCTATAATATATGTGAAACATTGTTAGTGTTGTTACGTAATTTAGATTTTAAGTAACAAATTGTAAAGCTGATTATGATCTCTCACAATAAAAATTGTTTTCTTCATTAAATTTTTGTAAATAATTACCATTCTCATACAATTTATGCTTAGTATCAAAGTGCCCCTTAGGTGGAACAGAATGATACAAAACCCATTTTTTACTCAAGTCATTATATTCTTATTATCTTCTAACTTTATTAATGGTTCTTTCGATTGCTATTATAATATTGATTAGTTATGACATACATAAAGCAAACAATTTTAATATTTGACTCATTTTTGTTGCATAAAATATAAGATTGAATTTTTCTGCATCAATCTGTCCCACTTCCGCCTAAGCAAAAGGAAGAAATAAAAAATCAGTCAAAGTGTAATCTGTAATCAATACAGAATAACAGATAATGCAAAAAGTAAAAAAGATTGAAAAAGGGATAGAGACACATGAGAATTACATTATGAAACACTTCTCGTAACTTTGCACTTTTTTTATTCCAAACTCTCGGAGCCTAGATAAAAGTATAAAATCAACGAATAAAGAATTGTTTGCACTGCGCTGCGAAACTGTTCAATTCATGTGTACCGCCAATATTCGATGAAAGATGCTTCGCGAATGTTCGGCGATCGGTTTTTATTTCTAAGGTAATATAAATACATACACTAATGATCAGTCGTAACAGTAGAAGTGCAGATCGAGAATATCTAATGCTACTTGACACAGCATCTTCAAATTTACAGTATTAGTTAATAGTAGTAAAAAGTACGAATTACTAACCAAGTGTTAGTACTAAAAAAATAAGCAAACATATGTATAAAGAACATTGCCAAATTCTTCTAATAAATATTCGTTTATAAAACAAAATCAGCACTTTAAGCTTCGAGAATATCGAGTTTCCAAGGTTTCGAGTGTTTCGATACCGTACAAACCTTCAGATTCGAGTTTTGAGTAATTGTAACTTAGGTTCAAACCCACCGCTATGAAAAAGCTCGTAGCTTTTTGTTAATAATTCGTTTAAACTTGGTTCACCTATCTTCTTGCTATGCCTGCATTGAAAACTCGCAGAATGATCTGCCAGCGAACCAATGAAACAATGCTTGACAATAGCATGTCAAATATGTAAAAACAAAGGTTGTATAAAATTATTACACGTTTAAAGTTAAACACTTGAACTAGAGGAGAGATGGGACTTGGAGGCTCTGAGGTGAACACGTAAAAGTGATAGAGGCTAACTAAAAGAAGCGATTAAAGAGTGTAAAGAAGGAGGTGGAGAAGGAAAAGGGTACGAAGCAGTAGTTATTAGAGCGTTTGAGGTGACAGATTGAAGGCAAAAGCGGAATTGTGGAAATACGCAAGAAAACTCAATAGATAAAGTAAGTAGAGAAGTGAGGTTAGAATGGACGCCGCAGCGAATGCGGTTAGGAAGCACGGGAAAGGGAGGCCGTCAAAAGCGACGCAGATACATAAGGGAGACAAGCAGACGACGCTCTGCAGTCACATAACCTCGAGCCGTTCCTAATCAGTACGAAGATATTACACTCGCCAAAAGGAATGAAAGAACAGGAAATGATAGGCGAGGACTGTAACACACATGCAGTAGGAGAAGAGGGAGACGAAGAGGGGGAGGAAGTTAGCAGTGGCGGTCAGGAGTCTCTGGAGAATCGGATTTGTGAAAGACTAGAGAGGAGATTGATCGAAGGAGTAACGAGTGAATTAAGGAACGAACTAAAAGAATTAAAGGAAGGGTATAAGGAATGGTTATTAATGGAAGAGGCGAGACTATTAAAGGAAATGGAAGTACGAGAATGAAAGTGGAAAGAAGAGAAGGAGTTACTGCAGAGTCGAATTAGAGCTCTGGAAAGGAAGACGCAAGATGATAAAGACGAATTAAAAGAATGGATCAGTGAGGTAGACAATAAAGTCAATGAGACTGAAAAAGGAAACTGAAGCGAGGAGCTGGAGGCGAGGATGGCCAAGCTGGAATGGAAGGTGGAATCGAGTGAAAGAAGAGAAAGAAGAAAGAATATTATTATTAGAGGGGACACAAGGATACAGGGAAATACAAAGGAAGAAGTGAAGAAGCTCTTGAGAGAAAAATTACAGGTTGACGATCATTTCACTAGGGCTACGATACTTAGAAAGGGGAGCTCCAAGGAAGGACAGGGTATACTGGTGGACTTTGAATCTCTTGAAGCAAAAATAAATGGTATGAGGGCAAAGCGAAACCTAAAATGGAGCAATATCTATGTGGATGATGATCTCACCAAGAAAGAACGGGAGATACAGGGTATAATAAGAAGACAGGCAAGAGAGGAAAGAAGTAAGGTTAGAATAAGATACTCTAAACTAGAAATAAACGGAAATAAATTAAGTTTGAATGAGGCAAAAGTGAGACTGGAAGCAAGAAATTTTCAGCAGCATTAAAAAAGGGGGAAAATGCCCATTAACAAGAGTGGTAGTGTGGAACATAGCAGGAATGAGCACTTTGAACAAAGCATGGAACTTACTAAACAGGTGCGACGTTATAATATTACAGGAAACTTGGGTCGAGGCAAAAAATCAGAGAACAGTATTAAATAAATTGGACAATAATTTTAAATGGTGGGAAAAAGGCGCAGAAAGAGCAAGGAAAAGAGGAAGAGCCAAAGGGGGGCAATTGGTAGGAGTAAGGAAATCACTCAAGGTGTTTGGAGTAAAAGAATGGAAATATGGGCTAACAATACAAGAACAAGGTCAAAGACAGAGGAGATGGAAAATTACTACAATCTATAACAACGTGGGAGTGTTGAGAGTGAGAAGAGCATTGGATGTATTACTGGAGGAAGAATTAAAAAACGATCTAGAGTTATTAATTCTAGGGGATTGGAACGCAAGAATTGGAGAAATACAAGCAAGGACTAAAATGGAGAAGGAAGAAGAGTGGCCGAAGAAGTCCGAAGACCAAATTGTAAATGGGGAAGGTAAGTGACTGGTGGAGATGTGCAGAGATTTTGGGCTTATGGTCCTAAATGGTAGGGCAAAAGGGGACGAGAAAGGTAGACTTACCTATAAAGGGGCCAGAGGCTCTTCAGTATTGGACTACGTAATCACAAAGGAAGATAAGGTAGCAAGTACATTGAAACAAATGAAAGTGGAAAAACATGAGGGATCGGACCACCTGCCGGTGATAATAGATTTAGCGTGGGAAGATGGAAGGGATGTACAAGAAATAACTGAGGAGCCAAGCTGGCAATGGAGGAATCTAAGGAAGAATATCAACAATATCTGGAGGAAGAATGGCAAAGCGGAGAAAAAACTGTGAGGAATCTACCAGCAGAAGAAAGAATGACTGATTTTTCACAAAGGATAAAGAAAGTAGCGAACAAGGCCAAAATGAGAAAGTTCAAGGTAAAAAGAGGATCGTGGTACACAAAGGAGTGTAAAGGCGAACAGAGAAAAGTTCTAAAAGTACTGAAGAAATACTGTAGTTCAAAAAGAATGGAAGATAGAATGGAATTAGTAGAAGCAAGAAAAAAGTTAAAAAAGAAGTATAAGCAAAGAGTACAGGAGTGGAGAGAAGAGAGATGGAAGAAAGTAGAGCAGAGCAGAAATTTATCAAGCTTCTGGAGAGCAATCAACACTTTTAGACCTGGAAGGAAGAGTGTGAAGGGTAACATCCAAAAGGGAAAGATGATGGGACACTTCAAGAATCTGCTAAACTCGGAAGGCGAAGAGAAGGAAGAGGATGAAGACCTCAGAGGCAACAGGAAGAAGAAGATTCAGAGGATGAAGATGAAGAAGTCAAAGCATAAATAGAGAGATAGAAACTGTCGAAGTGAAAAAAGCAATCAGGAGAATGAAGAATGGAAAAGCACCGGCGGAATGGACGCAAGACCTGAATGAATTTTAGAAAGAAAGAAAGATAAGTAAAAACTAGGAAACAGCAAAAACCCAATATTTAAAGCAGGGGATGGATGCAGCGGAGGACTACAGAGGTATGTCACTGTTAAATGTGGGATACAAAATCTTAGCAGCAGTTATGGCAGATAGAATAAATAAATGGGTAGAAAGCAAAGGTAAATTATCTGAAAGCCAGGCGGGTTTTACAGTCCCTGGCCAGTTTATTAGACGCACTATAAAATATTTTTAATTGTATATGTTGCACTAGATTATATGCGATATTATTTACATTTACCCTTACAAATAATGATTTTTATATAGGAAATTTATGATACAGTTTTATTTCATATTTATTTTTTACATGTCGCCACATAATGTTAAGATATTGGCTATGGAACATAAACAAGTATAAACTTGTTTCATTTGCGTTGTCGCGTGCTACAAGTACTGATCTGTTTATATGGTTTTGTTTAATGTATTTATTTGTCTTTCAGGATTAAACTACACGGTAGTTTGTTTATTGTGTGTGCAGCACGTTTGATAGCTAGAATTACTAGATTGGAACAATTTAACCATGGGTAAAAAGGGCGACCTTTCACCACGTAAAATAGCTGAAGTTAAGGCCCTCATGAATACTAAAATGTTTTCCAACCACGAAATATCACGACAGTTGATGGTGTCTGAAGCAACTGTGCGACGCATAAAGAAGAAAGTTGAAACAATTACAAATATTTTATAGTGCATCTAATAAACTGGCCAGGGACTGTAGAACAGGGAGAGCAACTAGAGACCATTGCTTCGTGCTCAATTCCATAATTAACAATAAATTAAAAACGCATAAGGGTAGACTATATGCGGCATTTATAGATTTTAAGGCCGCCTTTGACAGCGTTAATAGGGAGAAGCTGTGTGAGAAGCTGAAGTCCATGGATATAAAGGATAGAATGCTCAACATGATCAGGGGGATATACAGTGTGTCCCTCGAAATCCTGACAGTCGATTATTTCCTAATCTATTACAGATACGAAAAAAATCTTTATATGAAATTGAATGGCTAAAGGGGGCCGATTTATTGGCTGTAAAACTTTTTTCTTATCATTATTGTTTACAGAGATATGAAGGTCAAGTTCAGTTTTTTAAATGGGATTATATATTTTTGTCTGATCAATTGATAGTGTGTTTCAAGACGAATTCAGTAATCATTAATATATACACCTTTTTTCAAATAGTTTTTGAGATATTACGCGTAAAGGTTTACTGATTTTCAGCAGAAGAAAACCTGCTGGAATGGGAAGCACCGCAGGTAATCCTAAGTTTTGGGTCTACGGATCTACCGCTCCTACCACAGATCCTTTGTATCTGTTTATGACCCGTTTCAAACTTCAAACACCGGCCGAGGCCCCCTGCAGCTCGTCCTACTCTAAGACCCCGTCCAGATCTGAACTTTCGGACGAGCAAACGGGCGAGCCGAGCAGGTAAAGTTTTCTTCCGCAGATGCGCGGACCCTTTTTTCGGGAAAGTAACCGTAGAGTCTCGGACCGAGACTTGGTCGCTGTTTACGGGGGATGGCTAAGGGAGCTATAGTCTCGAGGAAAGGCTTGGATGGTGTTCAGAGGGGGGCTGGCCGAGGGAACACAAGCCTCTAGGCGTTACATTCAAATAATTTTCCTGTGGCTAATATTAAAATGACCATATTTTTGAAAAGTTGACCATGAAGGAGACGAACAAGGCTATACCCTCATTTTTTTCAAATTTTTAAATATTTACCTGCGGTTACAAATGGCAATTGTTTAAAACAATTGCAAAATAAATGGTTAAAAAAATTATTGTCTCAATTGAAATAATTTTTAATACATACTCCAAAGTCTCTACTATAAGCACCAAAAAGCTCATTTTAATCGGTTTATTAGTTCAACTGTTATAATTTTTTGAAGAAAGATCACAGATACAATTTTTTGAAGGAACATCAAACTTGAAAGAGCTGTAAAACAGACATTTTTTGACATTTTAAAAAATCCTTCGAGATACGTCTATATGCCCCTAAAAACTACAACATATCCAAATTTGAACAAAATCCAACATGTTACTCGTTTTCGCATGGAATGACCCCACTGTAAAACAAATGAATCAAATGATTTTGTTTCCTTGGGGGACAGTGGGGGTAAAAATAGAAAGTCAAGTTTTTGGTCAGTTTCTCTTACACTATTGCATGAAATATTGTTAAAAAAATCAAAAAGGGCACATGTTATACAATTTGTTCAGATTTTATACCCTATATAAACATCTAATCTTTAATAAATACTAATTGCTAAATGTATGAATGTACTAAATAAAATGAAAGAAGCATGCACCAAGTACACACAACCGAGTGTCGGTCAGAACCTCAAGTTTTAATAAAGTCTATTTAGATCGACGGTGAGTTCTAACTCTTCAATTGAACAACAATACTAATATTTATTCGGCAATGCCAAATATCTGGTCTCCGGCATAATCAAACGTATCATTTGGAACCCGACGGACCATTGTACGCATTTCTGAATCTTTCGAAACAGTCGATGAGTACACGACGTTACAACCTGTAACACTAATTACGCAGACCGTTTGCAAGCAAATCAGCATAAATTTTAGGCAATAAAAAGAATAAATAAAATTGTTCAGCTATTCGCCGGTGAGGGCTACGATTTTCCATAAAACCAGAAAACATATTGAAAAACTAACTCGAAATGAAATATAAGATGCAATACATTTTGCGAAATAATCATGCAAAATAAATGTATACAAAATGGGAGATTACGTTATTGATAGATTTAGCAAAGAGACTACGTAGATATAGAATGAATGACAAACTCCCGAAACAGCAAACTATGAAACATGAATGTAGAAAAGAACGGGAAATCTGTTGCCTATAGACGTACTCTTTTTTTACAAGCTCTGTGGGTATCCGTAGTTTTTTTGCCTACCCCGGGGCCGGGTGTAGTAACACCCCGTGGTGCAAACGGGGAGGACCCCACTACCACACTTGCATGGGTCCTGTACGTGTACCATTCCTTTGAAGTTTCGTCGAAATACCGACTTTGGATGGATACGGTCCAAGCCGAGCCTCCAGCCCGGCTAATGAGGGGCAAGACCTTCGAAGTCTTTGCCTGATGTCGTCTGGCTCTCTCTACCTCGGTCTGCACTCCTCTAGACACGTGCCAGAGTCATGTGCCTAGCTGCGCAGAAGACGAAAACTGGTCCCTCTGCTAGCGAAAATCACGGAGAGTCAAGCAAAGTCAGGGAAAAAGGGCCTCTCGCAGGTAAAAGTGCCAGCATTATAGGCTCGGCTCGCCAGAAAGTTCGCCAGAAAGTTCAGATCTGGACGAGGCCTAACAGGTTTTTTTTCCACCGAAAATGAGTAAACTTTTAACTGTAATATCTCGAAAACCATTTGAAAAAAGGTATACACACACATTAATAGTTGTTGAATTCGTCTTGAAACGCACTATCAAGTGCTTGATCAGATAAAAAATATATAATCCCATTTAAAAAACCGAACTTGACTTTCATATCTCTGTAAACAATAATGATAAAACAAAATGGTTACAGCCAATAAATCTGCACCATTTAGCCATTCAATTTCATATAAAGATTTTTTTCGTATCTATAATATTTCGTATCTATTTTATTCAGCTTATTCATAGAAGATTTAGAAGATGAATAGAGAAGAAAAAATATTGGAGGCACGGTGATAGGAGGGACAAAAATATACGGCCTAAAATTCGTAGACGATGTAGTCATAATGGCAAACCATAAAGAAGGCCTCAAAGAAATGTTGTACTGGCTAGAAAAGTATACAACTGAGAATGAATTGGAAGTTAATACTAGTAAGACCAATATAATGATTTTCAGAAAGGGGAGGAGGATAAGGAAAAACGAGAAATGGTTTTATAAAGCCAGAGAACTAGAGATAGTCATCAAGTACAAGTACCTGGGTGTTTGGTTCACAACTGGAAATTCGTTTGCGGAACATGTCGCAATTCAGGTGGGGAAAGTACAAATGGCCTATAGACGCAGCGTGGGAAACCATGAAAAGGGCGAGAATTAGAAACCTGGGAAAAAGAATATATCTACTTGACACACTAGTGGAATCGTCACTACTCTATGCAGTGGAATTATGGGGATGGCAAGAGTGGGAGAAAATAGAAAGAGTACAAAATAGATATATTAAAATGATCCTAGGTCTCGATAGAAACACGCCGACCTACATTTGAAGGATGGAAATAGCTAGGCAGAAGCTAGCTATATACACGAGAAAAGGAGCTAGTAAATATTTAACCAGACACATTTGTGATAACCAGACACATAATATAAAATATTTTAACGTTGTATTTCAAATATTTCCTTACAATGAAAATAAATTGAGCAGAGTTAATATTATAAGTTATCATTTTTAACATAAGAAACCAGAACAGTTAAAGTTCTTTTTGTAGCTTAAGTACGAATATTTGCATATAACAAAGTATATCTTTCAAAATTTTCGTAGCTTAGACTACTTCTTCGAGGACACAGAATCATTCCACCGAAGCTAAATAATCTCTCTACTGGAGCAGATGATGGAATCGGCGTGTTATAGTTTAAAAATAACTCTTTCATATAATTGTATTTAGTAAGACTTTCAATTCGCGAATCCTTATCACCTACATATTGAAGTAACTCTACATAATTCTACAGTATTATTGTCACTTCGAGCAATCTCATTTGTTGGGTTTCTCCATGAAAGAAAAAAGGTTATCGGTTTCTGACAGACATCGTAACTGTTATAAGACAAATTTTTTAAGTTATGGAATAAGAGTTAATATATTTAATTAAATGATTTTGGTTACGAATAACAATAATGAATGACTAAAATTTTTTTGGTTACGAATAACCATTATCGATAACGCATATTTAATTTTGGTTACCAATAACCAATATAAATGACCATAATTTTTTTGGTTACCGCTAAACAATAACGGCAGGAAAAATTTTTTTTTCTGGTTAGCTTCGACCATAGTCAATTGTTATTAATATTATTGACAGTTAGTATTCATTGACAATATAAAAAATTAATTATAATTCTTCTATATACTAATAAGCAAAAGAACGGTATAAAAATATATGAAACGGAATAGAATAAAATATATTGTAGTAGATACAAAATTTTTACCAACTTTCGTATATATTACACATATCAGTATCTAATACGTAAATTGTGCATTTAATTTTACAAACATAAGTTTTCTGCAGATAATTTGCATCGTCTGTCGTCGAGCATCAATTTAAGTGCTGAAAATGCTCTTTCTACGCTAACTTGCGTGGCAGGAACCGCGTGTACAATTGTTGCTAAATTTGCTACATGTGGTATCACATATTTTTTTTCTTTCCAATAGCTCATTAATTCGGTGTCGATGTCGATATGCTTTTCCTTGTAATTTTCAATTTCGTTATACACCAATTGGAGTTCCTTTCCTTGTGACTCATCGTCGGAAGAAGAGTCTACTTCCATTTCTCTTATTGTTGCGTTTAAAAGAGATAAAGAAGAACTACTTGTAGTCGGAATCTCTGTATTATCAGTACAAGTAGCATCCATTTTCATGTCGTTAACTGTCCTCTCATTCTAAGAATTGAATGAATTAATGAGAATATTACATTACCCGCAGAATAAAATGATAAACGTGATACAATCTGTTTAACGAAATCATATTGGTAGCGATCGTTTTCAAAAATTTTTTGGTTTTTGTTTCTTGGTCTGATGATAACAGACGTTTAAGTCTGGGATCCAAAAAAAGTGCAGCATTAATTGCTTCATTATTTAAAAGCTGTTTTTTTCGTGTCTCTAAACACTGGAGAACTACTGCCGCTGTATTTATATTTATTATTTTCAATTTCAATTTCAGATTTAACCACAATTTATAAAAATCTCCGAAAAATAATTGAGTTTTTTGAAGATGTAACGGCATTCAACGGCATTAGTGTCTTTACTATATCTTCAATCAATGTCCATTCCTCTTTTAATAATGCTTGCGGTTTTTTAAAATTTTCATTACAAAAATCTTTGTATTTTAAGAGTCGCTGCAACATATCAAATATTGAATTCCACCGAGTGGGAACATCGATTCGGGGTTTGTTCAAATTAAGATTGTAACCGTATATTTGAACGTCAGTTACGGTTACATAATATAACGCGAAACAAAAACGCGCAGCCACGGGCATAGGACGGTCAAAGGCGACGGATAAATAGACTCGAACGTTGGGAATTTAAAATCCCAACGTCACCGTAGGAGAGTATCAATCCCGCAGGAGGAGAACATCGACGTCGTCGGTCCCCTCGTCAGGACGGCGGGTGCGCGCGCAACCAACTTCCCCGATGATCAGGATCGAACGCGCTCGATGCCTCGGTCCGATCCCGGCACTCTGCGATCGGTGCGCGACCAAAACGGGTCAACCCAATAGATCAGAGAATTCGTAAGAGAGTCCGTCGACGGGACCCGGTGCAGGGCACGCCGCCAGCGTCAGGGAACCAGCGCGTGTGTTGCACTTGTTAGAGCCTCATAGAGAGCCATCCGTGCCAACCCGCGAGCTCCAAACGATTCTCAAGTTTGGGGCCATCGTAGAAGTCAAAATTATAACAAGCTTATAATAATCTATTCACTATAGGTGAAATTTACTTAGAAAACCATAGAGGACTCAATCTTAGAGAACTCAGAATTGAGCAGGCGGCTCCCGTCCACGATACGCGTAGAATAAAGAGAGAGTGTGTGTGTTTCAGTAGGGAGTTAATAGCTATAGGATAACGAAACTGCAGAGCTTCGTGACCGATCCATCCAAACGGGTGTCTCAGCACCAAGCTCTTGTCAGTTGAGTAAATAGTAAAGGTGTGAGGCCCGGTCAGCGTGGTCTGCCTTCCCCGTTCTCGGTACCGGGCAAGGGATTTTGCACGTTTGATTGGGAGTAGCATCGGGAGAGAGAAAGCGGCCAGAATGAAGCTACTGAGCGACGGATAGGAACACGGTTCACCCAGAGGGTGCCCCAAAATCCCGTTTCGCCGCTTCACTGCGACACACGGGCGTCAGCAGTCCTTTCATCCATTGTGTAAATGCAACGTGAGAAACTCAATTTATTTCACGAACAAGGAAACACATACACTCCTCCATCGGCTAGAAAGAGCGATATTCCGGCGTTTGCGTATGAGCAAGAAACTTTATGTATTAATGAACTTGCGAAAAGACTTATTGATTATAAGAAGTAAAGTACTAGTAACCAAAACTCACCGTGCCTAAATTCAGGAGACTTCCCGTCTTCCAGTGCCTGGAGGCACGAATCCTATTTAAAATCCGACAATCTCTATTTTGTTAACCGGTAGATTTTGTTGTATCAAGAAATCTTTTCCTCAGTTCAAAAGGAGGAGCGAGAAAAATAATTACGGTTACAAGATGTTATACAGAGTATCTGCAAAAAATTTGTATCAATAAAGAATGCCGTATGTAATAGGATGAAATGCTACAATAATTTACCTAAAAGTTGGAGTCTTTAATGTCTTTACAACTTGTCGTGCACGATCTATAACTTCTATTTTATTACAAGAAAAAATGTCTTTCACTGCGAGTTGCAGCGTATGTGCCGCACATTTAACGGGCACAACATTCTGTTGTTCATAACATATATTTTCAGAATAGAACTTCAACACATTGTTCGTGCTTGTCTCCTTCGATAGTAAGGAATCCTTCATTTTCTTCCACTTCATTACTATCTTCCGAAAATGATTCTACAGCTTTTACCATGTTTCTTCCATTATCTGTAGTTATAGTATATATTTGATTTTTCTTTATTTCAAATTCTTCTAACACCTTCTCCAGTTTCTCTTTGAAATTAGCGGCTATATGTTTTTTTGTTAATTCATTCATAGCCAAGGTATATATATGAATTTTATCATCTTTTATTATTTGAATATTAATTCCTAATACCGCTCTGTCATGTCTTGTAGCAGTATCCACCTTAAGCGAAATCATTCGCTCTTTACATGCTTTTTTTAACTGCATTTTTCAAGGTATCATACTTATCCAATCGGTGTATAACGAAATCGAGCATTACAAGGAAAGGCGCATCAACATCGATACCGAATTAATGATCTATTGAAAAGAGAAAAAGTATGCGATACCACATGTAACAAAATTAGCTACAATTGTACACGCGGTCCCTGCCACGCAAATTAGCGCAGAAAGAGCATTTTCAGCACTTAAATTGATGCTCGGCGACAGACGATGCAAATTATCTGTAGAAAACTTAAAAAAACTTATGTTCGTAAAATTAAATGTAGAATTTACGTATTAGATACTAATATATGTGTAATATATACAAAAGTTGATAAAAATTTTGTACCTACTACAATATATTTTATTCTATCCCGTTTCATATACAGGGTGTCCCAAACAAAGTGTACTCGGGGAGCGAATACAGCGGACTAATGATGGCGCGGATGATGCATGGCGGACCAGTACTACTCAGCGGTGGAGCCCGTGCTGAAATTCATCCACTGTACTCGTGCGTCTATTGGTCGCTGTTTTTCGTTAATAACTCGTTAACAAAGTCGCAACGAACATTGTCTCTAAGGAAAATGTTGTTTAGAATCACCCCAGCAATCCCTCCTTTTCGGCTCTTATACTTTGTTTGGGACACCCTGTATTTTTATCACAGTTGTGCTAATTGAATTATATTGTAATTGAATTGCATAATTCAATTACATTGTAGTTCAATTACTATACAGGGTGCGCCAAAAGTATGGAAACGGTCAACTATTTCGACAACGAAACATTTTTGAGAAAAATGTTTCAAAGCAATGTTTTAGGATTTCAAAAATTCTATTGAACGGTCGTATCCGTTTAACCTTCAGAGGAACGGTCAAGGTTACGTCAAGGTCAACATGATTTTTTAAATGGAATACCCCATTTTCGATCTTACAGTGTTGAAGCTGACGATGAGACCTTTTCAAAACACTAGCTACTGACCTATTTCTATTGAGAATTGCCTGAGTTCTGAACGTTGAGGGTGAAGAAAGTCTACTGTAGCAAATAGTTTGAAAACGGTCAACTATTTCGACAACGAAACATTTTTGAGAAAAATGTTTCAAAGCAATGTTTTAGGATTTCAAAAATTCTATTGAACGGTCGTATCCGTTTAACCTTCAGAGGAACGGTCAAGGTTACGTCAAGGTCAACATGATTTTTTAAATGGAATACCCCATTTTCGATCTTACAGTGTTGAAGCTGACGATGAGACCTTTTCAAAACACTAGCTACTGACCTATTTCTATTGAGAATTGCCTGAGTTCTGAACGTTGAGGGTGAAGAAAGTCTACTGTAGCAAATAGTTTGAAAACGGTCAAATATTTTGAAAACGAAATATGTTTGAGAAAAATGTTTCAAAGCAATGTTTTAGGGTTTTAAAAATTCTATTGAACGGTAGTATCCATTTAACTTTCAGAGGAACAGTCAAGGTCACGTCAAGATCAACATGATTTTTTTTTAATGGAATACCCCATATTTTATCATACAATGTTAAAGCTGACGGTTAGACCCTTTCAGTACACTCGCTGTTGACCTATTTCTAGAGTGCTGAGCTTTAAACGTATCGAGACCGTCAGACTTATTGTTAGTATTATCCAGGGTGCACTGTGCGAAGGTTGCTGGATTGAACTTCGCATTGGACTCCTCACGTATGGGTTTAGAAAGGGCGATTTTAGCATAAATACGCTTTGAATATGCTTTAATTCCTTAAATGTTCGAATCGTGTGAGAGTCAAGCAAAAAGAGAACAATCGAGAGTCTATTTCTTCATTCTCAACGCTCAGAACTTAAGGAATTCTCAACAGAAATAGGTCATCAGTTAATGTTTTGAAAAGGTCTAATCGTCAGCTTTAACACTGTATGATCAAAAATGGGGTGTTCCATTTACAAAAATCATGTTGACCTTGACGTGACCTTGACCGCTCCTCTGAAGGTCAAATGGATACTATCGTTCAATAGAATTTTTAAAACCCTAAAACATTGGTTTAAAACATTGTTCTCAAAAATGTTCCGTTTTCGAAATATTTGACCGTTTCCATACTTTCGGCGCACCCTGTATATTGAACTACAATATAATTAAATTATATAATTCACACTTTTCAAGTAATTCAATTGTTATTTACAGTAATCTCGAGTATAGTTTAATTATAATGTAATTGACGTGCAAGATAATTTAAATATAATGTAATTTAATTACAGCTCAGAACTCCTAAGGAGTGTAGTAGATGTTGATATTTACCTTTTGTATCTATACGGCGTATTTCTCGTTGATGTCGTTTGAATTTTGAAAAAATGTAACGCAGAAAATTATGTCACCAATAATAAGTTTTCCTGTTTGAAACCTTTATCTGGTTTTTTTACACGTTATAGTTTTTCGTTTTGAGTACCTCTTAATTCGTAATTCAATTATATTGTACTTCGTAATTATACTTCAGCTACAATTATAAATTGGATTGTGATTTAATTGACTAAGAGATTTGAATTACGAATTACAATGTAATTGAATACGATGTAATTAAATTACTTTGCAATTCTAATTCATGGTTTAATTCAATTATAATTCTGCACATTTCTGATTTTTATACCGTTCTTTTGCTTAGTAGTACATAGAAGACTTATAATCAATTTTTTTATGTTGTCAATGAATACTAATTATCAATAATGTTAATAACAATTGACTATGGTCGAAGCTAACCAGAAAATATTTTTCCTGCCATTATTGTTTAGCGGTAACCAAAAAAACTTTTTGCTGTCGATAATGGTTATTGGTAACCAAAATAAAATCCGGTCATCTGATAATGGTTATTCATAACCAAAAAAAATTCTTGTAATCAGTAATGATTACCGGTAATCAAAAAAATTTTACTCATTCATTATTGTTATTCGTAACCCAAATTATTTAATTAAATATATTAACTCTTATTCCACAACTTAAAAAATTTGTCTTATAACAGTTACGATGTCTGATAGAATCTCCATATCCGCGGGACAATGTCGCGCGACATAGTGCCACCGGCGGACTGTGAATTCTTAAATCTATGTTTACGCCAGTATCATTCCCTGTTGTCGCATCTCACTTTATCGCATTTCGTATCATTTGCATTCTTCGTTACACAGTAGAATTAGCCTCGCGATCGGCTCAGCCAATAACGCAACGCGTCTCACCAGAGGTGTCACTGCCCAGAATCGGGCAATGTGAGTGGATTTCCCTTTTCCTCGCTGCACTTTTAACTTGGTGGACAACTGCCATCAAGTTTGCGGGCAATAATACTGATGCGAGTCTTTTTTTTTTTTTTTTTTTTGCTTTTTCTCGATGGATATTTACCGACTGTCTCCAGGAACTATAAGCTCCTTACGGCCAAGATTCCAAGGCCACAGATCTCGTCTCTGCTAAGGCATGTGTTGGTATTACCAACCAGGAGTAAGAAATAGTTTAAGGGTATTGTATACTGGATTACCGCACAGGTAGTGGGACTGAGAAGCTCCAACAAAAAATGGACTATGATATGATTTATAGATACTTTATGGCAATCATGTAGTTAAAGGATAGTACCGTAGCAAGTTTACCTAGAAGCACGTGTACATATAATAAAATATACAGGGTAGACCACAAAGTGTGATCAGCTTAGATTATTCTGCTGTTAGCGGTTCGATCGGAAGTTTTTTTTAGCTAAAATAACATGGTTCAAGGGGAATTTTAAGATGATTGTACCAAATTTTTTGTCAACCCTTTTTTCCTAGAGTTATCAAGGTCACGTTCAGTTTTTATAATGCTTTTTATGATGCTTGCCGAATTCATTTCAATATCTCCTAAAAGATGGGTGTAAAAAAATTTTGGGTTTACGTACAAAAAACTCATGATGGTGATGCTGATTGGCGATGACTGATGACCTTGATAACTGTGAGGAAAAAAGGGATGACAAAAAATTTGGTACAATCATGTTAAAGCTTTCATTAAACCAAGTTATTTTATTAAAAAAAAACCTCCAATCGAACCGCTAGCAGCAGAATAATCTAAGCTGATCACGCTTCGTGGTCCACTCTGATGTGATCGACACAATCAGAATTGCGAGATAGTGCAACGAACGGGAATGTGCACACATAGCATTGAGCAACGGCCTCCCAAGGCAAATGAATTTCAAAGTACAAGCGTAGAATTTCATAATCTAGGGCAAATCACACGATGACCATCGAGCCACCGCCCTTGCCCTACCACGTTTTCACATTGTAAATTATACTGTAGAAGAGCCGCGGTAAACTCTCAATAAACCGACCAGCACGCGAACGTACATTTTATCGCGATGCAGAGTCTAGTCGAGTGTTTGATTACATACGTTGTTAACCGTTTATGGTGAGTTTTTCTTTAATCGGCCAAGATCCCAATTACTATAGAATACACCCAAGATCCACATAATTTACGTCAACTCTGTTTTAACCTATTTATGGCAAGACGCGATAAGGTCTTATTGTTAGCCATGTTTGTAAGCAAACAGCTCGAATTTCATCGATATTTTTTTCCAGAAATTAGAAGCGAAAAAACAATATTTCTTCCTTTTCTTTAGATATTATTTGTGCAAGAGCAGAGTGTAGTACAGAGCCCGATTTTGCAATTTGTCTTTCGAAATTTTATAAAAAATAAACGCACACATTTTTATAGAAGACATTTCTTTTCTGGACACTTTTTCCTAACAAGAGCTCTGTACTGTACTCGGGGTTTTTCTCCCGAACAAGAATATCATAATTATTAGAGGTTTTGTTCATTATTTTGTCCGAAATTCTAAAACAAATGTCCCATAAGAAATATACGGGATCGCTTTAGTTTACTTTTCTGCTACTGCGCGGTACTCATCCAGTATACAATAGCCTTTGACACCAAGGATAGATATATGAGGGCAAAAATTTAAAAAACAAACCGGCAAATAGGAGGAAAGAAGAGATCGAAACGAAGAGGTGAGAGTGGAGCGGGGGGGGGGGGGGGGCGGATGATGGATCACGGATCATACGACCGCGATTACCAAGTTCGATTTGCTAGGGTCCTCCACCGCGTACTGTTTAATGAGCCGCGCAAGAAGTTACATTTTGGGTCAACCCCTGCCTCACCATCGAGCCTGCGAGCCGAATAATTTCACGGCTTACTGGTTTCCTACTTTGCTGTACACTTCTACGTGTTCTTCCCCTACGAAAGAGAGGTCTTCGTTAAGGGGGAATCCTATGGCCTGTGGTACGGCATGCCAGGGTCATGATACACCTAAAAAAATGGCAGCGCAACGGCACTCGGCGAGGCACGAGAAGTCGACGCAGGCGGCTTGCATAGGCCCGGTAACCGACAACCCAAGCTCAGGCGGCATGGCATGTCGCACACCGAACCAACCTGCGTCGACTTCGCGTGCCTCGCCGAGTGCCATTGTGCTGCTATTTTTTTAGGTGTATCGCGAACCTGGCATACCATACCACAGATCATGAGATTACCCCTTTACTAATCCAGCGCTTCCTGTGGAACGGAAACGCCGAGTCGTGCCTATGTCAGCCCAAAGGACAGTGACCGCCGGTGACGACCGACCGTCCGATGTACACGCTCTGCGATTGGTCGCTGTTTTCTCTTTATAACTCGTTAACAAAGCCGCAGCAAACATTTTTGATGAGGAAAACTTTAAGGCCTCTTGCATTTTGTCTAGTACACCTTGTATACGTTTCAATATGTTAACAGGGTGGTAGCGAAACTCAAACGAAACAGAAGATCTAGGGACTACAACATTTTCTCTGATCACCCTCCACTGCATAGACAACTATTCCGCTTCAGTTTATGCGCACACGAATGGCACAGAGGATTCCCCCGAATTCTTTCACTCCTAATACATGTAGCGTTAACATGCACCTACCAATTAAAAAACGGAGCACAATGTTTTATCTTAAGCCGCGTTTACATCTAATGCACGTAAGCGAACGCACGGAAACGAACGTCAAGCCACACCTACTTACATTAGGTTAGACAAACAAACCAGCATCGTCAGTGTCGTTCGCGCTCGCTCGCCGACGTGCATTTCCCCCGTATGCGTTCGTTTGATGTAGACACGGCTTTAGGCGAGGGGATCGATCTGATCCATTGGAAGAGCGGAACAAATGGTGGACGACTTGTGATTGGCTGAGTAATTTGTGCGGAACAAAGGTAAGTCTTATAAGCTGACCGATGGAATTATTGTAAATACAAACGAGATTCAAGAATTTTCTAAGGACAAAAAATGTTCTGTTTGGAGGGGATCATCTTACGGTTTGTCTGACTAATTTATAGCTGGAAGCGTCAAGAAGATTTTAGGTCAACTTAATCTTTTGTAAATGAAATGTTATACGTTTTTTTCTATAGTTTAATAGAGCTTTTTAAGACGCATTCATCACCTACGGCACAAGGTTAGTGACAGTCCTATAAAGTTAAAAACATGAACTGTCATGATTTGATATAGGGGAACATTAACTAATGGATTTTATAATATCGTTGGAAGTTTTGGCCCGTCTTTGCCTGCAAAACTGAATTGTTTTAGAAAAATTGTTTATGGCACTAACAATTACATCTTCAGGTATAACACGAATGGCATCCGTAATTCTTAATATCTTATATATTATTACGTGTTGTTAGTGCTTGTCGGTACACGATGTTTTTAACATGTTCTCACATGAAATAATCTGAGCGAGCGGGCCATGGGCTCAGTTCATGGCATCTTGTCTATCGATTTGGATATTTTTCATTTATATGACTCGTTAAAGCCTCTACACACGCTGAGACATGTCTTGAAGCAAGTCTCGCGATCGGGTCTCATGAGACAAGTCTCAACGTGTGTAGGGTGGTATCAACGCGTTTTAGTCGTATGTGACTTGCCTCGGAGCCGATCTCAGATACCCCGATGACGCGGCCGCGATCATTCCATCGAACGACTTCCATTAGTTAAAATCCCCTAAGCGGGGTGTGGGGGCGCAGAGCCTCACGCACACCGGAGGCTCAGGGCAGGGACCCCCATGGGGGGTTGGGGTGCAAGGCCCCCCCATTACTTGCAAAGCGATGGTTCAACTTTGAAGATACTGTCTACGCTCGATGGTCTGACATGGAAAAGGGGGATGTTACATTTTTTTTCAATATACCTAAATCAGTCGAGTGGCAAAGTAACCCTATGTCGTAAACTAGTTCAGGCGAACTTACTATCTTTTGTCGCCACTCGTTTCTTCATGGCGCGCTTCGCGCGCGAAAAAATGTGACAACCCTCTTTTCTGTGGCAGACCACCGAAGGTAAACAGTATTTTCCAAGTTGAACCCTTGCTTTCTGTGTAGTGAGGGGGTTTGGCCCCACGCCCCTCTAACCCCATTCCGGGGGCTCTGTCCCGGACCAGGGTGTGCGTCGCGGCTGCGCCCCTACACCCCGCTTAGGGGATCATGGTTGCCATTGTTTATAATACTACAGAAATATGTGTGAAATTCAAAGTTTCTTTAGACGCATACGCGTCTCGTAATCTATAAGACGCACATGTATACAACTTCCGTTCCGCCAACACCGTTCGACTAATATACAGGGTGTCCCAGAATACGCGTAAACCTCGGAAAAGGGTGATTCCTGGGGTGATTCTAAGAAACTTTTCCACCAATGAGAGAGCGTAGATAGCGAGTGCTCGGCCGACCAGCGACGGTGCACAAGTTACGCGTAGCTTCTACTACTCGCCGTGCTCGAGGATTGTACAAGAAACTGAAGATCTTTACGTTATTGGCCAATTTCTTCTAAACTATTGGATGAAAAATTATGAAAAAAAAATCAGGGACACGTCAGCTATCGCGACACATATTATGAATTTATTTCACATTTTTAAAATAATTAGTCAAGTCGTAAAACATAAGAAATGAGAGAAAACACGGCTATTGGCCGATTTCTCTTAAACTATTAGTTAAAAAATTATGAAAAAAATTAGGGACACGTCAGCTATTGCGACACATATTATGAAACTATTTTACATTTTTAAAATAATTAGTCAAGCTGTAAAACATAAGAAATGAGAGAACACACGGTTATTGGTCGATTTCTCTTAAACTATTGGTTAAGAAATTATGAAAAAAATTAGGGACACGTCAGTTATCGCGACACATATTATGAAATTATTTCACATTTCTAAAATAATTAGTCAAGCTGTTAAACGTAAGAAATGAGAGAAAACACGGCTATTGGCCGATTTCTGTTAAACCATTGGTTGAAAAATTATGAAAAAAATTAGGGACACGTCAGCTATCCCGACACATATTATGGAATTGTTTCACATTTTTTAAATAATTAGTCAAGTTGTAAAACATAAGAAACGAGAGAAAGAAATTGAAAAATGGCGATTTTGTATTGTAGCAAAACTGGATCTATGATCATATTACTTCAGTACATAAATATCACTAATATCACTGTTCTCGATTTTTTCACATTCTTTAACTTCATACGTCATAATAAAAAAGTAAAAAGCAGTGTTTCCGTACTTTCTACGGATTGTAAATTATTCTACTATGTAACAAAACATTGGAATTTGTACAAAAATACTTATTGCGTAAGGAATGTACGAAAATTAGACGTGTTTTTATTTTTTTTAATTATGACGTACTAAAGCAAAATATGTTTAAATAAATCGAGGGTAATAGTATGATCTCTTCATTCGGTTGTACACTTTATGGGATAGTGAGTAAGTAGGCATGCAAATATTATCGACGAGACTCACCCATTCGGAGGGAAATTCACCTGCTGCTTGAACACTGGTCCCTGTGGTTCAGTGGCTGATCCCGGTCGTTAGGGGATGATGCAAACCGTAGGTCCTGCTGGTCGCAGGTATACGCTGCACAATAACGCACCTTACGTTTGCAACACTCCGCGGTCACCAACACAGATCACTTTATTCAAGGAGCATTTGAGCTCCTAATCACTTCTAACCGCGGAACACACCGAATTAAAATTCCTCGCGGTCTTCAATCACTTTGGAACGAGATCGGTCCTACGTTTAAAAATAATTTAATGCGGTTCACGGTGGTCGATGCAGGTACTTCTCGCGGTACATCCGTTTCGCGGATTCCGCGTTATCTCGGCACTTTGCAACAAAAAGAAAAATAAGGTTGAAGCCCTCAGCGGCGGAAATCACGATCGATACTAACGATTTTTTCCGAAGTCTCTTTCCTTCTGCCCTCGCATCCCTCCAGCGTGACTTTTCGGGGTGTAGCTTCGTCGAAATACTCGAAGTTGATTTGTTAATTGGCAACAATGAGGGAGGGCCTTTCTTGGCCAGCCTTTTGTGGTGGAGTTGGAAGTGTCTCTTTCACGTGAAGAAGGTAACGGAAAAATTTGGGATACAAGGAAACGGTGTATGAGGAGGCAGTTATGAGTGTCTCGCAGATGCGGCCGTTTATGATCATGAGTGTTGTCCTGCAATTTGGAAGGAACCATCGGCACTCGAGACCGAAGAACGCGAGGGCGCGTGGAGCTTACCGTTAAAGGCCTTTTGATGCATTCGGAGGGATGAAATATGGAATTCCCCGTTATTAAAAAGCGAATTGGGGAAAGTCTTTCGCCGTCAAACATTTGGTCAACGGATGTCTCGCAGAGACTAACTAGTCACCGCGCCAAGGGAAAAATACATCAATTGTATTCTCATCCCTTTAATTACTTCGACGCTGCATCCTGCGACCGAGTCTTGCATTTTAACACACTGAACATGTAGTGACCTTCTGATGTTCGTGTAAGCAATCACACAACTTTATACTTTATATTCATACTTTTCCTACATAAACCCTGCAAGCTATTTCTTCTTTTTACCTTGTTACCTTTCAAGTTAATTTTATTAATGCCATAAACCATCGCCGAAGGGTCATGTCGCCATCGAAACTCGGCGTCGATCCAAGACGGATCCCGTGGGGTCCGCACATTAAAACGTGAACTGTTCGTTGCCGCATCAAGTGAACATTGTTAATGTTTAACTAAATTTGAAAAACTATAAAGATATAAACATATAAGGAATTCGTTTGTGCTATTTGTTTTTCAAATTTAGTTAAACATTAACAATGTTCACTTGATGCGGCAACGAACAGTTCACGTTTTAATGTGCGGACCCCACGGGTATCCGTCTTGGATCGACGCCGAGTTACGATGGCGACACGACCCTTCGGCGATGGTTTATGCCATTGATAAAATTTTCTGTACCTCATATTACATATCGTATCATTACGGAAGTAACGCCAATTGATTTCTTATGTTCTCCCGATTAAAACAGTACGAAATATCTTGTAAATCGGACTATTTTTAACGCACTTACGTTAAAAGCGCGAAAATCGTTTTTACCCATAACTATGATATAAATAATCCGAAATATGTCGTTTTTGGTAGTGTTTTCATCAGGGGAGCATAATTAATCGATTGGTGGTACTTTCATCAAAATCTGATTACGAATACGTATCCTTATATCATACGTTCAGCTCTTGGTCTTTTTTTGCCTTGCTCGCCACCAAAACTCCTGGGCAGGTCAATCGCTGCATACAAAATTAGTGTCCATGCACGTATATGAGATCACGGCCGGAACATTTGCAGTATCTCTTATACGCGCAGTACTGTATTTCGGAGCAACACGCGACAGTTCCCCGCGGGTGACCCCCTAACTCACCGTTCATGACTGCATTGTTTCGCTGACAGGTGGCAACCGTCAACGTTGAAGGCGAGGTGATTACCTCGCGGACGCTTAACGACGGCGGGACGACTGGATCCACCGATGCTTTACTGCAGGGGCCTGTAAACGGCGAGCTAGGGGACACTCGCGGAGAACCGTCGCGTTCTGCTCCGAAATACCGTTTCTTTTCCCTCAATCTTTCCTGAACCTCTTCGAGCTATTGGAGACGCTTACCTGGGCGCTATTACGATTTACGATCCTTTCGCTACATTTTGGAAAAAGTGGAAGAAAACATTTGGCGACCAAATACGGTGCACAATAAAGTTCACCGTTAGTTTTCTTTAACAACTTATTCAAGAACATGAGGGAAACTAACGGTTAATCGTTTATTGTGCACCGCATTTGGTCGCCAAATGTTTTCTTCCACGTTTTCGAAAATGTAGCCAAAGGATCGTAAATCGTAATGCACGTAAGTAAACTTAGTCTACAGTTCGAAGAGGTTGACGAAAAATAAAGGGGGGAAGCGGTATTCCCGCGAGTGTCCCCCGGCTCACCGTTTATGGGCCCCTGCAGCAAACCATCGATGGACCGAGTCGCCTCGCCATCGGTAAGAGTCCGCGAGGTAATCACCTCACTCTCAATGCCGAGGGTTGCCGCCTGTCCGCGAAACAATGCACTCACGAACGGTGAGTTAGGGGGTCACTCGCGGGGAACTGTCACACGTTCCTCGAAATTCCATTTCTCCGTTCCCCATTATTCGTAAACCTCTTTGAGCTACAGGGGAGGTAACTCTTTACCTGTCTAATAAAGATTACGCGGATCCTTTACATTCACGCGAATGCGTGCAATTAGTTACACGTAAAATCGGGATCCCCTTTATAAATCACTTGGAAATTAAATTCGATACAATCGCAAAACCTTTATCTGGTTTTGCCATTACAATATAAATTTAAGATAAGTTATTTTTCCGTTTCATTTCCCTATACTTCCTACAAGAAAATTTGACCCATATGTTTTTCCTTCACAATTCTGCCACAAATATGTGCCTATTTTGTTTCATAAAATTATCTTGAAAGGTAACAGGGTAAAAAGAAGTAATAGCTTGCAGGGTTTATGTAGAAAAGTATGAGTATAAAGTATAAAGTTGTGTGATTGCTTACACGAACATCAGAAGGTCACTACATGTTCAGTGTGTTAAAAAGCAAGACTCGGTCGCAGGATGCAGCGTCGAAGTAATTAATGGGATGAGAATACAATTGATGTATTTTTCCCTTGGCGCGGTGACTAAATAGTTAGTCTCTGCGAGTCATCCGTGGACCAAATGTTTGACAGCGAAAGACTTTCCCCAACTCGCTTTTTAATAACGGGCAATTCCCTTTTTTCATGCCTCCGAATGCCTCGAAAGGACTTCAACGGTAAGCTCTAGACGCCCTGGCGGCCTTCGGCCTCGGGTGCCAATGGTTCCTTCCAAGTTGCAGGACAATACTCATGATCATAAACGGCCGCATCTGCGAGACACTCATAACTGCCTCCTCATACACCGTTTCCTTGTATCTTAAATTTTTCCGTTACCTTTTTCACGTGAAAGAGACACTTCCTCCTCCACCAAAACAAGGTGACCGAAGAAGACCTTCCCTCATTGTTGCCAATTAACAAATCAACTTCGAGTATTTCAACGAAGCTACACCCCGAAAAGTCACGCTGGAGGGATGTGAGGGCAGAAGGAAAGAGATTCGGAAAAAATCGTTAGTATCGATCATGATTTCCGCCGCTGAGGGCTTCAACCTCATCTTCTTTTTCGCCACAGAGTGCCAAGGCAACGCGGATGCCGCGGAGCGGTTATACCGCGAGAGGTACCCGCACCGACCGCCGCGATCGGCCGATTTGTTCCTACGTTTGGCGAATCGGCTTTACACAACGGGAAGTGTATTGGCTCCCGTAAATCGGGAACACGAACGCCGAACGCGATCGCGGCATATGGAGGAGGTGATAGAGGCCGTTCAAGAGGATGCCACCGTCAGCGTACGTGACCTGAGCCGCCAATTCGAGTAAGTATAATTATCAAATTAATACCTGTAATGTGTACAATACAAATTTTTTGTTAATTTAAGGTGACTTTTCACTTTGTTTCAGTATCAGCCGATCGACTGTGCACCGGATTTTAAAAGATCAAAAATTGCACCCGTACAAGTGTTTACGCCCCACAGATTTCGTCCGACGGATGGAATATTCTACGTGGCTGTTGGGGCACATTCGCCGTGATCCGTCGTTCCACACACGCATATTGTGGACAGACGAAGCACTCTTCACCAAAGAAGGGTGCTTCAATGCACACAACAGCCACGTGTAGAGCGACGTGACTCCAAGCGCGACTCGCGTATGTGATACACAGGTCGGGGGTCCGTTAATTTATGGGCCGGGATTTGTGGCGATAGAATTATCGGACCTTATTTGTTACCTTAAAGGCTCGATTAGGGCGCGTATTTAGCGTTCCTACAAGTTCTTCCGGATCTCTTTGAGGATGTTCCGTTGGAGGTCCGGAGGAACATGTACTATCAACACGATGGAGCGCCAGCCCACTATCAAGCCACAGTCCGGGCCCATCTAACTGAAACCTTTCAGGACAGGTGGATTGGACGTGCCGGACCTGTGGCACGGCCCCCACGGTCAACGGATATAAATCCGTTGGACTATTTTCTGTGGGGCTACTTAAAAACTAAGGTGTACCGTCATCCGGTCCAATCGAAGGAGGAACTCATTGGAAAATTACACGCGGCGGTGGAATCCATCACACCGGATATGTTGGTGCGGGTACACAGCAACCTAATCCGTCGCCTTGGTGCTCTGCAGGACGCAGAAGGAGGACAGTTCGAGCACTTACTGTAACAAACAATCGGCCCTTTTCAGGGCCACCTGATTTTTAAACGTAGGAACGATCTCGTTCCAAAATGATTGAAGACCGTGGAGATTTTAATTCGGTGTATTCCGCGATTAGAAGTGATTAGGAGCTCAAATGCTCCTTGAATGAAGTGATCAGTGTTGGTGACCGCGGAGTGTTGCAAACGTAAGATGCATTTGTGTGGCACCGTATACCTGCGACCAGCAGGATCTACGGTTTGCATCATCCCCTAACGACCGGGATCGGCCACTGACCCAGAGGGACCGGTGTTCAAGAAGCAGATGAATTCCTCTCCGAATGGGTGAATCTCATCGATAATAATTGCATGCCTACTTACTCACTATTCCATAAAAAGTACAATCGAATGAGGGGGTCATACTATTACCCTCGATTTATTTAAACATATTATGCTTTAATACGTCATAATTGCAAAAAATAAAAACACGTCTAATTTTCGTACATTCCTTACGCAATAAGTATTTTTGTACAATTTCCAATGTTTTGTTACATAGTAGAATAATTTACAATCCGTAGGAAGTACGGAAACATTAGTTTTTAGTGATATTTATGTACTGAATGAATATGATCATAGACAAAATCGCCATTTTTCAGTTTCTTTCTCTCGTTTCTTATGTTTTACAACTTGACTAATTATTTAAAAAATATGAAATAATTCCATAATATGTGTCGCGATAGCTGACGTGTCCCTAATTTTTTTCATAATTTTTTAAACCAATAGTTTACAAGAAATTGACCAATACCCGTGTTTTCTTTCGTTTTTTAATTTCACAACGTTGCTAATAAATTTAAAAATCTGAAAAAATTCCGTAATATGTGTCGCGATAGCAAACGTGTCCCTGATTTTTTTTATAATTTTTCATCCAATAGTTTAGAAGAAATTGGCCAATAACGTAAAGATTTTGAATTTCTTGTACAAGCCTCGAGCACGGCGAATAGTAGACGCTACGCGTAGCTTGTGCACCGTCGCTGGTCGGCCGAACGCTCGCTATTCGCGCTCTCTGATTGGTCGGGGTTTTTCGTTAATAACTCGTTAACAAAGCTTCGGAGGACATTTTTGCAAACGAAAATGTCGTTTAGAATCACCCCAGGAATCCACCCTTTCCGGGTCCCGCACTTAGTTTGGGACACCCTGTATACATATATTATTACTATTATTATATTTATATAACACACACACACACACACACACACACACATGTATATATACAGGGTGTCCCATCTTAATCCGCCACCACGGCTTTCTTAAGAAATATGCATTGGATCAAAAAACATCCCGAACAAGAGTTTGATGGTTTGGAGGACATCTGATCCTGTCAAAAAATTTCACCCCTACCCCCCTGGGGGGGGGGGGTTACTTTAAAATTTTAAATAGGACCACCTACTTTTTATTGCAGATTCGGATTCTACGCCACAAAATATGTAGGTTTTATTTGAAACATTTTTTTTTCATTCGCGATAGGTGGCGCTGTAATCGCGAAATTTCGATTTTTCGCTTATCTCGTTATTATTATATTTATATATATATATATAACACACACACACACACACACACACACATATATATATATATTGTGACGTGACATTTTGTCGCGTCACACGTGTGCGCTCTCCAAGGGGGAGGGAAGAGGAACAGAGGTTATCGAGGCTTGGCGTGCACCACCGGGAGTCTCGAACGTAGCATAAAAACTGACAGAAAATCTGTTTGACATGCGTGCGGCATCGACAACTGCGGTCCCAGACCATCAAGACGGCAAGGAAGTCGGAATAACAGCGGCAGCAGATCAGTCGCGTGGCAATGGAAACGTCGGGGGAGGGAAAGAACGAACCGACGTCGTGCCACCAATCTGCTGGCCACGGCTTCTCCGGCAACCGGCGCGGTTCGGGGCGGACGTTGCCTGTCGGGGGCAGGCAACCAGGGCAAACCTGCCTCGGATGATTTTCCCGAGGAGTGAGGTCTTAGAGGTCGTCGCAGGAGAACGGCAGGGCTACGGATCTCGGATCTGCGTCGTCTGCGTCGGGTGGGGAGGGGGGGAGGGGGGAATTGGCCACTCCGTCCCGACGTTCCTCTCCCCCCGAGCATAAGCCTTAGGGCGCTCGGAATGGCCGAAACCGCGGGTGGGTTGCGAGAAGAGGAGCCAGGGAGAGCCAGCAGCCGACACCGTCTTCCGCGGATCGCTCTAATTGGGCGATAATCGATGTCGCGCGCGTAGAACCAGTGCGGGAAGGCCCAAGGAGGGGGGAGCGCAATCGTGATCTAGTGCGAGCTGTGGCAACGGCTCGTCCTGTTCCTCTTGAGATTTCGACTGGTAAGGACCTCCTTTTGCCTTCCCGGGTTGTTATCGAGCTGCTGCGTCGTCGAGGCTTTTCGGTGGTCGCGTAATTCGGGAGATCGAGGGTATCGAGGCGTGATTCGCGAATCCTGTAGAATATCCGGCGAGACGATCCCGCCGCGTGGCGTCCGGCGCCAAGGTGTGCACACTTTTTGTTACGTTTCTGAATTTCTCTAGGTCTCAATAGATTCTTTTGTTAACGAAACGTGTCTCTAATTTATTCGCCTTCCGCCGTGGGAGCTAAATTCTGCGGATCCTGATTCCTCGTTCCACCCACGCCCGTCTCTCCGCGAGTTCAAACGAGCTAGCCGGTCCAGGACCTTCGCGAGTTGCTTCTCTCCACGCCGGTATCTTCGGATACCTGGCGCTCGAGAACCTTCTTCGGTTCTCGAAAAGGTGTGGAGAGATCGGCAAGGGCTTGCGGCGTGCTTCCGGCCTCGAATCACGGCTCGAGGACGAAAAGCACGTCACAATATATATTTATTTATTACAATATATAATTATAATAATATAATTGTGATAAATACATATATATGAGTATATTTATACATGTATAAATATATATATATATATATATATATATATATATATATATATATATATATATATATATATATATATATATATATATATATATATATATATATATATATATATATATATATATATATATATATATATATATATATATATATATATACTCAATAACTACATATTGAAAACAAATGAATATACATAATATCCATATACACAGACACACATACATAGATATATACCCCAGGGGGGTAGGCATGAAATTTTTTAACAGGGTCAGATGTCCCCCTCCAAACCATCAAACTTTTATTCGGGATGTTTTTTAATCCAATGCATATTTCTTAAGTTGTCCGTAGTGGCGGATTAAAATGGGACACTCCCTATATACAGGGTGCGCCAGAAGTATAGAAACGGTCACATATTTCGAAAACGGAACATTTCTGAGAAAAATGTTTTAGAGCAATGTTTTAGGGTCTTCAAAATTCTATTGAATGGTGATATCCGTTTGATCTTCAGAGGAACGGTCAAGGTCATATCAAGGTCAACATGATTTTTTTAAATAGAACATGTCATTTTTTTAGCATGCAGTGTTAAAGCTGACGACGAGACCTTTTCAAAACACTAGCTGGATGACCTAATTCTCTTGAGAATTGCCTGAGTTCTGACCGTTGAGAATGAAGAAAGTCTACTGTACCAAATAGTCTGGAAACGATCAAATATTTTGAAAACGGAACATTTTGGAAAAGAATGTTTCAGAGCAATGTTCTACGATTTTAGAAATTCTATTGAATGGTCGTATCCGTTTAACTTTTAATGGAGCGGTCAAGGTCAACATAATTTTTTTAAAATGGAATATGCCATTTTTTAACAGGCAGTGTTAAAGCTGACGATGAGACCTTTTCAAAGCACTAGCTGGTGACCTATTTCTGTTGAAAATTGCCAAGAATTGTCAAGAATCAGGCAAAAGATAATTTGAACATTTAACGAGTTAATGCACATTAATGCTAAATCTCAAATGCTCAATGCGTATTTATGCTAAAATCGCCCTTCGTTAGCCCATACGTGAGGACCATGATTGTGCGAAGTCCAATCAAGAAACATCCTCCCGGTGCACCCTAAATAATACTAACAATAAGGCTGACAGCATCGAAGCATTTAAAGCTCAGCACTCAGGCAATTATAAAGAGAAATAGGTCATCAGCTAGTATTTTGAAAAGGTCTCATCGTCAGCTTTAACACTGCATGATCAAAAAAGGAGTGTTCTATTTAAAAAAATCATGTTGACCTTGATATGACCTTGACCATTCCTCTGAAGGTCAAACGGATATGACCGTTCAATAGAATTTTTAAAACCTTAAAATATTGCTCAAAAAAATTTTTCTCAAAAATATTCCGTTTTCGAAATATTTGACCCTTTCCATACTTTTGGCGCACATTATATGTGTGTGTGTGTGTGTGTGTGTGTGTGTGTGTGTGTGTGTGTGTGTGTGTGTGTGTGTGTGTGTGTGTGTGTGTGTGTGTGTGTGTGTGTGTGTGTGTGTGTGTGTGTGTGTGTGTGTGTGTGTGTGTGTGTGTGTGTGTGTGTGTGTGTGTGTGTGTGTGTGTGTGTGTGTGTGTGTGTGTGTGTGTGTGTGTGTGTGTGTGTGTGTGTGTGTGTGTGTGTGTGTGTGTGTGTGTGTGTGTGTGTGTGTGTGTGTGTGTGTGTGTGTGTGTGTGTGTGTGTGTGTGTGTGTGTGTGTGTGTGTGTGTGTGTGTGTGTGTGTGTGTGTGTGTGTGTGTGTGTGTGTGTGTGTGTGTGTGTGTGTGTGTGTGTGTGTGTGTGTGTGTGTGTGTGTGTGTGTGTGTGTGTGTGTGTGTGTGTGTGTGTGTGTGTGTGTGTGTGTGTGTGTGTGTGTGTGTGTGTGTGTGTGTGTGTGTGTGTGTGTGTGTGTGTGTGTGTGTGTGTGTGTGTGTGTGTGTGTGTGTGTGTGTGTGTGTGTGTGTGTGTGTGTGTGTGTGTGTGTGTGTGTGTGTGTGTGTGTGTGTGTGTGTGTGTGTGTGTGTGTGTGTGTGTGTGTGTGTGTGTGTGTGTGTGTGTGTGTGTGTGTGTGTGTGTGTGTGTGTGTGTGTGTGTGTGTGTGTGTGTGTGTGTGTGTGTGTGTGTGTGTGTGTGTGTGTGTGTGTGTGTGTGTGTGTGTGTGTGTGTGTGTGTGTGTGTGTGTGTGTGTGTGTGTGTGTGTGTGTGTGTGTGTGTGTGTGTGTGTGTGTGTGTGTGTGTGTGTGTGTGTGTGTGTGTGTGTGTGTGTGTGTGTGTGTGTGTGTGTGTGTGTGTGTGTGTGTGTGTGTGTGTGTGTGTGTGTGTGTGTGTGTGTGTGTGTGTGTGTGTGTGTGTGTGTGTGTGTGTGTGTGTGTGTGTGTGTGTGTGTGTGTGTGTGTGTGTGTGTGTGTGTGTGTGTGTGTGTGTGTGTGTGTGTGTGTGTGTGTGTGTGTGTGTGTGTGTGTGTGTGTGTGTGTGTGTGTGTGTGTGTGTGTGTGTGTGTGTGTGTGTGTGTGTGTGTGTGTGTGTGTGTGTGTGTGTGTGTGTGTGTGTGTGTGTGTGTGTGTGTGTGTGTGTGTGTGTGTGTGTGTGTGTGTGTGTGTGTGTGTGTGTGTGTGTGTGTGTGTGTGTGTGTGTGTGTGTGTGTGTGTGTGTGTGTGTGTGTGTGTGTGTGTGTGTGTGTGTGTGTGTGTGTGTGTGTGTGTGTGTGTGTGTGTGTGTGTGTGTGTGTGTGTGTGTGTGTGTGTGTGTGTGTGTGTGTGTGTGTGTGTGTGTGTGTGTGTGTGTGTGTGTGTGTGTGTGTGTGTGTGTGTGTGTGTGTGTGTGTGTGTATATATGTATATATATGTATATATATGTATATATATGTATATATGTATATGTATATGTATGTATATGTATGTATGTTTATATATGTATATTAGGGTGTGTCATTTTAAAACAATATTTTTTTTTTCAAGTGCTGATTGAAAAATTGATAGTAGATGATAAAACAAAAATTTTCGTGCAAGACTAAAATTTTTATCTCTATTACAGACTTGGCTCATCGAAAAATACGATTTTCCATTTGAAATACATGGGGAAACTTCTTTTTTCTCCTTCAACAGTATTTTTCAGTAACTACAAAATTTTTGAGAGGAAAATGAAGTACACAGTTTTGTAGGGCACACAATTATCTACAAAAAAGCCCTGTAAGTCAAGTTTGTATGTCCAATACTTCTCGAATTATATAGCTTGACATACAATTTATAATGAAAACTGGTGTAAAATCATAAAGAAAACCAGTTTTTCGGAAATAACTCATGAAATATAACTTTTTCGAAAATTATACAAGGGAGCTTTTTTCTAGAAAATTAAATTATCTACAAAAAATGTTATGTACGAATTTTTCATAAAACCGATCTTTTTGGAGATATTTTGCGATTTTCGTTTTTTTAACATATCTGAAATTTTAAAAAATTACTTTTTCGCAAATAACTCATGAAATTTCAATTTCGAATTTAAAATACAATTACAGTGTTGTATCAAAGGAAATAGATGTAATGTTTATTATTAAATTTATTCAATTTCCCGCGTCTTTGGCTGTTTTGAAAATTGTGTATATACGTATGTAGTTCCTTTTTCTGTCACCTAAGCGCTGTACGACTTGTTCGCTATTGTTTGTTTGCTATGAGCGAATGTCTATAAGCACTTCAGATTCAAATTCAGATTCAATTTTCATTTTTGATAGCTAAACATGAGTTCGAGTGAAAATATTTATTTAATTGGTCATCAAATTAAAATATTATCTCAGCGGAAACTTCCATCAAATCGAGAAGTGTTAAGTTTGTTGTTTTACAAATATAAATCTTTACGTATATCTCTGAATCAGAGTATTAAACAAGTAATAAATGAAGTGAATAGTGTTTGGAGTAGAACCAAAATACCGATAATGGAATTTCGGAATAGTATACCCAAATTAAACAAATTATATAATAAATGGCAGTCTTCATATCGACTGCCCCTTTTTATATAATAAGTTAAATAAATTTCAAATTATTCCATCAAACTGAACTCATTTTTCGAATTAAGTAGTTCGTATTGAAAATCACTTAATATTTAACTGTTCGATGCAATTAGTAACATCTATAGATCAATTAGAGATAGAATAATTAGTAACACTATAGATAATTTTCTAACTCGATTGAATACAGAAAAACCATAATATTCTATTCTAAATAAAAATTAAAGCAATCTTAAATTTCGTTGCTAATGAATAGACTAAAATTCACTATTACTAAATATTTTTTCATTTATCACTAAAAATATACCTCATTGCATTAGCCTCCTGAACCCCTATTTTTTGTAAAAGTAATGTCAAATAATAATGTAAAGTCAAATAATGTAATAATTTCAATTTTACAGCAATTCCATCCGCAGGACGACTATAAAGAATTTTTGCAATTAGCATCCATATTTTTAGGTGATCCATCAGCAAAAAATACAGTATTTAAATTGCCAGGAGCAACACACCATGCACGATGGCTCTCTAAAGCCATTTACTGCTTAAAAATATTTCTATTTGAAGAACAATTTCCACTCAATAAAAAAGAAAGTGAGGGACTTCGTCAAATTTGCATTTTCACTGTTTTAGTTTATTTAAAGGCATGGTTTTGCGCACTCTCTCCAATCAAAGCTCCTCACCAAGACTTAGTTTTCTTGAAAACTCTAATACAGTATAAAAATATCAATAAAATAATTGCAGAGAAAGCTTCTGCTAAATTCACTAATCATCTCTGGTATCTGTCAGAAGAACTTATCTGTTTATCATTGTTTGATGATGAAGTATGTTCAGATACTAAAATGAAAATGATACAATCAATAAAAGAAAAAGAAAGCGTTACACAAAATTTAAAACGAGTACACTCCAAAAATACTAAGCTTGATTTATATGTTTCAAAAAATTTAAATGATTTCACTTCAAAAAAATCATTAATTTTATTCGAGAAATTTAAATTGTCCACAACATTTTTTTAATTTACATCCTGATGAATGGAAATTTGACAAAAATTATAACGTATGTTTAGAAGTATTGAAAAGTTTACACGTTGTTAATGACACTGCGGATCGAGGAATACAACTGATTCAATCCTACAATCAAAGCCTAACATTTGACTATTTATTACAAGTAGTACAAATGCATCGGAAAAATACCCCAATGCTAATAAGAAAACATTGGCTTCATAGGTACTTGAAGAATAAAATATATAATAGAATAAGGATGACAAAAAAAGTTTGATAATTTATTTTCATAAACTATCTGACATACTGAGTAGCAATTATATTTATATATTCAAAATTGAAATTTTATAAGTTATTTCTGAAGAACTAATATTTTTTTTTGAATTTCAGATATGTTAAAAAAACGAAAATCGCAAAATATCTCCAAAAAGATCGGTTTTATGAAAAATTCGTACATAACATTTTTTGTAGATAATTTAATTTTCTAGAAAAAAGCTCCCTTGTATAATTTTCGAAAAAGTTATATTTCATGAGTTATTTCCGAAAAACTGGTTTTCTTTATGATTTTACACCAGTTTTCATTATAAATTGTATGTCAAGCTATATAATTCGAGAAGTATTGGACATACAAACTTGACTTACAGGGCTTTTTTGTAGATAATTGTGTGCCCTACAAAACTGTGTACTTCATTTTCCTCTCAAAAATTTTGTAGTTACTGAAAAATACTGTTGAAGGAGAAAAAAGAAGTTTCCCCATGTATTTCAAATGGAAAATCGTATTTTTCGATGAGCCAAGTTTGTAATAGAGATAAAAATTTTTGTCTTGCACGAAAATTTTTGTTTTATCATCTACTATTCAATTTTTCAATCAGCACTTGAAAAAAAAAATATTGTTTTAAAATGACAATATATATATATATATATATATATATATATATATATATATATATATATATATATATATATATATATATATATATATATATATATATATATATATATATATATATAATATTGTTAATATATAATATTGTTATTGTTTGTGCCGGGAGATCATCGGGGTTACGGTTTCGGTCGGTATTAGTGTCCGTTTGACGTATTTAAAGGGACTTGTCACGTGTTAGGGAATTGTAACTCTGTGGTAATGGATAGTGGACTCGCTAAAAAATACAAGAAGAGGTTTCAGCGTTACTGGTATGACGTTGACGAAACTTTTAAGGTTTGGTTAGAAGAAGTTTCTTTAGACGAGTCGAAATTTTTCTGTAAAACCTGCAAGAAGATCTTCGATTGTGGGCTTTCAGAAATACGTAAGCATTCAGTTAGGCAGGTGCATATTCAAAATATGCAAAAAATGTTGAGTAACATTGAAGATCCTGCATTAGATGACCAAACCGAATTTATTGAGGGAAGTCCGTCTTCATTTACGCTCAACGAAAAAATTAAAATTGCAGAAATTAGGTACGCGGCCTTCTTCGCCGAGCATAATATCCCTTTGTCGGTCGCATCAGATTTTCTTGCTCTTATGCAAGATTTAGGAAAAGAGCCCAACGTGTTGCAGGGCATAAAAGTTGGTCGTACAAAGTGCGGCCAAATAATAAATAACGTTTTATGCGTTCGCGAAACGGAACGCATTGTCGACAGTGTACGACATACCAAATTTTCTGTATACGAGAATGAAACTTCAGATTCCACAAATGATAAGTGGCTCTCATTAGCGGTGAGATATGTTGAGCCACATCATTTGACTATACGGATTGAATTGTTGCAGCTAATTCATCTGGACGCTAGTGATTGTTCAGCGGAAAAGATTTTCAAATCTTTCAAAAATCAATTGCTGAAAAAGCAAATTCCGCTGACAAATATCGCTGCCCGTAGCTGCGACAATGCGTCCGTTATGACCGGTAGGCATTCTTCTTTCAAGTCTAAACTACTTGAAAAAAATCCCAATGTCGTTACACTGCTGTGCGTTTGTCATTCTGTAGCTTTGGCGGCAAGTGCTGCTTGTGCTATACTTCCCAAGGATATCGACGAATTACTTCGGGGTGTAGCATCTTTTATAAATAGCAGTCCCAAACGGGCTGCAATTTTTCGTCAGTTTCAGGAGAGTTATGAAAACTCTCCCTTGAAATTGATTAAATTGTCTGAGACACGCTGGCTAGTCAGACACCAGTGTGTACGAAGATTTTTGCACGTCTGGGACGATTTAGTTAGATTTTTTTCCGAACAGGCGTTTTCCGAAAAGTCAGAAGCTGCTACAAAATTCCTGTCATTGTTTAGCAGATATGACGTAAAAGCGTATTTTTACTTCTTAGATTTCGTATTAAACGTTTTGAACGGTTTTAATGCCTCCTTCCAAAGTAGAAAAACGATGGTGCAAGAGTTGCAGCCTTCTTCAGCAAGGCTGCTTCAATTCTTCTTGCAGAGGTTTTTGAAACCTCTGCTTTTACTTACAACACCTCCATTTAGTGAGGCAGATCGATTTTTCAGTGAAATCTAACCAAGTTCCACTAAATCCAGTGGATCTTGTATTCAATGTGAGGAATTTTTGGAAGAGGCTTCGAATAATGGTATGTCGGAAGTTAAGGTGCAGTCCTTCCGTAAAAATTGCTTACTGTTTTATATTACTGTAAGCAATGAATAGCTTTGACAGCGTGTATGAATCAGTCAAAGAAGTTTTTCGTCGAATTAAAATGTAATTATATGTAAAAATCAAATAATAATAAATAAAAAATAAATTTATATTAGTATTTGTATTTTATTTTGTAGTATTACACTTATAATTACAATTACATTTTTAATCAGTTGTTTACCTTTGTTTCGACACAAGAATGTTTAATATCGCGAATGACTAATTAAATAATAACATTAACAAAATATAAAAATTCGAAAATGCTTTGCAAATTAGTAATTTTCGAGTATATATTTACAAAGAAGATAAAAAGTGGAATTAAAGAATAATAGAAGAAAAGAAAGTAAAGCTGTCGCGCCGCGCCGCGCGGGCTAGATTGTCTGTCTCTCGATTTTGACTTATCCGCTCGGCCGCTCGGGATTCAGAAACGCAAATTTTCCATGAGAAGAGAGAATCGCCGAGTGACGGCGAGAACCACCGAGTTACGCCGAGCGAAGCCGAACAGGCAAGCGCACACGGATAGGAGCAGTTGGGCATGCATGCGTAGAGCGAGGGTCGCAAAGTGGGAGACCGTGGGACGTCATGGTGGGGGTAGCCGTTTGTCCCACGTCCCACGTTTTTGGCATCACTGCCGAGGTGTCACAATTACCTAGGCCGAGGCCTGAACGATAATTGTCCTCCGGGAGGTTACGAGGAGAGATTTGGCTTCAAGAAGGCACATGGCGCTTACTCGAGCTGGAGAGTCATCTACGAAATATAGAGCGGGTCCTTGGCCTGCCAGTTCGTATCGTCTCCCCGATTGTGCCTCCCGGTGCGACTTATATACGCGCGAGAAGTCGCGAGACGGTCGCGGCCGCGCTGCGAGTCCACACCTGTGGGTATCCGCGGAGCGCGAGGCGCGTGGTGTGGTTCCGTGCAGGCCCTCCAATCGAGTCGTATTTCGCAATAAGCGCGAATTAGTTTGCCCACCTCACCCATTGTGCGCTGCTGTCGCTCCACGCACCATATACCTATTATCAGTAGATGCACGCACACATAGACATGGTCCTATATCCGTGTGATACCGTATATATACTTACTCGAAAATTGATTTCAATGATAAAAATAATAAAGGTCAAAAATAGAGACAGTATTTATAATAAAAATGGAATATATTTTAATAATGTCATACAATTTCAATGTAAAGTAAGCATTATAATAAATAATACATAAAATATACCATACAATGAGGTGAACA
Source organism: Perdita meconis (assembly GCA_030770465.2). Lineage (NCBI taxonomy): Eukaryota > Metazoa > Arthropoda > Insecta > Hymenoptera > Andrenidae > Perdita > Perdita meconis. Next base: position 2,251,128 of record JASKOS020000019.1, read on the forward strand.
GAAACAAAATTTTAGAAGAAAAGAAGTAATTTCTTAAACATTGCTTGATGAAAATCACCAATATAAATATGAACTATAATTGAATTATATTTATTATAGTTATGAAACAATAATATGATTTTTAGATTATTTCTTTCCATAAAAAATTTTGTTTCTGTTTACGGCACCGTTCGGTGTATTATAGAAACATACATAAGTAATGATAAGTAGACTGCGGATTTTTATGCAAAATACAATTTCTACAATCACAAATAAAGAATGGGTACTTGAATAATAGTATTTTTAATTTTCTAAATATTTGAACTGATTTTATACTTTTGATATTTTATATAATTTGGCATATTCTTTACAGTATTGCCATAAATGCATAAAATTCGCAATCTAACGATAACATACGCATATTAATAAACACGAATATAAATACCGTCAAAAACATAATTACTGATCACTTTTTGAGCAAAAAATTAAAGGCAAAACACGCATTTACTGAAATGCCATATAAACTTTGAGATTAGATTAATTTTCTGATTCGCATATTAAAAAACCGTACCAGTTACTCCTTAGTGATCAGATTGAGTCTTTGACGGTGCACTCGAGGACCTTGCAGCTAGAGGGATGCAATTTCATTTTTTACAATTTCATAATTATAACGTACAATATGCATAAAAGAAATTTTACTTGGTTTTTTTACATTCTAAAACCATTACTACAACTATTTAATGTTTTTGTTTTAATATGAAGTCTAAGCAACGATTGTATAAATACTTGTTCAAAGGGTCTAGCCGGATAAGAAGGAGGAAAAGTGCCCCCAATCCAAATTAAACTTTATATATACCAGTCAATAGATCTCTCAAAAAGACCCCTTTCTGCCAAGTATGAACCTGATACCCCCACTATGGGGGTAGTTATGGGGTAAAACGTAATTTACAGTTTATGCTTGATTGCTTCTGTTCCCTGCAATAGAAAATTGTGAAAAAAATCAGGAATATGGTACTCTAGTAGGCGCATGTTTGTGAATTTTTTCAGAATTTTTACTTGCAAAACCGATTTTTTAAAAATCAAAAAAGTTTTAAAATGCCGATTTCAACCTCAAGTTATCATCTTACCACTTTTATATTTTTACAGTTTTAGTGCCTCTGTTATGGTTACGAACATATATTTTTTGTAGATCTTTCGAACTCGTGGAACATACTTTAAAAAATGAAAAACTGATTTTTCAGTGTATGGTATGTCCGTATTCATAGAAATAGCATACTCCTATAGTTAGGATATTTATTACATTCCGCTTGTTAATTGGGTATTATATACAATTATAAACACTTTATACGTAATATACGAAGCAATGTATTTGATTTGTAAATATCTTTGGTAAGTACGAATTCTTAACTAGTTGCACGTACAAATGATAACCGGCGTACTACCCCGAAGCATTGTCTACTTTGATCTTTCTAAATTCTAAGCGAATCTTTGAGTGAAGGGACACGCATTATGATTTGAAATAATGACAAAATAGGAATACAATAAAATATGCTGTCGTAAACATATGTTAATAAAATATATTAATATGAATCACTAAAGTAGTTTAAAATACAAAAAATATGGAAAAATAGAAAAAGACAGAAGAAACATGGCGGAGAGAATAGGAAAGAAATAGTGATAAAAAAGGATAGTGAGAAGATAGAGAAACTAGATATCGATTGCGCAGGCGGTCGATAATTGTCTTACAACCATTTTGATCTGAAAATTATTAATATATTTTATTAACATATGTTTACGACAGCATATTTTATTGTATTCCTATTTTGTCATTATTTCAAATCATAATGCGTGTCCCTTCACTCAAAGATTCGCTTAGAATTTAGAAAGATCAAAGTAGACAATGCTTCGGGGTAGTACGCCGGTTATCATTTGTACGTGCAACTAGTTAAGAATTCGTACTTACCAAAGATATTTACAAATCAAATACATTGCTTCGTATATTACGTATAAAAGTGTTTATAATTGTATATAATACCCAATTAACAAGCGGAATGTAATAAATATCCTAACTATAGGAGTATGCTATTTCTATGAATACGGACATACCATACACTGAAAAATCAGTTTTTCATTTTTTAAAGTATGTTCCACGAGTTCGAAAGATCTACAAAAAATATATGTTCGTAACCATAACAGAGGCACTAAAACTGTAAAAATATAAAAGTGGTAAGATGATAACTTGAGGTTGAAATCGGCATTTTAAAACTTTTTTGATTTTTAAAAAATCGGTTTTGCAAGTAAAAATTCTGAAAAAATTCACAAACATACGCCTACTAGAGTACCATATTCCTGATTTTTTTCACAATTTTCTATTGCAGGGAACAGAAGCAATCAAGCATAAACGGTAAATTACGTTTTACCCCATAACTACCCCCATAGTGGGGGTATCAGGTTCATACTTGGCAGAAAGGGGTCTTTTTGAGAGTCCTATTGACTGGTATATATAAAGTTTAATTTAGCTTGGGGGCACTTTTCCCCCTTCTTATCCGGCTAGACCCTTTACTTAAAATAGGTGAAAATGGAGTTGCATCTTTCTTGCTGTAAAGTCTTCAAGTGTGGAAAACTGAAATACAAATATACGTATGTACATAATATAAGTATGCATATAGAGTCATCCATGTATTTCAAAACTTGTACGTGTAAGTACAAGCGAGCTCGGGTTTCGAGATGAGTGGATAACCCTGTACATATGCATCAGAGTTGGGAAAAATGTAATCTGATTATAAATCATAAATCTTAATTAAAGTTTAGTCACTAATTACAGTTTCTGTAATTGTTAATTTTTATTGACTACGGAGTCAAATTTGGTCAAATTGTAGTCAGTAACAACTAACAACTACAGAAACTGTAATTAGTGACTAAACTTTAATTACGATTTATGATTTATAATCAGATTACATTTTTTCCCAACCTTGATATACATACAACAATGTCGTTCAAGAAGCTGAATCCTTCTGGAGGTCTCTGCGAGGATGGCTATACAGCAGAGGCAGTTATTCCGGCACGGGTGTGTCCTGAAAACAAGAATACCACATTTGAAATGCCGAAGAAAACACAATAAATTGTTTATTATTTTATTTACAGATGAATGCAAACAAACCTGCGTTTTCGTCGCTATGTTTAGGATGGGGCACTTCGAGTTACTTCGAGTCCACAGCAGTCCACTGGCTAGAGAATCACCCTATATGAGCAAATAATGTTCATTTTAAATTTACAATTTTGTAATTATTAAATATAGTTAATCTGATAGATATTTGGAGACTGTAACCTTAAACTCATCTGCTCGAGAAACTGCGTGTTGAGATTATCATCGACGCCATTGTCACGTCGAAATTAGTGACTCGTTAAAACAAACTATCACTCGCGTCTGTTTCGCAACAAAAAGTATTGTTTTTAAAACTTCGTATTTACTTCGATCCTGAGAAAGAATTGTCGTGACGATTCTTCTGATGTTTAACGATAAAACTACTTGTAATAATACTCGGTTCTTATTCCGTAGATGATAGGTTCCGGCATAAATCAGAGGTAGAGTAAATACTTTGGTTTATTTAGAATACAAAAAGGTCTCGTCTGGACTCTTGTACAATAATGACTGACTCGAATATAAAGCTGTGAGTTCTTTTAAGAAAGGTGATTGATTCAGGTGCGTCACATTCCCCCGTTGTTAGCATTTCTTTACTCCTGTAAAGAGTTTTGGTGAATGTTGGTTGTTGGGTACATCTTCAATGGCATAGGTCCTTTCTGTGAGGATGTCGCTGAATCGTACACTTAGATTGGTAGTGGCATATGGTGGTGGAGCTGAAGGTTCCTTGGGGGCGATCTGCTCCATACTATGACTCTGGTTTCGAATATTTGTGTTTTGACAGAATAGGTAGATACATAATTTGTTGGGGAGTAGTTTTCGGATACAGTCGAAAATTTTACATTTGTAAAGGATGTATAAGCTTAATAATGCTAAAGAGGTATATCCTAAGTAAGTAAGTACAGAAATTGAAGTTTCCTTTATACTTTGGAGTCGGCGTTTAGACTGAAAAGAGTTAATTCTATTTTGAATATTATTTAATGAGGTTTTGTATGAATTAAAGTTATTACTCAGTTTGGGAGCCGTTTCCAATGTATGTACAATAGTTTGTAAGTCTGGGTCTAAAATATCAAAGGTGTTGTCCTTTTCTCTGAGTTCATAAGATATATTATAATGGTTTCTTCCAATCTTCATGAGATTGTTGGCGTATGAAAGTGTTGTGCCCGTCCAACGCTAAACGCGATGCATCTTGGTGATGCATCAGCAAAGGCACATTAGACGCGAGCCAAGGTAAAGGCGCGGTCTGCTAACTCCGCATTTCGGAACATTCCGTCGCTCCGCGACGATGTTGCTAACCAGACCATATATGGGAGTGCCCGAGCACCCCCCGCGTCCTTTACATTAAAAAGCCAAGTGAGTGGCTTATGGTCCGTCACTATTGTAAATTTGACACCGTACAAATAAGGTCGAAAATGTTGAGTTGCCCACACTATTGCTAATAATTCTTTCTCGATAGTGCTATAATTTATTTCCGCTTTGTTTAATACTCTACTCGCATATGCGACCGGAGGATCCTGTCCTATTTTTCCCTGAGATAAAATTGCTCCTATCGCCTTTCCTGACGCATCGGTCGTAAGAATGAATGGTTTGGAAAAATCGGGGTAATGAAGAAGAGGGGCTGTGGTTAGTTTTTCTTTTAGAATATCGAAAGCTTCCTGTTCTTGGTCAGTCCATCTAAATCCTTGATCCTTTTTCAACAACTGTGTAAGGGGTTTCGCGATTTTTGAAAAATGTTCTATGAATCTTCTGTAATAACCTGCTAGTCCCAGGACTGATTGCACGTCCTTAGCTTTTCGGGGAATCGGAAAATTTCGTACAGCTTCTAGTTTGGACGGGTCTGGTTTTACTCCGTCTTTCGTTATTACGTGTCCTAAGTACACGGTTTCCTTTCGTAAAAATTCGCATTTGCTAAGTTGAAGTTTTAAACCACTTTCGCGTATGCAACTGAGAATCGAAATTAGTCGTTCCTGGTGCTCTTTTAACGAACGTCCGTAAACTACTATGTCGTCTAAATAAACGAAACATTTTATGCCTTGCAGTCCTGCTAATACTGTGTTCATTAATCTTTGAAACGTCGCGGGCGCGTTTTTTAATCCAAACGGCATTCGAGTGTATTCATAATGGCCATAAGGGGTCGAGAATACTGTTTTTTCGCGATCTTCCTCTTTTAGTGCAATTTGGTGAAACCCGGATGCTAAATCTAAGGTAGAAAAATATTTCACGCCTCCCAGTTGGTCTAGTATTTCGGTTATGTTCGGCAATGGATAAGAATCGCCTACTGTTACTTCGTTTAATTTTCGGAAATCGACTACTACTCTTAACCTGGGATTTCCTGAAGCGTCCGGTTTTTTTGGAACTACCAATAGAGGTGCGTTCCATTGGCTAGTGCTTGTCCTAACTATTCCCTCGTCTATCATTTTCTCTACCTGTCTATTTACTTCTTCTTTATGTGTTTGCGGCAATCTGTATGGTCTAACGTTTATCGGCTCTGTTTCTTTGAGTGTCGGGATAGAGTGTTCACATTTTGACGTATGCCCTAGCTGATCTCCATTTAAATAAAAATTGTCGTTGAAATTATCGCAAACTTCTAACAAATTAGCTTTTTCTTCTTCGTTCAGATGATCTGTTTTAAGACCAACGCGGATAGCCTACATCCTATCTCTACCGCGCAAAACTCGTACCTCGAACGTCGGCGAGTCGTCTCGTTCGTTATCTGGTGGGTCAATGCCAGCGTCTGTCTTATACGTCTCTAGTTTCACGGTCGGGGTCTCTACAAGGACGTCGTCGCTCGTCGTGTTCATTACGCTTACTAAGCATCTACCGTGATTTCCGATCGTTAACGCGTTTCCTATGAATATTCCCGGTTTGATTGACCGGCCTGTTACTATGCCTTCGCCTGTGTTATCGGTTTTCGCTAGAACTATCGTTTCAGTTCGCGGTGTCAAAGCTATACGGTCCTTGTTCCGGAACGGGAGTTTTATTCCGTACAATTCGATATGTTGGTTCACTTTGATGCAAACGTCGTGTTCCGTCATGAAATCGTGTCCTAGGATTCCGTCAGATAGTATGGGGAAATCGTCTCGTACGAACCGACAGGGATGCGTGATTATCTCGTCTCCGATCTGTATGTTCAAGTGTACCAAGCACAATGTTTTTATCTCTACAGCGGCTATACCCTTTAAGGATATTGTTTCATTTTCAGCGTACACGTCACCGAGTACCTTTCCTATCTTTAACAACGTGATATCCGCGCCCGTGTCTACTAGTATGTTTACTCTACCGGTTTTTAATTCTGGTGCTTTGATTTCAATAATGTTTTTCAGTACCGGAGAAGCTACTAGGTTTACGCAATACGAGTCCACTCTCGGCTCGACATTTACTGTCCTTTCAGCATTTGTCTCGCCTTTCGCGTTCGCGGGTCTGGGATACGTTACTGGTGTGTTAGTGGTCGTGGTCGCGACTGTATTATTCCTGTTATCGCGCCTATCGTACGCGGGTCTGTGATCTCGATTATTAGCTCGTTCCCTAGCTCTGCAGTCTCTGATCAGGTGTCCTAGCTTCTTGCAGTAATTGCAAGTTACCGTGACACGCTGTACTTCCCTTCTTACTGTTCCTGATCGCGGTGTTCCTGTCCGCGGCATACTTAGTCGCGCATAACAATTTCTTTCTGAATGTCCCGTTCGGTTGCACCTATTGCAACGTACTGTACCTGACCCTTCTCCGGTCCTAGCTCGATAAGTTTCAGATTTTTTAGGATACGCGCCGCGAAGCCCTCTGGCTTGCTCTTCCTCTAGTGCGGCCACGATTGCTGCGTCAAGTGTCTCGGGTTTACGGGTCCGCACTATGATCCCTATATTCTCCCTTAAACCAAGCGTGAAAACGTCTATTGCCCGTTCCTGTACTACTGCCACTAATTCGGCATTTAATTGGTTATCTACGTTTGGTCGTATCGACAGTTCGGATAGTTCAGCTGCTAGCTTTTCTACTCTAGCTGCATATGCTTGAAAACTTTCTCTCTCGCCTTGGGTACACGAATGAAATTCTGCTTCTACTATGCCTCTAGATCGCTGTCTCATGAACAATTGTTTCAGGGTAGTCTCAAGTGTTTCGAAATCGTTAATCTGCCTATACCTGATACCTCTGTTTGCCTTTCCCAAAATTTTAGTGTTTATCACGGTTTCCAAAAACAAGTTGTGGTCATGGGGAGAGACTAATTTTATCGCGCTTTTATAGGATCCAAGAAATTGAAGTAATTCGTCTGTAGTATTTGCCTGATATTCGCGAACTAATTTTATCGCGGATATAACGGATGCTCTTCCCGCGTCCGCGGCGGGTGCGGGTTGAGCGTCTTGTTGTTGCATGGTTCTATCTAACAAACTGAAATCTGCCCAACTGGTGTGGTATTCGCGCGTAGGGGTAACAAAGTTATTTTCGTTGACGGTTGACGTTCCCGACTCGGAGGTGTTATCGATGTCTGATTCGATTTTCGGCGCTCGCAAGCGTCGTTTGAACGGCTTTGGTGTTTCAGAAAAGCTTGGTTGTTCGTCACTGCCTCGATCGAACGTTAATTTTTTTTCAAAAAAGGACTCTAGTGATCGGGATAATGTTTTCCTAAATGGCAAAATGAGTCTACTCGCGCGTTCATCTTTTACTGACATACGTAGGCCGTTCTAACGGTTAAAGATTCTGGTTTACAATAATTCACACGCGTTTGTTTCTACGGCGGTTACAATGTTTGTATCGGTTACTCACAAAACTGCGCTCGCATACATTCCGTCGGCTCGATCGGACGTCCTCTCGTACGGGAACCGGCGGTGATGATAAGCGGTGCAGTGTAGTCGGTACGGGGTGTCTCCTTGCAGCGTTATCTGGAACGCTGGCGCTCGTGTGGCTACAGGTGACGGCAGGTGTTGTCCTCTAAGGCGTGGTCTCTGGTTGCGATCTCGGTCTCCTTGTCCGTCTGCGCCGTCGGTCCTCGGATCCGTGACAGCCTCGCAGATGGATGCGGTGTTCAATGGTTAGCAAATTCGCCCGTTTTGCTCGCACTTTAGATTTACCTTTCGGGGCCCGTAGCCCTTGGTGCCGTGGTGGACGTCTCCTCGAAGCTCGTTCTACCCCAGCTGGTGCTACCTCGGTAGCGGCGGTCGGTCCTCTCGTCCGGATTGCCTCAGCGATGCAAGGATCCTCCTGGCGTCGAAACTTGACAGTCCTCGACGTCGCAGTCCTCCAGGTCCTCGAATGGGTCGTCCTGGGCACGTCACAGAATTTTCTGTGCAAGATCCCTCGTGCAGTCTGCTGTGCAATCCTTGGCAAGGTCCTTCGTGCTATCCCACCGCTGCCACCAAAATGTTGTGCGGGATTGTGCAGGATTCGTGAGCAGTTTAAGGAATTAGAATTCACCGGGCTAATTTATCAATAACTCTCCGTTTATTGACTAACTGTTGAACTTGACTGAGATTACAACTTGGTTACAATTCTCTGATCTTTACTCGTTGACAATCAGGGCGTGAACCTGTCGCCTCGCGGCAGCGAGCGGCTTTTATTATCTTGATTCGTCGACGCGGGGGGTGCTCGGGCACTCACATATATGGTCTGGCTAGCAACATCGTCGCGGAGCGACGGAATGTTCCAAAATGCTGAGTTAGCAGATCGCGCCTTTATCTTGGCTCGCGTCTAATGTGCCTTTGCTGATACATCACCGAGATGCATCGCGTTTAGCGTTGGACGGGCACAACAAAAGGATGCAAGTTTCTTTGCTTCTGATTAGACTTGGTTGCTGTATATGTGCGATAGAGTGTGATTTACATAAAGTATCGATAGATATTGGTTCGTAAGGTATGGCTATGTACGTGTTTTCTGTATGTAAAGGTATGAAGTTTAGTTCTGCGATTTTGAATATAGCTGTTTGACAATTTTGTAATTTGTTTTTAGAACTAATTAACTCCATCGGACATTCTGGTATATCGTTTCTACTGCGACTTGGTTGGTTTCTTTTACAAAGATGTATGGAGTTTGTCTTTTTACAATTTTTGGTGAAGTGTACTTCGTCTATTAGTATGTATTGTTCGGCATTTGTTAATACTAGGTTTGGATCTACAATAGGTGCTATAAATGTGTCACCGTGTTTACTAGGTATGGGGTAGATTTTAGTAATTTTCTATTCACTGTCCTCTAGCATTGGTACAGTTATTGTGTATACAAGTGTTTGATTTTTTAAATGCAATTTTAGCGAACTTATGTCTAAAAGTGTTTGGAAGTTTTCTAATGTTGGTTCAATATGGTTGATTATCGTGTTTTTTGCAGTAATTTGTTCTATGGAGCTAAGGAATTGTTCTGGTTTGATCAGTTGAGGGTTTATAATTCCTTGCTTTCCAACAAGTATAGAGGTGAAAAGCTCATCTAATTCAATATGATATTCTGCGAGTGTGGATTCTATTTGTATTATAAGGTTGATAAGTATGTCGGATTTTGTTATTTTATCGTTGGCATTAGAAATTTTGTTGGAGAGTTTTTCTATAGTTTCTAACTTAGAGTTCTCAATAATTTGTTTGATTAAAGCTGTTTGGTTACTGACAATGACTTTTAAGTTATTGTTGGCGTCGAATAATTTATCAAAGTTTTGATTGATTAAAGTTAAGTCAGATTCATCTAACGTTCCAAAAAGTGTTTTAGAAGCTGATCCTATGAAATTGATCAATCCTCTCTTAGGTCTGTGCGTGTTGTGTAACATAGGATTGAGTTTAGTAGCTAAACGCATTGTTATGAGTAGCTTTTCTTTTAGCGAATTGATTTCTGTTCTGAATTGACAATCGTTTTGACAGTTTTCGTCTAGAATTTTGATTATTCTCTTAATTTCGTATTGTTTGTCAAATTTAGGTTTTAAATCTATGAGTGTAATAATGTCGATTTGATCGTTATAAATGTAACAGTTGTCGATGTGTTCTAGGAATACATTTCCTTTGATCGGCGTTATTTCTAGTGTTTGAATGAACGGTGGAAGTATTATTATTACCCTGAAAAGTAAGGTTTTAATCGATTACCATGTATTCTTCTAATATCGTTATCTGGAAATTCGCATAAATATGTGGGAGGGTTTGCTGAAATGATTTCAATAGGTCCAAGCCATTCGTGGTCGAGTTTGTTTCGTTTATGATCGTTATGGTATCATACTTTATCACCCGGTTCAGAGATTGTTTGGATTTTAATTATTTTCTGTGCTTGTTCCTGTTGATATCTTTTCTTTCTTTTCTCTGTAATTTCTCTAGCTTTATTTATGAATTTTTCGTGTCTAATTTTCCAAGATTCGAAGAGTTGTTTTTTACTAACGGTAGCTGTTTTTGCAATAGAAGAAGGTAGATTTGCTTTGTGTCCAAAGATTAATTCAAAGGGTGTGAAACCTGTAGTTTCATGAACCGAAGTATTGTATCCAATGCTGATGAGTTTAAGATTTTCGTCCCAATCATTTTTACGATCGTTAGTACATGTTCTAATCAAATCTTTTATTGTAGAGTGAGTTCTTTCTAAGGAACCGTTTGATTGAGGATGAAAGCTTGTGGTTTTGATATGTTTAATTTTGAAGGCTGTTTCAAAATCGTCCATCAATTTACATACAAAATTTTGTCTTTGGTCTGTCAAGATTTGTTTTGGTGCAGAAAAAGTGTATACATAATGATCAAGCAATTCGTTTATAATTGATTTTGCATTCGTGTTTTTTAACGGGATTAGGATGAGGTATTTGGTTAATTGATCTTGTATGGAAAGGATGTATTGATTTCCGCGTTCTATTTTTGTTAGTGGTCCAAAAATATCCATGGCAATTTTGTCGTTAGGGTTTAAAGGGGTGTCTGTTATAACTGGTTCTTCCTTTTGTCTAATTCTTACAAGTTTTTCTTGTTGACAGATTGTACAATTTTGTATGAAGTTCATAACGTCTTATTCTAGGTTTTTCCAGTGAAATCTCTCTTGAATGCGTTTAAGTGTTCGTTTGATCCCTAAGTGACCTGAGATATCATTATGATTTTCAGCGAGAATTCTTTTCTTTTGTTCCGAAGTTAAATCAGTGATTAAGCTTATTCCTTTGATTGCTTTTATCGGATGCGTCATATTTAAATATTCCATAATGTTAGAAAGTGATATTGATTCTAATTCGGTAATGAAGGGGTCGTTGAATCCTATTTGTAACATTTTCCTGTTTTTATTTTTAATGTAGATTTGATTCAATGTATTAAACCATTTTTCTTCGTCGTATTCTCCTAGTTCTATTTTGGTTATGTAGTAAGCTATTTCATTTCCAAACTATCTATGAGAGTATAATCTCGGAGCTCTGTTCTTGTCGACGGTCACACAGTGAGTGAGTGCCCTATACCGGCCTTTTCTCCAGTCAAGACACAGGTATCAAAGCCTGATTTATGGCACCCTTCATTATTTGTCTCGAATATTTTATGTTTCCCACATTCGGCCATACTGACTATGAGTCTGTCCTCAGACTGGTTATCTTCTTCTCTTGTTAAAATGTACCTCAATCGACAATCTTTCAAAAATATAGATGTCCTTCGTCTTTTCTCGTCGACGTACTCTTTAATGGTTCTACTTCTCGTCTGTAAGGGTCGAGTCACACATATCCGGGCGTTCCGATCTGAACCGGCCCGGGCTGTGTGAGTAAAGAAGAGGGAAGGTCTAACCTTAACTGGTTGCCAGCCTTGCCAGGGGCCCTACTCAACTGAGGGTGTAACCAGCGTTCACTCAGTCCAAATGTTCTTGACTCCAACTGCTCTTAGTCTCGGCCTTCCTGACCCAGAATGGCTCCTCAATTTTCACGATGACCATTACACTTATTTGTTGAAGCTAGGTTACTATCATTCACCTCTTCTGGTTAAAATATTGGGGTCCCAGCCTCCGCTTGGAACACTCAGCGACCGTATGATTGCCTGTGCGAATCAGAACAGACATGAGCCATCATTGGTAATACTGATTAATATTGTTTATCAACTTAAATGCGACTACTATCATTCGTCGAAAACTAGGCTACTATCATTCACCTCTTCTGGTTACTCTCATTCACCAGGGCCGACTACTATCATTCGTCGAAAACTAGGCTACTATCATTCACCTCTTCTGGTTAAAATATTGGGGTCCCAGCCTCCGCTTGGAACACTCAGCGACCGTATGATTGCCTGTGCGAATCAGAACAGACATGAGCCATCATTGGTAATACTGATTAATATTGTTTATCAACTTAAATGCGACTACTATCATTCGTCGAAAACTAGGCTACTATCATTCACCTCTTCTGGTTACTCTCATTCACCAGGGCCGACTACTATCATTCGTCGAAAACTAGGCTACTATCATTCACCTCTTCTGGTTACTCTGATTCACCAGGGCCGACTACTATCATTCGTCGAAAACTAGGCTACTATCATTCACCTCTTCTGGCTACTCTCATTCACCAGGGCCGACTACTATCATTCGTCGAAAACTAGGCTACTATCATTCACCTCTTCTGGCTACTCACATTCACCAGGGCCGACTACTATCATTCGTCGAAAACTAAGCTACTATCATTCACCTCTTCTGGTTACTCTGATTCACCAGGGCCGACTACTATCATTCGTCGAAAACTAGGCTACTATCATTCACCTCTTCTGGCTACTCTCATTCACCAGGGCCGACTACTATCATTCGTCGAAAACTAGGCTACTATCATTCACCTCTTCTGGCTACTCACATTCACCAGGGCCGACTACTATCATTCGTCGAAAACTAGGCTACTATCATTCACCTCTTCTGGTTACTCTGATTCACCAGGGCCGACTACTATCATTCGTCGAAAACTAGGCTACTATCATTCACCTCTTCTGGCTACTCTCATTCACCAGGGCCGACTACTATCATTTGTCGAAAACTAGGCTACTATCATTCACCTCTTCTGGCTACTCTCATTCACCAGGGCCGACTACTATCATTCGTCGAAAACTAGGCTACTATCATTCACCTCTTCTGGCTACTCTCATTCACCAGGGCCGACTACTATCATTCGTCGAAAACTAGGCTACTATCATTCACCTCTTCTGGCTACTCACATTCACCAGGGCCGACTACTATCATTCGTCGAAAACTAGGCTACTATCATTCACCTCTTCTGGTTACTCTGATTCACCATCAAAAATCACCTGTCCTACGACATAGCGCTTTACGGAATTCGTGAACATCTTTCTGATCACTCTCTCCGACGTCACAACGCTTTAGGGAGTCCGTGATAATTCAAACACCTAGTTAAAGACACAATAACAGTCGTACACAAGTCTAAACGACACTTCATCCTACCCAATAAGGGCTCAACATTGCACGCACACCAAGTGTCACGTAATAATTCAGAAATAATATTACGAACCTTTTCTCGGTTCATAATAGACAAACGATATGGATGGTAACTCACCGCTTGATCTTTCGTAAGAGTAATTTTCATCTCTGCCGTACTTACACGCCGAAGTTTATTTTCTACTGACACCATATTCTTATACCGATTCAGTAGTCATCTTAAACCGCTTCGCGCTTCCTCGTCTACGTCCCCTAAAAGGCAGCACACAGGATCCGATGCCTCTCCAGGATGTTGACTCTCCTGTGGAACACTTTTAAGCTTTGTTGTCCCATCCGAAACAGTGACCATCCTCAACCCTCTGGAATCTAATATATTCTTTCCCAAGATAAGGTCGTATGGTACTAGCCCATTTGTGACTCATCCATACATTGTTGCCAAACTTTACTGTACATGTTAATCTGTTCGGCCATTCTATTAAATGTAATGTTACAATCATAAATAAACAATAATTGCTTCTTATTATCAAGCATCCCTGTATTAGGATCTTTACTCAAGTAAAATTTCTGTGGCCTTTGTTCTTAGCTCTGTTATGTCGCCACAACTAACAGTAATTAATAAGATTTCCAGGAAAAGTGTTCGTGCAATTGATACCTCGTCATCCTATACTTTTTTTTTATAATGAACTTTTTCACTCACCGATTTCGATGCCTCATATTCTGTTACCAGTAGCAAACAAAGTTTTACCATCTCAGGAAGCACCTCTCAAAGAATGAGTAGCCAAACATAGTCGTTGTTGTCTTGAAACGTCTTTAGTGATTTATTCAACTAAATCACACCATGTCGTCGCATTTTTACCAAAATCTCTTCCGTTAAGTTCAGGAATAGCTTCCATATTTACGGCATTCACTCGAATCAACGATACAGGTTACTACATCGTCCAGCTTCTGCACTAATGCACTTGGTCGAACACACCGGACACAGCACTCTACTATTCGCAAATTAAATTTTAATTTCACAGACACGTGTGTCTATCCCACTTCTGATCTGTAGTAAGCTATTTCATTTCCAAACTATCTATGAGAGTATAATCTCGGAGCTCTGTTCTTGTCGACGGTCACACAGTGAGTGAGTGCCCTATACCGGCCTTTTCTCCAGTCAAGACACAGGTATCAAAGCCTGATTTATGGCACCCTTCATTATTTGTCTCGAATATTTTATGTTTCCCACAGTTAATTGAATAAAGTGTGGTTAGTTTGGTTTTTCGATTAGGGATTCTGTTAGAGTGTTACTCTGAGTTCTATTAGAGTAACTGGCGTAAGTGGGAGGTTCATCTAAAGAAGATATTAGACTGTCAATATCTGTTTGGGTAATGTTCGTGTTTTGGGGGTTTTCGTTTGTTAAAGCATGAATTCTAGAGAGAGCATCAGCGGCTGTGTTTTCTTTCCCTTTCTTATACTCAATGTTGTATTCGTATTCCTCAAGCCTTAGTCTCCAACGCATAAGTCTAGAGAAAGGATCTTTAATGTCTTTTAACCATTTAAGAGCCTGATGGTCTGTCTGAATTTTGAATTTTCGTCCGAGTAGATATTGCCGTAGTCTCTTAATTGCTCTAACTATTGCTAATAATTCTTTTTCAGTCGTGGTGTAATTTTTTTCTGGAGCATTTAAAGTTCTGGATATGTAGCAGCATGGGTGTCCGTCTTGTGAGAGTATCGCGCCTAGTCCTTCATTACTAGCGTCTGTTGTCAATGTGAAGGGTTTGTCAAAGTCAGGATATTGTAGTATGGGGGTTTCGCAAAGTTTTTCTTTTAATGTTTGAAAAGCTAGCTCCTGTTTATCAGTCCAATGGAAGGGTGTGTCTTTCTTGGTTAAATCTGTTAAAGGTTTGGCAATTTTTGAAAAGTTTCTAATGAATTTTCTATAATATCCTACAAGTCCTAGGAACGATTTTGTGTGTAACTGTTTTCGGTGTTTTGAATTTCTTTACTGCTTTTATTTTCTTCTGATTTGGTTTTACTCCTTCTGCTGTAACTACGTGTCCTAAATATTCAAGTTCAGGTTTCAGGAATTCGCATTTGTCTGGCTGCACTTTGAGTTTAAGAGTCTGAAGTCGTTCTAAGACAATGGCTAAGTTCGTGTTATGTTCTTGAATTGTTGTACCGTAAATTATAATGTCATCGAGATATACAAAACAGTGTTTTCCTATTAATCCGCGTAATGCTGTGTCCATCATTCGTTGGAATGTGGCTAGGGCATTTTTTAAACCAAATGGCATTCTATTATAGTGAAAGTGTCCTTGTGGTGTTGAAAAGGCTGTGTATTTCTTTGATTCTTTGTTCATTGGAATTTGGTGGAATCCTGAAGATAAATCTAGAGCGGAAAAGAATTTTGATTTGCCTAGGTGATCGAGTATTTCATCCGTGTTTGGTAACGGGTATGCGTCTTGATCAGTGAATTCATTTAATTTTCTGAAGTCTATAACTATTCGCCATTTTTGTTTTCCTGAAGCATCTGCTTTTTTAGGAACAACCCAAATGGGAGCGTTATATGGACTGTTGGATTCTTCGATAATTTTTTTATCAAGCATTTCTGTAATTTGTCTTTGAATTTCTTGCTTATGGCATTCGGGTGGTCGGTACGTTTTAATGTTAATAGGTTTATTGGTTTTAAATGTAATCGTATGTTCGGTTAGGTTTGTGCAAGGTAGGGAATCTGTTTCCATGTTGAATACATCAAGGTAGTGCATGAAAATTTGTTCGACTTTTTCACGATATGCTAGATCAATATGTTGTGTTCTGATTATCTCAACGAATTTCTGAATTTGATCAATTTTGTTATTTGAATCAATTTCGTTTGTAATGTGATGGATTTGCTCACCAGAGTTGATGTAACATACTGGCGTTGGTTTTCCGTCAATGTATTGGAGTTGTTTCAAGCTTTGTCCTGAATCAATGGTTGGTTGGTTTCTCTGGAATTTGAATGAGTGTTTACCATTAAATTGTATTTTATCATTTGAAATATTATATTGGTATTTTTCTAGGAAAGGTAAGCCTATTATTCCATCTTCGATTAATGGAAAATTATCGGGTACTATGTGGAATATTTGTTCAATGCCTATCATTTTGCAAGTGAAGATTTGATTTGAGGAATGTTTATCATTTCCCATGTAAAAAGATTTTGATTCGGAAGATTTAGAATTTGTAGCAGCGGATTGCTTTATATAATGTTGATTCCTGCGCCTGTGTCGATTAACATTCTTCGTTCTCGCACATTTTCACCCAATCGTATTCTTCCGGTGTTGATTGTGAGTAGTTCTCTTCTTCTTGTGCAATTGATTCTTGGTAGAGGTCGTCGTACTCCTGTTGCTCCTCTGTATTTATCTGGTTGACCTTTGGAGGTGGTGCTTTGCCTTGGTTGGCCTGTTGAAAATTTCGGGCGTAGCATTGGTTGGTGGAATGTCCAATTCTATTACACTTATCGCATTTGAGTTTCATGCGATCTGCGAGAGGCGTGTTGTCGAATCGTGGCTTAGCCATAGTGGGTTGTGATGAAGGTGATTTCGTTGTTTGAACTTGACGTTGTACTGTTTCCATTGGTGGAGTTGGAGTGATGCGTTTATCTTTCTGTTGGAATCTGTTGGCTTCTCTCGTCCACATCTCGCGTTCAGTTGCTAACTGTTGTGCGGTGAGAAGAGAGTCTGGGTTACTTGGCATTACCAGTTGTCCAATTTCTCTTCGCAGGTTGAGCAGATAGATTTTTAGCGCTTCGCGGTTTTCGATGTTCATCGCGATTTTTCTCTCAATAGGAGTCTTGTTTTCACCTTGAATTGCATATTGTAGTTCGTTCATTTGTTGTCGAAATCTTTGGTTGAAAGATTGTACCATTTCTGTTGCTCCTTGTCGTGTACTGCGTAATTTGTCTCGGCAAGTACTGACAGTGATTGGAGTGGATACGTTGTGTCGGAGGGCTTCGTATAATTCTTCGTAGCTGGTGATTTTAATGTATCGAATGCTTCTTTCTGCGTTTTCGGTTATTTTTTCGTTGATTATGAGATCAAGTAGATAGTCGTATTCAGTTGGTATACAGCGACTGCGTGCTTTTTTTTACCGAACTGATGAAATCTTCTACTCCAACGTCATCTCGTCCTCGTAAAGTTTTAACGGTGCGTATGGCATCTTTTGCTTTGATACCTGATGGAGATATGTCGATTTGGTTGATTTGTCTTTGTAAAGATGGTTGACGTCTGGATGTAGCTCCAGTTGGTCTTATTGAAGTTCCTCGTTTGGGGTGGACTTCGATTTCGGTGTTTTCGTCGTCAGATATTTCTGGCATGTGAGCATTTCTTGTTGTGGTATAATTCCCAGGAGATGATGCGTCATCCGTAGTTGCCAGATCGCCTTCCTTTATGAATTTTACTTCACGAAAATCTGCTAAGACTTTTTCAAAGCTTTGGAACTGTCCATTCATATTTTTGATCGTGGTTTCAGTTCTGTCTTGTCGTTCCATCATTCGTTTCATTGCGTTTGTTAGAATAGATACTTGCTTTACAACTTCGTTAAGATCGTTATTTTGTTCTGTAGATCCGGTCGATCGTGTAGGGGAAGTAGTTCTGGATTGAGTCATTATTGATTAATTTGTTGCTTACTTTTCTTTTTTTTTTGTCAGCTCGGATCCCTCGTTGATCGATAGGTGTGGCACTCACAGTCCCTTCTGGTCGCGACGTCCGTAGATGTCGTGGAGAAGTTTCCCTTGGATGAATTGAGTGGATCCTGGCAGGATCGCCAAAATGTCACGTCGAAATTAGTGACTCGTTGAAACAAACTATCACTCGCGTCTGTTTCGCAACAAACAGTATTGTTTTTAAAACTTCGTATTTACTTCGATACTGAGAAAGAATTGTTGTGACGATTCTTCTGATGTTTAACGATAAAACTACTTGTAATAATACTCGGTTCTTACTCCGTAGATGATAGGTTCCGGCATAAAACAGAGGTAGAGTAAATATTTTGGTTTATTTAGAATACAAAAAGGTCTCGTCTGGACTATTGTACAATAATGACTGACTCGAATATACAGCTGTGAGTTCTTTTATAATAGCATTGGAATTTTCTTATCGCATAGGTGTCATATGGAAAGGTGATTGATTCGGGTGCGTCACACCATCATGGATAATTTCCGTGGACGCCATGTTCTTTTTTCGACTTTCCTTGTGTGTACTGTCAGTGACACGCTATACACGTGTGCGTGGAGCGACAGCAGCGCGCGATCTGGTGGGACGGGCGAACTAATTCGTGCGTAAAAATCACAAGAGTGTCGATTGGTGGGCCTGGTTCCCTGAGCGCGGTGGAGCGTGGGACGCGAAGCGGGAGTCCGCAGAGTGGGGCGCGTCACGCGATCGCGGCGGTGGGATGTTCGCGTCGGGTGATCGTGGAGGTGGGAGGTACGTTATTCGCCAATTTCTCCTAAACTATTGGATGAAAAATTATGAAAAAAATCAGGGACACGTTAGCTATTGCGACACATATTATGGAATTGTTTCAGATTTTTTAATTTATTAGCAACGTTGCAAAAATAAAAAACGTAAGAAGACACGGTTATTGGCCGATTTCTGTTAAACTATTGGTTAAAAAATTATGAAAAAAATTAGGGACACGTCAGCTATTGCGACACATATTATGGAATTGTTTCAGATTTTTAAAATAATTAGTTAAGTTGTAAAACATAAGAAACGAGAGAAAACAAGGTTATTGGCCGATTCCTGTTAAACTATTGGCTAAAAAATTATGAAAAAAATTAGGGACACGTCAGCTATCGCGACACATATTATGGAATTGTTTCAGATTTTTAAAATAATTAGTTAAGTTGTAAAACATAAGAAACGAGAGAAAACAAGGTTATTGGCCGATTTCTCTTAAACTATTAGTTAAAAAATTATGAAAAAAATGAGGGACACGTCAGCTATCGCGACACATATTATGGAATTTTTTCAGATTTATGAATTAATTAGCCAAGTTGCAATACATAAAAAGCGAAAGAAGAAAATTGTAAAAATGCTGCTTTTGTATTGTAGCAAAACTGGATCTATGATCATATTAATTCAGTACATAAATATCACTAATATCATTGTTCTCAAATTTTTTCACATTCTTTAACTTCATACGTCATAATAAAAAAGTAAAAAGCAATGTTTCCGTACTTCCTACGGATTGTAAATTATTCTACTATGTAATAAAACATTGGAAACTGTACAAAAATACTTATTGCGTAAGGAATGTACGAAAATTATACCTGTTACTTGCTGTAATCGGTAAAAAGTACGGAAACATCGGTTTTTATTTTTTTTTAATTATGACGTACTAAAGTAAAATATGTTTAAATAAATTGAAGTTAATAGTATGACCCCCTCATTCGATTGTACCCCTTATGGAATAGTGAGTAAGTAGGCATGCAATTATTATCGATGAGACTCACCTATTCGGAGAGGAATTCACCTGCTGCTTGAACACCGATCCCTCTGGGTCAGTGGCCGATCCCGGTCGTTAGGGGATGATGCAAACCGTAGGTCCTGCTGGTCGCAGGTATTCGGTGCCGCAGAAATACACCTTACGTTTGGAACACTCCGCGGTCACCAACACTGATCACTTCATTGAAGGAGCATTTGAGCTTCTAATCACTTATAACCGCGGAACACACCGAAATAAAATCCCCACAGTCTTGAATAATTTTGGAACGAGATCGTTCCTACGTTTGAAAATAATTTAATGCGGTTCGTGGCGGTCGGTGCGGGTACTTCTCGCGGTACATCTGTTCCGCGGATTCCGCGTTGTCTCGGCACTCTGCAGCGAAGAAAAAGAAGAGGTTGAAGCCCTCAGCGGCGGAAATCATGATCGATACTAACGGTTTTTTCCGAAGTCTCTTTCCTTCTGCCCTCGCATCCCTCCAGCGTGACTTTTCGGGGTGTAGCTCTGTCGAAATACTCGAAGTTGATTTGTTAATTGGCAACAATGAGGGAGGGCCTTCCTCGACCAGCCTTTTTTGGTGAAGGTGGAAGTGTCTCTTTCAGGTCGAAAAGGTAGCGGAAAAATTTAGGGTATAAGGAAACGGTGTATGAGGAGGCGGTTATGAGTGTCTCGCAGATGCGGCCGTTTATGATCATGAGTATTGTCCTGCAATTTGGAAGGAACCATCGGCACTCGAGGCCGAAGACCGCGAGGGCGCGTGGAGCTTACCGTTAAAGTTCTTTCGATGCATTCGGAGGGATGAAATATGGAATTCCCCGTTATTAAAAAGCGAATTGGGGAAAGTCTTTCGCCGTCAAACATTTGGTCAACGGATGTCTCGCAGAGACTAACTCCGTGCCGAGGGGAAAATACAGCAATTGTATTCTCATCCGGCGACCGAGTCTTGCTTTTTATCACCCTGAACATGTAGTGACCTTCTGATATTCGTGTAAGCCATTACACAACTTTCTTCATTGTTACATTTATTTTTGTGTTGTTACTACACTGCGGAACAGTAACATTTTTTGAAAAATTTGGTCATTTTCAAGTGGCTCCGTGAAAAATAAGTATGAGAAATCTTGAAAACAGCTATTTTGTAGCTTGAACTTTCTAGTTCTTAAATCATGTATCCAATTAATTTTTTATGCAGCATAGTGCCATTTTCCTCAAGATAAAGCGCAACAAACAAATGTTAAATAATTTTCGTCAACTTGGAAGTAATGCATGGGCTGAAAGAAATTTTTCTGCGTAAATCTATGTAAATGCTCTGAAAGAGCAAACTGTATTTTTTAATTTCATTAAGTGATCTGACACTTCTTCAGATCCTATCGCATATTTCACTGTTAACGGCACAAGGTAAAAAAGTTGATCTTGATTTTACGTTTACCTAAATGCACGCATGCACGTGAATGTAAAGGATCCGCGTAATTTTGAATACACAGGCAAACAGCCTCCCCTATAGCTCGAAGAGGTTTACGAACAATGAGGAAAGAAGAAACGAAATTTCGGAGTAACAGTTCATGACTGCATTGTTTCGCGGACAGGCGGCAACGGTCGGCGTTGAGGGCGCGATGATTACCTCGCGGACCCTTACCGATGGCGAGGTGACTCGGTCCACCGATGGTTTGCTGCAGGGGCCCATAAACGGTGAGCTGGGGGATACTCGCGGGGAATTGTCGCGTCTTGCTCCAAAATACCGCTTCCTCCCTTTATTTTTCGTCAATCTACTCGAACTGTGGACCAAGCTTACTTACGTGCATTACTATTTACGATCCTTTGGCTACATTTTCGAAATAGTGGAAGAAAACATTTGGCGACCAAATGCGGTGCACAATAAACGATTAACCGTTAGTTTCCCTCATGTCCATCAATGAATTGTTAAAGAAAACTAACGATGAACCGTTTATTGTGCACCGCATTTGGTCGCCAAATGTTTTCTTCGACTTTTTCGAAAATGTAGCCAAAGGATCGTAAATTGTAATAGCGCCCAGGTAAGTGTCTCCAATAGCTCGAAGAGGTTCAGGAAAGATTGAGGGAAAAGAAACGGTATTTCGGAGTAACACGTGACGGTTCCCCGCGAGTGACCCCCAGCTCACCGTTTATGGGCCCCAGCAGTAAAGCATCGGTTGACCCAGTCGCCCTGCTATCGGTAAGGGTCCGCGAGGTAATCGCCTCGCCCTCAACGCCGACGGTTGCCACCTGTCCGCGAAACAATGCAGTCATGATGGTGAGTTCGGGGGTCACTCGCAGGGATCTGTCTTACGTTACTCCGAAATTTCGTTTCTTCCTTCTCCATTGTTCGTAAACCTCCTTGAGCTACAGGGGAGGCTGTTTACCTGTGTATTAAAGATTACGCGGATCCTTTACATTGACACGAATACGAGCATTTAGTTACACGTAAAATCAGGATCTCCTTTGTAAATCACTTGGACCACTAAATCACTTTTGCCATTCCAATATAAATTTAAGATAAGTTATTTTTCCGTATCATTTCCCTATCCTTCCTACAAGAAAATTTGACCCATATTTTTTTCCTTCACAATTCTTCAGAAAATATGTGCCTATTTTGTTTCATAAAATTATCTTGAAAGGTAACGGGGTGAAAAGAAGTAATAACTTGGTGGGTTTATCTAGTAAAAGTATGAGTATAAAGTATAAAGTTGTGTGATGGCTTACACGAACATCAGAAGGTCACTACATGTTCAGTGTGATAAAAAGCAAGACTCGATCGCAGGATGGAGACATCGAAGTAATTAAAGGGACGAGAATACAATTGCTGTATTTTCCCCTCGGCACGGAGTTAGTCTCTGCGAGACATCCGTTGACCAAATGTTTGACGGCGAAAGACTTTCCCCAATTCGCTTTTTAATAACGGGGAATTCCATATTTCATCCCTCCGAATGCATCGAAAGAACTTTAACGGTAAGCTCCACGCGCCCTCGCGGTCTTCGGCCTCGAGTGCCGATGGTTCCTTCCAAATTGCAGGACAATACTCATGATCATAAACGGCCGCATCTGCGAGACACTCATAACCGCCTCCTCATACACCGTTTCCTTATACCCTAAATTTTTCCGCTACCTTTTCGACCTGAAAGAGACACTTCCACCTTCACCAAAAAAGGCTGGTCGAGGAAGGCCCTCCCTCATTGTTGCCAATTAACAAATCAACTTCGAGTATTTCGACAGAGCTACACCCCGAAAAGTCACGCTGGAGGGATGCGAGGGCAGAAGGAAAGAGACTTCGGAAAAAACCGTTAGTATCGATCATGATTTCCGCCGCTGAGGGCTTCAACCTCTTCTTTTTCTTCGCTGCAGAGTGCCGAGACAACGCGGAATCCGCGGAACAGATGTACCGCGAGAAGTACCCGCACCGACCGCCACGAACCGCATTAAATTATTTTCAAACGTAGGAACGATCTCGTTCCAAAATTATTCAAGACTGTGGGGATTTTATTTCGGTGTGTTCCGCGGTTATAAGTGATTAGAAGCTCAAATGCTCCTTCAATGAAGTGATCAGTGTTGGTGACCGCGGAGTGTTCTAAACGTAAGGTGTATTTCTGTGGCACCGAATACCTGCGACCAGCAGAACCTATGGTTTGCATCATCCCCTAACGACCGGGATCGGCCACTGACCCAGAGGGATCGGTGTTCAAGCAGCAGGTGAATTCCTCTCCGAATGGGTAAGTCTGATCGATAATAATTGCATGCCTACTTACTCACTATTCCATAAGGGGTACAATCGAATGAGGGGGTCATACTATTAACTTCAATTTATTTAAACATATTTTACTTTAGTACGTCATAATTAAAAAAAAATAAAAACCGATGTTTCCGTACTTTTTACCGATTACAGCAAGTAACAGGTATAATTTTCGTACATTCCTTACGCAATAAGTATTTTTGTACAGTTTCCAATGTTTTATTACATAGTAGAATAATTTACAATCCGTAGGAAGTACGGAAACATTGCTTTTTACTTTTTTATTATGACGTATGAAGTTAAAGAATGTGAAAAAATTTGAGAACAATGATATTAGTGATATTTATGTACTGAATTAATATCATAGATCCAGTTTTGCTACAATACAAAAGCACCATTTTTACAATTTTCTTCTTTCGCTTTTTATGTATTGCAACTTGGCTAATTAATTCATAAATCTGAAAAAATTCCATAATATGTGTCGCGATAGCTGACGTGTCCCTCATTTTTTTCATAATTTTTTAACTAATAGTTTAAGAGAAATCGGCCAATAACCTTGTTTTCTCTCGTTTCTTATGTTTTACAACTTAACTAATTATTTTAAAAATCTGAAACAATTCCATAATATGTGTCGCGATAGCTGACGTGTCCCTAATTTTTATCATAATTTTTTAACCAATAGTTTAACAGAAATCGGCCAATAACCTTGTTTTCTCTCGTTTCTTATGTTTTACAACTTAACTAATTATTTTAAAAATCTGAAACAATTCCATAATATGTGTCGCAATAGCTGACGTGTCCCTAATTTTTTTCATAATTTTTTAACCAATAGTTTAACAGAAATCGGCCAATAACCGTGTCTTCTTACGTTTTTTATTTTTGCAACGTTGCTAATAAATTAAAAAATCTGAAACAATTCCATAATATGTGTCGCAATAGCTAACGTGTCCCTGATTTTTTTCATAATTTTTCATCCAATAGTTTAGGAGAAATTGGCCAATAACGTAAAGATCTTGAGTTTCTTGTACAAGCCTCGAGCACGGCGAGTAGTAGACGCTACGCGTAGCTTGGTTACCGTCGCTGGTCGGCCGAGCGCTCGCTATTCGCGCTCTCTGATTGGTCGGGGTTTTTCGTTAATAACTCGTTAACAAAGCTTCGGAGGACATTTTTGCAAAGGAAAATGTTGTTTAGAATCACCTCAGGAATCCACCCTTTCCGGGTCCCGCAATTAGTTTGGGACACCCTGTATACTTACTCGAAAATTGATTTCAATGATAAAAATAATAAAGGAGAAAAATAGAGACAGTATTTATAATAAAAATGAAATATATTTTAATAATAACATACAATTTCAATGTAAAGTAAGCATTATAATAAATAATACATAAAATATACCATACAATGGGGTGAACAGAAACAAAATTTTAGAAGAAAAGAAGTAATTTCTTAAACATTGCTGGATGAAAATCACCAATATAAACATGAACTATAATTGAATTATATTTATTATAGTTATGAAACAATAATGATTTTTAGATTATTTCTTTCCATAAAAAATTTTGTTTCTGTTTACGGCACCGTTCGGTGTATTATAGAAACATACATAAGTAATTATAAGTAGACTGCGGATTTTTATGCAAAATACAATTTCTACAATCACAAATAAAGAATGGGTACTTGAATAATAGTATTTTTAATTTTCTAAATATTTGAACTGATTTTATACTTTTGATATTTTATATAATTTGGCATATCCTTTACAGTATTGCCATAAATGCATAAAATTCGCAATCTAACGATAACATACACATATTAATAAACACGAATATAAATACCGTCAAAAACATAATTACTAATCACTTTTTGAGCAAAAAATTAAAGACAAAACACGCATTTACTGAAATGCCATATAAACTTTGAGATTAGATTAATTTTCTGATTCGCATATTAAAAAACCGTAACAGTTACTCTTAAATGATCAGATTGAGTCTTTGACGGTGCACTCGAGGACCTTGCAGCTAGAGGGATGCAATTTCATAATTATAACGTACAATATGCATAAAAGAAATTTTACTTGGTTTTTTTACATTCTAAAACCATTACTACAACTATTAATGTTTTTGTTTTAATATGAAGTCTAAGCAACGATTTTATAAATACTTGTTCAAATTTACTTAAAATAGGTGAAAATGGGGTTGCATCTTTTTTGCTGTAAGGTCTTCAAGTGTGAAAAAATGAAATACAAATATACGTACATAATATAAGTATGCATATAGAGTTATCCATGTATTTCGAAACTTGTACGTGTAAGTACAAGCGAGCTCGGGTTTCGAGATGAGTGGATAACCCTGTACATATGCATCAGAGTTGGGAAAAATGTAATCTGATTATAAATCATAAATCGTAATTAAAGTTTAGTCACTAATTACAGTTTCTGTAATTGTTAATTTTTATTGACTACGGAGTCAAATTTGGTCAAATTGTAGTCAGTAACAACTAACAACTACAGAAACTGTAATTAGTGACTAAACTTTAATTACGATTTATGATTTATAATCAGATTACATTTTTTCCCAACCTTGATATACATACAACAATGTTGTTCAAGTAGCTGAATCCTTCTGGAGGTCTCTGCGAGGATGGCTATACAGCAGAGGCAGTTATTCCGGCACGGGTGTGTCCTGAAAACAAGAATACCACATTTGAAATGCCGAAGAAAACACAATAAATTGTTTATTATTTTATTTACAGATGAATGCAAACAAACCTGCGTTTTCGTCGCTATGTTTAGGATGGGGCACTTCGAGTTACTTCGAGTCCACAGCAGTCCACTGGCTAGAGAATCACCCTATATGAGCAAATAATGTTAATTTTAAATTTACAATTGTATAATTATTAAATATAGTTAATCTGATAGATATTTAGAGACTGTAACCTTAAACTCATCTGCTTCATCATGGATAATTTCCGTGGACGCCATGTTCTTTTTTCACTTTCCTTGTGTGTAATGTCAGTGACACGCTATACATGTGTGCGTGGAGCGACAGCAGCGCACAATCGGTGAGGTGGGCGAACTAATTCGTGCGTAAAAATCACAAGAGTGTCGATTGGAAGGCGTGTTGTATCCTCAAACCATTTTCAATTATACAGGGTGTTTCGCAATTCGTGGGAAATCTCCGAAATACAGGTACTAGACACGAAAATAATAAGAAAAGTTCTTATGCAATATGCTCGGAAATGATTAGTTTATTAGTTACACGCGGTTTTGTATTTCGTAAAATGCCAACGCAACACTGGTTCATTTCCTTTAAAGCCAGTGACCGCGCTTGAAGGCCCAGGCATCTCTGGACCTATGTGGGCCCCGGTGACTCGCAACGTGTACTGGGATGAGATGTTTCGTCGAATGAAACATCACATATGTTGTAATTAAAAATGAAAATTATGACGAATGTAACACTACTGATACTTTTCCACGATGCAGGGGCCCAAATCGCAGTCTCTGACCTTACAGGGGATGAGCCTTTGTTAAGTCGACATTTTCCGAAATATAAAACCGCGTCTAACTAATAAACTAACCATTTCCGAGTATATTGCATACGACCTTTTCTTATTATTTTCGTGTCTAGTACCTGTATCTCGGAAATTTCCCACGAAGTGCAAAACACCCTGTATATTATTATCAAAATATACAGGGTGCTTTGCAACAGGTGGGAGAAAATGTAAGGTCTGATTCTAGATGTCAAAATAGGAGGAAAATCAAGAGTAATTGTTTTTTAGTTATTAGCATTTGAAAAAGTGGGCGAAAACCGTCTGAAACATGGCAATCCCTACGGCATATGTCAAAATATTCAAAGTGTATAGAGCTGTCTGTATGAAACGAAAATGTGTGTGTAACGTAAACCACAGCTGTTTTCGCGGATCGATATATTGATTATTTCAAAGAAGGACCGAATGAATGTAAGTTTGAGTGAGAGGGCCCGAGGGCCCGTATTTTGAATTAGGGATGCCATACGCATTGCCATGTTTCAGGCGCTTTTCACCCACTTTTTAAAATGCTAATAACTAAAAAACAAAGCTGCTACCGCCATTTCGTTACTCTTGATTTTCCTCCTATTTTGACGTCTAGAATCACACCTTACATTTTCTCCCACCTGTTGCAAAACACCCTGTATAAAACGCTTTGACTAATTCACTATTCCACAGATATTTAAGTATTTCAAACAATAGTTTAACAAAAAGCACTGCCAATAGTGTAGGTATCATGGAAGGGTTTTATTTTTATTACATCAACAACAACTTAAAACGCGTACCATATTGAAAAGTTATGGGACCAAATTGATAAACAAAGAATTCAGAAAACCACCACCAATGTAAAATAACTATTACAAAAAGCACTCGACAAAAGAATAATATATACTCATATTTATTATTTGGAAAAAATTGTTCTTAACATTTTAACAGGCGTCATATACATTGTACAATAAAAGAAATACCTCACATCACAGTCTCACTATTACGCATCAATTTTAGTGTTTCAATATTTGTGTAATGCTGAACCGAGACACCGTTTTCTCCAATCTTCATTACATAATAAAGTGTTATAATTACAAAGTAACGGTTCAGTAAGTATTGTAACATAACAAAAAAAATTAAAGGAATATTTTGCCAGGTGTGCAGACATACTAGGTATTACATATAGTATGTCCAGACTACATTTCGTGTGGTATGACGTGTGAAGCACCTATTTTGGCTACTGTATTCAACGCTTGCCTCCACAAAACCAGAAGGACAGATGTATGGAAGGAAACGCAAAGTCTTTCTCTCTCAATCTTTCAAGCATGCCTGCATTCGTGGTGCATTCCTTGGCAAAGCGCTTGGTTGTAAACGATGCATCTATCTCTTAGAGCTTATATTACTGGAGCGCGCATTGCCTACATCTGTCATAGGGCCAATCTGTGTCCAACATCGTAAGAGAGGGAAAATGTGGCGCGAGCGAGAGAAGTATTCTACCCTGTTCACTTACAATGCGCATGTGCCGATATGGATTACGGTGATGCTTGATGCGCGGAGTAGGGAGTGTTCTCTTAGCACAGGGACGGCCAAAAGTTGCTCGGGACAAAAGAGCGATCCCACACTGCACGCAAGCAGTGATGCCAAAAACGTGGGACGTGCGACAAACGGCTACCCCCACCATGACGTCCCACGGTCTCCCACTTTGCGACCCTCGCTCTACGCATACATACCCAACTGCTCCTATCCGTGTGCGCTTGCCTGTTCGGCTTCGTTCGGCGTAACTCGGTGGTTCTCGCCGTCAGTCGGCGATTCTCTCTTCTCATGGAAAATTCGCGTTTCTGAATCCCGAGCCCGAGCGGCCGAGCGGATAAGTCAAAATCGAGAGACAATCTAGCCGGCGCGGCGCGGCGCGACAGCTTTACTTTCTTTTCTTCTATTATTCTTTAATTCCACTTTTTATCTTCTTTGTAAATATATACTCGAAAATTACTAATTTGCAAAGCATTTTCGAATTTATATATTTTGTTAATGTTATTATTTAATTAGTTATTCGCGATATCAAACATTCTTGTGTCGAAACAAAGGTAAACAACTGATTAAAAATGTAATTGTAATTATAAGTATAATACTACAAAATAAAATACAAATACTAATATAAATTTATTTTTTATTTATTAGTTAATTCCATCATGTTTTAATTTTGTGTAGACACTTTTTTCATGTAGAAATTGTTTAGATTTTTAAGTTAATAAAAAACCCAATAAACGGTTGAAAATATCAATTTTGTATTTCAGGAATGGCGGAACTATAATCATATTCTTACATAGTATTACAGGGTGAAATATGTCCCTGAGACAAATGCAACTTGCACAAAGAATCATTCGATAGGTTGTAATAAAAAAACAAGTTTTTAATCATTTTCAGTCCTGTATTTCTACACGTAAGATGGAGAGGGTGGTAAATGGTACAAATATAAATTGATGTTTTTGCCTAATTTCTCTTAGGCTATTGTATGGAAAATGTTTAAAAAAATTGAAGATATGTTAGTTACTGACAAGGGGTAGGCACGAGCCGTATAATCGCTTTTGGAACGCCATTATATCGAAGTTGTAGTGTACACATAGTATTAAAAACCATTTCGGCTTTCTTCAGAATGGGCCTTAATATCTACTAGTACAGTTGCATTAACGTTAGAACCAAGAGCGGTGCGTAGCTGTGGCGCTAGGGTATAAGTTTACCACGCAGAAGTCTAGGGTTTCGATTCCCCCGCATGTGGGTGTAAAAATTTGTTTTCCATTTTTTTTAATTTTTTTTATTCATTTTTTATGTATTATACATTTAGTTTTGCAATGGAAGTGTAATCTCTTATACATTTCTTATTAATATATTGTACTGATTGTATTGCGCAAGTTACATACTGTAACAACTTTTTCTGATCATTTCTTCTACGAATGTGTTTATATTATTGTACTGGGGAAATGTTCATTTTCGTAAATTCTTCATACCGAATGTTTTGACGGCTACGATTGTGAAGCAGGCCAAAAAGAACATTTCCCTAGTACAATAATGTAAACACATTCGTAGAAGAAATGATCAGAAAAAGTTGTTACAGTATGTAACTTGCGCAATACAATCAATACAATACATTAATAAGAAATGTATAAGAGATTACACTTCCATTGCAAAACTAAATGTATAATACATAAAAAATGAATAAAAAAATTTAAAAAAAAGGAAAAAAATTTTTACACCCACATGCGGGAATCGAAACCCCAGACTTCTGCGTGGTAAACTTATACCCTAGCGCCACAGCTACGCACCGCTCTTGGTTCTAGCGTTAATGCAACTGTACTAGTAGATACATAAGAAACTTTCAATTAAAATATCTCAAAAAGGCCCATTCTGAAGAAAGCCGAAATGGTTTTTAAAACTGGTGCCTACCCCTTGTCAGTAACTAACATGTCTTCAATTTTTTTAAACATTTTCCATACAATGGCCCAAGAGAAATTAGGCAAAAACATCAATTTATATTTGTACCATTTACCACCCTCTCCATCTTACGTGTAGAAATACAGGACTGAAAATGATTAAAAACTTGTTTTTTTATTACAACCTATCGAATGATTCTTTGTGCAAGTTGCATTTGTCTCAGGGACATATTTCACCCTGTAATACTATGTAAGAATATGATTATAGTTCCGCCATTCCTGAAATACAAAATTGATATTTTCAACCGTTTATTGGGTTTTTTATTAACTTAAAAATCTAAACAATTTCTACATGAAAAAAGTGTCTACACAAAATTAAAACATGATGGAATTAACTAATAAATAAAAAATAAATTTATATTAGTATTTGTATTTTATTTTGTAGTATTATACTTATAATTACAATTACATTTTTAATCAGTTGTTTACCTTTGTTTCGACACAAGAATGTTTGATATCGCGAATAACTAATTAAATAATAACATTAACAAAATATATAAATTCGAAAATGCTTTGCAAATTAGTAATTTTCGAGTATATATTTACAAAGAAGATAAAAAGTGGAATTAAAGAATAATAGAAGAAAAGAAAGTAAAGCTGTCGCGCCGCGCCGCGCCGGCTAGATTGTCTCTCGATTTTGACTTATCCGCTCGGCCGCTCGGGCTCGGGATTCAGAAACGCGAATTTTCCATGAGAAGAGAGAATCGCCGACTGACGGCGAGAACCACCGAGTTACGCCGAACGAAGCCGAACAGGCAAGCGCACACGGATAGGAGCAGTTGGGTATGTATGCGTAGAGCGAGGGTCGCAAAGTGGGAGACCGTGGGACGTCATGGTGGGGGTAGCCGTTTGTCCCACGTCCCACGTTTTTGGCATCACTGCACGCAAGTGCTCGCGGAGCGTCGCGACTGCGAAGGAGACTGGGGACTGACAGTACGACGCGGTGGTCTACGGGTAGGAACCAGGGTTGCCATCTGACAATGAGTGTCGTGCCATACCCTTTACCCTTCCGCCCCTCGCCTAGCTATGCTGCGGAGCCTGCTATCGCTTTCTTCACTCTTCTGCACGTGGGACTGGTAAGGAAAATAATGGGCGTTCTTTTGTACTACGCGACGACGCCATGGACGGGGCTTAGCTTGGCCAGGGTGTGTTCAC
The DNA here is from genome assembly GCA_030770465.2 of Perdita meconis. Lineage (NCBI taxonomy): Eukaryota > Metazoa > Arthropoda > Insecta > Hymenoptera > Andrenidae > Perdita > Perdita meconis. The sequence continues at coordinate 2,282,926 of JASKOS020000019.1, forward strand.
TCAATGCATTTTTTTGTTAGCACCGCACTAGCACTCCCTCTGACGAAATGTAGGGCTAACTACATAAGCAATGGCGGGGTTTCAAAATCTATACCTATACTATTATACCTATACTATTCCTTATTTATACTTTATTCTTAAAATTAAAATTTTTAAGAGGATATAAAACACAATTTATTAAAAGAAAATATGATTTATTTAAATTAAAATATTTAAAAAATATAAACTAATACAAAACTATAAATTCTAAACGACGTCACTTTTCCTCTGCTTGCAGCGCGATGTTCGACAAACCTCTGTGAGGTTAAGTCAGTTATGAACCCCTGTGTTCATATTTTCTTACTTCAGTCCGTCCTTAGTCGTCCGCAGGGATGTTCCAGGGTTGTAATAAATGTATGTAAGTACACCTTTTACTCTCCACAGTAAAAGTTTTATTACTTTGACAGTAGTACGGATCAGTACGGAGCACCGTTAATTGCGTCGGTCTCTCGACGTTGCTCGACATCTCCGTCTCTCCCTGCCCCTTTCCCGCCAATCACGTTGTCAGTGTCATCTAGCACAAAATCCAAGAATGAATACTGCTTTCAGAGACCTCTTCCGAAATGTAGGGGTTACTAAATCCGTGCTAACAGTTGTCCTATTTGAGTGAACATACCCTGGGCTTGGCTTGCATAAGTATACGGTTCTTTTAGAACACTCGCTGGCTTGCCTCACGCGGTACGCGTTAGCTTCAGTGGGAAGAGTGGGAGAATCGAAGGCGGGCTCCGCAGCACAGCTAGGCGAGGGACGGGAGGGTAAGGGGTATGGTATGACACTCAGATGGCAACCCTGGCGGGGACTATCGATTCCCTCACCACTTGTCTCTGAGTCGCGTTTCGCTCTCCGAGCAACGCGCTGCAGTGCGGGCAAAATTTTGGCCCTCCCTGTGTTAGCACATTGACAGTAGCATGAGATCGATGATACTGGGGCATGCGCACCGCAGATGACTAGGGCGCACCCTTTCCTTCGCACACTGTTGGACTCAGTCCTGTGGCTTCAATGCGCCCTCCAGTAATATATGCTCTAAGGTCGAAAAATCAACCCTTTCAAGAGGTTTCGAGGACCGCGCCGAAACTATCGAACAGCACCTTTACGTCATACGCACGAATCCTGTTCGGTTGCGCCGTTCGGTTACGCTTGTCTGGACCCACCCTAAGATATTTAAACTTATATTGTTTACACCCTGTATAATGTATATAGAATGTAACAAAAATGTGCAGGTCCTTGACAAGGATGATTTCTGGAGTGATTTTGAACAAGTTTTTCCTTGAAGAAAGTGTTAAGTGAGGCTTTGTTAACGAGTTATTAACGAACGCCGACCAATCAGAGAGTGAGTACAGCGGACTAATTTCGGCTTAAACCAGGCTTGGGAATTAACTGCTCTTTTCGGCCAATACTCAAAGACGCCTCCTTCCTCTCACCGCGCGCCTCACTCCCCGCGGCGGCCCTTGTGCTCTATGGGCCTTAGGCGCGTGCCATATGAACTATTAGTGACGCATTAGGGCGAGAAACAAAACACTGGCGGAATCGACGTAGGAGAATTAGAATTTTTTTCAATGTTCGAGTCGACATATTTGTGCCAATGTCCGTTCTCCAAAATGCGTAGAATTAAGACATACTTCTAAACGATGCCTCGCTCTCGTCTTTGATACGAACAATGGTGTCCCCCAACGCACTACACGCGATTCATACAAATCATACAGTACGGACCTGGGTCCTATCGCGTCCTAGGGGCTAGTGATGGCGATATATTAGAATTATATTGATATTTAGTATCGACATGTATCATTGTTAGGTTGGCAATAAATAAATGTTCTAGTGTCTTTCTGTTAAGTTGCTACTACTGTATGTTCGGTACAGTACCTTTTTACGCTCTCTCGTTATGTGCAACCACGTGCTAACGCACGCCTCAAAATAAAGCTATCATTGTTAAATAATCGAGATAGTAGTTATTTCCGAAACCCGTACCTTAACAGGTTATGGGCCCAGAGCACGAAGGTAGAAAGTGAAAAGTTAAAAGTGAAAGAAAGGTATTGGTAATAAATTAAACAGTAGCAAAAGAAAGGTTATAAGAGAGAGTGAAAGAAAAAAATGGAATCGAACAACGCGAATGTAATTCGACTTGAAGGAAAAACCAATTGGAAAACCTGGAAATTTTCGACGATTATTTCTTTGAAAAACAAAGATATCTATAATGTTGTGACCGGTGAAACGCCAAGGCCGGTGCTAGCGAGCGGACCGGAAGCGACATCAAATCAGCAAGCAATTACGGCGTATGATACAAAAGACTTGAAAGCTCAAGACTTAATAGTAAGTAGATTAGAGGAAGGACCATTGTCCCATGTACTAAGTTGTAATAATTCACGCGAGATCTGGGAAAAACTACTCTCAGTATATGAACAAAAGTCTGAGTTAAGTATAGACATGCTACAGCAAAAATTCTTCAATTATACTTATAAAAATGAAGAGATAACTAAGTATATCTCTGGTCTAGAAGACATAAAAGCTGATTTAATGAAGTGTGATGAAAAAATCTCAGAACGGATGATGATGACTAGGATTCTAACGGGAGTACCACATACATACAAACACTTTTTAAGTGCGTGGGAGTCAACATCTGTGGAGAGCCGAAGACTCAACGAATTAGTGAGTCAACTATTAGTCGAAGAGGAGAGACTAAAGTCAAACGTAGAAGCGGCTCTGGCAAGTACAAGTACCAGTAAAAATAAATTTATGAAACCAACAAATAGGGGCAATCCTGACGGAACGAGTGATAAATCAGGAAAATCAGTAGTATGTAATATTTGTAAAAAAAGAGGGCCATGTTGCAACCAAGTGCAAACTCAAGAAAGATTATGACGAAGGAGGTTGCTTTATCTGTCATAGAAAGAATCACAAAGCAAAATTCTGTAGGTATAAGGGTGAAACAGTACATCAGAACCCAAATTATTCAAATAAAGTTTCTAATAGTGAGAAAGAAGGCAAAAACCGTGTTGCCTTCACAACTCTGGCCCTAATCAACAATATAGATTGGAAAGAATCATCTTGGTATGCCGACTCAGGAGCAAGCGAGCATATGTCTTCCAATAGGCAATGGATGGACAACTATAAAATATTGACTGAACCTATTAGCGTAAAGGTTGGAAATGGTGCAACTATAGAAGCTGTTGGACAAGGTGACATTAAGGTGAAGTCATTGGTTGGGCATGAGTGGAAGAAGGGAGAAATTACAAGAGTTCTGCACGTTCCTGAGTTGAGATGTAATTTATTTTCTATAAGTGCTGCTTCGGATAAAGGGTACTCCTTCGAGTTAACTCAAGACGGCTGCAAACTAAAGAAGGATGGCAAGACCTTTTTAACTGGAGTAAGGAGTGATAAACTATATAAATTAGAAATAGAAATAGATGAAGAAGAGAACCAGGCATTTTTGGGCGAAGCTAGTCAGAAGACCCAAAGTTTAAAGACATGGCATGAAAGATTGGCGCATCAAAACCTTGCCCAAGTCAGGAATGTCTTAAACCAATTACACATAAAGTTTGAAGACGATAAATTTTTCTTCTGCGATGGATGCGCACTAGGTAAGCAGCATATGCTTCCATTTCACTTAAGTACAAATGTTGCAGATAAAGCCGGTGAGATAATGCATGCAGATGTCTGTGGCCCAATGGAAGAATTCTCTGTAGGGGGAGCACGTTACTTCCTTCTTATTAAAGATGATTTTAGTCATCTACGAATGGTTTATTTCCTAATGCAAAAGTCAGAGGCCACACAGAATATTATAAAATGCCTAAAATTAACTGAAAATCAAACAGGAAATAAGGCTAGGATTTTACGAACAGATAATGGACTGGAGACTGTAAATATGGAAATAAGAGAGTATCTGGAAGATAAAGGTATAATTCATCAGAAAAGTTGCCGGTACACACCACAGCAAAACGGTCGCATTGAACGAGAAAATAGAACGGTAGTAGAGGTGGCTAGAAGTATGCTGCAATCAAAGAGTCTTGGAAAAGAACTATGGGCCGAGGCAGTATCAACAGCTGTCTATGTTTTGAATCGGAGTGGAAAAAGCTCTGTGAGAGGCAAAACACCGTTCGAATTATGGTATAACAAAAGTCCAGATGTTAGGCATTTTCAGATTTTTGGTGGGGAGGCATTCGTACTAACGCCCAAGCAGTTAAGGAGAAAATGGGACCCCAAAAGTAAGAGGGGAATTTTCGTCGGTTATGAAGAAAATACCAAAGGGTATAGAATATATTTCGAAGAAGAAAGGAAAGTTGAAGTTTCCAGAGACGTTATTTTCAAACAAAAAACAGATGTAGATAACTATAATATTTCGGATTCAAAGAATAAGTCAGAAGGTAATATAAGCAAGAACCTATGGAAAGTATTAGAAGACAGTGAAGAAAATACTGTAGCAGAAGAAGAGACTGAAGAGAATACTGAAGTAAGAGAAGAGATTGAAGAAAATAGCGATAGAAGAGTAGAACTTGAAGAAGTCCAAGAAGTTAGACAAGACAACACATCAGATGGAAGAGAACATCAAGAAACGTCAAGATCGTATAATTTAAGAAGAAGAGAAGAAATACGACCTCCTGCAAGGTTTGCCGATACTGAAACCACTCTAATTTGTGATTTGGCGTTAGAAGAGAACTTATCCTACCAGGATGCTATAAATGGTCCACATGGAACACAATGGAAAGAAGCGATTAAACAAGAGTTTGAAGCGTTGGAAGAAAATCAGACTTGGATCATCGTAGAAAAACCGAAGGGAAAGACTTTGATTGACACGAAGTGGGTATTTAAAGTTAAGGATGGAAAAACAACAAAGTTCAAAGCTCGGCTAGTAGCTAGGGGCTTTCAGCAGAAAGAAAACTTTGATTTTTCCGAGATCTATACACCAGTAGCAAGGCTAACGACAGTGCGAATTTTATTCTCAGTCGCAAATTATTTTGGATATACTTTATACCAAATGGATGTTAAAAGTGCCTTCCTTTATGGAGAAGTAGAGGAAGAAGTTTTGATTTATCCACCGCAGGGAATGGAACTATCTGAAAACAAAGTACTAAAATTAAAAAAATCATTATATGGTTTGAAAAAGTCTCCCTACTATTGGAACAAGAAATTCAACGAATTTATGATTAGTAATGGTTTTATGAGATCCAAGGCTGACTGGTGTCTATATGTTAAAATAGAGAATGGGAAAAGGATATACGTAATATTATACGTAGACGACCTGATTATCTGCGGAGATGGAAAAGTAGAAGAGTTCAAGGAGAGTTTGAAGGAGAGCTTCAAGATGACGGATTTGGGTAGAGTCTCAAATTATTTAGGACTCCATATTACACAAAATAATGGGTATATTCAGATCGACCAAATAGATTACTTGAAAAAGGTTTTAAAGGTTTTCGGTATGGAAGACTGCAAGCCTGTTGCAACGCCACTGGAGTTAAATGTTGAGTTTCCAAAAGAACTCCAAAAGGATAGAGATTTGGAAACAAAGTGTAAAAGACTGATTGGTTGTTTGATGTATGCTATGATTGGATCGAGACCGGATCTGAGCGCCGCAATGAGCATACTGAGCAGATATCAAAATAACGCATCGGAAGAGTTGTTTAAAGCGCTTAAGAGAGTGCTTCGTTATATAAAGGGCACTCTCAACTTAAAACTAATTTATTCTAGAAATGAGAAAAGCAAGACAATATACGGGTTCGTGGACGCGGACTGGGCAGGAGATAGAGTAGATCGAAAATCAACCACGGGTTTCGTACTGAAGGTGCTAAATAACTTAGTCTCCTGGTCATCGAAGAAGCAGTCATCGGTGGCATTGTCGTCGTGTGAAGCGGAATACGTTGCATTAGCTGCAGCAATAACTAAGGCACAGTGGATCAAATCAGTATTAGAAGAATTGAAAGTCGGAGAAACTGGAGCAATCCTGCTTTTTGAAGATAATCAGTCAGCTATAAAAATAGCTCAAACTGAAGGAAATATAAAACGGCTAAAACATATAGAAGTGAGGCATCATTATATCAAGCAACTCGTAAAAGAAGGAGCTGTCCAGCTCAAACATATACCAAGTGAAAATCAGGTTGCGGATATCCTAACGAAACCAGTAGCGAAACAACAATTTGAGAAATTTCGCTCGAGCTTAGGATTAACAGAAAATTGAATAAGTCAGTTCATTTAGTTTGTCAAGTACTATTCATGTTCAATTTTTTTAACTTCCTTGTTTATTTTTGATTTAATCTCACGAACAGTTTATGTTATTTTATGTTATTTACTGAGTAGATGGTTTAAAAGAAAAATTTGTTATTTTGAGTTTGTTTGAGTCATTCATTTATTTTATTGAAGGAGAGTGTTAGGTTGGCAATAAATAAATGTTCTAGTGTCTTTCTGTTAAGTTGCTACTACTGTATGTTCGGCACAGTACCTTTTTACGCTCTCTCGTTATGTGCAACCACGTGCTAACGCACGCCTCAAAATAAAGCTATCATTGTTAAATAATCGAGATAGTAGTTATTTCCGAAACCCGTACCTTAACAATCATCAGTTGAAGTATCGAGCTGGGATATAAAATATGTACAAACATCTACCGATACGTATAATTATGTACAAATTACATTAGAATGGTAATTGTACAGAAAAGGGTACACCTCACCGATTTCCATGAAATTTAGATATGTTATAAAACTCGAAATTCTGAACAACTCAATAGTATTAAATATGTCAATCTACTGGAATAATATGATCATAGTTCTCCCAGATAGCACAAAGGCGCTGAAAAGTCGCCTGCTTCCAGACTTTGAAGGCGCCTTAAAGGCGCCTGGCAACGCCTTAGTTTCGCCTTATACGCGCCTTCTAAATGCCTTATGCAGGGTGTGTTCACTTAATGCATTTTTTTGTTAGCACCGCACTAGCACTCCCTCTGACGAAATATAGGGATAACTACATAAGCAACGGCGGGGTTTCAAAATCTATACCTATACTATTATACCTATACTATTCCTTATTTATACTTTATTCTTAAAATTAAAATTTTTTAGAGGATATAAAACACAATTTATTAAAAGAAAATATGATTTATTTGAATTAAAATATGTAAGGTTTGTGAACACATAGGATACATGTTATGTAATATACGAAGGTGTGAAGCATGTCGAGTATAGAAAACAGAGTCAGTCTTTGTATGGTTACGGAATAATGAAGACCGATTTAACCTTACAAATATTTAAAAAGTATAAACTAATACAAAACTATAAATTCGAAACGACGTCACTTTTCCTCTGCTTGCTAGTTCGACAAACTTCTGTGAGGTTAAGTCAGTCTTGAATCCCTGTGTTCATATTTTCTTACTTCAGTCCTTCCTTAGTCGTCCGTAGGGATGTTCCAGGGTTGTACTAAATGTATGTAAGTATACCTTTTACTCTCCACAGTAAAAGTTTTATTACTTTGACCATAGTACGGATCAGTACGGAGCACCGTTAAGGCTAGGATGACACGAGCGACAAATTGACGTCCGTTTCTACGTTTGTCTCATGTTGTACTACGACGGACGTTGCGTCAGACATAGAAACAGACGTCTAGCGTAATTGCGTCGGTGTCTCGACGTTGCTCGACGTCTCCTCCGTCTCTCCCTGCCCCTCTTCCGCCAAACATGTTGTCAGTGCCATCTAGCACAAAATCCAAGAATTAATACCGCTCTCAAAGACCTCTTCCGAAATGTAGGGGTTACTAAATTCGTGCTAACAGTTGTCCTATTTGAGTGAACATACCCTGGCCTTATATTACAAATCAGAACGCCTTTAAGGCGCCTTTTAACGGTCTCAAAGGCGCCTTTGCGGCGCGTTTAAGGCGCCTTTTAATAATCTTACAGGCGCCATTCAGGACCTTATAAGGCGCCTTTAAAATCTTCTTTAGGCGTTTTTCCGGTGTGTTTCAGGCGACTTTAAGGCATTTTTAAGGCTGTTTTTTTTTGAAAAAAATTGAAATAAAAAGAACGACGGTACAAATAATATCAAATTATTATAAAATATATTTTTTTAGTCCGCGGGGGCTTTCCCTCCTCTCTTCTCCTTTTCCTTTCCCTCCTTTCTTTTTCTCTGCACTACACAAACAAACCCCGAGGAGTGGCGGCACCCATTCCTTCTCAGGAACTCGAAACATGCTGCTTAACTGTGTTACGTCCGTGGAATCATGAAATCCTTTTGTTTACTTGTCCACCGATATAACGATTCAGTGGAATCGTTATAAACAGTGCGTGCGCCAAAAAAGAACTTGACACAAAAATCGCTGACGACCGATTGCGTGTCAACCTCGTTTGGCATTATAAAAGCAAGAGCCCAGCGTCTCGATGGTGTCTTATTTCGCAGAGTATTGTTCACACGCGGAACGTGTCAACGACAGAGCAAGTCGTACCGCGAGTCAAAACGCGACCGAGAGAAAGGCCGAAGGTATCCGCGCCCTTAACAACGCGCCGTTTCGAGTTTAGGGAACAAACGCCACGATCGCGTTCGGTCTAGAAGTCCGGGTCCAGTATCTATCGTAGTTAGGCAATTATCGATACGTAGTGAATCGTAGCCACACAACGCGAAGTGCTACCCCTTCGAGTTCGACCAACGACGACCAAAGAGGATGCCCGTCTCGACCGCCGTTAAACCCCAGGGAGACCGAGGATCTTTCCTGAACCGTCCTCCGATAGCAGGATTCCGCAGCATTGACAAGCCTGTACCGGAACACCGACCGAGTGAATTGTATGAGAGATAGAGAGTGAAAGAGTGCGAGAGACGCGACCGCGACAGTCTTGTAAATCTTCGACCAAAAAGAATACACGCAAGATGGTACAAGGAAACCACGCGCCTCACTTCTCCCAACCTATCCTCTTTTACTTCTTTATAATAACAGCTTAGACAAGGTGTGCTTCAGCACTTTGAAGAAGCAAGGATCCAGAGCACGTTGTTCAGCCGCTCGAACGACGCGCGACGTAACAAATTGGTGTCAGAAGTGGGATACTAAAGTTACCTTGTAACTTGAATGCTCAAAACTTGACTAAGCTTTTATTTTAAACTTTTCTTTTAATCTTTTCCTACTACTTTCCAAAAAATGACTACGCAACGTTCACCTGGCACTCCCCGATTGCCCGGCCCACCTCCACCTCCCCCGCAGAATTTTCATAATTCCTTTCGGGAAACCACTTTCAACCATTTTGGAGCTGAGGCTTGGCAGGAAGAAAAGTGAGTGTATCGAGTGGTAAAAGACATACCGCGTTTCAACCCAGAAAGGGTTACGTTAGAAAAATACGCGGATGCCGTACAGGCGGCAGCTAGACGCCTTCCCCCATCATGCGAGCCACTTTTCGTAGCGGAACTTTGCTTTAAAATGATTGACTCTGTTAGATATTACGTCGAAAAAGCCGATTGCTCTTCTGTTGCCGCGATTTTAAAACGATTAAAGAAACGTTACGCCCCGGATAAGGAATACCCCGAATTGAAATATGAACTCCGTCGTGTGCGTAAAGGCCACCACGAGCCTATGCTCAAGTACGTGGGCCGGGTCCAACGGATGTATCGTCAATTGATCGCGTGCGCGAAAGAGGAATTTGGACCGAATAATGAGGAGGAAGTAGTCCGCAAGGTAGACCGCCTAACGCGAAAGAGCTTTCTGAAAGGGTTACCCCCCGATACTGCGAATGAACTATCGGGGGAGGGAACCCTCGATTTAGACGAACTTTGGGACGAGACAATTCAAATGGACCGCGAGAACGATTTTATTCCTGTAGAAGATCGGCGTGGAACACGCTCGGGCTCGGGAGCCACTAGATCCCCCTCCCCCTACGGCCGCGATCGTAAAAAGAGACGTTGGGAAGAAGACTCTGATGATAGTGACTCCGACGACCCGCAAACGTCGTATTCAACCCATCAACCCACTCGCGTTCGCGAAACATCCACGGATAATAGGGGCTGCCCTACGTGCAACTGTCCCTGTCGTCGAGAATGGAAGGTGGGACGTTATAAGCGGCGAGATCCATCTCCTTATTAGGGACGGACCCGCGAAAGTCCCCAAAGCCGGGAAAATTCGGAACACGAGTGGATGCATCTCCAGAACAGGAGCATTTAAACTACAAAAGCGCCCGCTCCTCGCGGAGGAACGAGACGGGCGCACCTGTGTCACACGCGCAGAAAAACGTGTCCTTCGAGAAGGCAAGGAATCCTTCTCCCTCGACCTCGCACTCTCACCCTGGATCAGGGTTCAAGCTAGGGAATTGGAGAAGGGAAAAGGAGAAATTAAAATCACAAAACCTCGCTGTGCAGGTATTTTCGATAACAACAGTGGATAAACCTCCTGAAAAACCTTCCACTAACCCGGGTTCCCAGTTACGAGGAAACCGGCAGACAATAAAGGAAAAATATGGTCGAAAGAAAATACCCGGACTACCAAGATCTAACTATGAAGAATTACCCTCGTTGGTGATTGAGGACGAGCTGGACTAAACCATCGAGCACCTGTTAGAAGAGTATCCGGAGATAGAGGAAACACCCGACATCGAACCTTTCACACCACGAGCAAACCCTATGATCCATACAGAGAACAGTACAGAACGATCTGAGTTTGATGACATAGATCACGAAAAGGACAATGCGAAACCCGAAGAATCTCATCCGCAGGCAAACTCTACTCTCAACCCTGGAAAATTCGAGATAATACCCGAATTCGCGGAATCCAACTTACGCTTATCAATTGAAGAATCTATCATCCCGACCAGTAACAAAACGCTGCATACTGCGAAGAAACGGGTTTCTTGGCAGGTACCATCACCCCGAGAAATGGGCGGAGTACCACAATCAACTATGATTAGTCCGAACGACGCGCGACGTAACAACTGAGATAAAATCCAGAGTCTTCTTTTCCAAGCGCCTTTAAGGCGTCCAAATTAGGTTGTAAGCCGTTCAGGCGTAAAATGGCCCTGAAAAAGGCTCCTTTACGGCGACGTGTGCTGTCTGGGTTTACCTTAATTTTTTGCGTTTTATTCGTTTCAGCTATCCTCCTTTAAATAACATTTAATAATAGGTTGAATCAAATATCTTTATTATACATGTTATTTGATTCAACATCTTTATTGTACACAAAACTTTCACCTGCAGAATGCTCATACAATACCTCAAGATGAATGATTATTATGTTATTAATATACTAATGATTGTCAAAAATGAAAGTGACTATATAGTCTAGGAGAATATAGTAGTAAAACAATTGAATGTACATACAGAGTGCGCCAAAAGTATGGCAATGGTCATATATTTCGAAAACGGAACATTTTTGAGAAAAATGTTTTAGAGCAATGTTTTAGAGATTGAAAAATTCAATTGAACAGTAGCATCCCTCTAACTTTCATAGGAGTAGTCAAGGTCACGTCAAGATCAACATGATTTTTTTAATGGAATACCCCATTTTTTATCATGCAGTGTTAAAGGTGACGGTGAGACCTTTTCAAAACACTGGCTGCTGACCTATTTCCGTTGAAAATTGCCTGAGTGCTGAGCTTTAAATGTATCGAGACCGTCAGACTTTTTGTTACTATTATTTCGTTTTATGTTAGAATTAATGTCGTTGGGTAGTAGTACTGAAATCGGCGTCATGATTTTGATGGAATTTCTAACGCATGTGCAGTAACATCTTTGAGATGCGATTTCGGCCGAGTGATGTGGTAAACGTTGGAATGATCATTGTACACAAGCGAAAGTCTATTTCTTCATTCTCAACGCTCAGAACTTAAGCAATTCTCAAGAGAAATACGTAGGTCCTCAGCTAGTGTTTTGAAAAGGTCTCAGTGCCAGGTTTAACACTGCATGATCAAAAATGGGGTGTTCCATTTAAAAAATCATGTTGACCTTGACGTGACCTTGACCGTTCCTCTGAAGGTCAAACGGATACGACCGTTCAATAGAATTTTTAAAACCCTAAAACATTGCTCAAAAACATTTTTCTCAAAAATGTTCCGTTTTCGAAATATTTGACCGTTTCCATACTTTTGGCGCACCCTGTATGTTTAGGGAATGAATTATTCGATCGATAACGAAAATCCCGCTTAAATTTATTCGATAGCACATCCCTGCGACTGCAAAAACTCAGTGCTAGTCGTTACCCTAACCCACCATACCACCGCATATGTTCAGTCGATAGTTCAGAAAATCAGTCGATTCAAAATAGTCATCTGCTACTATCGACTTGCAATTAGTCGATAGTTTTCACTCGATTGTGCCCATCACTAGTCGCAACAACTGGCAGTCGTAGGGTAAACCCACTTTAATGCAAAAACAGATGACTACGGATTTATAAACAGATTTGCTGCTAATTTGTTGTCAATGTGTACGCAGATGATTTATAGAGTATTCCTTATTCCTGACCAAACGACATTGTTCTGTAATAATTTTTTTATGGGCAATGTCAGAATGTGAGCTTGTTTCCAATATTCTTTTTAATTGTTTCTGTGATAGTAGAAGCCATATCGAGCGATATTATTTTATGTTCAACCTTTTTCTTGTTTACGCTTTTATATATATAGTTTATGAACATAGCTTTTGTTTGCCTTTCTATGTAATACCATAAAAGACTATGGTTGGGAGCGCAAGGCGCGCACTTCCGTTTTACGCACATGCGTTCTAGATATACCAAAAGTATGGCGCACAGCCAGTGCGTCATTGTACGCAAAAGTATTATTTTAAATAAATATTTCTATATTAATTTACTTTCCGACTGAATTATTAGCCCAACAGGTTATGGGCCCAGGTACAAAAATAAAGTCCACTATAAGAACAGTCGTTTTCGTTGAGAACATAGGAAGCGCGTGTCACAAGTGAGGTTAACTTTACACGTGGTCGTTTGGTTTTACCGAATTTCGTTTTATCACATCAGTTTTGGTTCAACGCAGTTGTGAAACCAAGGGTAAAAGATGGATAAAATGAGAAGCTTCAATATCCAAAAATTTAAAGGACAGAATTTCCAGTTATGGAAATATCAAATGGAAATCATTTTTCGTGCCGAAAAAGTGATGGATGTTGTAGACGGTTCGAAGGTTCGACCAATAAAAAATGCGGCGTTGCAAAGTCAATGGGATGATCTTAACGAAAAAGCAATGCTCTTGATCTCAACGGGCATGGAATTTGATCAGTTACAGACGGTCATGACCTGCAACACAGCCAGGGACATGTGGGATCGTCTCAAAGCAATACATGAACAACGGTCTTCTGTCAACAAGGTAGCACTGAAACAGCAATTTTTCAATTATAGGATGTCGGAGACTGACACAATTGCACAGCACATTAGCAAGGTGGAATCTTTGGCGCAAGCTCTGAAAGATGTCGATGAGTCAGTGGGAGACGTAGATAAAGAAGCGAAGGCCTTGGGTGGACTTCCCATGAAATATAATTCGTTCGTTACAGCGTGGGACTCCTATGATGAAAAGAAACAAACCTTCGAAAATCTAACAGCCAGGTTATTAAAAGAAGATCAGCGTTTGTCTCAGATGGATGAAACAACCACAGCGTTTGCCGCAGTGAAGGTCAGTCATTTCAGAGACAAAGGTAAACAAGAAAATAAAGACGTCTCAAGAAATTTTGATAAACAGAGTAAACTGTCAACAAATAAAAAGAATGTGGAGTGTTATTTTTGCCACAAAAAGGGTCACTATAAGTCTGAATGTCGCAAAAGACTATCCAAACCTCAAAAGGAAAGTTATGAGTCTAAACACCAAGCTCTGAGTGCTGAATTAAGAAACATTTTGGCTACTGATTGCGATGACATGTGGCTTGCTGACAGTGCTGCATCAAAGCACATGACCTCACGTAAGGAGTGGTTTTCAACGTTGAGGCCTCTAGAAAATCGTGAAGTATCTGTCCAGATTGGTGACAACTCGTTTCTACGAGCGGAAGGAATTGGTGCCATTAAGCTTATGGCGTTTGTCGATGGGACCTGGGAGTCACGCACGTTGGAAGATACGCTGTACATTCCCAACTTGAAGAAAAACTTGTTTTCAGTGGGAGCATCTGCTAGTAAAAATCTTAAGATTACATTTGATGGTAACAAAATCGAGGTACGTAATCAAAGATTAATAGCGACTGGCATAAAGTTAGAAAATCAGTGTTATAAAATGCTGTTTCGCGTAGAAACCCCTGTACAGGCAAATTGTGCCTCGACTGATTTAGCACTGCTATGGCACAAAAGGTTAGGTCATGCAAATTTTGAAAGTCTGAAGAAAGCAGCTGACAATGGTTTAATTCCAAAACTTAAGTTAAATGCTTCAGATAGGTTTTTCTGTGAGTCCTGCCAGTATGGAAAAATGCATCGAAGGACACATCCACCAGTTCAGCAGAGTTATTCGTACAAGCCAGGAGAATATATACACACTGATTTGTGTGGAAAGATGCCTAAAACATCACTCGGAGGAGCGAATTACTTTTTGGTTTTTAAGGATGATTGTACATCATATAGGTCTGTATATTTTATAAAGAATAAGAGCGATGTCTTCTCAGTATTCTTACAGTTTGAAAAGCTAGTCGAGAAGCAAACAGGGAACAAAATAAGAATTGTAAGAAGTGACAACGGAACTGAATTCATCAATCAGCATATGAACGATTACTTCAAAGAACAAGGAATCGTCCATGAAACTAGTTCGCCATACACGCCCGAGCAGAATGGCAAGGCAGAGCGAGACATCAGGTCTATCGTTGAGGGTGCTCGTACTATGTTGATTGAGTCTGGTCTGCCTGAGACACTGTGGGCAGAAGCTGTAAATACAAGTGTTTATACGTTAAATCGACGATTATGTAAGCCCGAATGGAAATGGATGCCTTATGAAAGATGGTTTGGCAAAAAAGCTTCGCTTGAACACATGCGAAAATTTGGATCGGAAGCCTATGTTCACGTACCGAAGCAATTCAGAACCAAATTTGAAAGTAAATCAAGGAAGAGGGTTCTGATCGGATATGATGGTCACAGCAGTAATTACAGACTATATGATCCATCAACGGAGTCGATAACTACTGCGCGTGATGTAAACTTCAATGAAAAGGCCACAAGGTGGGTTGCACAACCTGAAATGGATTGTGATACGTATGAGTATAATTGGAAAACAAATGACGAGGAAGAGACACCTTCAGTCAACATGGAAGACGAGGGCTCTCAGGATCAGGAACCACCAACCATTGAAGATTCGACTCAACACGGGAGAATATTAAGGAATCGTGGAGAGATTCGTCAGCCACTGCGTTACGAAGACTATATTGCATGTGCAGCAACAATTGATGAACCACAAACATATCAGGAAGCGATAAAGTCCCAAGAGTCACAAAACTGGACAAAAGCAATGGAGGAGGAGATTTCAACCTTGACTCAGAATCGTACTTGGGAACTGGTCCCACTTCCTCAAAGTCGTCGACCTATAGATTGCAAGTGGGTTTACAGGTTAAAGCGAAAACCAGACGGCAGTATAACTCGCTACAAGGCACGTTTGTGTGCAAAGGGATACTCTCAAAAGTATGGTATAGATTACGAGGAAACCTTCTCTCCAGTCGTACGCTATGAATCGGTTCGTATACTTTTGGCCTTGGCAGCGGTTTATGACATGAACATGCAACAGTTCGATGTCAAGAGTGCATTTCTGAATGGAGATTAGCAGGAGGAAATATATATGCGCCAGCCTGAAGGTTTCAGCAGTGATAAGCCTGATTTAGTTTGTAAGTTAAACAAAAGTCTCTATGGTTTGAAGCAGTCCCCACGCTGTTGGAATCAAAAGTTCCTACAATTCTTGAAGTTTTTCAGTTTCGAGCAACTTCATTCAGATAAATGCGTTTTTCGTACACAGATAGATAATAATGAGGTATTTCTGGCAATTTTTGTTGATGATGGACTCATTTTAAGTAAATCTACCATTGCTATCAATTCAGTATTGGCGGAGCTTAAATCTAAACTCGAGATCACAATCTGCGATCCAGATTGCTTTGTAGGTCTAGAAATAAAGCGTGATCGCAGAAATAAACTTATATTCGTCCACCAACAGGGATATATAAATCGTCTCTTAGAGAAGTACAATATGAAGAACTGCAAGCCGTGTGCAACGCCGTCAAATGCTGGATCAGAACTCCACACAGGCCAGTGTCCAACCACTGAAGATGAGAAGAGAAATATGGCCAACATTCCATTTCGCGAGGCTGTGGGTGGACTAATGTTCGCAGCTATTGTGTCAAGACCAGATATTATGTTCGCCGTAAATCAGGTGAGTCGGTTCCTCAACAATCCAGGTTCCGAGCACTGGACTGCCGTTAAACGTATTATGAAGTATCTTCAAGGCACAAAAGATAAAGGCATAAAGTACGGAGCCGAAAATGTTGAACTTTCGGTATATTCCGATTCCGATTTTGCTGGGGATTTGGACACCCGAAAATCGACAACGGGATACGTAAGCGTGTTGGCGAATGGACCTGTTACATGGTCGTCACGAAGACAGAAATGTGTCGCCAAGTCAACCACAGAGGCTGAATACGTGGCGTCATCAGATGCAGCCGTCGAAATAGTTTGGTTGCGCACCTTTCTTCAGGAGCTTGGCGTCGATGTGACTGAACCTACAAAGCTATTTGTGGACAATCAGGGTGCTTTGCGTCTCGCTAAAAGTAGCGAACACCATAAGAAAACTAAACACATCGACATAAAATACCATTTTATTCGCACAAAAATTGAGGATGGCTCAATTCAAACATGTTATGTTCCTTCAGAAGAACAGTTGGCGGATATGTTTACAAAATCACTTTCGAGAAATAGATTTAATGCCAACTGCAAATCGTTATCAATTATCTCATTATAATATTTGAAAACAAGAGTGGGAGTGTCAGAATGTGAGCTTGTTTCCAATATTCTTTTTAATTGTTTCTGTGATAGTAGAAGCCATATCGAGCGATATTATTTTATGTTCAACCTTTTTCTTGTTTACGCTTTTATATATATAGTTTATGAACATAGCTTTTGTTTGCCTTTCTATGTAATACCATAAAAGACTATGGTTGGGAGCGCAAGGCGCGCACTTCCGTTTTACGCACATGCGTTCTAGATATACCAAAAGTATGGCGCACAGCCAGTGCGTCATTGTACGCAAAAGTATTATTTTAAATAAATATTTCTATATTAATTTACTTTCCGACTGAATTATTAGCCCAACAGGCAACAGTAACGAAAATATTAAGGAATGTATGTTAAACGATGCACTCTGTATACCCTGTTCCGCAACAGACGTGCAGATATAAAGGATTTGCAATTATTCAATGATGACAATTAATGTATCTGAAAACGATTAATCTATTTCAATACATTGGCAATATACGATCTTTGCATAATTCAGTATTTTCTCAAAATAGTATGTACTGTTTTTCTTGTAATGAAGACTCGTAAAAAATCTCAGTTCCCGAAACTGCCACAAAACAACAAAACTAAAATCTGAAAACAGTATACGAAAGTAGAGATTTCACGCTTTCAAACGAGTTTTCAATATTATCAATACGACCATTTTTGTTAAAGTTATGTCCATTTGAACTTGGCCCCATTTTTTAGCTTCGTAGAGGTCATCCCTTGATATTTTTGCTGACTACATTTCAAGGAAATGATGGCATTAATTATTTTCTTCCATTACAGTACTCTGTGGCATGATGATGACCGCTTGCGACGTCAGTGCGATAGCAAAACCCTGGGAGGTGCAGCATAGAGTGGCTAAACTGGTGGCCGACGAATTCTTCGATCAGGGTGACTTGGAGCGACTACAACTGAACCAACAACCAGTGGCGATGATGGATCGCGAGAGAAGAGATGAGCTACCTCAGATGCAGGTCGGCTTCATTGATGTCATCTGTCTACCTCTTTACAAGGTCCTGTCCGACACCTTCCCCTGGATCATGCCCCTATATGAAGGCACCATGGAGAACAGAAAACACTGGCAGGACCTCGCCGAGAAGGTCGAAATGGGCCTAACCTGGATCGACCGCGATACCATCGACGAACCAGTCGAGGAATTCGTCTCGTACGAACCCAAAGATCTTGAGTTCACGGTCACCACTTTGAACAGCGCCTACACGGAGAGAAAAGAGGTCCCAGAGAAGTCTGCGTTAGGGAGATTCGCTTCCCTGAGAAAGGGCGGTCGTACATTGAGCAAAGGGGTTAGGCATCGCATCAGCAGGTCACTATATGCGAGAAGCGCACCTGAGGACGCAACTAAATCAAAAGCTTTGATCCCTGATAGAAAAAACCGCAGCAAGCTCTGTTCACTCATTTGACGACTTGCGTCGAGCACACTAGATAGCTTGTGAACTGAGGCAAAAGGAACCTCTATTACAACATCAAAGATTGCAGATACTCATGAGATTCTAGATTTCGGAAGGTTCATTCTCCTTATAAGAATGCGGGGATTGCCAAGATAGAATGAGTGTGTGGTGTATAGTTAATCAATTTTAAAGGAGGATTCTTTCTTAGAGAAAGTCGAAGATATTCTTGAAAGGCAGGTTCTGCAGTATCCTGCTTCATCTATATCAAAAATCACTAGTTATTACATCTTTAACGATTTGAGAAATCGAGCTCCACGACAGTATGTCGTGGTCGAAGAAGCTGTCAATCGAAAATGAACAATTCCTACCACTATAAAAAAAATCATACCGTGGAACGTTAAAAACGTTAGCAAACTATCCCCAAAACTCATCCGAAGTCTCAAAGCGCATTAATAGCAGGAAATACAGTATATAGTTAATGGCTAGATAGCTAGAGAAAGTCTTTGTGACCTGCAGTGATATTGCTCATAGATGCAAGTTAGAAGAAGAACGGTACGTAAAAGCAAATTAAACGGTGGGGATACGACAGATTCAATGTTGACAATCTTTTTGTATTATATATTGATATCTTAGGATAATTCGCAAGATGATGGGAGGTTGGTGTATTTGCGAATCGAGCGGTGATCGCTGAAAGAAACAACAGGATTATTGCTTCGACGTAGCAATGGGCATTTTTATATGTACATTAAGGCAACAAAGCGAAGTTGAATTTCCTATAACGCATATTTCATGTTTTGGTTTTGCCACGGAAAATTCCAAAGGATGTAGACAAATACGCTAAAACAGTTAGGAACTGCTGTCGGGTGACATTGGAAAACATTCCCTCTACTCGTTATTGAACTATCGTCGGAATAAAGGCCGGACCACACATTGCCGTCCGTTGCCGTCGATTTCCATCACCTTCCGTCGCTCAACGACGGTCACCGTTACCCACCGGTGGTTTCGGAGTATCCGTATTCGGTTTCGCGTTCATATTTTTACTGTTGTATCCTATTATAATTATAAACATATACTCTTTTCACTCTTTTTGGAATGAAGCACCTAGGTAAATAAATTAAAAACCGATATTTCAGTATTTTTCCGTACTTATGGGAGTAGCATATTAGAATGATCAATATATTTTCATTATTAAATAAATATTATATGAAATTCCAAATATTTGGATTTCATTTATAAATGTGTAAGCCTGAAAAAAATGCAAATTCTTACCTTGATTACCATGAATCTTAACTTAGATTACCATGAATTGAGAATCATGATTCTATTCCAGGAAACAAAATATTACTTTGGATATTATCTATTTTCTATAATTTTCAGAAGGACAATTTAATGACTGCTCGATTTAGTCCAAATCCTTACTAGATCAAATTGGCTATGACAGTTCGAATAACTTTTCGAAGAATTCTCTACGAACGTTTCACTCACTTTGCCGCTTTCTTTGAAATCATTTTTTCATTACAAAAATTTGTATTTCAATTGATTAGTATCTTGACTTGAACAATGAGGACGAGAAGAACACCTTTCGCTCAAGACGAAATAATAGTAACAAAATATAGGCAGGAAAAAGTGGTCATCGCAAATATTTCAAACCGTGTATTTAGTATTCGTATATACCATTGTATTTTAATACACGCGTACCTGCGCATTAAAAACTACACGGAATGAAAGACAAATCTAATAATTTCATATTTACTTCTGAATTTCGGCGTATGTGAAATTAGGATTTTTATTTCATACTCGATAAACAATAGATTAATGTTCTATTTGAAAATAGGATGACTCAGTCGGAGTGATGTGCAATTACTGGATTGCGCCAGTCTAAGGTATTGGGAAACTTGGAGGAGGCGTGGCTTAGGTTTCTGCCCTCTGGTAGTAAGTTGGCAAACTACTGAGAGTAGGTCTTACTTTTCCTTTCCAGTGCCTTGTGCAATCGGTCGCGATTAATAATTGCTTTTAATAATTACAAAATTCTTTTAATTGGATAAACTATGAGAATTTCGATTAACGAAATTTGCAAATTTGCGTGTGCTACACCCCAAAGCAAGAATTTTATTGGGGGTGAAAATATAATTGTTAGTGGTCACCTGTTGAATTGCGGAAAAGTAGATGATAACATTGTACGCAATGTAATCCAAATTATTGGATTTTGCCTTCAGACCTCAAATTTAAAAAGTGACCCTCATGAAATTAATGGTGAAGTCACAAAAACTGGACAAATTATTGGTATGAGGTGTATTGCTTCAGTTTTTGAAAATTGTTTTTGTTTTTTTAAAAAAGGGGGAATGACAAGTTTTATACCATGTTTTTCGCAAAGCTCATTAATAGTGAATCCTCTATCAGCCATTACAGTATCTTTTTTTATCCATTTTAGAAAGAATTCCACTTTGTTCGAAAATGGCATTGTCAGAAGCACGTCCACCATAAGCTCTACTAATAAATGAAATTAATCCTGCAGGCGTTACAGCAGTCATGAATTTTACAGTATAAGTGCTTTTATAGTACGAGTAAGTTAATATTTGACAGCAAAAATTTTTTGGTCTTTGAATTTGAATTTCAGTGCAATCAACTATGGCACAAATGTCTGTAAATTCTCTAAAACAATGGGGAATATTTTTCACTATATTCTCCTTATTTGGCCAAAAAATAGCAGGTTTAAAACAAATGTACAAAATATGTATCATTCCTAAAATTTTGTCTTTACAAGTTTCTGGACTGTAAGATTTAAACAAAATTGCTAGCACTGCGTATGACATATTTTGCTTTAGCTTCATAAATGTCATTACTATTATTTCTAAGGTATCCAACTTTGAATTTAAATGTGATTTTGTTAAATTTGTTCGGTTAACTAATTTGTTAATTGTTCGTAATAAACTATAGTTGGGAATACCGGTTAATGTACTTAATTCATGATCTGTCGTTATGAAATTAGAAAATTTTAAAGTAATACAGTCACTAGTAACTTGTACAGCTGCATCACAAAAAGTTTTGGGTATCAGTATACTATTTGGTGCATCAACTAGCTCTGAATCTCTTTTATCTTTGTCTATTTCTTCTTTATCTTCTGATATTAATATCTCAGCTGTATTAAGATCGCTTTGTACATTTAAGTGTTCATTAGGCACGTTATGCTTAGATTTTGCCACATGTTCCTTGAGGGCTATTCTACCTAACAATCGTTCCTCTCGTTCAGAAGCTTGTACAGCTGTTGATGTACTAGCTTTTGTATCAACGGAAGAGCTTGGAAGGTTCAGCAATGGAACTGCAGTAGTTTTTAATCTACGCATGTGACTATCTATAAGAAAAATGTTAAATAAATTTCCAACACGACTTCCTAAAAATCATAAATTTTATGTCCAGCTCTATTTATGATTACAACATACTTGATGGGATAAAATCTTCTTTTGTAAAGTGTAATGAACATACTCTCATGGATGATGATACACTCTTTCCCATTCTCAAAACTTTTACCCATGCGCTGAAGCGATCAATAATTTCTTCAACGTTCATTTTATTTTTAAATTTTATTAAATCTTTTCCTTGTTGGGGAAAGTGATACAAACGAACAGTCTTATTTTTGCATGCGCGACTGTTGCAACCATATACACAACAATATATTTTACTTTTATTTTTTTTTGGAGAAAACTCCATTGCATGAATTTTAACAAAGAAACTTAAAAACACTGGTTTTCACTTATGTATCTCAATGTATCTATTAAATCGGCAATTTAAACGACCTACTCTCAGTAGTTCAATTTTCTGCCACTAGTTGGCGTATCGAAATTCTCAGTTTCCCAATAGGTAACTTCTCCATATATAGATCGTTTCGGAGCGGCCACCCTATCTAATAATGCACACAACTATTTACTATTTACCCATATTGCATACTGGCTGTCCTTTTTTCATATGTTAATGCTAATATTTCAAAAACTATGGAACTATGAAATTTTCAAAACTCTTCTTTTCCTTATAAAGAAATCAATATACATATTATCCAATTACGTTCAATGTATATACAAGCGTATCATGTGTCTCGTTCCTTGATCACACCTGTATAGAAACCATGATTTATTTGTTAATATCCATGACTGATACACTCGATCACATGTTTATCACACGCATATTATGAATGATTAAAGTATTTTACTATTAAAACGCTTAATAATGGTCATAGTTATATCGTGTTTAGAGTCATTTTCATCAAAAAAACATCACCATTTTATTGATTCTAATTCTATGGCGATCAAATGCTACTGTAAACAAAATATTTTTATTAGTGAATGGAATGCTCCTGTTTGCTTACATTTTCGAACCCCCTGGTGAGAGCGGGCTTCGAAAGGTTCGACACGGCAACCCATCAGGCTCATAAAGAAAGGTCCCTTTCAAGTGGTCGTCCGTCGAAGGAGAAAAAAATCATTGCCAACGATATTCTAGCTTTGCAGGAAGGCAACGTAAGGCAAGCCTATCTTCTCCATTGAAATTTCAACGGAGCGACCAACGGAAAGCAACGGGACCCGTCGCTGAAAACGACGGTCAACTGTGGCATGCTTCATTTAAAACCAAGCGAATGATATTCTCACTTTTCCGACGGATAGCAACGGATCGGAAGGCAATGGATGTGTGGCTCGGCCTTAAGAAGAAAAGATGCGGCAGGGGCCGCCGCACAGTGGTCCGGATCGAAAAATTTAGTGACTTTTTGTCAAAAAGTCAACTTTCTCATATTGATATCTACTGTATGTGTATTATTTACTAATTGTCCATGAGTCTCGAATATAAAAATATTACTTAAATCTAATGGAAACAATAGTGGCAATGGACACTTAAAGTTAAACATTTTAGAAGGAGTATTTTTCATCCCATGAAATTGTTTTCTTTTGTTAAAGTATTCTGATACTCTAACTCAATATTCTCATTTCGTGTTTTTTTTTAAATAAAGAGTATTCTTTCGTAATACAAAATGATGCCTTACATTAATAGTTACTGTATCGAATATATTAAAAAAATAATGCTAAATGAAATATAAACAATTCTCAAAGTTCTGTACAAATACTAAGACATATCTTTTAAGTCCCAAGGAGTCCCACTTTCTAACAAATTAGAATGTTTTCAGTAAGCTTTCCTCTACATAAACATGCAAAAATCAGTTCCACCTTCGTCCGGTTTTTCAAGTTATTATAGTTCAAAGCTGTCGATGTTACGTAGCAATCGCTTTTGCTTTACGCACTACATTCGTATTCTCCGATCCTACCTCTCAAACCGATGCAGAGTTCTTCTCAAAGAACTGTTTGGATTAGAGTCACTTGATATGTTTATGTTATGGTACAGATAAGCCTTCGAATGAGTCTTCGACTTTCTGTCTGCATTCAGTTAAAAGAGAACCATTCGAACGTCCACAGTGAGACTGTCAGAGCATTTTTCGCGTGTTGAAAGTTACTGTTCATTTTTATTTCGTTTTAATCATTTCATGTTTTGTTCTAATAATAATTCGTAATGTTTTAATTTTCTTTATGAACTAAACTTAAGTTTTATTAGTGTTTTTACTGTGTGTGAATTAAATTTAAGTTGTATTATTTAGTGTTGTTTGTTATACTATTTTGGTCTATTTTATTTTACATCTACATAATACTTCATTAGTTCTGTTTGGTAAGTACAAATGACTTAAAAACTTCTTACGTAAGTCATTTTTTACATTTGACATTTTCTTCTTTGTTATTTAGATATTATTTGTTCTGTGAAAATACAAGCTTTTCGCAAAAATAACAACTTATATAAAACCTTGAAAAATTCAAAGAGAGATATGGGTGATTATTTATTTTTGCACACGAGAATATCTGAAAAGATCAATATTTCTTCTAAAAACTTAGAAGTATTAAAAATATATTTAAAGTACTAATTGTAAATGTTTCAGGCAGCAACGTCTTTCAATTACACGGACTATAAATAAATAATGATAAACAAAAGAATTTGAGAGTGAATACTGACAAAGCATAAAAAAATATTATTTTTTAAATATTTTATGTTATTAATTGTATCTTATTATTGTTATATTATAAAACCGTTATTGTTATCACATTTTTCTCTTAACCTAGTAATAACCCATCACCTCTATAGTATTCATTTCAAATTTGGTATCAATATACATTATGGTTCAAAAGTTATACAAAAAAGTCACTAAATTTCTCGATTCGGACCACTGTGCGCCGGCCGGCTCAGAAAAGCGGCGTGGTTAGGAAAGGCCCAATGCCTACAGAGTATTCGGGAGCGAGGGTGCCAGATTGTGTAGCATATAAGCTATCTCGTTCCATCTTACAGTATAACTGTTTCCTTATCTGTGGCTCGGTCAGGGGCATCTTTCCTTCTATTCATTCTGCACACCCCCTACAGTTCCGCATTCTCCAATACAGTTTGGCACTGAGGTTTATGACGACGGGCACGGTCCTGATTGGGTCCTCTAGAAGGATAGACAATAACTAAGAGCTCCCGACGAATATTCAATAGATATTGTTTAAGTCGCAAGGAGTAGGGTAGACGTTACTTAAATGTCACTCTGAGAACCCTCAGTCGTAAACCTGGAGAAACGGCAACATAGCGAAACCAAAATGGAGGCTCGCCGCATCTTCTCTTCTTATTCCGAGAATAATATTCATACAACATGCGACTGTGCTGGAAAATCGCGTCTCTGATATAGATTAGTGTGTGACCTTGTATTTACTTTTGTAAGTACTGTTCAAAGATGAAATGTTGACCGACTGCAACCTATAACTTAAAACCACAAGGGAACAGGAATCTTGCACTACGTGGTCGGTTCAACTAATAACGACAATCAGTCTGATTAAGGGGCGTCACTGTTCGAAACTACGAGTGGACGATTCCCTTTTCTTCGTCTTAACTTGTCGGTAATCTGTCAACATCTCACCTCTGAACAGTACGATTGGAGGGATATGCATTCAAGGATATCACTCACGGGCTTTCGTATTGTAACCATTTGCGTTTCTATTACTTCATTGCGTGCCGTTTTTCTCGACGTGACGCCAAAGAGACACGGAAACTGATGAAGCATTCTCTGTGCAATGCATACGTGTACTCAAAATGAACTTTCGAACCTAGAAGTGCATCGACGTATCGATCGATAGTAAAAGAAACTAGGACGAGGAAGCAAAATTAAATGTATGTGGAAGATTTGGTGGACGCTGCGCCAAGGACGACGCTATTATCTCGGTGTTTTTATGCAAACACAAGGATTCAACGGTCGCGAAAGAAGTTTCTATGTCTTTTGATACAAACATGGAACAAGCATGTCTGTCGTCGAAGACTATCACACACGACTAAATAAAATCTGAATGTGCTCAAGTACACACACCTACACTCCGCACATGCACACACTCAACGCGCGCACACTGGGTGACGCTTTCACTGAAACACCGTCGCATCATTCCCTCTCTCGAGAGCAAGCGTGTGTTGTCTAGATCTTGCATAAAAATTGCAGACAAGGCCGCTCGTTTACAAGCAGACAGTTTATCTTACGATTCATTTTTGCGCAGTTTTTATTATTAAAAACATTTACAAATTACACTCGGGAACGACAGTGTCCTTTTACAGTAACGAATCGCTAAACGTTTTTGGTCCTACGATTAAATTAAGTATAACAAACGGCTTGGTATATTTTTTGTTTCTATTTCTTTCTTTCGATACCTGCGTATGTCGAGATTATTCGCTATATTTACACATTATGCAACATCGCTGATTGCATGCATAAGCGCGGAGCCTGGCGCGCGTAACTCTATGACACCAAATTAAAAACAAAAACAGTTTCTTGTCGACGATCTAGGATAACAAAATAGCTTTCATTCATTCTTCTTTTCTCTTTTCCTCATCCCCTTGCTTTCTCCTCTTACATTCGTCGTAATCGAAATAAAAAAAAGAAAAAACGATCGCGGCAGTGGCGCGGTTATTTGGCAAGATTCATTTGACCACCGTCGCGTTATTACGTCGCCCAGGCCCCGCGCGGATCATTGTGATCAAGGACAAGACCGAACAGTGCACACTTTGGAGTGTAACATTCATTTCTGTGACATGGATGTGTAAAAGGTAAGGTAAGTATGCTTGACATTTGCTACTTAAAACAACCACCATAAAAGGTACTTCAAAATCGCAAGCGAAGAACTCGACTGATCGATACAAATCGAAAGGAATAGAAGAAATCTAATACAATACGGTATTCCATAGTTATGGAATATAAATTTTAATTGATAAACTGGAAACAGAGCAATTTTAGTCATGACATTACTTTATTTTTGGAATTTACGTCTTTTACTGAAAAAGATACGTAGGTTTTGTAAAACAACCAGGAATCGCAAATGAACCTTTTCTTTATAAACGATTGTTAAAGCTTTGACTAATAACTTGCATGAACTCTTTCTCTATAAAGTATAAATCGTAATCAATCAAAGTACATAATAGTAATGTGCTATCCTTCGTGTGACCTTATTAGTTTAAGATTAAATAAATTTCTGGGAGAGGATTCACTCATGATTCATAATTTGGTATTCGTTCGAAACATTTTTTAATTTAATTGAACACAGGAAAATATAGAAAAAAATTGGCTCGAATCTGTGTTTATTACAATTTTTTGCTATTCCTTTCTATAAATTTTTCTTTGTGCCCTAAAACATGTGATTCTAAAACATTCAGTATAAATAAGACCGTGAAAGTAGTCACGCATTAAAAATGGAACCGCGCACTTTGAGATCATCGTTTCTTAAAAGAAATTAAATCCAAAAGGATTCTAAAACCGGGCATCTCCTGTAACGAATACAAGATTTCGATAGCGTCGAGACGTCACGTTACTCAATTGTACAAAAATATAAAACAAAAAAATCATGCATACGGATATATATGTACTTACACCTAGCAATAATCATAGTTTATCCCTGATCACAATGTTCACACGATTAATCCGTTTAATATAATATAATCTACTAATAATCACCCCTTTCCTTTCCCTTTGTTTCATTTCTCGTACAATTTTTTTAGCCAATCCCTGGAATTCTTATCGCAAACTACTTTGTATCAGTAATTTCGGTCAAATAACGTTGCAATATGTTTTTTCTTTGCACGTGTTACGAACATTTGCCACCGCAAAGTGGATCGTCGATTTACACGAGTACGGAAAACAAAAAGTGACAACAGTCGCGTATTACAAGCATTATGGAAGATGTGTCGAGGAAGAGAAAATAATGATCGATAGTCGCTTAACTTTTACGAAGCATAGAAGTTATTAAACGCAAAATGTTTCGCAGTACTTGGTGGAGATGCTGAATCAAATTCGAGATCAAACCTGTTCTTTCAAATGAACAGCGTGAAACGCAAAGTTGATTCGTGCGTAGTCAATTAAATGCGAATTATGTAAGTCTTTAAACGAGCAGCAAGAAATCATTTGAATCTCGTCTAATATGCGAAAAAACGACGCGCATAAGAGCTATGAACTAGATTTCTCGACTCACATATTTACCATGCAAGATGCTCTGATACATTGTAAATATACGTCTCGTTTCTTTGCATAATCGTTCTGTTCGCATTACTGCACTATTACTGTACGTGTATAAAACTTAACTTATATAATGCCATGGTCTATACTTCAACTGAAGTTAGCATACAGACACAAAATGCAGTAATTTTAACTGACAGAAACATAGATGCAAATAAATTCTATCATTTCTCATGAGCAAACTCTGCGCTAAATACTTTTACAATCACAATCTCGAAGAGCTTCGTTGAACTACCAGCATATTTCACTCATGTAATGTCAGTAGAATACAAAGTGTTGAAACTCCATAGCAAAATAGTTGCACGCATGTTTACAAAACTGTAAATTTCATATTGCACAACTAAATCGAAGGAAGTTGGAGCTGAATATAATTACGTTCAAAAACACTCATTGATACAAATACATCTGCAATCCTGGCAAAGTGGCAGAAGTGCGCAGATCACATAAAGAACTCCCTGGATCGGCTAATGTGCAGTCACGACGCTGGTCTGTCGAGTACTGAAATTTCTATTAACCTAAGACCACGCATCATTGGGTCTGCTAGCAATAGCCCACGTGGCTTATAAACTCTGTCATTTTGTTCACATACAAACTTCGCTACCTTCCGTAAGCACTTTTCATAATGAGTCTCTGTGCATATATAAATTAGGTAACCAGTGAGACAAGCCAGGCAGCCTTCGCAGTACGTAGAACAACTTGCTCGTTCCGCCTCAGCAAAGTAGTTGTTCAACTGATTGATTGTATACTCAAACGACTGTCTGTCCAGCTAAATTGGGAAATAATATAGCAAACAATCTTCTATAAATTAAATGCTATTTGTTAGTTTTTGAAAGAAAATTTAGAAGAATAATATATATTATTTATTCTAATTTCTAGACTATAGAGTTAATGTATTAATTTATAAACACAAACATAGAACAATGGTGAAAGTAATATGGAATGTAATAAATTATTCAAAAAAAATACTCAAGAGTAAATTTAGTGTATGAAAGAAAAACAAAATGAAACAATTTTCAGTCATTTCATGTATAATGGAGATGAAATATTTCATACATACTCGACTTTGTAGCTCCGGAGGGAATTGTGTTTGAAACTTAACCACAGTGCCTTCACTATAGTCACGTTGTATAAAAACTTTTTGACAATTTGGAGGAGGCCCTCCACCTGCTTGACCACGACCAGTTGACATGTCCTCCAGGGGTGTAAGGGCAGCATGATTGCCCTGAAAGGGTGGGAATACCATGTATCTCTTTAGAAAATTTTCCATTAATGGTAAATATCTCTTTTAATGTTCTTTTTTCTATGACAATCACCAATTACATTTGATTCCAGCTGTATTTAGAACGTTTAACCACCAAAAAAAACCGCACCCAAAAATTCACATCAAATATTCAGAACAAAAAACTGAAGGTTTAGTGACAAATGAGCGATGATTACCTACTTCGTGTTGCAATTTTTTAGTTTGAAGCAATATAATTAGAATAGCGAAGAAACAAATGTTTCGTCAAAAGTGACAAGCAAGAGAATGGAAAACGAATAAAACAATCGGCGAGTTAATACTTACCAATGGCATTTTGAGCTTCGTCTTGATGATTTAATCGAACAGGTCCTCAGAAAATAATCTCGATTTATTAGTCGAACGTAGAACAACGTATATGAGAGCAACGAATCGCCCTGCGATAAACGATCCTGGAAAGATAGAGTGCAGAGGACACTGCTGCAGGACATGGACATAGGAAAGTACAGACGGAGTGTAAACCCGGATTATGGGCTAGGGGGGTGGTCGAGATTTCAGGGGGGGGAGAGAGCATATGACGTCATATATGTGACCAAGTGTTGATCGGCTGCCGACTACGCATGCTGTATACCGCTAATTAGGAAAACCTTGTAATCGCACTTTACTAAAAAGAAGTTAAGATCTGTATTGAAAATGTAAATATTTATAAATTACAATTTTTATTAATGATGTAAGAATATACTTTATACAATTTATATGAAAACAATATTTTGTTTGAAGTATATAATACTACAATATGAAAAAATTATTACAATATTTCACAAAGGGTGAATCCCGTCAATATCTAAATAAATAAATAAATAAATAAATAAATAAATATTTCAGTACTGAAGTTTATATTAATAATTTTATTTGATAATCTCTAAAACATTATAAAAAATGTTGTTTACAGATTAGTTATGAATTGATCGATTGGAATAAATTTTTTTCTTGTGTGGAACCATATTGTTCCACATTGCATTTCTTGATATAATAATTTTAATAATATCTATTTGAAATATGTTAAATTAATTTTAATTTTGTATATATACATACATTTATTCACTTTCCATGTTTTTACAATAAAGTTTTAGTATTATAACGATATTAATCTTTTACATTTGCGCATTTATTAACTATAATTTCCTTACTTACTAACTTATATTAATTTTTCTATCCTACTCTCATTTCTATACTTTATCTATCCAATTTTATTTACATTCATACATCTTATTACAAAAATATATACATTATTTGCTATTTTTATTTTTCTTATGGAAAATTTTCTATTGAAGAACTTCTATTGTACAGATTCTTGAACATCGATTTCACAAGAACACATTTTAAAGAAGTTTCACACGATAAAATTGTTTTCCATAAAAATTCCACAAGGATGATGTTTTCTTAAGGGGGTATAGGACTGATGGGTAAGTAAAATCAATGATTTTATTTGTATTAAATTACTCCTGTGTATCAGATGAACTAATCATTTAAAAGTAAAATGCTTTAGGGTGAGTAATTTCTATAACAAAATCTGCAGAGTTGAACTTTGCTGACGAATTTAAGGAAAAATAATGAAAGTTGGCCAAAATAGTGTGCAAAAAAAAAGAAGTCTATTAATTTTTTAAAAGTTTTACAATCATCTAATGTTGATGCAGAAGTTCTACTCTGTAGATTTTGGTATAAATATTATTCACTCTAAAGCACTTTGCTGAATTCATCTGAAATTATGTACACAGGTTGCAGTGCCGTGATACTGAAAATCATCTTTAGCGTTGAATAGTTTTAACAATTTTGTATATTATGACAATTTGATATTTTTAAATTACTCAAATGTATTCATAATAGTAGATTGTAAGAAGTACCGGTATAATGATTATTTAGTGTAATTGAACACAAAATAAACCATTAATTTTATTTGCCCAATAGTCCTGTACCCCGCAAGGGGGACCAACAGTGTAATGTCTCGAACAGTATGTTTTGTAAGGATTTGTTGTAGCGACGAATTGTTTCCTTGACATAGATCTGTAACAGAAATTGTTAATAACAACTAATTATTTTCGTGTTGTTTTTATTATAAATAAATCAATCATAAATTTAAGTTCATGAAAAGGGTGAAGAATTAAATGGGAATTACTTCCTCTTCCTTCATCTCTTCCTTCGTTTGAGTTTCTTAGGTGACAAACGGCATAAGTCCAAAATTACGAAAAATGAGTTTACTACAAAAATAAATAGTATTACGAGTACTTAAATCATGCATTAATTCAATTTGCTTATATTTTCTTTTATTTCAATAAAAATTAGGAGTCAGATTTGCATCATAAATATAATCGTTACAGAGAAATGTGAAATAATGACTCCAGTTTATTATTATAGCGTGAATTCGTTTATTATTGAAAGAAATGTAGTTTTTCTTTTAAATTATTTTACCATCATGATTATTCTTTCACTCAATTTTCAAATAGCAAAGCTAGATTCTGTTCTTTGTTCTTATAAAGTATTACACAAAACTCCAATTTTCTCAATACTAAAAAAAAGGGGCATACTTCACTTGTCAATTAAGGGGCTCATTTGTAATTGTAATTACAAATGAATTGAATTACATGTTGTAATTACATCACTTATGTACAATAAAACTGGAAATATTCTACTTACGTGTTTGCATATCTTGTGCATTTGGTTTATTTTCGCCTTCTCCTCAAATACTTCACATGTAGCCATACCTACATGTACAAGGGCTAATTTTTTCCCATTTTAATGAATCCTTTTCCATTCAGCCAAAGTGAGAAAGAATCATCGGAAACAAAAAATAAATAGAAGAATGTAAATGTGTTGCCCCCATCAAAGAGAAGTTTTCCAATTTACCTGCAACTACGATTTCAAATAATATTGACATTGAACATCGAATGTTGCTCCGGCTGTAGCCTCATGCGTAGCTTTATTCTTTGTAACGTAACCACTGCTTCAGGTCCAGGTCCAGTCCAACCAAAGGGCGAATAACTGCAACACTTGACTACAATTCTCTGTAAAAAATGTTAAAATGTTTTCTCTCCCTTTAGTGAGCTCTTAGCAAGATTAATCCTGAGCCCCCTACGACTGAAGTTCTTTCTTAACAAAAATAATGTATGATTCTAGACTTCTTGTCTCCCTTCTTGTTTCATACTGCGAATTTTTACTCTTGATATTACTCTGTAAAACAATTACGACAAGTTTATAATAACCTTAAAATAATTTGACTACTCTATATAGCTAAGGTGTACAACCCTACTGTTATATGTTATATATTTATTTATTATATAAAGTATAATTATAAACTTAAAGTAAAGAATACTGTCGCGTATATCGCGTGTTCTCCGCCATATCTCGTCTGTCCCCTCATGCTGCCACCCTCGACCAGGTATACGGTATACTTCTCATGTCCCTAGTATTGCCAACATAAACCTAGTGACTAACTTAATTACTAACAGAATCTGTTACACCTACCTTTTTGTAAATGTGAGTTCTACATCATATCCTCTCTGCTCTTACATATGTTTGTGCTGTCGCGACTTTCTGCGGTAAATTTCAAGAAAGGAGTGGGTTAGTGCCCGTGCAGCGCTGAACCGCTGTGCTCGTAGAGAACGCGGGAAGTTACAAAATAAAATCAGCAGCACAAATCTGAGTGATATTAGTATCTTTATTTTTGAAGGCACAAAAAACAAAATACTACATCAAAACTCCGGAAGCGTCTGTCTCCCAAGCACGCTGCTTCCTTCGAGGAAGTTTTTCGCTCGTCGGGACGTCCGCCCCCGCAATTCCCCCTCCAGGCCCGCAAGGCCCAATCTTGAGCCTGCTACTCCCCGCCGGGGAGGAATCTCACCCCTTGTCACGCTCCACCCCCGAGTTGGTGGAAGTGGAGACGCCCAGCACAGCTGCGAGCTCGTGCGTCATAGGAAAAACCCACGGGAAAAACCCACGGGAAAAACCCACGTAAAGAATTGACGTAAAGAAAGGGGATGCAACAAAGAAAAATAATATCGTGGAAGCCAAGCGTCTTTCACAATCACACGTGCTTTAGACAAAATCGCCAATTCGGTATATTACAAAAGACAAGCTATCCCAAGAACTTTCTCTAACGCAGTTACTTATTCTATTCTAAGAAAGAAAAATCCGTTTCGAACTATAGTTAACCATAACAACTTCTTCCAGAAAAATACATATCCGCGATTAATCAAAAATGTTGCACCTGAGCATCCTCCTTCTCAATTCCCCTCTGCAGTAACCAAGCTACTCGGTCCACCCAGCATCCCACAGAAAGTACTATGAGTCAAAAGATACTGCAGGACACATTACATTATCCACAATAAATAAATGCACGATAGCTATTTTATCTCTAAATAAATCTATTGAATTTAAAATACATATTCTAAGATTCCAACAATCAACGAGAAATCCTGCCAACAATAATCTCGAAGGTATAATACGCTCATCCCGAATATTCTCTCGTAACGTCGCACGCAACGTTCATTCAAGATCACGCATAACCGGCGTTTGAATTTCGCTCTCATAATGCGTATCGATATTATTCAGTATGAGGCTACATTCACCCCGCAGTATCAAAGTCAAGTTTTCGCGATAGCGTAACACCTTCCCCCTTATACAAAAAGGTGTTTCCAATGAAACAGCTTTTTAATAATCCTTCACAATTTAAGCGTCTTAAAATATAATACAAGGAACTTAATCATATAAACACAACAAATATACATACATATAAAACACAATAAGATTAACCCTTAACCGTAAAAAGATTCACACAAATACATCTATATATAAACATATACGTTAATCTATTACAAAATCTATATCCGGTCTTACGCATGCTAATTTAAGCTTATTAGTATGAACTATCTTAAATTTATTAACTCCTATAGCTAATTCTACGGACAAATCATTAAATTTACGGTGTATTTTATAAGGACCTAACCAATCGCAATCAAACTTAGATGTTTTAGGCTCTTTCAATAAATATACGTCATCTCCTACTTCATACACGCGTGGATTAGCATTCCTATCATAGTATCTTTTGCTTCTGTGCTTCGCCTTTTCAAGATTTTTGCCTGCAATGGCTTGTGTGGTAGTAATTTTACTAAATAAGTCATCCAAATATTGTATAAAGGTTCGTGGTACCCGTTCCCTAGCAAATGCCGAAGGTATTACAGCTTTGACTCCGAAAACTAGTTCATGAGGTGTAAATCCAGTTGCTTCATGCACAGAAGTGTTATATGAAAACATGCCAAATCTGATCCAATCATCCCAATCATTTTTAGTGCAATAATGCTTGAGATAATCCACAAAAACTCTATGTGCCCTTTCAAGTGATCCTAAAGACTGAGGATGGAAAGCTGTAGAGGTAATCCGTTGTATTTTAAAAATTCTACAGAAGTTTTTCATGACTTGGCTAATAAAATTCCTACCTTGATCTGTATGTATGGTTCTAGGACAACCGAATCTACTAATAAATTGCTCAGCTAAAGTGCAAGCAACCGTTACAGAATCTATATTTGGTATAGGTATTGCATCAGAATATTTAGTTAAATTATCCTGCAACGTCAACAAATACCTATTGCCTTTCTTCGTTATAGGTAAGGGTCCAACAATATCCATTTGTACCTTCTCAAATGCATAACTTGGAGTATCAGTGATACGCATTGGTTGTTTTGTTCTAGCCGAATAAATTTTATTTTTCTGACAAATAGAACAAGTTCGAACAAATTCCGCAATCTCCCTCCCCATCCCAGGCCAATAAAAATGCTCCCTTATAAGGTTATAAAGCTTGGAGGTACCCTTATGACCACCAGCCACGGATTCATGAAACTCTTGAATAATTTGGGACCGCTGCGACTCTGACGGAGTAACCACCTCACCCGTACAGACTATAATAACATATTGAGAGTTATTAAAAATCTGTCTCAACAAACCCTCCACGGTACTCCATTCAGAAATGCTAAAACTATCAATATCTTTTGAAATACTGAAACTAACTATATTTAATGAATCAACAAGAGCTTTCAAGGATTTTAATGAGGATTCCACATAATCAAAGTTTAAGTTGTCCTGGAATGCAACTTTGAAAAACAACAAAAAGGTATGATATTTGTCACCTGGAAATGCCATGGCATCACCCACATCCGCCTGATAATGCTGAACTTGATCCACAGAAAACCGACCTTGATCAAGCAAATCTTTAGTAATCTGGGAATTGACATCACAACTTAGCGGCATAAAATGAGCTATGTTCTCTTTCTGCATACTGAGATGATCCTTTGTATAAATGATAATAGGTAATAAAGATAGGTGAGGCATTTGCACATTTGAATTTATATTATTAACCAAAATTCTACTTTCGCCATGATCCAAGACCTTCATATTCACCTGCTTATCCACAGGTTTTGCTGAATCCTTTAACTTGCTGGAAACTACCCTATTGGGACCCCCGGTCCCAGTCTTGGCCACAAAACTTCCAGGCTCGTCAGCCCTTACCACAACATCAGTTGCATCAAAACCAGGCATCACAGCCCCAACCACGACAGAAGTCGCAAACAGAATAGGCTCCCCACACCTTTGGCCAAGACTCTGCAGCCCCCGCGAAGCCTCCTTTAAGGGTAAACCTAACGCAGGAACTGCAGGCACCCTCACCGAGCACAGACTACCCGCCACGGCCCCCGAAGCGGGTTCCTGGGGTGGGAACTTACCGTTAGCCAACGGGAAACCGAGCTGCAGCAAGTCTATCCTTGTGCTCCCATGAGGCGGTCCACAATAGGTCAACAATTCAGAGGCTGAGTTCTTCAAAGTACTCATAACATCTCTCTGCACAGCTTCTGCGTTCCCGCGCGCTAGGAAAACAGATGCTACCATCCTTTCATTGTTTAATTCTAAACTCTCATCTTCCACCGTATTCACTGCGGAATCTACAAGTGGTAAATTGCCTGCGCAGCCAATCACCCTTTGTAGACGCCTCGAATCAGGCTCAGAAACCATGTTCATTAAACCAATTTGTGATTCAAAACGAAGGTCTTGACCAGGCTCAGCAGGATTTCGAGAAAGAGCATCAGCATTTGCGTTAACCTTACCCGATTTATACACTATGTTGTAATTATATTCGTTTAATCTAATGCGCCACCTCATAATTTTAGAAGTAGGATCCTTCACATTATGCAGCCATACTAGAGGACGATGGTCAGTAACTAAGGTAAACTGCTGACCATATAAATAAGGTCGAAAATGTTCAACTGCGAATAAAACTGCTAAAAGCTCCTTTTCTATGACTGAATAATTACTTTCCGCTACATTCAAAGTCCTTGAAGCATATGATACAGGAAGATCTCTCCCAATAGGACCTTGACTTAAAACAGCTCCCACAGCGAAATCCGAGGCATCGGTGGTGACGACAAATGGTTGTAAGAAATTAGGAAATTGTAATAAAGGCTCTGAACAAATAATATCTCTTAAAGTTTCGAAAGCAATCTGAGTCTCTGAAGTCCAAACAAAAGGAATATCTTTCTTTAAAAGTTTTGTCAAAGGTTTTGAAATTTTAGCCATATTGTAAATAAATCTCCTATAATACCCTACAAGACCTAAAAATTGTTTTACATTTTTCTTAGTTTTTGGTATAGGAAACTGTTTTACAGCCCGAATTTTTCCAGGGTCAGGTTTTACTCCTTCATTTGTGATTATATGCCCTAAATAAATTATTTCCTTTTGCAAGAAACGACACTTTTCGGGTTGAAGAGTCAATCCAGAATTTTGTAAACGCGCTAAAAGAGTTCTTAGCTTACGCGCATGCTCCTCTAATGAGTTAGCATAAACAACCCTAGTAGCATTTTCGGTTGGCCAATCGTTGGGCCATCGTTATATTTTTCGGTTGGCCAACGGTTAGATTTGTCGCATCTTTTCGTGTTGGGCCAACGATTGTGGCCAACGTAGGGCCAACAAATGTAACCAACGTAGGGCCAACGAATGTAACCTACGTAGGGCCAACGAATGTAACCAACGTAGAGCCAACGAATGTAACCAACGTAGGGCCAACGAATGCAACTAACGTAGGGCCAACGAATGTAACCAACGTAGGGCCAACGTATGCAACTAACGTAGGGCCAACAGTTGGTAGTACGCTCAGCCCAAATGATTCGTGACTGTTATTAGAAAATCATCAGGAGGAAGTGCCCATTCCCACTATTACATATGTATAAAAAAAAAAAAAAAATATATATATATATATATTTTTTTTTTTTTTTTTTTTTTTTATACATATGTAATAGTGGGAATGGGCACTTCCTCCTGACGATTTTTTAATAACGGTCACGAATCATTTGGACTGACCGTACTACACTTGAATACAATAAAAGCTTATATTATAATCACTAAAAACAATAACTCAAACATATGTTTTGTTGAAAATTTTTATTCCAAACAGAAATATATATATATATATATATATAATGGAACAAAAGTATTATTTTTATAATTGATCAGTAAAATTGAAATGGAACAAAAGTATTATTTTTATAATTGACCAGTAAAATTGAAATGGAACAAAAATATTATTTTTACAATAATTGACAAGTAATAAACATTTCTTATGCATGAAGTTACAACAAGAAATAGATATTTCTGTTGCACAACTTACAGTTTACTGACATGTATATAAGGTAAAGGCACCAATAATTGACCACGCGTCAGTAGTTGACCTTTTATTAGGAAGTGTGAAAAGTAAGGTTTTCTTAAATGGAATAATCTTTCAGAAAAGGCACGATAGGTAATTCACTATTTAACAAACAAGCAAGCACTATTATTATTATTTATGTAAAATATTTTTCTTAACTGGTCAACTACTGGTGCTTTTACCTTACTATATCTTATATCCTATTATAATAATACACTTTTCAACGGTAATATAAAATTGTAATCAGTCTTCATTGAGAAACGTTCGCAATGTATTAGGTTGGCAAATAAGTTCGTTCGGTGTTATTATTTATTCCATTCTAAAATATCGAACGAACTTATGCGTAACAACCTAACGAATAATACGATGTACAATTATTTTAAAATCTCTGCATTTTCATAATGCACTCTGCTCGTTTGGACAATAATAAGTTTGTTCAATTTTTTAGTGTGTCGCAAATTGTAACAACTGAACGAACTTATTTGCCAACCTAATAATTTGCAGAATGAAGAACCAGGCAGAGTTGGGCAAAATGTATATTAGATAATCATTATTAATAATATACAGTTTGCCCAAGTCTGGAACCAGGAACCTCTTCTATAAACATAACAGTATCTCCGTTATTAACACTATCAAACCATTAAGACTGTTAATGGTAAACTTCCATATCAGCAAATGTTACACAAACAAAAGTATTATTTTTATAATTGACCAGTAAAATTGAAATGGAACAAAAGTATTATTTTTATAATAATTAACGAGTAATAAACATTTCTTATGCATGAAGTTACAACAAGAAATAGATATTTCTGTTGCACCACTTACAGTTTACTGACATGTATATAAGGTAAAGGCACCAATAATTGACCACGCGTCAGTAGTTGACCTTTTATTAGGAAGTGTGAAAAGTAAGGTTTTCTTAAATGGAATAATCTTTCAGAAAAGGCACGATAGGTATGCTGTACCATCCATCGACGCAACTCCAAATCTTGTTTAGTTAGATTCGTTAGTTTATCGTAACGACGGACAAGTAATTTCATTAATGTCAATTTTATGTCTCTGTTCTTAACGCTGTCGTTAAGAAAAGCTCTACAATTCATGATAAGAAATGCTTAAGCTTCTAACTTGTGACTTAATCATTTCATTTCATTCATTGAATTGTGATAGAGTTTTATATTCAGTAAAGGTAATGTTTTTGCTAACTGAACAGTATGGTCAATTACTAGTTTTCCGTTTTCAAGGATGGTCAATTTTTGGTATTATTTATGTAAAATATTTTTCTTAACTGGTCAACTACTGGTGCTTTTACCTTACTATATCTTATATCCTATTATAATAATACACTTTTCAACGGTAATATAAAATTGTAATCAGTCTTCATTGAGAAACGTTCGCAATGTATTAGGTTGGCAAATAAGTTCGTTCGGTGTTATTATTTATTCCATTCTAAAATATCGAACGAACTTATGCGTAACAACCTAACGAATAATACGATGTATAATTATTTGAAAATCTCTGCATTTTCATAATGCACTCTGCTCGTTTGGACAATAATAAGTTTGTTCAATTTTTTAG
Source organism: Perdita meconis (assembly GCA_030770465.2). Taxonomy (NCBI): domain Eukaryota; kingdom Metazoa; phylum Arthropoda; class Insecta; order Hymenoptera; family Andrenidae; genus Perdita; species Perdita meconis. The sequence goes on from JASKOS020000019.1 coordinate 2,322,417, forward strand.
TGTGTCGCAAATTGTAACAACTGAACGAACTTATTTGCCAACCTAATAATTTGCAGAATGAAGAACCAGGCAGAGTTGGGCAAAATGTATATTAGATAATCATTATTAATAATATACAGTTTGCCCAAGTCTGGAACCAGGAACCTCTTCTATAAACATAACAGTATCTCCGTTATTAACACTATCAAACCATTAAGACTGTTAATGGTAAACTTCCATATCAGCAAATGTTACACAAACAAAAGTATTATTTTTATAATTGACCAGTAAAATTGAAATGGAACAAAAGTATTATTTTTATAATAATTAACGAGTAATAAACATTTCTTATGCATGAAGTTACAACAAGAAATAGATATTTCTGTTGCACCACTTACAGTTTACTGACATGTATATAAGGTAAAGGCACCAATAATTGACCACGCGTCAGTAGTTGACCTTTTATTAGGAAGTGTGAAAAGTAAGGTTTTCTTAAATGGAATAATCTTTCAGAAAAGGCACGATAGGTATGCTGTACCATCCATCGACGCAACTCCAAATCTTGTTTAGTTAGATTCGTTAGTTTATCGTAACGACGGACAAGTAATTTCATTAATGTCAATTTTATGTCTCTGTTCTTAACGCTGTCGTTAAGAAAAGCTCTACAATTCATGATAAGAAATGCTTAAGCTTCTAACTTGTGACTTAATCATTTCATTTCATTCATTGAATTGTGATAGAGTTTTATATTCAGTAAAGGTAATGTTTTTGCTAACTGAACAGTATGGTCAATTACTAGTTTTCCGTTTTCAAGGATGGTCAATTTTTGGTATTATTTATGTAAAATATTTTTCTTAACTGGTCAACTACTGGTGCTTTTACCTTACTATATCTTATATCCTATTATAATAATACACTTTTCAACGGTAATATAAAATTGTAATCAGTCTTCATTGAGAAACGTTCGCAATGTATTAGGTTGGCAAATAAGTTCGTTCGGTGTTATTATTTATTCCATTCTAAAATATCGAACGAACTTATGCGTAACAACCTAACGAATAATACGATGTACAATTATTTGAAAATCTCTGCATTTTAATAATGCACTCTGCTCGTTTGGACAATAATAAGTTTGTTCAATTTTTTAGTGTGTCGCAAATTGTAACAACTGAACGAACTTATTTGCCAACCTAATAATTTGCAGAATGAAGAACCAGGCAGAGTTGGGCAAAATGTATATTAGATAATCATTATTAATAATATACAGTTTGCCCAAGTCTGGAACCAGGAACCTCTTCTATAAACATAACAGTATCTCTGTTATTAACACTATCAAACCATTAAGACTGTTAATGGTAAATTTCCATATCAGCAAATGTCAAACAAAAGTATTATTGTTATAATAAATAGGTAAGAGCACTTCTCAGTACACGAATAATATAGTGTGGCGTAAGCGGCGAGGATAACGACGCTGACAAAAGAAAGAAAGGATACAAAGACATGTTATCCTTTACTATTCTGTTACCTCGCCGCTCGTCGCCGCACTGTATTTACAACCATACACAAGTTATAGAAGAAATGCACATTATTTCTTTTGGACCACTTACTTTATGCAGGGTGATCTTCTTGCTAGGGGACACGATGAAAGTCCCGTTTTCCAAGGGATCACAGCGGCAACCTTGTCACTTAAAAAGCCCAAAGTATTCGTGGGATCAAGTGTTTAGTCCGTTTCAATAACAAGGTTACCGCTGCGATGTTTAGACGGCGGCACTTTTGCTTTGTGTCCCCTAGCGAGAGAATCACCCTGTATATACCTATTCTATTACTTTTCAACGGATCTATAAAATCAGTCTTTTCTGAACATTCGAAATGTAATTTATAGAATGAAGAACCAGACAGAGTTGAGTATCCATTATTCATGGTATCAAACCATTAAGATTAATGGTAAATTTCCTTCTTAGTAAATGTGTAAATATAGGAAGGCTACAGAATGTTATACAGACAAAAGTATTATTGTCATAATAATTGGCTAAGAGTAAACATTTCTTACGTAAGTTACAAGAAGAAATGCAATGCAGAGTTTATATGGGGTTTTGAAGACTGGTGAAATTAGCTTATTTTCACATATATTGTAGATTATGATATCATCTACAAGAAATAAATGATTACTTAGGGTCGCTGATAAAGTACATCTGTAAATTAACGTATGTGTATATCGCTGATAAATCAACAGTCTATAGTTATCCGGTTTTGATCGATCGAAGTGAAATAAAAGCCAGTTTATTAGCACATTCCTAATAGAAATGAGGGTGAAAACTCTTAAGGGGCTATTCCCAGGTATGGCAGGTAGGTGACTATACCGATAAAATAAGGTAAAAATAGGGGCAAAAAAGGGTTTACGCAGGACAACTTTTTGTCTTTATACGAGCAAATTTTGACCTGAGAAAGGGCTCATTTGAAAGAGGAAGCATTGAACCTTCCTCTTTCGAATGAGCCCTTTCCCAGGTCAAAATTTGCTCATACAAGGACAAAAAGTTGTCCCGCGTATAATCGTAGCTATTTTGGGGTTATTGATAAAAACAGGGTGCAAAAATGTCAACCAGATGGCGTCTAATTGGGGGTTGTAAAGGAAAGTGTTAGCTTGAAACATTGCTCGAAACGTAAACAACTCTTTCTGCATCTTTGTTTCTACACATTTCACATTTGCTGCAGTAAAAATGTTCCTTCAAACGAAATTGAACGTGACGGAAACTTTGGTCACAGATTTGAAGCTATTAGAAATCAGCGAAACCCTTGGAAAATAAGACGTAGGTTTGGTCGGCTCAAGCCCATTGCTACTGAAACCGCCATATTTCATTTCTGTCAACCCTCTGAAGTCGCGAGTCATCTTGCGATAGTTAATGCAATTACGTAAACAACCAATTACCAACTGCCGCACCCTGTGACGTCGTCACGTGTTGGGAATAGCCCCTTAAGGAGAAAACGGAAAAGATTGATAGAAATAGAGAGGATGAGAGGGAAGTTCTAGTGAAAGTGAAGGAAATAGAGAAAAAGATGGAATAGAAGGAAAGGGAGGAAGAGTTAGTTGGAGAAGAAGAAAGTGTTAGAGAGAAGTAGGAGGAAACGGAAGTTCAGGAGGAAAGGAAGAGGGAGGGAGAGTGTTAGTTGGAGAGGGAGAGAGTGTTAGTGGGAAGTAGGAGGAAACGGAAGTCCAGGAGAGGAAAGGAAGAGGGAGGGAGAGTGTTAGTTGGAGAGGGAGAGTGTTAGTGAGAAGTAGGAGGAAACGGAAGTCCAGGAGAGGAAAGGAAGAGGGAGAGAGTGTTAGTGGGAAGTAGGAGGAAACGGAAGTCCAGGAGAGGAAAGGAAGAGGGAGGGAGAGTGTTAGTTGGAAAGGGAGGGAGTGTTAGTGAGAAGTAGGAGGAAACGGAAGTCCAGGAGAGGAAAGGAAGAGTGTTAGTTGGAGAGGAAGAGAGTGTTAGAGAGAAGTAGGAGGAAACAGAAGTCCAGGAGAGGAAAGGAAGAGTGTTAGTTGGAGAGGGAGAGAGTGTTAGAAAGAAGTAGGAAGAAACAGAAGTCCAGGAGAGGAAAGGAAGAGTGTTAGTTGGAGAGGGAGAGAGTGTTAGAAAGAAGTAGGAAGAAACAGAAGTCCAGGAGAGGAAAGGAAGAGTGTTAGTTGGAGAGGGAGAGAGTGTTAGAAAGAAGTAGGAGGAAACGGAAGTCCAGCAGAGGAAGGGGTGAATGGATCGAGGGGGGAGAGGGATAGGTTAAGAGACAGAGAGATAGAATAAGTAATGTTAAAATACGCGGACTAGGATGATAAGGTGCGTGTGTGAACGGCGGTGGAAAAGAGAGTGATTTTCTTGTAGAGAAAATCATAATCTACAATATATGTGAAAATCAGCTAACTTCACCGGTCTCTAAAATCCAAATCTCCAAAAACCATCAGATTAATGGTACATTTCCATATTAGTAAATGGTATACAAACAAAAGTATTATTTTCATAGTAATTGGGTAAGAGTAAACATTTCTTACGCAAGTTACAAGAAGAAATACACATTTCTTTTGGACCACTTACTTTATATATACCTATCTTACTACTTTCCAACGGTTCTATAAAATAATTAGCCTTCTCTGAAAAACATTCGCAATGTAATTTATAGAATGAAGAACCAGGAACCTCTTCTATAAATTTAATAATAATAATATCTCCATTTATAGTATCAAAGCATGAGTCAGACAAGGATGTACTCAAAATAACATTGTCATTGCCAAGAACTGTCAAAGATATATATTTTATAGTACCGTCTTTGTTCTTTTTAATAGTGGGTTTTCGAGAGTTATCTTTGTCCACAGTGCAATCTTTTTTTTCACCTAATCTTTTAGCAACTTGCTCCAAAGGGAGATTATGCGATCGGACCATTCGTTTAATTTTTGTCATAAAATTTTCAAAAGGAAATGCCGAAAAATTGTCTAAGTTGCCATAATTAAAAACATCTTTTTCTAAATGAAGCAAATTATGTAAATTATATACAAGAAATTCTTTAGAATAAACGGTAGAGATATGACGAATAAAACAATGTAACAAGTTATTGGCATATGTTCGCCACTCGCAATCTTGACAAAACTCATCACTACATAATATATAAATTGCACAATGTAACAGTAAAAAATGTTTGTATAAATTATTTGGCAGCACATTTGCCAAAACTATGGGACCTAAATATAAAACAAATGCTCTGAATTCTGTAGCCTTCCAATATTTAAACATGTTTAATGTCCGTGGACGTCGAGAAAACTCTACTGGATAATGATTATCCTTAATTTCCAATAATCTTTTCGATATTTTGTTTATATTAAAGGCACTCAACTTGCACTTTTTCGGTCCATTATGTACCCAAGTCCGGATAAGTTTTTTGACCACGCCTAAACATACCATGTGCATGTAATCTAATGTAACTTGCGTTATTAATCCTAAATCAAGTTCTGATAAAATACTTAATGATACTTGATGATCTTCATACTCTTTTCGACTGAAGCTAACATCATTCCGTAGATTTAAATTAGTTTTGTATGTCCATATGGTTCTACCAAGATATGTGCCCTCCTGTGTACACTTTTCACATGCATAGATAGAATTGTGTGATTTAATACACTTTACAAAAGCTCTAGCTGGAGCATCAGCTATAATGCAACTTATGCGGAAAGTAAATTTTTTATTACCTATTATAACGCCATTTTTTTTCCAACTGGAGACACTCGTCTACAAAGGGACGAAGAAAGTTGTTTGCATCTGCTGGTTTCGATTCACCGTAATAAAGACATACAATAAAGGGCGTTTTTATTACCGATTGATCTAATGTACATAAAATTGGCCAAAAGGAATTGGTTGTACTGGTATGTATTGGTAAACCATCAACATTAACGGTAACAGATAAAAGAGAATCCCACTGAAATTCTGCTATTTTTCTATCGATTAGAGGATAATTTTTTGACCCTAATCCCGCTGAAACTCTTTCTTTTATGCTATCCTCAAATCCAAAATACACGTATGAACCACCACCAGCACAGTTTTTAACATTAATAACCTTTGGTGTACGTAATAATGTTCGTGAATCACTCGGCAGTGATGGATGATGTAATTTCAGTAATTTTAATAAATCATCAAGGGCAAAATGAGTTATATTGTGTTTATGAGACCAAGAAATCAGAGATGAATTGAAGTTTGTGTCTCCAAGATCAGCTGTCGGAATAGCAGAAATAGTTTCATTAGCAGAAATAATTTCATTAGCAGAAATAGTTTCATTAGCAGAAATTGTAGATACTGTTAACCGTCCAGCATTGCAATTAGATACAGAAGGTACATCACCAGGATTACAAGGTACACATATATTGGTAGAATCATGACACCAAGATGAACATTGATTGGACTTACTATTAGAAATATTGACATTTGCCTCTGATGAAACACTTATTCGGAGACGATCTTGCAACTTCTTTCTTTCTGCAGCTATATGACGCTACTGAGTTCGCTTTGATTGCGACGACTTAATGTGTACTGGTGTTTCTCCTCTTCTCTCGACCTCCATCTCTATCTTTGGCAAATCTAAACCAATTACTTATTATGGTTGTTATGTCTGCATCTGTGGCTGCTTCTGCCTCCTTATTTCTGCGCACTGCATCTGCAATAAGTAATTTTGTTATATTATGCAAAAGTTTTGATTGTATGAGTCTTTTACACATTTAAGCAAACAATACAATTACAAAATAAAGTTAACTGAAACAATACAAAGAAAAAAGAATCTAAATTCGATTCCTTCTACATACCTATTATTACATTAATTAATTTATAATCCTTCAAGGAAATTTTATTGTTTTTTCCTGTCCAATTACAATCAAGGGCAAAACTGTTAGTGAACAGTCTTTCGAGTATTCTGCGTACTATCGCAGATCTTGTATTTCCACCTGTATAGCTCAAATAATTAATCTGAAACAAAATGTTTGATTAAAATCAATTTACATATATATTTGTTTTATGTGTTTATTAATTTAGTTCTACAGAAAAATATAATTTTTAATGATGTTTCACAAAAAAATTGTGTTATATTTTAAAATATAATAACAAAAATCTTTATTGATATAGTATACTTACTAATACGTCTGCATTGCCTTCAACTCTAAGAAAATTATCTATGCTCTTCAAATTGTCAAGTCCATTACATGGAATTGTAATATTTGGAGGTAAAGAAGAAGTAGCTGTTTTTGAACAGGATACTAATTGTAATAAAATATTTTGGGTTTCTCGAACTTCTTTAAGCTCCTGCCTAATTTGTACCAAATGTTCGGCAATCACATCTGAAATAAAAAGTATTATAAGTATACTGCGTATTTTTATAAAAAAATCAAATTTTTAAAAATATAAATTATGGAAGTATTTATACCTTACCCAATGATTTATTAAATTTGTGGAAAACAGAAGATTCCTCGTGGAACTTTTGCCGAGGTTCTTCGGATATGAATGAAATCTCCAGTGGATCTAAAAATAATTATTTATAAATTAATAAATTATAGAGATATTTAGAAAAAAATCAGATATATCTAGAAATGTTTAGAATGGTGTTTAACATGATAGTTACCATCTGGTGCAGTTAATGTCACCGACGATGCGTTGCTTGGTGTAAAGAGCGTTTCAGGAAAATCTAAAAAGTAGTATATGAAAATTAATTTTATTTCAAGAAAGAAAGAAAGAAAGAAAGAAAGAAAGAAAGAAAGAAAGAAAGAAAGAAAGAAAGAAAGAAGCATATACTTTTCAAATTCTCTAAATGAAAAAATATGTAATCCCCCAGTACACTTGTGGTTTATTTATATTTACCAACAGACTCCAGCAAAATTGTTGAATGTTGTTGGCTTAGAGTCGAAGGCAATGCAGACGTAGATGCAGACACAGATGCAGACGTAAATGCAGACACAGATGCACACGTAGATGCAGACACAGATGCAGACGTAGATGCAGACGTAGATGCAGACACAGGTGCTTGAAATGTCGACGATTTTTTGTTTGGAACGACAGGATAATTTATCTGCCATTCTTCTTCCCCAGTTACAGAATCGTCACTCTCGTACAGAACCCTTCTTACTTTCCTCTTTCTTCTGGATATTCCCTGTGTTTCCTCAAATTCTGTTGCTACTTCAGATTCACTTTCTGCCTTTTTACATTTTTCTCGAGCCTTATTTATGTCGTCTAAATAAAATAATTTACTTTTATAAGGTCTTGTTGCTCTAGCAAGCAATGCATAAATAGTATTATACAAGGTGTTCAACTACAAATAATAAGATAAACTGGAAGGGGTGACTTTACATGTTACGAAATAGGGTGAATACACTAGAAGTCGACCACCCTCTAGTATAGTCAACCACTTTTATTGTTTAGGTTAAAAAACTAAATATTTAAAAAAAGCATTTATTAAATGATAATTTTATATTGTTACTTAAATGTCTAACTTCAAAATACGACAAAAAGCGATTTTTAAAAGTAAACAAAACAAATGCTTTTAAAATGATTTCTAAACAAGGTTTGATTCTACATTGTACAATTGCTGGTTTCAAACACGAGGCGCCTAAAACCGAGCTTTGAGAAAAAACAGCTAATGTAATTTAGCTGTATACATTTATCATTGAAAAATGAGGCTGTATGCTATTTAAAAAGTATCAACATTCTTAGTTATTAGCTTGACAAATTTAACAAATGCGATAATTTAGATTATATGGTTGACTACTGAAGCGACTCAGACACTTTACTTTTAACGTTAATTACGTCTTTTCTAAAACTTTTATATACAAACAAAAAATATTAGTGATACACTGAATAAATTTATTCATTAGCAGAAGTACTATCATGTATATCATATATTTTAGAACATTGACTGTTTTGTTTTGTTAATACATATAATTCAAATTTAGCTTTAAGTGGTTGACTACTAGTGCTTTCACCCTAAGATAAAAATAAAAAATACCAAAATTGAGATGCTGTATATAAAACGATCGTTGCAACCCATTTGCCAACCTTTGCAGATTACATGCACACATGCATTCTGTTCATTTAGATATGTGACAATACGATACACGTGTATCAAAATCAAAATACAGTGTTTGTAAAAAAGGTGAACCTCAATGGGTGCATTCAGCGCACACAACCAGTGAGTCAACCGTTGAGACTGAGCAATGATCAGTTGATCGTTTCGCTGAACGTCATCTTAGTTCCCAACGTGTTGAGCAAAAGTAGCGTAGAATTTTTACTCAACGGTTGCGCAATGGTTGAGTGCGCTGAACGCACCCAATATACATCGAAATAAATGGACGTATATATTAGTTTGTGTGATTACTATTTAATTATACTTTTAGCCAAAAATGACTCTAGATTAGAGCATAACTCGTTAACAAAGCTGTAACAAACACTTTCGTTAAAGAAAAGATTATATTAAGTTGGGGAAAAAGAAATCCATTATTTTTCCACTTGAAATAAACGTAAAAATAATGGATTTCTTTTTCCCCAACCTAATATATAGAATTGTTCCAGGAACCACCTCCTAAAATTCCTGATATACATTGCCGAACACCATGTATACAAAGTTTTAAACAGTTGCTCACCCGTTTCATAAAATATCCTGCGGACACCATATAATGACCAATTTTCATCAGGCTTTATCCCACCATGCAAAGCCTTTGTAAACTTTGTCATTAGTTTGTAAGGTGGCCACATGCATTCGCATTTTAATGGTGTTAACCATTCTGCGCGAATTACGCTTATACCTCCACCACCGTTTTTTGTTGGAACAAATTCCACAACTTTATACATTTTTTAGATAGATATTCACCTGTTTTGCAAACAAATAATAGCACACATTGGAAAACACGTGGTGAAAGGAATTGGAAAGAATATCTGTTGCATAAGCACGTGGTCAGGCATGACCTCACCCTTATTTATGCCTATAATATACCGATTTTCAATTACTTACCTTGTATCCGAGAGCAACACGTCGAGAATCAGGAGGCCGGAGAGAGAAGAAACACCATACAAACTTTACACAAGGCCAGGACTACACGAGAATTTATACACCACGTGTTGCACGTCGGCGTGGTCGGTGTTTTCTCCGCCGAAATAGGACCTGCGTATTTTTATGCGATTGACTACACAAACATATCCCATGCCTGTATAGTCAATTGCATTCTAACACGCAGATCCTATTCCGGCGGAGAAAACGCAACGTGCAACACGCGGACGTGTAAAACACTCGAAAGTGCTCGAGAGGCTCGAGGGCTCGAGTGGGCTCCAGTGAATGTCTGGCGACAATATGGCCGGGCCGGGATTGCGTCATGCAATCACGCATCGAAAAACCTTTCTCTTTGTCCTCCCCACTCCCAACGCATGAGAGTGAGACGAGGCAGAGAGACAGAAATAGGGAATAAAACTCGCATTCCCTATAGCCCTATATCATCGATTGTTCGTTTTCCTACGCGAATATGCAATGTGAGGCTGTGAATTATTGTGGTTGGTTAATTAATGAAGAAATAATTAAATAAATAATTAATTAAGAAATTTACAACGGAGATGCTGCATTATTAGGCTAACTGCGAAGTAACTCAACGGTGGGCCAATTGTTACTTACTTCAGTTGGCCCAGCTGAAATAAACCAACGGTCCACCAACCATTGGCTAACCAACGATAGTTACGTTGGCCCAGCTGAAATAAACCAACGGTCGACCAACCGTTGGCAAACCAACGATAGTTACGTTGGCCCAGCTGAAATAAACCAACGGTCGACCAACCGTTGGCAAACCAACGATAGTTACGTTGGCCCAACGTTGAATATTCGTAGGCACATTTACAATATCTTTTGGTCGTTGGCCCTAGGTTGGGAATTGGTCGGCGAAAACACTAACCATATCCCAACCAAATCCCAACCGTTGGCCACGGTTGGCCAACCGAAAATGCTACTAGGGCAACAATGTCATCCATATAAACAAACAGTTCGACACCTTGTAACCCAGACAAAACTAAGTCCATAACCCTTTGGAACGTGGCTGGTGCATTTTTTAAACCAAATGGCATTCTGTTAAATTCATAGTGGCCATGGGGAGTAGAAAAGGCGGTTTTTGATTTAGATGCAGAATCCACCGGAATTTGATGAAATCCCGAAGCCAAATCTAGAGTGCTGAAATATTTTGCACCCCCTAGCTGATCCAAAATTTCAGTGATATTCGGGAGAGGGTAAGCATCACCCACAGTTTTTTCATTTAACTTCCGATAATCGATAACCATTCTCCATCGTGGTTTGCCAGAAGAATCAGCCTTTTTTGGAACGATCCATACAGGAGAATTATACGGAGAGGCTGATGACTGAATTATATTATCGTGAAGTAAAGATTCTACCTGCCGTCTTATCTCATTCTTATGAATCAAAGGAAACCTATATTGTTTAGTGCTTATAGGTATTTCATCAGTAGTAATAATTTTATGCTGAGTAACATTAGAAGAACCTAACCTATCAGTGGATAAATGAAATTGATATGGAAAGTCATGAATGATCTCCAATATACTAGTCCTTTCACTCTCATTTAAATGATTTAGATCGAGAATTTCAACCAAACGAGCAAATCTCTGAGCACAATCTTTTGACTTAGAACCATCAAGATTTATTGTTCGATGAGAAACAAAAGGCATGCTGTTAAATTCTTCCAACTCTATAGGAGGTAAATTGAGAGTAACGTGTTCCGTTGTGGTGTTTATAACATAAAGTTTTACTAGACCCTCTTGTTGATTAGCCAGGACTTCACCTACGAAAATACCTGGTCCAGCGTCAATCCGTTTTACATAACCCGATTTATTCATGCTCATGGTTGGGACAGCAATTAAAACTTTAGCTCGAGGAGGTAAGTCATGAGACGTGAACTTATTAACTAAAGGTTGCCCCTTCCCAATTTGCAAAACAGCTGATAAATCGTCCTTAAATTTTAAAGTTGCCTCCTGCCTCTGCAAGAATGAGATTCCCAAGATTCCCGCTTCGTTAATAGGGAAATCATCATGTACTATTTGGAATTTAATTGGGATATCATGAATAATTATCTCGACTTCACCTTTAGTGCAAATTATTCCCGTACCAATACCGGTGAGACTATAAATGATATTTGTATTAACTATCAGTTCTGAAATTAACTCCTTTTGTTTTATTAAATTTAGCTGTGATCCAGTATCTACCAAAAAATTAACGGAACCTTTACGAAAATGATTATGCTCGAGAAGGATTACAGGTGACTGCGTAGCACTAACTAATTTGTAGCAGATGCGATGGATCCGGCGCGTGAAATCAAGGGTTCCTTCTGCATTGCGCCTGTTTGCAGAACCCTCTTCGAGTTTAAAGTCTGCTGGCTACTAGAGGTTAGAACTCGTGGCTGTGATTTACCCTGCATAGGATAACCTTTCTTCCTATAGCAATGTTTTTCCACATGACCCGTTTTCCTACAATAATTACACCTAATCGCAGTACGATTTAATTCAGCAGGCTTAGCATTCCATTTTGAAGGACAATCTGCACGAAAATGACCCGGCCTATCACAATTAAAACATCTACGCTCTGTAGAATTAACTGCGAAAACTCGTAACTTGCTTACTAGAGGTTTTGAATTTAAAAGCTCATCCTTAGATCTTAATTGATTTTCTAATTTAGAGGCCATTTTAATGGCAGTGCCTAAGTGATTAATATTGTCTTTAGAAATTAGTAACATAATCGTATCATTATTTAATCCTCTCAAAAATCCTGCTGTTGCTTCTTCCGCGAGCAAAACTTTAATTCCTACAAATTGTTCAGCATTAAATTTTTCTTTTGCTACCTCTATTCCACGGTCCAACATTTCATGCACTCTAGTTCCAAATTCCTCAACGGTTTCGCTATCCTTTCGCTGTAAAATCTTTAGCTCATCTCGAACGCTTTGTAAATTAAAACTTTGTTCATAAGCAGTTTTTACTAAAGTTATGAATTCTTCTACTGTTTTTGGCTCAGCACCACCCGTTATCCTACCATAATCACATTGCTGCATCTTATTACGGATTAAAGCTAGCAAACAGATTTCATCCTCTGGCTGTACTATGGATTTAGCAAGTCTACATTGACTTATGAAGTTAGAAACAGAACCTGGTTTACCATCGAAGCAAGGAATAAAACCCGCAACCAAATCAAAAGACATGCGCATTCTAGGTTTTGAAGATCCAGAAGATGACCTTGATGCATCTGATACCATAGTGCTACTGACAGGAGTTGATCCATTATTTAAAATAGACATATTAAACGCCTGTAAAGGAGAAGATTGAACCGGGACAACACTTAAATCATTCATTTGAGGTGCACGCAAAGTGGACTGAATTCCAGATGATTCTACTGCTAATTCTTCTATCTCAAAGATATTACTACCACTCAAACCACCCTGACGCTTCCGCTTAATCTTCCTAACTCCGGTAATATACGGCGGCATTTTGAAAAGAATTTACTTCTTATTTACTATTGTCTAAATATTTCTTTAATTATTCTAGAGTTCTTACGTTCTAAACTTACGCAGAAACAATGTGCAACCCCAACTGGAAACTCGAAAAATATACAGTTTTGTGATCGATCCGCAAATGATCTGAGTGACTCGCCGTTTATCAACAACAACCCGTCGTTAACCAGCAGCAATCCGTCATCGATCAGCAACAACCCGTCGTCGATCAGCAGCAACCCGTCGTCGATCAGCAGCAACCAGTCGTCGATCAGCAGCAACCAGTCGTCAATCCGATGATTCCTTGCTCCACCAGTCACATCAGGTCTTTGGCCGTCGGATACAATGATTCTCCATGTATAATCAGTAGCTCCCAGCAAGTCACAATGTCAACGCGTGCTTGTGATTTCAGTTTTAGCGAGCACGGCCGCTGAAACCACCCGTCTCCGGCATTCACCCTTGCTCCTGGGGAAACCGTGCGAAAAACCCAGGAGGGAGAGGTTGCACTATTACGTCGATTATGCACTTCTACTGATTATAAAATCACGAGGCTTAATAATTCAGTTCTGTTAGTCCAGACTGCACTTCACGCACTCACGAGCCGGCAAAGTCTATCACAGCAAAAATGTTCGTGAATTTTCTATTTACCGCGAAAAGCTATCCCACCGCTGTCACCAAAAATTTGTCGCGACTTTCTGCGGTAAATTTCAAGAAAGGAGTGGGTTAGTGCCCGTGCAGCGCTGAACCGCTGTGCTCGTAGAGAACGCGGGAAGTTACAAAATAAAATCAGCAGCACAAATCTGAGTGATATTAGTATCTTTATTTTTGAAGGCACAAAAAACAAAATACTACATCAAAACTCCGGAAGCGTCTGTCTCCCAAGCACGCTGCTTCCTTCGAGGAAGTTTTTCGCTCGTCGGGACGTCCGCCCCCGCAATTCCCCCTCCAGGCCCGCAAGGCCCAATCTTGAGCCTGCTACTCCCCGCCGGGGAGGAATCTCACCCCTTGTCACGCTCCACCCCCGAGTTGGTGGAAGTGGAGACGCCCAGCACAGCTGCGAGCTCGTGCGTCATAGGAAAAACCCACGGGAAAAACCCACGGGAAAAACCCACGTAAAGAATTGACGTAAAGAAAGGGGATGCAACAAAGAAAAATAATATCGTGGAAGCCAAGCGTCTTTCACAATCACACGTGCTTTAGACAAAATCGCCAATTCGGTATATTACAAAAGACAAGCTATCCCAAGAACTTTCTCTAACGCAGTTACTTATTCTATTCTAAGAAAGAAAAATCCGTTTCGAACTATAGTTAACCATAACAACTTCTTCCAGAAAAATACATATCCGCGATTAATCAAAAATGTTGCACCTGAGCATCCTCCTTCTCAATTCCCCTCTGCAGTAACCAAGCTACTCGGTCCACCCAGCATCCCACAGAAAGTACTATGAGTCAAAAGATACTGCAGGACACATTACATTATCCACAATAAATAAATGCACGATAGCTATTTTATCTCTAAATAAATCTATTGAATTTAAAATACATATTCTAAGATTCCAACAATCAACGAGAAATCCTGCCAACAATAATCTCGAAGGTATAATACGCTCATCCCGAATATTCTCTCGTAACGTCGCACGCAACGTTCATTCAAGATCACGCATAACCGGCGTTTGAATTTCGCTCTCATAATGCGTATCGATATTATTCAGTATGAGGCTACATTCACCCCGCAGTATCAAAGTCAAGTTTTCGCGATAGCGTAACAGTGCTTCATATCAAACAGCTGTTTCCATGTCATGGACCTGTAAGAAAAGTATGAGCAAGGTAAAGATGATTTGTAATTAATTCACTTACAATAAAACTAGAAACATTTTACTTACTTGTTTGCGTTGTTGCGTAGCCTTCAGGGATTTTCGACTGGAACCGGGATGGGTTCACGCCCGTGGAGCGCTAAGGCACTCTGCTCGTAAATAAATTGAACAATTTACAACTCAAACTCAACTGTGGTTTATTACAAGGAAAACACGTCTGATCTCGTCGAAGGACTGGGGCGAAGAGGAAGGCACAAAATGGCTTTTTGCTAAATCTAATACATGTTTTGTTAATTTTAGGTATCTTAGTAACAAAGAACCAATTACATAATTATATTCTAATTAATAAATTCTAATTCGTTAATAACATTTATCGATTTCTTATCACCGAGTCTTTTACATCTTGGCGCTGGATATAATTCTTTAGAGAAAGGGGAAAAAGGTGAGATTTGAATGTTTAAACAAGTGTTTCCAAGGAAATATTGATTTATTCTTTACTCTGAAATATTCTATTGAGAAATGTTTATAGCTAGTTTCAAACATATAAACTTATTCCAACTTCACCCTTGACACCTTCTCTATTACATTCAGTTTGAATTTCGCGCCTTGAAGTTAGTGTCACACGTTGTCACACAACAGCGTATACTACGAATTTGGTCTGTTTTCGTCTTCTCCGCTGCAGTGTAAAAAGTCTTTGTATGTGCGCATACCTATATGTACAAACGTTCTATAATTTTTTCCCATATTAATGAATCCTTTTCCATTCAGTCAAAGTAATATGAATACCGCCCATAGGGCGGTATTCATAGTCGTTGCTTATTCTTAAGGTCGCCTCAAGCATTTGCTTAAGCCCGCGGCTAGATTCATAGTCGTGAAATAAGCATTTGCTTGAGCAACGTCTCAAGCATTTACTTTGTAAAGAAATTCTTATTGAATATAGATTCACAGTCAGTTCTTAAGATGATCTCAAGAACGTATGTATTCATAATCAAATAAGAACTTCTTATTCGGCAGTGACAAGTTCTTATTCATTAGAAGTGAGGTTACATTTTCAAGTCAACCTCCGAGACGACTTAAGAACTTCTTATTACATTATTTACCGTGTAAAGGACGCATATTAAGGGGTTACAATAATATGACAGTGTAAGGTAATCAAATTTTTGGTATTTTCTTACTATTTGACGTATTAAAAGCATATTCTTAAAAGATTTTAACTGATTTCACAAAATTAACAGTACATTAATATGCAGGTTTTTAACCATGCGTCGATCTCCTCCGCATAATCAGAAGTCAGAGCAAATTGGAGCGTTTGACACCTGAGACGGAGTTACCAGACAATAGGATGGGCCTAACATTAGTAAAAACTTAATAATTGTGGATTAGAAGCATTTGGATTGGATACATTCCAAGCACAGGTTAGTCACTCGAAGCAAAATTAACAAACGTAATTGTGGCATTTTAACACACTGACTGTCAGACCTGATTTCCACTTTTCTTCTTCCATTTTAATATAAATGTGACATGCCAGTGTGTCACACAACACAATGAGCCGCATAAGGTGCGATACACCGTCTTGTCACATGGCAGTCAACGTGTTAAAAACAATGACACTAATGGAAATTGTAATTGAACCCACATCTAACGAATTAAGCTTGCAGAGAGGGGTGATATCAAGAAACAACTGGAGTATTGCAGCAATTTTTCAAGGAAGAGAAGAGTTTACAATCTATAGTTCTGGAATATGTGATTGACTTGATGTCGTCGCCTAAACATACAAATCTATTTATAACATATTAAGTACTTTAAATAAATACTGTATTTTCACTTGAGAATAATGTAATATATTCTAGAAATGTTATTTAATAAACCTTTTAAACAAGTTAACAAGTCCAATAAAAATTTTCGTTTTATTCTCTAATATATATGTACATCGTGGACATTAATGATGATATACAATTTTTTTTTCATATTCATTTATTAAATATGCAATCTTGTTAACATTTTATTAGTATAATAAAACCGCACCATAAAATTGCTGTTACCATGTATCTCAATATATAATATATCGAAGGGTTAGAATGTCTGTCAACAAATGTCAACGAACGAAACGTCCTCATTGGCCGATACATAAGAAAGTTTCCGAGCGTTACCGAAGAATATAAGCATTTGCTCAAGCATTTGCTCGGTCAAGGCGAGCTTGAGCATCTGCTTCTTGACAAAGGTCGCCTCAAGTTTTGACTATGAATTCATGAAGTCTTAAGAACTTCTTATTCGAATAAGAACTTCTTAGCCAAGAAGTTCTTAAGCATGTGCTTGAGCAACGACTATGAATACCGCCCTCAGTTCTCCTACATTAGTTGCCCCACTCCTTAACCCCTTCCATTTCGATTTAAAAAAAGATAGAAAGTCCTCCCCAATCGTCCTAACTCTTTCTAAAGTTGGACCGTCCACTTTCCCCGTGATGCGCAGTCTATTCTTATATGTCTATGGCCGGGATTTATAGTCGTTGGGCGGGATTCATAGTCGTTGCTTATTCTTAAGGTCGCCTCAAGCATTTGCTCAAGTCCGCGGCTAGATTCATAGTCGCGAAATAAGCATTTGCTTGAGCATCGACTCAAGCATTTACTTTGTAAAGAAATCTTATTTGAATCTAGATTCATAGTCAGTACTTGAGGTCAGCTTAAGAACGCATGTATTCATAGTCAAATAAGCCATGCCTATTCGAGCAAAACGAGATCTTATTCATTAGAAGTGAGGTTACATTTTCAAGTCAACGTCCGAGTCGACTTGAGGCCGCCTTATTACATTATTTATCGTGTAAAGGACGCATGTTAAGGGGTTACAATAATATGACAGTGTAAAGTAATTTTTTGTATTTTCTTACTGTTTAACGTATTAAAGTATTTTCTTAAAAGATTTAATGCGATTTCACAAAATTAACAATACATTAATATGCAGGTTTTTAACCGAATGTCGATCGTCTCCGCATAACCTGTTAAGCAGGTGGAAGAATTATGGTGGAATTAATGATTCGGTTAAAAACTTGCATGTATTGTTAATTTTGTGAAATCGCATTAAATCTTTTAAGAAAATACTTTTAATACGTTAAACAGTAAGAAAATACAAAAAATTCGCAAAATAAACAAAAAATATAAACGCAAAAATAACACAATTAAACACAGTAATAACACAATAATTAAACTAGCTAGTCCGTGTTGCTCGCTCGCTTCGCGAGCTCGCGGGTGGAGTCCGTGCTGCTCGCTCGCTTCGCGAGCTCGCGAGTGGAGTTATTGTAGCTCGCTCGCTACACTCGCTCACGAGTAGTGATGCCTGTAGCTATTCATGTTTATTTTGTGTGTGACCCTTTACGGGCCACGCAAAGAACTTCCCGATTTGCGAGTTGTAATTTATTATTACCATTATTAATTGTCACTAATTAGAAAATTATTCGTATTCGGAGAAATTTAATAGTTTTCTACTTATCAACATTGTTGTTATATGACGTCGCATTAAACGAACATCTATATATATAGGGAGAGTGTCCCATTTTAATCCACCACTACGGACAACTTAAGAAATATGCATTGGATCAAAAAACATCCTGAATAAAAGTTTGATGGTTTGGAGGGGGACATCTGACCCTGTTAAAAAATTTCATCCCTACCCCCTGGGGTATATATGTATGTATGTGTGTGCTGTGTATATGGATATTATGTATATTCATTTGTTTTCAATATGTAGTTATTAAGTATATATATATTTATACGTGTATAAATATACTCATATATATGTATTTATCACAATTATATCATTATAATTATATATTGTAATATATATATAGGCGAAAAATCGAGATAGGCGAAAAATCGAAATTTCGCGATTACAGCGCCACCTATCGCGAATGAAAAAAAATGTTTGAAATAAAACCTACATATTTTGTGGCCTGGAATCCGAATCTGCAATAAAAAGTAGGTGGTCCTATTTAAAATTTTACCCCCCCAGGGGGGTAGGGGTGAAATTTTTTTGACAGGATCAGATGTCCCCCTCCAAACCATCAAACTTTTGTTCGGGATGTTTTTTGATCCGATGCATATTTCTTAAGTTAGCCGTGGTGGCGGATTAAAATGGGACACCCTGTATATATACATATATATATATATATATATATATATATATATATATATATATATATGTTTGTGTGTGTGTGTTATATAAATATAATAATAGTAATAATATATGTATATATATTATTTCAGTTTAGTTATTCTCTCATAAATTTATATTCTCCCATTTAGATTGCGTTATTCTGTTAAGTTTTCTTAAAAAAACTAAAAAACTACTGGACCGAATTAGAAAAAAATCTATTCAGCTCTAAGTTACATTGATACACATCGATTGCATCATCAACCATTTTGATCTGACTATTAGTTTTTTAGAAAACGTTAACGAAAAATTTGATCACATACGTACGTACGTACGTACGCACACACACACACACACACACATGAACAATTTGTTAAAAATAGTCTAAAATTACTCCAATGACCTTGAAACATGGAGATCTGTTAAAAAATCGATTTTTCATTTTAGGGGCAAATACAATAACTTCCCTATAAATCGGGAAGTTAACTAAAAGAAACACAGAATTATGAACACAAAAATAACACTTTTTAAATTAAATTAAATTAAGAGAAACACTACGAAACTTTCGAACCCGCGAAAATTTAAAATGATCGCATAATAATTACAATTAACAAGAAAAATAAAAGGTTTCTTGGATTGAAAATACTTTATTAACATTAACACTATTGTGTACAATAATGTAATGCATAATATAAAAGTAATATATACAAGTCAAAATCGTCGCTATTAATTATTTAATTCCGATTGGATAGCCTAAAATCAGGCAAATAGGTTAAGAACAGATAGAAATGATTTGTTAAGACAATTATTAAGTAAGAAATAGAAATAGGTATAGAGTATAGTATATAGTGTGCAATGGATATAGGAAACAGCTAAAGATATTAAATCAAAGAGATATTTTATTTTTTTTGTTGTTTTGTAGCATTCATAATTTATTTTTTTTCAAACTAATTTTAATTTAAAAGGGTTGTAGTGCAATAAGTATTTATTGTAAAAAGTAAATATTTATTTTGAAACTGTAAGTATTAAAATACATGCAAAATACATACAAAATACATGCTTTATAAATTATTTAAAACATTACATATTTCATATATTATATATTTTATATCTACTCTTTGCTTTAGCGTTCTTTATTACTGCACTGCACTGCTGCACTCGTCAGAACTCCCTAGCACTTTTTCAGAACTGGTGCTGCACCAGTTCTGTAATAGAAAACGAACCTTATACTGGTTAGAACGACATGGTTAGAATCGAAGTCTGGTTAGAATGTCTGTCAACAAATGTCAACGAACGAAACATTTTCAAAATCATTTCTTATTGGATGATACAACAGAAAATTTCCGAGCGTTGCCGAAGAATATAAGCATTTGCTCAAGCATTTGCTTGGTTAAGGCGAACTTGAGCATCGACTTCTTTACAAAGGTCGCCTCAAGTTTCGACTATGAATACATGCCGACTTAAGTTCGCCTTATTCGAATAAGGCGAACTTTGTTAAGCAATGCTCAAGCAAATGCTTGAGCAACGACTATGAATCCCGCCCGTTGCTTATTCTTAAGGTCGCCTCAAGCATTTGCTCAAGTCCGCGGCTAGTTTCATAGTCGCGAAATAAGCATTTGCTTGAGCATAGACTCAAGCATTTACTTTGTAAAGAAATCTTATTTGAATCTTGTTTCATAGTCCCGTCTTGAGATCATCTTAAGAACGCGTGTATTTATAGTCAAATAAGCATTGCTTATTCAAACAGAACGAGATCTTATTCGTTAGAAGTGAGGTTACATTTTCAAGGGCGGGATTCATAGTCGTTGCTCAAGCATTTGCTTGAGCATTGCTTAACAAAGTTCGCCTTATTCGAATAAGGCGAACTTAAGTTGGCGTGTATTCATAGTCGAAACTTGAGGCGACCTTTGTAAAGAAGTCGATGCTCAAGTTCGCCTTAACCAAGCAAATGCTTGAGCAAATGCTTATATTCTTCGGCAACGCTCGGAAATTTTCTGTTGTATCATCCAATAAGAAATGATTTTGAAAATGTTTCGTTCGTTGACATTTGTTGACAGACATTCTAACCAGACTTCGATTCTAACCATGTCGTTCTAACCAGTATAAGGTTCGTTTTCTATTACAGAACTGGTGCAGCACCAGTTCTGAAAAAGTGCTAGGGAGTTCTGACGAGTGCAGCAGTGCAGTGCAGTAATAAAGAACGCTAAAGCAAAGAGTAGATATAAAATATATAATATATGAAATATGTAATGTTTTAAATAGTTTATAAAGCATGTATGTTGTATGTATTTTGCATGTATTTTAATACTTACAGTTTCAAAATAAATATTTACTTTTTACAATAAATACTTATTGCACTACAACCCTTTTAAATTAAAATTAGTTTGAAAAAAAAATAAATTATGAATGCTTTAAAACAATAAAAAAAATAAAATATCTCTTTGATTTAATATCTTTAGCTGTTTCCTATATCCATTGCACACTATATACTATACTGTTATATGTAGAAACTAGCCTTAAAATAAAAACATATTGTAACGATGAGGGCGCCATCGGAGTCGAGGATTGGGGGCACCTCCCTCGTTAGCAAGCCATGTGCTAAGTATTATTAAACTCAATATTACTTACAATTAAAAGACCTCTTCAGTTCAATATAAAACCTCACCCTATGTTATAACATGGCGCAGTCGGTATGAGTAATAATAAGTAACAAAAAAAAAAAAAAAAAAAAAAAAAACAAAAATAAAGTACTTAAAAACATATAAAGCGCATAAAGAAAAGAAGAGGTTAAGAATGGAAGACGAGCACGTGGCAGTAGCGACTGTGGTACATATAACAGTACCAAAGCCAATGAGTTTCGATGGAGATTTGGGGATAAATTGGAAAAAGTTTAAGAGAAGCTATGAGCTTTATTACACAGCAAATGAGTTAAGCGTAAAAACCCCAGAAACTCAAGCTGCAATCTTTCTACACAGCATAGGTGAGGAGGCACTTGAGGTTTTCGACACACTACAACTAACAGAAGAGGAGAGAAAGAATTATGACACAATTAAAAGTAAGTTAGAAGAATATTTCTCTCCTAAAACGAACCAAAGTGTCGAAAGTCACAAATTTAATTTACGCGTGCAAGAGCCAGAGGAAAAATTCGACAACTTCCTGACAGATCTGCGCAAATTGTCAAAAAACTGCGCATATGGTAATATGAGAGATCGACTAATAAGAGACAGAATTGTTAGTGGAATCTATGACAAAAGGGTAAAGGATCGCTTGCTAAGAGAACCGGATTTGACGTTAGCAAAAGCGATAGACATCTGCAAAGCAGCGGAACAAACTCAGGATCACGTCAAGCTCTTGACAAGGCAGACCAAAGAACTTGAGCTAAATGAAATAAAGAAGAGCTTCAAAAAGGATACCTATAGGAAGGTAGCAGCCAAGCAGGAAAACCCAAGAGATAAAACATTCAAAGAAGAGGGCTACAATGCAAGGAGAAAGGAATACACAAGAGGAAATGCAGGAAGGGACAATTATGGACATGGAAGAGGATGCAGCCGATGCGGATTATACCATGCGAAAAATCAATGTCCGGCATATGGTAAACAGTGCCTCAAATGTAAAAAATTCAATCATTATGCGAAGGTATGTAAAAATAAAATGATATGTACGCTCAATGCGAATGCGATGAATAGGGTCGAAGAAGACACAGCAGGTAGATACATAATAGGAACCGTACAAATAGATGAGTCTAACCCAGAGTTGAACTGGTATGAACAACTGAAAATAGTAGAAAGTAATAGAACGGTTAAGTTTAAACTAGATACAGGGGCACATGTAAATGTGATCCCATTATACATTTTTGAGGTATTAAATCTGTCCAACATGTTGAAGCCGACAAGTGTCAAGATATCGAATTATGGGGGAGATAACCTTGATGTTATTGGATCTTGTTATTTGACAGTAATTAGTGAAAACAAGGTAAAACAAAAATTACAGTTTATAGTAGTAAATACTAAAATAAAATCAGCTCCAGTCTTAGGAATAGATAGCGTGCAAAAATTAAAATTAATCCAGAGAGGCAAAATAATATCAGAAATAACAGCGTGTAATGGATTGGAAGAGTTTCAGGACGTATTCAAGGGAATTGGCAAAATAAAAGGCAAATCATGTAATATCAAACTAAAAGAAAATTATGAAGCGGTAGTAGTACCGTGTAGAAGAGTAGCCTTTGGCTTGATAGAACCGTTAAAAGCTGAGTTGAATAAGATGGTAAAAGATGGGATAATTAGTAAACAAACCGAGCCAACTGAGTTTGTTAGCCCAATAGTTATAGTGAACAAGCCAGATAAAAACCTTAGAATATGTCTTGATCCTAAAAATTTAAACCAAGCGATAATGAGGGAACATTTCGAAATACCAACTTTTGAGGAAATTACAGGTGACATGATAGGGTCAAAATACTTTACAGTACTTGATGCCAGCAAAGGCTTCTGGCAGATCGAACTATCACAGGAGGCATCAAAATTGACAACATTTGCAACACCCTTTGGAAGATACCGTTTTTTACGATTACCTTATGGGATCAGTAGTGCTCCGGAGATCTTTCACCGAATATTCTCAGAGATATTTGCGGAAACTAATGGAGTCAAAGTATACATTGATGACTTAATAATATATGCAAAAACAAGTGAGGAGCATGATAAAATACTTCAAGAAGTATTATGCAAGGTAAGAGAAAATGGGATCAAATTAAATAAAAATAAATGTATCATCAAACGGTCTGAGGTCAGATATGTTGGACATATTCTGACAAGGGAAGGAATCAGAGTAGACCCAGATAAAGTGGAGGCCATCAAGCAGATTCCTTCTCCAAAAAACGTCAAGGAACTGAATAGGTTTATGGGAATGGTCACATATTTAGCAAAATTTATCCCAGAATTGTCAAAAATAAACCCAAACATGAGAAGTCTATTAAAAAAGGATAACCTTTGGGTATGGGACCAGAAACACGAAAAAGAATTCACAAAGGTGAAGGATCTCTTGAGTACTGCTCCGGTATTACAATATTATGACAGAAATAAACCATTAACATTATCGGTTGATGCCTCTAAGGATGGTCTGGGAGCGGTATTGCTCCAGAATGGTGGTCCAGTGGCGTATGCATCAAAAGCTTTAACAGAAGCACAACAGAATTACGCCCAAATAGAGAAAGAAATGCTAGCTATAGTATTTGGATGCCAAAAGTTTCATCAATACTTATATGCTCAGGAATTCACTGTAGAGAGTGATCATAAGCCGCTGGAGACCATTTTTAGAAAACCACTGGATAGATGTCCGTTAAGGTTGCAGCGACTTAGAATCACGTTAGAAAACTATGCATTCGAAGTTGTGTATAAGCCAGGATCTAAATTGTATGTGGCGGACACTCTGTCGAGGAATAGCCACAACGATGTAAATTACGAAATCAATGAAAGCGAAATAGATGCTCAAATACATCTAATTCAGTACACTGAAATTTCCCCTAAGAAATTTAAGAACATACAGCTTGAGACGGCGAAGGACGAACATCTGCTGATTCTAAGTAAAATAATTAAAGAAGGGTGGCCAAATGAAAAAAATAAAGTACACCCAAGTGTTGCTTCGTATTGGAGGTTTCGAGATGAGCTGGTTGAAGCAAATGGTCTAATTGTAAAAGGTAACCAAATAATAATACCAAAGAGCCTAAGGAAAGAAATAATTGATAAGTTACACTATAACCATATGGGAATAGAAAAAACAATATTGAGAGCAAAAGAGCTTGTATATTGGCCGAGCATCAACAAAGAAATAATGGATGTAATAAATAATTGTCCAGTTTGTTTGAAGACACAAAACTCAAATCGTGAGGAAACCCTTATCAATAGAGAGATACCAAGCTATCCATGGGAAAGTGTAGCAGCTGATCTATTTTATCTAAAGGGAAAAAACTACTTATTAATAGTGGATACATACTCTAAGTACCCAGAAATTTTCTGCCTTGGAAATGATACGACGCAAACAAGAATCACTGAAACAGTAAAATCCGTGTTTGCGAGACATGGGAAACCAAAGGTGCTTTACTCAGGTAATGACGTACAATTTGTTAATAAAGACTTCCAAACATTTTTAGAAAAATGGGAGATAGTACATAGGACCAGCTCACCGCGAAACCCCAAATCGAACGGGTTTATAGAAAGACACGTTCAAACGATAAAGAAAATATATAAAAAGGCGTTGCTTGATAAAAAAGATGTGTACCTAACGTTATTAGAGTATAGAAATACTCCACTTGGTAGAGGTGTTCCATCACCGTCTCAGCTATTGTTCGCCAGACGATTGCGAGGAGTAATACCAGTAAGAGAACAGCTCCTTAAAACAAAAGTGTATAACAGCGAGTATAATCAAATCCTAAAAAATAATCAGTCGAAACAAAAGATGTATCATGATAGACGTGCGAGAGATTTGAAACCATTGTCTCCGGGAAATCTGGTCATGGTGCAAATAGATGACAAAAAATGGGAACCAGGAAGGATTATAACGAAAGATAAAGTACGACCAAGAACTTATGTAGTCAAAGTGAATAAGAATGATAGGCTATATGTAAGAAACAGAAAGTACCTAAAGAAATATGAGATAGATAAGACTGAGGAAGAAAATGATAATATGATAGAATACGAAATCGAAAATGATAATTTATACTCGAATCAGCGAAATGAGCTAACTGCGAGCGTGAGTAGTAACATAGATGAAGATGATAGAATAGGGCGTACTGATGCGAGGGAAAGTACAATTGCGACACAGAATCAGCGACAAGTCGATGTGCGAAATAACGTGGAAGATGAAACGGCACAACAAACAGTAACTAGGTCAGGGCGAGTGGTCCGAAAACCATTGTACTATAAGGACTATGTGTAAGAATAATTTTAAGCGGATAAGTTAGAAAACCATCGTATTATAAGGACTATGTGTAAGAATAATTTTAAGCGGAAAAGTCAGAGTTCCTATTAACTTAAGAAAGGAGATGTTATATGTAGAAACTAGCCTTAAAATAAAAACATATTGTAACGATGAGGGCGCCATCGGAGTCGAGGATTGGGGGCACCTCCCTCGTTAGCAAGCCATGTGCTAAGTATTATTAAACTCAATATTACTTACAATTAAAAGACCTCTTCAGTTCAATATAAAACCTCACCCTATGTTATAACATATACTCTATACCTATTTCTATTTCTTACTTAATAATTGTCTTAACAAATCATTTCTATCTGTTCTTAACCTATTTGCCTGATTTTAGGCTATCCAATCGGAATTAAATAATTAATAGCGACGATTTTGACTTGTATATATTACTTTTATATTATGCATTACATTATTGTACACAATAGTATTAATGTTAATAAAGTATTTTCAATCCAAGAAACCTTTTATTTTTCTTGTTAATTGTAATTATTATGCGATCATTTTAAATTTTCGCGGGTTCGAAAGTTTCGTAGTGTTTCTCTTAATTTAATTTAATCTAAAAAGTGTTATTTTTGTGTTCATAATTCTGTGTTTCTTTTAGTTTAATTATTGTGTTATTACTGTGTTTAATTGTGTTATTTTTGCGTTTATATTTTTTGTTTATTTTGCGAATTTTTTGTATTTTCTTACTGTTTAACGTATTAAAAGTATTTTCTTAAAAGATTTAATGCGATTTCACAAAATTAACAATACATGCAGGTTTTTAACCGAATCATTAATTCCACCATAATATTCTTCCACCTGCTTAACAGCTTATGCGGAGACGATCGACATTCGGTTAAACTCCTGCATGTATTGTTAATTTTGTGAAATCGCATTAAATCTTTTAAGAAAATACTTTTAATACGTTAAACAGTAAGAAAATACAAAAAATTCGATTACTTTACACTGTCATATTATTGTAACCCCTTAATACGCGTCCTTTACACGATAAATAATGTAATAAGGCGGCCTCAAGTCGACTCGGACGTTGACTTGAAAATGTAACCTCACTTCTAATGAATAAGATCTCGTTTTGCTCGAATAGGCATGGCTTATTTGACTATGAATACATGCGTTCTTAAGCTGACCTCAAGTACTGACTATGAATCTAGATTCAAATAAGATTTCTTTACAAAGTAAATGCTTGAGTCGATGCTCAAGCAAATGCTTATTTCGCGACTATGAATCTAGCCGCGGACTTGAGCAAATGCTTGAGGCGACCTTAAGAATAAGCAACGACCAGGGTAGTGACACTCAATGTATTATTTCGTCAGCGTATAACAAGGCCCTCTACTGGCCTGTGGTCCGTACTAAATTGCTGGAGGCGGTAAATTCGAAAGTTGGGTTAAAGGTATCTTTTTATTGTAATTTATATTTTACAAGTGATTGAGGCAAGTACCATCTCTGTGCGACTACACATAAGATCTGTTTTTTATTTTTGCACTGATTGCACTAATAGAGAACGAATCAATCGCTATCTTCCTCCATTTCATAAAACGAAAGGAGACAGAAAGTGGTTCACTCTGTACCAGTTCAACCAGAACAGGAATAAAAAGCCGACCTACAATCATATTGTCTGTATCTTATGTATTATGTATACAGAATTTAAACGTGTGCAGTCGTACAGAAATAGTGCCTCAATCATTTGTTTTAAGAGAAAAAAAGAAAACACCTAAACACTTGTTGTTCCTTTAAATACATTTATTATATTTACTTGCTTCTAAAACTAAACTTTTTCTATTATTTGGAGGAATTAATTTTCCTTGTATTATATAATTAATATTTTTACAAAATCTTGTAATACAAAATTCTATTATTTTATATAAAAGGTATTCTATTGTTTTTTCTTTATCATTACATATAAAACTAAATCTTACAAATTGGTTGATATAATTAAATATAAATTTTTTTACATTATGTTTTGGACTGTAATTTTGTAAAATATACACAGAAATATGATATGCATTGATAATGCAATTTAAAAAATATGTTTTATAAAACTTGGAGTCTGTATATATGTGCATTTTACAAAATTCGCAACAATGTAATGAACGTAAGATTTTATCTTACGAAAGGTACAGCTGTGCGTTGCAAGTACATGTTTGAAGACTTATCACCTACAGTGAAATGCTGATGGCAAACACGATAATTTCTGTACACTTTCATAGGATCTATGTGAACTAAGTTTGGATTTAAAATTATTTCGAGCCATAGATCATATCGGTTTCTATCCTTCATAGGATTAGGAAATCGGTGTCTAGTTGATGTCCTATCTTTGCAACCAGGAACAGCACACACAGTGTATCCTACCATATTTTAACAAAATGAAAACACCTGAAATACAAAGAAACTGTACTGTTAGTAATTCATTTATTTTCTTATTTGCAATATTATCAGGGGTGAGCGGGATCCCGGTCGGGACGGAAATTTTTCTCGGAATCAGGACGGAATCCCAAAAATATCCGGGATTCCTGCGATTGTTCGGGATGCCGAAAACTTTCGGGATTCCTATTCGACATTTTGAAGTTTCTCCATAATTCCGATTATTACAAGAATCCGAAAGCCATTGTGTTCCCGAAGATTACATATCACTACTTTCAAAAATAACGACACTTTCGGGAAATTTTCTATATCCCGTACATTTTTGGGAAAACCGCACACCCCTAAATATTATATTTAAAGGATATTAACATACCTACCGATTGCAAATCGTTTATAAACATCCAAAAATTAATCCACGCTTTTAATATAAATAACAATAAACACCAAATCGCACCAAACAAATCACGCTACTACCCACGCTATTAGATCACGCTTTCGTACTTTTCGTATATAATAGCGTCCTTAGCGTCAGTAATGGCGTCTACAATGGCGTCAGTCGAGCAGCACCATCTAGTGTAGAATTCTCTGAACTCGATCAAAAGTGGCGCCTCTGGCGAGATGTTATCCGTACTAATCACGTTAAAAATGCTTATATTTGAGTGTCACTACCCTGGCAACGACTATGAATCCCGCCCCAAGTCAACGTCCACGTCGACTTGAGGCCGCCTTATTACATTATTTACCGTGTAAAGGACGCATATTAAGGGGTTATAATCTTTTTGTAAATCGATTTCAATTTTCAATATTAATTCTCTGCTAAAGCGTAACAGTCCTCCCTGCTCCATTTTGCCTTTTACAATAAGTTTCGTATTATTTCTTTTAATTTCATTACAGTTTAATTGTGTTATTTTTGTGTTCAGTTCTGTGTAATTTGTTTTAGTTTAATTATTGTGTTATTTGTGTTTAATTGCGTTCAGTTGTGTGCATTGTTTGTTTTAATTTCATTTTAATTTCATTACAGTTTAATTGCGTTATTTTTGTGTTCAGTTCTGTGTAATTTGTTTTAGTTTAATTATTGTGTTATTTGTGTTTAATTGCGTTCAGTTGTGTGCATTGTTTGTTTTAATTTCATTTTAATTTAATTACTGTATTATTGTCTTATTTTTGTGTTCAGTTAATTGTGTTATTTTCCATTATTTTATTAAATTATGGCTACAAAGAGGCATTACAGTGAGTTTGAAAAGCGTTTGTTTTTAAGAAGTTTAAAAGAATATTCACACATTATTGAAAATAAAAAAAGCACAGTGAGTAGTTTGAAGGATAAGGACGAAGCTTGGCGAGAAATTAGCGAGAAGTACAATGCTTCACAACTAATTTCGGTGAAGGTGAGAAATTTACTTATTTGCTATATTTATACATATTGTGTAACTTGTACGTATGTATTGATTTTTTAAAAACGCATTTTATTGCAGAGAACAGCGCAACAGTTAAGAAAGATGTGGAGCAACGTGAAAAGCACGCAAAGAGGACTGCTAACATTAGAAAAACAGCAGATGATGGCGACTGGTGGTGGTCCACCACCACCTGTTGTTGAAATAGATTCTGATGCTGCGGAACTGACGCCGCATTTAATGGCAACAGCTCCCATACTATTTACACCGAATATGAGAGAAGAAACCAGAAAAGGTGCATTGGCATCATGTGTTATGATATTAATAAATAATTAATGTTCTGATGTTTCAGAACGAGAAGCCATTGCATTTAGCCATTATACCTGTATGAAATATTATTAATTTCAGTCAATTTTCACCGAAATTAGTTGTGAAGCATTGTACTTCTCGCCAAGCTTCGTCCTTATATTTTAAAGTATTCGCTGTGCTATTTTTATTTTCAATAATATCTGAAAATGCTTTTAAAATTGTTAAAAACAAACGCTTTTCAACCTCACTGTAATGCCTCTTTGTAGCCATAATTTAATAAAATAATTGAAAATAACACAATTAACTAAATTTCTTACCTTAACTGAAATTAAGTTGTGAAGCATTGTACTTCTTGCTGATATCTATATCGCCTGTAATATATTTGTATGAAATGTTATTTAATAAATCTATTAAACAAATTAACAAGTTCAATAACAATTTTCCTTTTATTCTCTAATGTATGTACATTTATTAAATACTTGTATCATTTCACTTTTATTTAATTTGTTTAATGATATCTATATCGCCTGTAATATATTTGTATGAAATGTTATTTAATAAATCTATTAAACAAATTAACAAGTTCAATAAAAATTTTCCTTTTATTCTCTAATGTATGTACATTTCAATATTTTCATCATTTCACTTTTATTTAATTTGCTTTAACCTTTATAAAAAGGATGACAGCTGGTTGCACATGGTTAGAATGACAACAAGTTTCAAAATCATTCCTCATTGGCCGATACACAAGAAAATTTCCGAGCGTTACCGAAGAATATAAGCATTTGCTCAAGCATTTGCTTGGTCAAGGCGAACTTGAGCATCGACTTCTTTACAAAGGTCGCCTTAAGTTTCGATTATGAATACACGCCGACTTAAGTTCGCCTTATTCGAATAAGGCGAACTTCGTTAAGCAATGCTCAAGCAAATGCTTGAGCAACGACTATAAATCCCGCCCTATGATAAGGAGAGTGTGGCACACAGGCTTGCTCATCGATGATTGGTTCCGCCATTTGTAAGACTATGTCCGACAGCTATTGTATGTAGTTGTGCAGTACTTATCTACATATATTAGATACTGTATGTGTGTAAAAACGTTAACGCTAACTTCAGAGGCGCGAAGTTTGAACTGAATGTAATAGCAGGTGATGCACCCGCTTGTCCTCAAAATGGCGATATGGCGATACCGGCTAATCGGCCACACTCTTAGGGCGATATTCATAGTCGTTGCTCAAGCACATGCTTAAGAACTTCTTGACTAAGAAGTTCTTATTCGAATAAGAAGTTCTTAAGACTTCATGAATTCATAGTCAAAACTTGAGGCGACCTTTGTCAAGAAGCAGATGCTCAAGCTCGCCTTGACCAAGCAAATGCTTGAGCAAATGCTTATATTCTTCGGTAACGCTCGGAAACTTTCTTATGGGCGGTATTCATAGTCGTTGCTCAAGCACATGCTTAAGAACTTCTTGGCTAAGAAGTTCTTATTCGAATAAGAAGTTCTTAAGACTTCATGAATTCATAGTCAAAACTTGAGGCGACCTTTGTCAAGAAGCAGATGCTCAAGCTCGTCTTGACCAAGCAAATGCTTGAGCAAATGCTTATATTCTTCGGTAACGCTCGGAAACTTTCTTATGTATCGGCCAATGAGGAATGATTTTGAAAACGTTTCGTTCGTTGACATTTGTTGACAGACATTCTAACCAAAGAGGATTCTTTGATTCTAACCCTTCGATATATTATATATTGAGATACATGGTAACAGCAATTTTATGGTACGGTTTTATTATACGAATAAAATGTTAACAAGATTGCATATTTAATAAAATATGAATATGAAAAAAAAATTGTATTGATGTATGTACATATATATTAGAGAATAAAACGAAAATTTTTATTGGACTTGTTAACTTGTTTAAAAGGTTTATTAAATAACATTTCTAGAATATATTACATTATTCTCAAGTGAAAATACAGTATTTATTTAAAGTACTTAATATGTTATAAATAGATTTGTATGTTTAGGCGACGACATCAAGTCAATCACATATTCCAGAACTATAGATTGTAAACTCTTCTCTTCCTTGAAAAATTGCTGCAATACTCCAGTTGTTTCTTGATATCGCCCCTCTCTGCAAGCTTAATTCGTTAGATGTGGGTTCAATTACAATTTCCATTAGTGTCATTGTTTTTAACACGTTGACTGCCATGTGACAAGACGGTGTATCGCACCTTATGCGGCTCATTGTGTTGTGTGACACACTGGCATGTCACATTTATATTAAAATGGAAGAAGAAAAGTGGAAATCAGGTCTGACAGTCAGCGTGTTAAAATGCCACAATTACGTTTGTTAATTTTGCTTCGAGTGACTAACCTGTGCTTGGAATGTATCCAATCCAAATGCTTCTAATCCACAATTATTAAGTTTTTACTAATGTTAGGCCCATCCTATTGTCTGGTAACTCCGTCTCAGGTGTCAAACGCTCCAATTTGCTCTGACTTCTGATTATGCGGAGGAGATCGACGCATGGTTAAAAACCTGCATATTAATGTATTGTTAATTTTGTGAAATCAGTTAAAATCTTTTAAGAATATGCTTTTAATACGTCAAATAGTAAGAAAATACCAAAAATTTTATTACCTTACACTGTCATATTATTGTAACCCCTTAATATGCGTCCTTTACACGGTAAATAATGTAATAAGAAGTTCTTAAGTCGTCTCGGAGGTTGACTTGAAAATGTAACCTCACTTCTAATGAATAAGAACTTGTCACTGCCGAATAAGAAGTTCTTATTTGATTATGAATACATACGTTCTTGAGATCATCTTAAGAACTGACTGTGAATCTATATTCAATAAGAATTTCTTTACAAAGTAAATGCTTGAGACGTTGCTCAAGCAAATGCTTATTTCACGACTATGAATCTAGCCGCGGGCTTAAGCAAATGCTTGAGGCGACCTTAAGAATAAGCAACGACTATGAATACCGCCCTATGTATCGGCCAATGAGGAATGATTTTGAAAACGTTTCGTTCGTTGACATTTGTTGACAGACATTCTAACCCTTCGATATATTATATATTGAGATACATGGAAGAAGAAGAAGTTCTTATTTGATTATGAATACATACGTTCTTAAGATCATCTTAAGAACTGACTGTGAATCTATATTCAATAAGAATTTCTTTACAAAGTAAATGCTTGAGACGTTGCTCAAGCAAATGCTTATTTCACGACTATGAATCTAGCCGCGGACTTAAGCAAATGCTTGAGGCGACCTTAAGAATAAGCAACGACTATGAATACCGCCCTATGAATACCGCCCTTACCCACTCTAGTAACTCAAGGCCACGAAACATGGTACCTCAAAGAACAAAGGAATCGACGGGGCGTTTCGCCTCTGTATGTTACTCTGTGGTTATATCAGGTATCAGGTTCTATCAGATTATACGTATACTAATGTATACTGTGATCAAGCTGTTCTACAAAATTAAAGTAATATTTATTTAACAATATGTTCACTGATCGATCTCTTGATGCTGTTACATTTGATTCGCAATTGTCAAGTGTAAAGTATGTCATAATCATTTCTTTCATTTTCATAGAAAATCTATATTTCTGTATTTTTTTTTAAATTGTCTGTATCTTTCAGATCTGAATTGTCAGTAAATGTTCAAACAACAGAGATTGTTTATGATCAGAATCCTGTGCAAACAATCGAAACAAGAAGCATTGAGGTATTCATACATACGCTTGGTACTATAATGACTCACAGTCAATATTGTACACCGAATTTACAAAGTATTTACCTCTTCTGATTTTGGCTAAAAATTAATCTGTATATGCATAACAACATTGTAACACACATTATAATATTCCATTTATATTACTTTTTAATTTTATATAAAAACAGAACTGAAATTTGACAAATATTTGAAGTAAAATGAATAATCATGTGGACATCCACAAAATGCAACTCATACCCAAAATTGTACACCCATTAAAATGCTATATAAATTGTTAATGTTTACAATTTTGCAACTTCCAACAGACAGTTCTGATAGACTTTTATATTTTGAATTTGAATATGTATACCTTTTTCTTGTAGTGCTTATCATTTTTGAGAAAATTTAGTTTAAACAGACAATGCAAATGTTCAACTTAGATTTGTTTTGTACTTCTATAATATCAGCTACTCAGTTTTTCAGGAAACAAAATGATTCTACGGACTTTCCTAAATAAAATAATATACATTGTTATTGCATTATAAGCATACAAATGTGTTTAAATAACAATGACAGGGAAAAGAATGTCCAAAACATAGCAATCTTTGCTGATTTTTTTAGCTTATTTAAAAAAACTAAGAGTATAAGACAAAATGTAATAACAACACATGACATGGAAAACAATTCTGTAAAATAAAACATCAAAGAGAGCTACAAAATCATATTTTGCAACAGAATCATTAACAACATTTATATGTGTATAATGTAATATAATGTACATATGTAAATATATTAATAATTTATTAATCATTTTTAGACTCAAACTATAGTTGAAGAGAAGAAAAAACCACTAGTAGATTACAAGAAATTGGCGCAATTTCTAAAGAGAATCACTCCCACTATATTAGAAGCTTTAAATGAAGGTTCTGGAACTAATGCATTTGACGATTACAATCCCAAAACCAATGAAAATTCAGTTACTAGTCCACAGCTTTTACAAAAAATTAATAGTATTAACGATATTGAATCCGAGGTAATTATTGGTGATATTTTATAAGGATTTATGCTAACTTCTTAAATTTTCAGATGAAAATAAGCGATATGAGTTGGAGTATTGGTGGAGGAAATTTAGCTATTTCGCATGGCGTTTTTTATCATGAAACATGGTGTAAACATTTGTCTAAGATACAATTGCACACTCAGACAAAAGAAGGTGGTTTCACGAATATTCCACAGAAAACATTAGAGACAAATGCATGTGTCACAACATTGGCTTATCATCCTACTGAGCCTTCTATTTTAGCAACTGGTTTATTTAATGGTAACTTTTAAATTTGTCAGAATATTTACAAATAACAGGCTTAACATAATAAATCTTATGCACATACAGGTGATGTTCTTATTTGGAATTTGAGAAACAATATATCAGTGACACCAAAAACAGTTTGCATTCATGACGATTCTGTGTCTCATGTATATTGGAAAGCAAGAACATTAAATGATGTATCCTTGTTAGTAAGCTCAAGCAAAGATGGATATATTCTCATTAATAAAATAGTAGCTAACTTTACCATTGCCAAATCACACAAACGGTAACTATATTGTTAAAAATGACTAATTAAGGAGTACTTTTAATTCAACAATATTTTTCTAGATTGAAAGTAGCTAAAGAATATAATCCAGTAGAAAATTCGAGGCCGCACAGTGCGGGTGGAACTCGCGAACGAGCTGCAGAATCTGGATTATGCATCACTACTTTCGATTTTTCATCCAGAGAACCCGTATTTTTTATTGTAGGTACTTTATGTGGTGGAATATACAAATGCAGTTTAGATCGCATGGTTTCCATTCAAGGTATATTTTTTATTAAGCCTTATAATGATTATGTTGTAATTATTTATTTTTAAATATAGGAGATGAAAGCCTTATGGATCCTGTAATAGATGAATATGAGAGACACGAAGGCAGTATAACATGTGTTAAGTTTTCTCCCATTCGTAATCTTTTCGTTACCGCTAGCACGGATAAAGAGATGCGAATCTACGATTTTGAAGAGGTAACTACCGTATAACAAGGAAATTAGAGCATTGAATTTCGCAATAAATGTGTTTGCTTTTATAATTCAGCACACATGCCTACGATCGATTTCCTTCGAAAATACGGTAATAGGTTTAACGTGGATGCTTGAATATCAAGATGTGTTGGCAGCATATGGTGCAGGTCCGATTATAAAATTATACAATATCTCTGACAGTAAACCCATAACGAATGTAAAATTCGAGAAAACCGATAGGGAAAATACTAGCAGTTTACGTGTGAATTACAAACAGTAAGTTTTAATTATTTTCTATCAATCATTTATTTCCAGTTGTTTCTTATGATTCTTTTGTAGAGACTTGGTAGCTATAGGGGACACTCAAGGGACTGTAGAAATTTGGAAAATCCCAAGAAAAATAGCTTAAGGATATATTATGGAAAACTTTGTACAATAAAACTGATGTATCTCATGTAGAAATCAGTATATAAACACTGCTTTTATTGAAATCTATGTGATATTATGTACATAAACGCGCATACAAGGAGGGTGAGACAATAACATTATCCACTTTGAATACTTTCGTTATTTGTAATAATATGAAAAAATGTTATAAACAAAACTTGTACGGTATGGAGGAGGATATATTGCGATTCAAATATTTTTCGCGTGGGTGAAGGCATGGAGGAGATTTCTAGGTCACCTTTATGACTTTATGTTTTGAAATGCAATGCTTTTTCTTTATCGCGATGTAATAGTCAGTGTTGAGACGACTTCAGTAAGTTAATAATTGAAGGTGATGCAAGGTCAATCACCGCCTCAACACCTCATCTCAACACTATCACGTCGTGATAAAAAAACATAGCATTCCAAACTATAAAGATGATCTAGACATCTCCTGCGTGCCTCTACACCCTCACCCTGCATTTATTTAATTCAAATATATTATTTTTATATAAAGTTTATTCAAATTGTTACTTTGAAATATTTATTTTTATTTGTATGTCATTTTCAACCGGAATGCACTCAACGACTACAATTAAATAAGTGGATATTAAAAATACTGTATTTTCTCGATAATCCCTCTCGGAACCAACGAAGCGATTAATGCGGTACAATATTCAGTTACCGATTAGTGTAATAAAATCTGAATACGATACGCCGACTTTTATCTATCGAGCATATACATACTCGAACTACACTTCTTCACTGTTTTATGTATCATTTCTTTCTATGTTCAGGGTTTTAGGGAAACACAAAGAATGTAGGACTCTCCGGCCCCAAGGAGTTCACACTTAACGAAAATACTATATGTGATAATGAGATCAGACTATCAGACGTATCTACAACTAATGTTATATCGCAAAAATCCAAGGAATTTTATCTGATGAACATAAGGATTCTGCCCCAGTAGCGATTTTGGTTTTTTTTTTCATCAAACGTTGCTCTTTACTTACAAAAGCATTGTATTTAAGGGAGATATGGAGGTATCAATCCTAAATTACAGCTCTCACTGTTAAAGCTTACGAGTGTAAGCCGTGTCCTGGAGAAAATGTTGAAATACACTCGGTACACTTACGTCCGCCATACACGACCGAACCGCTCGGCGAGCCGCTCGGCCTAGCCATCAAATAGGCGCATCTACACATCGGAAATGAAAATGTGTAGACGCGTGTATGTGACGGCTCGACCGAACGGCTCGCCGAGCGGTTCGGTCGTGTATGGCGGGCTTTAAATAGTGCACTGTACCAGACACACACTAGTTTCGGGTCGCAGTGAAGTCATCGACACAGATTTCATCGACACTGGTTTGACCGACAACAATTCATCGACACGAGATTTGACCGACATCTACATTCACCGACAATAGTTTTTATCGATAACAGATTTACTCGACTACCGTATTAACCGACAATGACATTGGCCGACGTATTAGTCATACGGTGTTGGCGGAATGGAAGTTGTACGCATGCGCGTCTTATATGGGATCACGAGATGTGCGGAGATATCATATTTTTTGGGCCATTATCTAGAATCTAGAAAATAGAATAGAAACAGCGATCGGATAAGGCCTGAGCTAGATTAGACATTGCGGCCGCCTCATCGACGGCCGCGGTCACCACTTGAAACGACTTTAATTAGTTAAGATCCCCTAAGCGGGGTGTGGGGGTGCAGCCCCCACGCACACCGGGGGTCGGGGACAGAGCCCGCGGTGAGGGGTGGGGGGGGGGGGGGGGATGTCATATATTTTGCGTGCAAAGCGCGCCATGGAGAAACGAGTGACGACAAAAGCTAGTAAGTTGACTTCTTCAACTAGTTGGCGACACAGGTTTACTATATCACTCAGTCCACCGTGACGCGCTTCGTGCGCGAAAAAATATAATACCCCCCCTTTTCTGTGGCAGACCACCGAAGGTAGACAGTATTTTCCAAGTGGAACCCTTACTTTCTGTGTAGTGGGGGGCTCGGCCCCCCCCAACCTCCCTCCGGGGGCCCGGCCCCCGGTGTGCGTGGGGGTTGCGCCCCCACACCCCGCTTAGGGTATCACAACTGATTGAAGTCGTTGTAAGTGGTTACCGCAGCCGCCTCGTCGGCGGCTGCAATTTCAAATCTAACCCAGTCCTATTCTGATTACTGTTTCAATCCCCTTTTCTTGATAATGGCCCAAAAAATATGACATCCTCTTTTTCGTGGCAGACTATCGAACGTAGACTGTATTTTCCAAATTGAACTCCTATTTTTCGTATGACTAATATGGAGGGACCCGCCAGCATAATTTTCGAACGTACAAAAATTTTTATCTCGAGAACGAAAAGAGAGCGACACTTATTTCATTTACATTAATTAATCTACGTATCAAAATATATGATATAAAAAAGTTTCAAAGAAATCGATGAGGAGTAAGTACTTGGCAATAATTACCAAGAAAATTAGCAGTAATGAAACTAATGTCATTAATTAATTAGTTAATACTAATGTTAGGTAAAGGTGTTGTCGATAAAAATTATTGTCGGTTAAAATTGTTGTCGATAAAAACGATATTCGGTGAATGTAACTGTCGGTAAAATCTCTTGTGGATGAATTGTTGTCGGTCAAACCAGTGTCGACGAAGTCTATGTTAATGATTTCAATGCGACCCCTAGTTTCAGTGTGTCTTTTGACCGGGGCCGAACCCGACATTCTCGAACATTTTCGCGGCTGTGATGTTGCGTCTGGTCGTAAAAACAGACCCTTTTTGGGTGCCTGCAGGTAGAGTAGTCGTTTCTACACGGGATATTCGCTATGCGCGTCCTTGCACGTCCGCGCACCGATGTAGCACGTGTTTACACGCGCCTTTAGACCATGTCCAGATCTGAACATTCAGGTGAACCGAGCGCCGAACCGAATCTGTAATACTTGCTGATAAAATTTTGTCTGAAACATTCCACTGCTGGAAATGCCTAAAAAATTGTGACAAAACTTAACGGGTATACCCTGTATACGTTACCCTAGTGTGTTTTGGGCCTAATATGCGCGGGGATCAGATACGGGCAGACTTCTCGCGACATGACGTCGCGTCGGCAATCCCGGCTTTCACTTACTCTAAATTAAGTTACAATACTGATACTCGTCGCGGCTCACGATTTCCTTAAATTAATCGCAATGAGTTCGTCACCTGATCGGCAGTCAGTTAGCAGAGAGCTATATACGATTCCGCTGAATCGTCATCGGTTGATATGTATGTCGCAAGTGGAGGCAACAAGAAGAGAGATTGGCAAATAACGATGTTACAGCATTTTTAAATTTCTTAAACTTATAAGTGTTATTCGGATACTGCAATTCTTTCCAAATATTTACGAATCATTTCAGAAGCATTTATTAACTTCCCGATTTATAAGGAGGTTATTGTATTTTCCCCGAAAATGGAAATTCGATTATTTAGCAATCTCCATGTTTCAAGGTCATTGGAGTAATTTTAGGCTATTTGGAACACATTGTTCGTGTGCGTGTGTCTGTGCTGTGTGCGTATGCACGTGCGTACGTCGTACGTACAGTGACCTCAAACGGTTCTGGCGCGTGCCTTGCACGGTACATGGTGACCCCCTGGCGGCGGCAGTTACGAACTGCAGATATTTATAGACGCCAGTAGGCGGCAGTTAATGTATCTGCTCGACGATGTTTATGCTCGTCATAGACAGCAAAGAGGATTAGATAGAGTGGAATGTTCGGTAACCTCCTTTTGTAGCGCCCTCTGACAGGTAAGGAGGATAAGCACTGACAGAAATTATGTATCCATTATTTTCTTTCTGGCACTTTTTGTTGTTCGTGCCGTATGCCGATGACGTCAAGTGACGTCATTTCCTATTTTCAAATGTTCTTTTCGAAGTAAGTCCATACGAATTACTAATTACGAAATATTTCATTAAAAATGCATTTACGCTGCTGCGTTTGTAAGAGGGATGGCAAGGAGAATATGTGCAGCTTATTTAACATTCCAAAGGAGCCACATATGTAAGTAATAAGTTCAATAAATATGCTAACTGTTTCAGTCTTTATGTTTGCATATAGATACGTGGATTATGTGAATACTAATATATCATATATTTTGTAGACAAAAAAAGTGGTTACAGTTTTGCGGCATCGAAGAGAATACAGCTTCTAAGTATACCAAATATAAAGTTTGTAATGCTCATTTTAGAAGTTCGGACATTTGGAAAATGCATCCTAGGCTGCTTTTAATAAAAAATGCTATTCCAACAATACGAAATAATATTCTTAGTGAGAATGCACAAGGTAAATAAAGCTTTAAAAGTATTCAGTGGAATATTATTGGAATTTTCTTATTTAATAAAATTATTTAATGCAAAAGAATCAGTTTCTGAGGAAGTCGATGCAGCAATTGCAGAAAGTCTGAAAATTTCGCTACAAGATTCGTCTGTACAAGATCCAGGACCAGGTAATTGTGTTAACATGTTTATATATACTATATTATTGGAATTTTCTTATTTAATAAAATTATTTAATGCAAAAGAATCAGTTTCTGAGGAAGTCGACGCAGCAAATGAAGAAAGTTTGAAAATTTCGCTACAAAATTCGTCTGTACAAGATCCAGGACCAGGTAATTGTGTTAACATGTTTATATATACTATTTTTTTTGTAGAAACAATTAAGTTGTCAAATTAATTAATATTAGAAAAATAAATTGAAATTGAGTTAACATGTTTATATGTACTATTTTTTTGTATAAACCCTTCCTACAGCAACAATAACTTGGCGATGTAATTAATATTGAAAAAATAAATTGAAATTGAGTTAACATGTTTATATGTATTATTTTTTTTTTGTATAAACCCTTCCTACAGCAACAACTTAGCGATGTAATTAATATTGGAAAAATAAATTGAAATTGAGTTAAAATATGTTTTTCGCAGGAAAAATTGTCGAAGATTCTAAAACGAAGAAATTAATTGCATATAAAAGAATACTACTGAAATATAAAATGAGGT
The DNA here is from genome assembly GCA_030770465.2 of Perdita meconis. NCBI lineage: Eukaryota > Metazoa > Arthropoda > Insecta > Hymenoptera > Andrenidae > Perdita > Perdita meconis. The sequence continues at coordinate 2,363,663 of JASKOS020000019.1, forward strand.
ATCACCGTTTACAAAGACGTAAAGCAAACACAACGGCAGAAAAATTAATCGAAGAAACTCGACCATTTTTAAATCAAAATTCTTATGCATTAATGGCCACGCAATTGAAATTGCATAATATTAAAAAATCCGGATACAGATTCAACAATGAAGTCAAAGACATAGCTTTATCGATATATTATCATTCGCCGAAAGCCTATAAACATTTGTCAAATTTGATGATTTTACCTTCCACACGAACTCTGCGTAAATATCAGAGTAGTTTCCCAGTGTACCCGGGACTTAATATGCAGATATTGAATCATCTGAAAACCATATTTGTACAAAAAAAACTTTCAGACAGAATTGTCAATTTAGTATTCGACGAAATACATTTAAATGAAGAGCTGCATTATGACCCCAATACTGATAAATTTATAGGTTTAGAAGACAATGGCAATACACGTACAGGTAAATTAGCAAAAACGGCATTGGTACTACAGATAGTGTGGTTAACAAAAAATGTAAAACAAGCCTTGGGGTACTATTTACTTTCGGCCAAAACATCAGCTACAAAATTGTCAAACATAATATTAAATGCAATAGATAATTTAAATAACTCTAATATTATTGTGAAATCCATAGCTTGCGATCAAGCGCCAATAAATCAAAGCCTATTTAAAAGTTTAAATTTAAGCGTATCAAAGCCCCATTTCATAAGAAATGATCATGTTATACATTTTATGTACGATTTTCCACATTTATTGAAATCACTTAGAAATAATTTACAAAAGAACAATTTTGAATATAAGGGAAAAACTGTATCATGGAAAGACTTAGAGGATGTATTTGCTTGTAGCAAAGGAAGCAAACTGAATCTAATACCAAAAATTAATGACCAACATTTTCAGTTAAACAATTTTTCAAAAATGAAAGTTAAATATGCAGCTCAGGTATTTAGTGAGTCATTTTACATAGCAATGATATGTTATCAAGCACTGTTCCCTGACAAATTTTCTTCAAATTCAGCTTCAACAGCTGAATTTTTATTAGATATTGACAAGTTATTTGACACTGTAAATAGTTCGTTATTGCACAAACCAGAAGTTAATAAGTTACATTATGCTATTGCGAAAGATACGGAACATTTAGAATTTTTAAGACAAATTATGGAAAATTTTACGACTATAAAATTTTGTAATAAAAAAAGTCCTCCTTGCATCAACGGGTGGATATTGTCAATCCAGAGCTTGCTGTATTTATTTCAAGATTTAAACGAAAATTACGGAATTGAACGATTGCAAACACGGCGATTAAATCAGGATTCGCTAGAAAATTTGTTTGCTGTAATTAGACAGCAAAATGGATGTAACACAAACCCTTCGGTGGGAAAATTTGAGGCAGGATTTAGGCACATATTAATTACACAATTATCAAAATTATCAAACTCGACGAATTGTGAAGGTGATGCAAATAGCACGCTATTGAAGTTGAGCAGCATTGTCGGTGCAGATAAATGTCATGTGCCAATACCAAATACAAATAGTATAGAAATTGATCTTGAGGAAATTAAAGAAATTAATATAAATAATTCAGACCAAAATATATCGTTAGAAGAGTTCGGAGAAAAAAATGCAGTATTTTATATTTCAGGATACTTAGCCAATAAATTTTTAAAACACACGAACTGTGATAATTGCAAAAATCTATTGTTTGATAATTCAACTAGCTTTGGTGTACAAACGTTGTACACCACCTTAAAAAATAAGCCTGAAACACAAGGATTATCATTCGTTACAAAAGAAATATTTAATATAATTTTTTCTTGGGAACATTTATTTAATGAACATATACAAAGACTGCTAGCTGTAAATAATATTTCGAAATATTTGGAAACAGTATTAACACTAAACGCACCTGAAAAATTAAACTTGTGCAGTGACGAACACAATAAAATGTTTATAAAAACATTTATAACAATACGGTGTCATTGGGAAGCAAAATTCGTCAGAAACAGTATAGGAACCAAAAATCAAAAATTAGTAAAAAAATTTAAAAAGTTTCTGTAAAGCGATTTTATGTGTTTGTGTGTGTATGTGTGCATGTACATATGTATGATTTTTATTGTTAAAATATAAATATATATATGTTTATAATTTGCATTTTATTTATTTCCTAATAATATGTATATATCTATATATGTATATTACAAAGAGATATATAAATTAATATTTAAAATTCCGTAGTTCTATATTCCAGAGAGGGAAATCGAATACGAACTCGAAATTTCGGTCTGAGAAAAAAAATTTAGTTAGAAACTATCGTGAATCAAACCGAGAATTGAGGGGTCGCGGTGGGGATAGGTTCGGTGTTTGCGGGGCAAGGGGACGGATGAATAGTTCTCTCCTGAGTCGCTCATGGCGCTAAAAAACGAGGATACACTTTTATACATAGGAATTTCATGGGACGTTCCGCTCTATCTAATCCTCTTTGATAGACAGGTCCAAACTGTCCGATGCGGTGTACGGTTTGCTTGGATTTACTCGCCAGAGGAATACGTAGCATGTAGCTGTCATTCGTGTAGCCGCGTCAGATCACGTCAGATAACGCGTAATCTAAGTAATCTTCTTCCGAAATAAATCGAAATTTTGACATAATTTAGCTACATGCAAAGTGTGTTTTTGTTTTCAATAAAAGGTTAGTGTCGATACTTCAGGTTAATAATATAACCTGTAAAAATAGTGTGAACGATGCTAACATTATAATTAATCATGTTGTATTGTCAACAAATCATTTTGTTAAATATTTCAATGAATATATTTTTTTTTACTTTTATAATTATCTCTGCCACCACTAACAATAAATCCGGAATATATGATCCTACTCTAAAAGACTTGTGGAACTATATCCCATAGAAAAATATGATTAATCTTATTTTTTTTACTCCCTGAATATATAATAATTATTGTATTATTAAGTTTACTGCTGAATAAAAATCTGTCTTGAAAGGGTTAAAGCAGCAGAAAATTATGAGAAAATTCTATTAACAAAAGAATTTCGATTACGAAGCAAATTCTTTCAGTTTGTATGTAGCTAAATTATGTCAAAACTTCGATTTATTTCGGAACAAGTTTACTTAGATTACGCGTTATCTGACGTGATCTGACGCGGGCACACGAATGACAGCTACATGCTACGTATCCCTCTGGCAGAGATGGGCATTATTTAAATAAAAAATTATTTAAATAAGTTTTAAATAAAAGATACTTTATCTTTTCTTCGTTATTCGAAAGTTGATGCAGTGCGAGAATTTATCTGTATCTATTATTCGTCCGAGTTCGGTTGAGAGAGTTTATTCGTTCTCTGTCCGCCAGCGGTTTCTCTGTATCTTCCAAGTGTTATTCGACGGTCGAATACAGCGCCACGGTTTATTCGACGCGCTTAGTCCAAAGATTTCAGAGTATCTTTGTGGATTATTCGAACATAGATGTCGTGTCAGAGTTAACCTTTATCTTTTATTCGTTATTCGAAGCTTTATCTAGCAAGGCGCTTTATTTAGTTCTTTTATTTATGATAGGTTATTTGGAAAGGTTCAAATCGTACGTTATTTTTATTCGTTATTTTTATTTGTTTTCGAATAAATGTGATATCTTGGTGCAACATTGCCATATACATATAAAGTAAAGTAGAAACTCCTGATTGAAAGTAACATGTTTGAAACTATAACAATTTATGTACTTCTAAAGTTTGCAATAACTGTCAAATAATTTCGTATTCAACAATGTTTGAGACGGTCAAAGCAATTGACGTCTTAGAGTGCAAGAAAACGAATGGACACCGCTCATAGAGGTGAAAATAGACTTTTGGATCGGTGGACATTTGCAAAAAAAAACGCGCCGCAAAATTGTTTATAACTATACAAATTGTTGTTAAATTTTTTTACTGTACAAATCTATTCTATTCGATAAGTAGAAAAAGTTTTATAGTTACTATGTGCCAGAAGTGCATCGTTTAACCGCTTTAAAGCCTTAAAGTTTATGCAAAATTGTAACTGTGTAGCTCTACACACGCAAAGCGAAGCGTTCGTTTACGACGGAGGAGCCACTAGAAAAGGAGAGGATTGCTTCGTTTGTGTTTGTCGACGGTACAGCCACGCGTGTGCGTGAGATCGAGAAGACGCAGGAACCACTAACAATAAGAAAGAAAGAGAGGGAGAAACATTCTCATCGATATCGATATTCTAGCTCGGCGCGTTAGCTGTAAGCTGTAAGGCCAGGACTACACGAGTGTTTTGCATGTTGCGCTTTCTCCACCAAAATAGGAATCACGTATTTTGATGTAATTGACTACACAAGCATATTCCACGTCAGTGTAGTCAATTGTATTAAAACACGCAGATTCTATTTCGGTTGACACAACGCAGCGTGCAACTGGCGTGTAAAATGCCCGTGTAGTTCTGGCCTGAAAGTACCATTCGACTATGAAAAGGTGTGGGACGCATTTTTTGTGGATGAACGCGTACCCGCTATGAATGGAAGACCCTATTCCATTGTGATTTCGGAGAGCCTCCTTGAGAGAGTCCAAACCATACCGCTAGCTTTAAAACATTATTACTGCCAAATGGAGACAAATTGGACACTATATTAGCTTTCCTAACACCACTTAAAATATTCAAAAATATATAGTTTACACTCTGTATACATTAGGGTGTGTCATTTTAGAGCAATATTTTTTCTTTCAAGTGCTGATTGAAAAATTGATAGTAAATTATAAAACAAAAATTTTCGTGAAAGATCAAAATTTGTATCTCAATTACAGACCAAATAATATTATAACAATAATCAGATCCAAATAATGTTATAACAATATAATAATGTTGTATATTAAATATCTATGTATGTTATTTGAGAAGCAAATATTGTTTTCAACATTATAGTCACAAATAAACTACATTACTTTAATAATACCTCCTTTTTCCTTTATTTTACCAATTTCTTCTCCATATAGAAAGGATAAATAGCAGGATGAATAGAAACAAACTTGCAGATAATATTAAATAATTCGTTACAAACTGTTTGATAAACTTCATTAGTTTTATCGTTTTTTAAATCTTTCGTATTAATTGTCGTATTCGCGACAGAGCGCAATATTTTATTGAGTAACTATATTTTTATGAATAGCAATAGAAACAGTTTCAATAAAAATCCCCTGGAGTATTCTATTCTTGAAATCATTTATCTTATAATTTTGGGAAGGATAATAATTGTTAAAATATTAATAGACATGAGATCTTAAAATACTGGAAAATGAAACGAGTAGAAAAAAGGCAATTCACCTATTCCGCCCAAAAAAGTGGTTTACTATTCAGTCCTTTTCACTAGAATGTAACATAAATTTTAATTATTCTGATTACAAGTTAATTATTACAACCACAATTAGAATTACCTTCTACAGTAATTTCTAGGTTTTTGTGTTGTGTGGAATCAACATCTGTCATATATTTTTGAAAAAGTATATATATGATTACATATATATTTATGAACAACTCTAATACGCATAGAATATAAGTGAAGGAATTAAAACAGCTCGAAACAAAAAGTTAAAAAAAAAACAAACTTCTTTAATAAATCTCGCGATTCAAACTCTTGATATTTCGGCTTACGAGTCACGTGCTTTTGCTATTTAGCTATTAGGCATCGTTGTTCTCATAGACAACTTGCATCCTTTTAAATCTTATATTTTAATTATTTATAAAAAATATGTATTGGCGCAAAACATTCTACAGAATGTTACCGTATATCCTTTAGATTCATTAAGTAAATTTTTGTTAATGAACTATCTAACTGTCAAATGAAATCATTTTTTAATTTTTTATGTGAATAAATATTTTCTTAAATAACTTTTATTCTGTTACGTCAATAGTTTTTTTACCTCTGAAAATACATATTATCTTTTCATATTTTTAAAGATCTCATGTTACTCTATTTTAATACTCGTTAGTCGTTAGCATTAAAAAATCAGAGTTTTTTAGTAACAGTTTTCAATTTTATATTATTTCAATTACTTAGTTTAGTATATATATATATATATTTGTACTACGATGTGGCAATGTCGAAGTATTTATTCGAAGTTAATAGATAAAAATAACGAATAAAACAATCGAATAAATTATCTCGCTACATAGCGCTTCGAATAAGTCATTTAGGTTAAGAAGAAACACGTTTCCTTGTCATCTTGTAGATAAATCTCCCGAAGTTAAATTGTAACCGATACAGCCGTCGAATAAATGGTGGCGCTGCTCTCCGTTCTCGGATAAACGGAAAAGATAAAATAAAAACCGAGAGGCCGGGCTGTACGAATAAGGCCTCTGAAATAACTACTCACCGCTAGGGGCGTTCAATTCGTCTCCGGATTAGACCGAATATCGAATAACCTATAGATGACGAATGAAGTTCCTACAGTAAAATCTCGTAAATAAATCATCTTAAATAAATGCTTTACCAATACAAGTACGAATAAAAGATAATTTTTGGTTATTTTTTATTCGAGTTTATCTAAATAATAATTTGCCCATCTCTGCCTTCTGGCGAGTAAATCCAAGCAAACCGTACACCGCATCAGACAGTTTGGACCTGTCTATTACGAGCATTAGTTTTTTAGTTTTTTTAAACCTAACAGTTTAACGCAATCTAAATGGGAATTCAGTTCATATATATATATACATATATATACATACATATACATATACATACATATACATATACATATACACATACACATACACATACACATACACATACACATACACATACACATACACATACACATACACATACACATACACATACACATACACATACACATACACATACACATACACATATACGTATACGTATATATATATATATATATATATATATACGTATATATACATATACGTATACATATACGTATATATATATATATATATATATATATATATATATATATATATATATATATATATATATATATATATATATATATATATATATATATATATATATATATATATATATATATATATATATATATATATATATATATATATGTGTGTATATATGTATATGTGTATATGCATACAGGGTATAACAAAAATGTGGTAGTTCCTTGAAAGGGGTGATTCCTGAGATGATTTTAAAAAACTTTTTCTTTTGCGAAAATGTTAGATGGGGCTGTTACGTCCCGCCATAGAATGGCGTTCCGTAACTGATAGAGACGCTACTGCCCCAACGAATATTTTAAATCGATGTAACCAATCTTCATATTATAATTAAGCTAACATTTACCGAACCCGCTGAATACCCCTGACGATAGAGAAATCTGACCGAGACCTTCACGCGTGCAAAGACCTCGGTCAGACAATTGCGCGCAGCATTCGCGGAAAGACATTGACGACTTAGTTAAGCATCAGGCTCGTGCCACCGGCCCACCTGAAGCACGCGACAAAAACAATACACCTTCAGGGGAGCACGAGACCGTCGAATGCTGCATCGCAACATCCGCTCAAACCGCTGACGCCTCGATAAGCGTTCTCCGAATCAGCCTGGCTCGCGCCGTGGGTCGTCACCCGGCACGCGCCAGCCTCCGCGCCTTCGGAGGAACATAAGAACGCTGATTCAGTAAATTAAGGAACTCGCAAAACATTGTCACTGATCGAAACTCCCCACTGGATCACCGCATGGTAGAAGGGATGAAATCCCCGAACTATAAATATATGAGGACAGTTCAATTCAAGCAGTAAAAATTCAGAGTTAATAAGGAGTTGAGCAGCTAAAGTCCAGAATTAATCGACAGTTGAGCAGTAAAAATTCAGAGTTAATAAGGAGTTGAGCAGCTAAAGTCCAGAATTAATCGACAGTTGAGCAGTTAAAATTCAGAGTTAATAAGGAGTTAAACAGTTAAAGTCCCGAAGTTAAAGTTCAGAGTTGAGCAGTTGAAGAGTTCAGAATCAATCATTAGTAGTTCAGCTCAGGATCAAACGTTAGCAGTTAAAAGGGTGGTCCAGCGGAGATCGATTAAGGACATCATCGATTATGTAAGTCAATCTTAAGAATTATCTTACACTCATCGCGTTAATAAGCGTATTGCGACTACACTTTAACAAAAAAAAAACATTGTTATACCCACTTACCTTTCCCAAACGGTTTCATCTAAATACTTCTTCTTCGTGGCATCGAGCGATTGAACACGCTCTACCAGAGACGGTGTTCTCCCTCGAACACGAAGTCGCTCGCGTTAGTACACATACTCCCTATGATCGAGGGTAATCAAACACGCTCTTTATGAACGGAGTTTCTACCCAGACATAGGGCTGGTCAAACCAAATTAACCAGATTACGGTTATTACGATTATAGAAACGACACCTCAACATCTTTCCATTCCAATGAGTCCCCCGAACCCGACGGACAAACGTGAACAGCCATCGGTTAGTATTTGATTATTTTCCGTCAGATAATCCATTTCCTCGTTAAAACGGCATTGTAATTAGTTTCCCTCTTTTTACTGTAAGGGCCTAAACCGCACACGTCGACGAAACCTCCGTCGCTCTCGATCGCGCCGCTCGTGCGAATTAATCAAGGTTCCTCAAGGAATAATAGAAGCCCTCGAGCTTCTAGAAATCCAATTGCGGAAGGACTCAGAATTCAGAAGGTTGACCGAAAACTTCGAACGACTAGTAGTCTAGTTTGTCATTATACTAAATCTTAATAAATAATTCTAAATTATAAATAACTCTCACTTATTCTGCCCACATTTTCCTCAGTTATCCCCGAGCAACAGATCCCAGGATCTGCTCGAAAGCGGAACAGCGATTTTGAGCTTTAGCCGCTCGAAGCTCAGAATCGTTATCCCGTCAAAGTAATTGAAAACGTAACAGGGGCTTCGTTAACGAGTTATTAACGAAAAACATGGACCAATCAGGGCGCGAGTTTACCAGTGAAGCGTCCGCGGTAGGGAAGTCTACAACGCTAGGCGCTGCGCTTGTGCTCTGAACAAGCAGGTCGACGCGCATCGATGGTAATAACATTATTATAAGAAATTAAAGCGGCATAAAAAATAAAATCAAGACTTTTATCATTTTTTATTTATCATTGAAAGTGATTAATTATTTTAATTCGGGGGAAATCACGTATAGCGTAAAAAGGCAAATACACAGTTTGTTTGTTGAGGTGAATCGTAAATAATAATTATTGGAAACGAGAGAATAAGGAACACGTAAATTTCCTTTTCAAATCTATATAAATAAAATGATAGCAGGGTTTTGATGTGCGCGCATCACGCAAAAACTACTGCATAGATTTTCATCAAACTTTTTTATTTCTATTCCTTCGACTCTTGGTCTCAACATAGGACAAAAATTATTTCGATATTCCTATTTAATGTCGAGTTATTAAAGTTTTTACACGTAGACGACAACGATGGCCTCGGCGGCCGCAATGGCCACGTGTCACCATCAGTTGCCGCCAGAGGGACTCCGAACTCCTTCCATTCTCGCAAGTCCTATTATTCAGACTCTAGCATATAAAGCCCGTCGCAAGTGAATACCGTATCCCGTATCGCTTCTGAGGTTTACGCAATGGATTTTGATAAGGTTTTTGATAAGGTTTTCTACGCAAGCGAGCCAACAATAACCTCACTCGCGAGCTCGCGAAGCGAGCGAGCAACACCGAGTAGCTAGTTACAAATAAAGGAACAGGCAATGTAATAAAAAATTAATGAAAAGTGATCTTAGTTCGTTACTGAGATAAAAGTTTGTAGTTCAACAACGGTCAGCAGTGTTTTTCACAATGAATAAGTGTGTTCAAAGAACTCGAAGAGAAGTGTAGATATGGAACGTGGGAGAATTGTTGGGGAAAAAATTCCGTGATAAATTAAAAAAATAATAATCAGCAATAAATTCCATGCGACTCACCCTTTCGGCAATTCATCTGTACTTTTTACACCTGTGTCACTGGGTCACTGTACCGGTCCTGGTCATCGACGGATGAAATGGTTTATGGTAGGAAAGCGTCTAGTCCACAGCTGATCGCAAGTATGCGACACCATCCAGAGTGAAGGGTCCCAAAATCAGGTGCATCCGGGTTACCGCACCAAATAACGCATACTAAACACTTGTCACAATCACTTCATTTTTTTCGAAACCACTAATACTAATCACTTGTCACAATCACTTCATTTTTGTTTAGCGCAACGAGTTGTTCCCACGTTATAACAATGGATGGCTCCGAACAGGGTTAGTTGTTGTCACTTCAGGAAATGCTCCACATAGCCACCGTGAGTGTTGATGTACGTCTGTGCACGCAAAATAATGTGCTAGTGCACGCGATGGAGCACCGCCGGTGTAATGGTCGCAATTGCACTATGTGTACGTGAAACGACTTGGTTTGGGATGTCCACTGGTTGACGATACACCTCTCATTGTGAAACGGTTGTTATGCAACAAATACAAAACGCAAGTGAAAAAGAAATAATGTTTATAATAAAGGTAAGTACAAAGTAATAGCAATAATGAAATTACCTTTAGGTGTTACTGGGTCATTGTACCGATCCTGGTCATCGACGGACGAAATGGTTTATGGTAGGGCAGCGTCTAGTCCACAGCTGATCGCAGGTGTACGACACCACCCAGAGTGAAGGGTGCCAAAATCAGGTGCATCCGGGTTACCGCACCAAATAATGAATGTATTCACTTTATTGCAGGAATACTAATACTAGTCGCTTATCACGACCACTTCATTTTTGTTTAGCGGAACAAATTGTTCCTACGTGATAAAAATTGGTGGCCCTGAAAAGGGCCGATTGTTATTAATTCAGGATGTGCTCCACGTAGCCACCGTCAGTGTCGATGCACGTTTGCTCACGCAGAATAATCTGCTGCTGCACGAGTTGGAGCATCGCCGGTGTAATCGCCGCAATTGCACTGTGTATGCGTGCAACGGCTTCTTCAGGGGTGTTCACCGGTTGACGGTACACTTCATTCTGAAACGATTGTTGTACAATAAATGTAAAACGCAAGTAAAAAAATAATACTTAAAACAAAGGTAAGTAAAAAGTAATAGCAATAACGAAATTACCTTAAGGAAGCCCCACAAGAAAAAATCCAGCGGATTCATATCAGGTGACCGTGGGGGCCACGCGACAGGACCGCCGCGGCCAATCCACCGATCGCCAAACGTTTCGGCCAAATAGGCGCGGACATTTGTGGCATAATGTGCCGCACAGGCATCATGTTGATAGAACATGTTCTGTCGAATCTCATATGGAATATCATCCATGAGATCCGGCAGAACATGTTCAAAAAATGCTTTGTACGCTGTGCCGTCCAGCCTGTCGGGCATGATGTACGGCCCAACGATAAAATCGCCACAAATGCCGGCCCAAACGTTTATTGACCAGCGGACTTGAAAACCGCGTGGACGAAGCGCTAACGGATTCTCGTCGTTCCACACATGCAAATTGTGGGAGTTGAAGCACCCCTCCCTGGTGAAGAGGGATTCATCCGTCCACAAAATGATGTATCTGCAGAACGACGGATTCCGTGCAACTTCGCCCAACAGCCACCTGGAATATTGAAGCCGCTGGACGTAATCCTGTGGGTGTAGATGTTGCACCCGCACATACCTGTACGGATGCAACAGATGCTCCCTTAAAATGCGGTGCACCGTCATGTGGCAGACACTAGAACAAAATGCACAAACATTAACTATTAGATAAAAGGGTTTTTTTATACAATAATTATTGCATTCATCTTGTATTGTGACTTACTTTAGGCGGCGGCTCAAATCGCGCACACTGACGGTGGCGTCTTCCTCAATGGCCTCCAACACCTCATCGGTGGTTGCCATGCTCCGGCTCGTTCTTGGTCTGCCTATTTCGTTACCACGGGGCATTACAGACCCCGTGGAATAGAACTGTGATGCCACGCGACGTAATGTGGCTGGGTCTGGTGTCCGAATTCGCGGATAATCCTGCGGGAGTACTCGCACTGCAGCAATTGCGTCCCCGCTGCACCGGGCATACACCCAAAACATTTGGAAGTATTTCTGCGCCGTGTACATTTTCGGTTGGAGATTGCTGACTGACTGACAGAATTTTTCCGAAGGAGCTTCTCCTACCTCGAAGCAGTTTCCCATCGTTTCATTATGAGTTAACTCCCACTACGACCAGAAAACTTAGGGAAAAAGAAACTGGCATTCGTTAAAAAGAGATACAACGTGCTTTGCTAAAATGCACAACGAACGGACCATCGAGCGGTACCACAAAGGCGCTTGGTCTGTTAATTTACAGCCTACGTACTACGCACCCATTGCTTCAGGATAGAAAACAGACACCACGTGCATCGGTTCGAAAGGGCCCAAGAAGAAGAGGCGCAGAAAGTCTTTTCTGCATCCGAGGGACAGGAGAAACATTTTCAGCGACATGTGTTGAGTTGACGCTGCTAGGGTCACTCCGTGTACCTTGGCGAAGGCCGAAGCGTGCGGTTCAATAATTTATGATTTAATTGCTTCGCCTTCGTAACGGACACGAACGGAGAACATCGCAAACGGGAAACAGAAATGAATAGTTTCCATTCCGTATTACAGAACCGCTAAGGTACTCGGAGTGATCCTACCAGCGTCATGTTCGGCGGAGGTCACATTACGTCGCGTGGCATCACGGTTCTATTCCACGGGGTCTGTAATGCCCCGTGGTAACGAAATAGGCAGACCAAGAACGAGCCGGAGCATGGCAACCACCGATGAGGTGTTGGAGGCCATTGAGGAAGACGCCACCGTCAGTGTGCGCGATTTGAGCCGCCGCCTAAAGTAAGTCACAATACAAGATGAATGCAATAATTATTGTATAAAAAAACCCTTTTATCTAATAGTTAATGTTTGTGCATTTTGTTCTAGTGTCTGCCACATGACGGTGCACCGCATTTTAAGGGAGCATCTGTTGCATCCGTACAGGTATGTGCGGGTGCAACATCTACACCCACAGGATTACGTCCAGCGGCTTCAATATTCCAGGTGGCTGTTGGGCGAAGTTGCACGGAATCCGTCGTTCTGCAGATACATCATTTTGTGGACGGATGAATCCCTCTTCACCAGGGAGGGGTGCTTCAACTCCCACAATTTGCATGTGTGGAACGACGAGAATCCGTTAGCGCTTCGTCCACGCGGTTTTCAAGTCCGCTGGTCAATAAACGTTTGGGCCGGCATTTGTGGCGATTTTATCGTTGGGCCGTACATCATGCCCGACAGGCTGGACGGCACAGCGTACAAAGCATTTTTTGAACATGTTCTGCCGGATCTCATGGATGATATTCCATATGAGATTCGACAGAACATGTTCTATCAACATGATGCCTGTGCGGCACATTATGCCACAAATGTCCGCGCCTATTTGGCCGAAACGTTTGGCGATCGGTGGATTGGCCGCGGCGGTCCTGTCGCGTGGCCCCCACGGTCACCTGATATGAATCCGCTGGATTTTTTCTTGTGGGGCTTCCTTAAGGTAATTTCGTTATTGCTATTACTTTTTACTTACGTTTGTTTTAAGTACTATTTTTTTACTTGCGTTTTACATTTATTGTACAACAATCGTTTCAGAATGAAGTGTACCGTCAACCGGTGAACACCCCTGAAGAAGCCGTTGCACGCATACACGGTGCAATTGCGGCAATTACACCGGCGATGCTCCAACGCGTGCAGCAACAAATTATTCTGCGTGCGCAAACGTGCATCGACACTGACGGTGGCTACGTGGAGCACATCCTGAATTAATAACAATCGGCCCTTTTCAGGGCCACCAATTTTTATCACGTAGGAACAATTTGTTCCGCTAAACAAAAATGAAGTGTTCGTGATAAGCGACTAGTATTAGTATTCCTGCAATAAAGTGAATACATTCATTATTTGGTGCGGTAACCCTGATGCACCTGATTTTGGGACCCTTCACTCTGGGTGGTGTCGTACACCTGCAATCAGCTGTGGACTAGACGCTGCCCTACCATAAACCATTTCGTCTGTCGATGACCAGGATCGGTACAATGACCCAGTAACACCTAAAGGTAATTTCATTATTACTATTACTTTGTACTTACCTTTATTATAAACATTATTTCTTTTTCACTTGCGTTTTGTATTTGTTGCATAACAACCGTTTCACAATGAGAGGTGTATCGCCAACCAGTGGACATCCCAAACCAAGTCGTTTCACGTACACATAGTGCAATTGCGACCATTACACCGGCGGTGCTCCAACGCGTGCACTGGCACATTATTTTGCGTGCACAGACGTACATCAACACTCACGGTGGCTATGTGGAGCATTTCCTAAAGTGACAACAACCAACCCTGTTCGGAGCCATCAATTGTTATAACGTGGGAACAACTCGTTTCGCTAAACAAAAATGAAGTGATTGTGACAAGTGATTAGTATTAGTGGTTTCGAAAAAAATGAAGTGATTGTGACAAGTGATTAGTATTTGTTATTTGGTGCGGTAACCCGGATGCACCTGATTTTGGGACCCTTCACTCTGGGTGGTGTCGCATACCTGCGATCAGCTGTGGACTAGACGCTTTCCTACCATAAACCATTTCATCCGTCGATGACCAGGACCGGTACAGTGACCCAGTGACACAGGTGTAAAAAGTACAGATGAATTGCCGAAAGGGTGAGTCGCATGGAATTTATTGCTGATTATTATTTTTTTAATTTATCACGGAATTTTTTCCCCAACAATTCTCCCACGTTCCATATCTACACTTCTCTTCGGGTTTTTTAACACACTTATTCATTGTAAAAAACACTGCTGACCGTTGTTGAACTACAAACTTTTATCTCAGTAACGAACTAGGATCACTTTTCATTAATTTTTTATTACATTGCCTGTTCCTTTATTTGTAATTTGAAAAGGAAATTTACGTGTTCCTTATTCTCTCGTTTCCAATAATTATTATTTACGATTCACCTTAACAAACAAACTGTGTATTTGCCTTTTTACGCTACACGTGATTTCCCCCGATTTAAAATAATTAATCACTTTCAATGATATATAAAAAATGATAAAGGTCTTGATTTTATTTGTTATGCCGTTTTAATTTCTTATAATAATGTTATGTTCATCGATGCGTGTCGACTTGTTTGTTCGAAGCACAAGCGCAGCGCCTAGCGTTGTAGACTTCGCTACCGCGGCCGCTTCACCGGTAAACTCGCGCTCTGATTGGTCAATGTTTTTCGTTAATAACTCGTTAACAAAGCTCCACCTATCATTTTCGCAAAGGAAAAAGTTTTTTAAAATCATCTCAGGAATCACCCCTTTCAAGGAACTGCCACATTTTTGTTACACCCTGTATATGTGTGTGTATATATATGTGTGTATACATATATATGTGTGTGTATGTGTGTGTGTGTGTGTGCGTGCGTGCGTGCGTGCGTGCGTGCGTGTGTATGTGTGTGTGTGTGTGTGTGTGTGTATATATATGGGAGTGTCCCATTTTAATCCGCCACTACGGACAACTTAAGAAATATGCATTGGATCTAAAAGCATCCCGAATAAAACTTTGATGGTTTGGAGGGGGACATCTGACCCTGTTAAAACATTTCATCCCTACCCCCCTGGGGTATATAGGTCTGTGAAGTTGGCACCCCCAAATGCGAATTTTCATAAAAAACTAATCTCATTCGTTTGTCCACGATTTGTCCAGATTTGTCCAACAAAAATTTTCGTTTGTCCACCCTCCAAAAAAAAGTTATGACCAAATCAAAATTTTGAAACATCAGCACCCCCATGAAAATTTTTTGATGTTTTTCAAATTTGATTCGTTTGTCCCCGATATGTCCAGATTTGTTCACCCAAAATTTTCGTTTGTCCACCCTTCAAAAAAAAGTTATGACGAAATCAAAATTTCGAAACACCAGCAATCCATGGATGTTTTCCCAGGGTTTCTCATTGCGAACCGATTGTTTATGAGTCGTGAACGTTTGGCCACCCAATATATTCGAACCGATTGTTTATGAGTCGTGAACGATTGTCCACCCAAAATACTCGATTGTCCACCCAAAATTTTCGTTTGTCCACCCAATATATTCGAGTGTCCACTCAAAATGCTCAATTGTCCACCAAAATTTTCGTTTGTCCACCCTCCAAAAAAAAAGTTATGGTGAAATCAAGAAATATGACAGTAACTCCCAATATCATTTTTTATTGATTTTTAAGTGTGATTCAATTAGCCATGTCTTACTTGCATTTGTAGGTTCTGAATTTTCGGAAGTGTCGGTAAAATTGTCTGCATTCAGTCGAAGGTACAATTTTTCCTAAGTATACTGTGTTTTTCATTTGTATTGTGACGTGAAGTTTTGCATGTCACAAAGGAAAGTCTTTCTGCGGTTAGAAGAAAGTCATCTAGGTTTCTTGCGCACCATTGGGGGGTTAGGCATCTCAGCTACTGTACTATTCTGAGAGTGGTAGTTTCGAATGGTGCGCGCGCCA
This sequence comes from Perdita meconis, assembly GCA_030770465.2. Taxonomy (NCBI): domain Eukaryota; kingdom Metazoa; phylum Arthropoda; class Insecta; order Hymenoptera; family Andrenidae; genus Perdita; species Perdita meconis. Next base: position 2,380,159 of record JASKOS020000019.1, read on the forward strand.
TGGTGTGAACTTTTATTTTATTTTATAGACTATTTTCTTATTAATTAATGCAAACTTCAGAGTGAACTTGTGCGATTAGAATCACGGCTTGAAATCATGCAAAACACGTCACAATTTCAATGGTAATATTTTGAAGCTTTAAAAAGATCGCTAGCTTTAACGTGTTAAAAATATAAAAAAATCTTTTCTTAATTCTTTTCTCTATTAGAAATTGAAATAAGGGCGAAATACCTATAAGAGAAATGGTCTAAAAATGAAAGGTGTAAGACTGATTGAAAGATAAACATATAATGGTTTATTAAGGGAATATATAGTGCTATATTATATGTACATTACGTACTATCTATATACAATGAGTATACACATTACACATATATATACATGTTTTGTTACAAGTACTAATTAAGTTCGTCAAACCAGTTTTTATATTTTTGTGTATATTATTGTTGTGGGATTTATTTTAATTGTCTGGGGATTTTTAACTGTTCGTTGCTTTCGGCAAATGTCGTCGTGTATTGTCCACATTCCTGTAGTATTCCGACAATATGCTAGAAAATGTCCAAGTACATAAGATACGGTGCCACATAACACGTAGGTGTTCAGTTGAATTTGCAATTTATCTGGAATGCTGCTTAAGGATATGCCATTTGGGTATACACTTTTATTTTTTTGAAAGAATATTTCCGTGTCTATAAATAAATATGTGTGTGGTTGCCGTTTTAATTTTAATGTGGATTGACATCTATTACATGTAATATCTTGAATATTGAAGAATTTTTCGATAAAATTTAGGAAATCTTGTTGGAAATCGTGGCTGTCGCTTGTTTGGATAAGATCTATTAGAAATAGATTTCTTAACCGTATTTTACATTTGGTACATTTCTTAGTCTCTTCGACGCTGTAGAAATCGGTTAACAGTTTTGACAATAACCAATTAGGATTTGTGGTACAATCGACAATGTCATTACATATTTCAAATATTGTAGATAATATAGCACCTCGTTCTTCATAAATGGAATTATTAACATGTTCAAGAGCATATTTTTTTACAAATGTTAAAAATATGTTTTCAGAATTTGTGTCAGTTCAATTTTTAAATGTGCAATAATTGCAATATGCAGTCGTAAATATTTCTACTAATGCATCAAATGCACATGTGTTCTTAATATAAACTTTTGCATTATTAAGAAAAATTGCATTGCAATTGTTTCCATTTTTTAATAATTCGTCTTTTCTTCTCCTTAATGGCCGATCGAATGTCAGCTGAATATCTGGACATGGTTTTAAATACTTTCCTCTACGTATATTGTTTCCGTTTTCGCTCAAAGGCTCTTGTTTCGTAGTTGTGTTGCATTTTTGTTTTTCTGGCTTTATATGTATATTTTCCTTATTTTTGGTGTCGCTAATGTGCATTATATTATTTGTGTCTATTGTATTATAAAATAATACATCATCATCGGTTGAAGCTTCGATATTTTTGTTTGATTTTTTATACATTTCAGTATTCAAGCCTCTCCAATTTTCTTGTTCTGACAAATGGTCATAATTAATTTTTGTTTGTTTTTCTTTTGGAATTGTTTTTTGTATTATTGCTAATTTTTCGTTTGCACGTTTTTGCGCCGCACATTCTAATTTTGATGTACTTTCGATTGATTTGATGTGACGAATAATGAATTTGTCGACACGCATAGGCTCATAATTGGATCCTATATCCGAATGTTTCAAATCTTTGAAGTAAGCTTCACATCTAGAAGATGTTGCTACCTTTGATGAGCAAAGAAAGTACTTCGTCATTACTTGTGTCCAGAGAGGCAAATGTTTCGCTAATTTTACCAGATAGTTAACAAGTTCTGGACAATAAAAGGCGTTATATCTGTCCGTCTCTGCAATATTTTTAGCAGTTTCCTCGGCCTGTTCTCTAATATTGTTAATGAAAGAAACTAAATTGTCATTTTCGTTTTCATTTATATTTTCGAAATAATCATATTCTTTTTCACTATTATCATTGCTACTAAAGTAAAGGATTTTATTCTGTCAAATAAATATGATCTTTTGTTTTCAGATATTACATTGTTCCCGTCACTATCTTTACCGTCGTATTCGCTATACGCAACAATAAATACTGAATTCAATAAATAATGAAAATCTTCGAAAGTGTCACATGTTGATATTATTCCTATACATCGCACGAAGAAATCTTTAACTTTGGGAAGTTTTTTATGAAATACCTGCTTACTGCAAACAATTTTAATTAAATGAGCAATATCAATTCGTATGTAGCATTGCAGTGGATATTGTAAGATTTCGCCACACAGCCAACGGTAGCAATCGGATATATAATTTTTCAAATTGCGTTCGTTGAAGGCCAAACTAGTACCATTTAAAAGCCCCATGGAATAATCGCAATCTACCTCTGGAGGAACAGGTGCCCCATGTCTTACGATTTCCTTCAACCAGTACGTAATTAAGTTCGCATCGTGCTTTTCCGAAACCATTTGAAATACAGGTTGGATGCCATTTTCGCCCTTTACAATAATTTGATATAAAAATATGTGTTTCTTTTCGCCATTTACTTTTTCAATTGCTTTTACTAATTTCCCAGTTGCATCTATTTCGATTTTTCTGGATGATTTTATCAAACGTTTATACAACTCCATTTGCATGGGAGACCAATAGAAACAATAAAACAGATCTTTGGATATTTCTTTTATGTATCCGGTATATTGTCCTCTATATTTTAAGTCGGTTAATGAATTAATGGGATCAAGATTTCTATTGATCCCTAATTCGCGTACAATGGCTTCTTCCCGTATTTTTCTTAAAGTACATTGTCGTACAACGTATGGCGGTTCCGGATCTTCATGCGATATATCTGTGACAGCTTCATTTCGCCATTGTCTCGGCTTAATGTTTAAAAGCTGTTCTCCAATTGCTGTTCTCGATTTTCCCTTTATTGCTCGTTTCTTTTCGTGTGGTATGCCCGATGTGTCAACTGTGTGAACCCTTAAAACAATACCAGTACCAGGGGAGCTGGTTCATGCAGACAATGGGCCTTAAATTCAGCACCGCAATCTCTACAAATTCCATATATTTTTAGGTACGTTTCTGCATCTGACGATTCAAAAACTTTAGCATATTTAAATGTGTAAGCACATGAAAGCTTGTTTTTTAAAAAACAAGCTTTGGAAATAACGTCAGTCCAGCCTGGACTAAGTACTTTATAACTTTTTCCATAGGTTCCTTTTTCTTTATATACTTTTTGTACCGGAGAAATAGATTTCCATTGCGCCTCGGTTAATGTCAAATCAAAGTATAATTTCGGCAATTTATTATTAACACCATCTACAAAATTATATGGGAGAAATTCTTGACTATTATCACTGCAGTTAGAAATATTAATACTGTCTTTAAATTCTCCCTTTTCTTCTTCAACTGCAATGTTGAAGTGTTTTTTCAAATTGGATTGTAAATTCCATCGATTATTTCTAACATAAAAATTTAAAGTGTCTGCTGATAATTTGTCAGAAATCTGTATGGCTGCTTCTTTCCACACTTTATCTGAACGACTCTTTAATTTTTGATTGTCGTCGAAAATTTCACATTTTTGAAGCACGTCTAAAATAATTCCACAGTTTACAAGAGCCTTCCTAGGCATTTTTCGCACACCTCTAAAACAAAATTGGGAGACAATAAAATAATCTGAATTAATAATACTGTTCGACCAATTTCGACTTTTTTTCGATTTTGTAAACTTCAAAAAACATTTCCTATAAATTTCGACGTGCTGGATACGAATCTGCAAACCTTTTTTTCTAGTGTTACGTCCCGCCATAGAATGGCGTTCCGTAACTGATAGAGACGCTACTGCCCCAACGAATATTTTAAATCGATGTAACCAATCTTCATATTATAATTAACTTCCCGATTTATAGGGAAGTTATTGTATTTGCCCCTAAAATGGAAAATCGATTTTTTAGCAGATCTCCATGTTTCAAGGTCATTGGAGTAATTTTAGGCTATTTTTAACAAATTGTTCCTGTGTGTGTGTGTGTGTGTGTGTGTGTGTGTGCGTATGTACGTACGTACGTATGTGATCAAATTTTTCGTTAACGTTTTCTAAAAAACTAATAGTGATATCAAAATGGTCGATGATGCAATCGATGTGTATCAATGTAACTTAGAGCTGAATAGATTTTGTTCTAATTCGGTCCAGTAGTTTTTTAGTTTTTTTTAAGAAAACCTAACAGAATAACGCAATCTAAATGGGAGAATATAAATTTATGAGAGAATAACTAAACTGAAATAATATATATGTTGACAAATTTTGAGCGGTCGGTGTAATTATCGAAATTGCAGTTTATGTGTCACTTTTACTTTTCATCACAGTTTAATTGAAGAACTTTCAATCAGATTTTCACTGTAAGACGAGACAAAACGAAAATAAATGATGCATATAGTAATATAGATGTATTTCACGATTGCTGGTAAGAAATATCCATGTACTTAATTTGTAATGACGAAAGAAATTACTTAATAACATTAAATATCTTTTACAAAAATTTGATTGCATGTAATATTATAAAAATATACGCAAATTTTCAATAAATCATAAAAAACATTTTTTTTGTGAATTTTCAAAATTATGAAAAAAATATAAAGAATCGGAATCCCATTATGAAATTTTCACAGAAATTGTTGAAAACGCAGCTCTTTAACATATAAATTTTTCAAAAAAATCAAAACGGATAAACATTTTTGAAAAAAATAATTTAACCTAAAAATTGAAAAATGATACCGAAAAAAACGAGTAAAATTTTTTTTATATTTTTCTTCAGAAAGTGCGCGAAAAATCCTTCAGAATGAAAAAAAAAGCACTCAAATTCGTCTATTTTTGGCCAAGTTACATCTATTAGAAGAAAAAACCGAGAGAATCGATATCTCGAAAACGGTTCGATAAAAAAATTTAAAAAGAACGGTAAAAAATTTGATTTAATGGGTAGAATGATATAAAAAAATTTTAGACAAATCAAAAAATCAAAGTTCCAAAACTGTCTGATTTGGCGTGGAATGCCCCATATGTATGTATGTGTGTGCCTGTGTATATGGATATTATGTATACTCATTTGTTTTCATATATATGTATTTATCACAATATTATTATAATTATATATTGTAATAAATATATATATATATACATATGTATATATATATACACACACACACACACACGCACGCACGCACGCACGCACGCACGCACACACACACACACACACACGAACAATGTGTTTAAAATAGCCTAAAATTACTCCAATGACCTTGAAACATGGAGATCTGCTAAAAAATCGATTTTCCATTTTCAGGGCAAATACAATAATTTCCCTATAAATCGGGAAGTTAAAAAAAAAGAGAGAATCATTCTATCGATTTTCTAACTCGGCGCGTCAGCTGTGTAGCCGAATATATTATATTATAGAGGTAAATTGGAATCGCCGTTCTCGTTCGTTTACGAACGTGCTTTCGCATAATTACTACTGTATTATTTCTGATTTATTGAGAAAACGTTGAGACAATGATTCTATGAAATAGTAGCTTCCCCTCTTCCCGCTCGCACTCACATCAGTGGTGTAGCTGGAGTTATTGCCGACCGGGGCGCTTCCTAATTTTGCCGCCGCCGCCTCCCCCCTCACACTCAATTATGCAAACGTATTAAAAATACTACAAAAAAAATCAAAATAGCGTATACGGAAAAAAATTAAAACATTTATTTTGAAAATTCTGTAGACAATATGGCGCGATTTCTTAGAAGTACTCATTGTGGATCTTAGATAATTTTTAATTAATTTCAATTTAGAAAAGCTCCTCTCACAACTGCCGACACTTATAGCAACCGTGAGAAAGATTTGCAATATTATGACGATATTTGGATCTGAGTTTTCAAGACTTCAAATAGATGCTATTGCTTAATGTTAAAACATAAAACTGTCTTACGTGAAAAGTGCCGTCCCTAAAAAAGTACCGCCTGGGGCAGACCGCCCCCCCCCCCCCCCACGCCCCTTCCCCTAGCTACGCCACTGACTCACATCCTCTGCGTTCAACTAACGAGAAACCAAGCGGCATGTGTAAAATTCTTTATAACCAGGGCCCGCTCAAGAATATTTGGCACCTTTGGTTCAGTTTAGTTTTCAACGCCCTATCTTTTTTTTTTATTGTCTATTTCTAAATTGTATATGCAGGCGACAATTGAGAAACACACCATACCCCATCATTTGTGAAAATGAACATGTTGGCGGAACAAACGTACAAGGCACTCAGGAAGGAGACACGTCTCCTGTCTATGACCGTCCTACAGGGCGACTACACCAGGAAGGTACAATAAATAACGAATCGATGAAAATTGTGGATGAAATTGTTGAAATGGGCCTGGACTTGGACGGAACAATTGTGCGTGATCGTCCTACGGAGTTACTGCAGGAGGGAAATACGGGAATTGCCGAAGACATTGAAATTATTGAAGAGATTATAGAAATAGTGGACTTTGCAGCGGAGTTGATGCAGCAGGAAAATACAAGAAATGTCGAAGAGATTGTACAAGAAGTAAACTTTGACAGGAATTTGGAAACAACTGCTCCCCTGGAAGAAGAAAGTGAGCAGTCCACTTCCCTTCAATTTCCGCAGCCGTCAACTTCTAACAACGGATTTGAGCCTTCCATTGTACGGACCGGAGAAGAAAATGAACATCGTTTGACGATAGAAAGAGTACTAGCAGAAGAGATGGACGAATCCGATTCAGATGATGGGCTACTGGATATTACTAATTTTAAACATGTTTTTTATAAATCAATAAACCTTGGAAAGCATTCTTTTATCGGCTGTGGCACCGAACATTTTAAAATATTGACGGATAGAAGAAATGGGCTGGAAACGGAGTATCTCGTACAAAGCCAAATGTGCAATTATATGGAACACATATAGTGCGTTCCACCAAACGACAAATTTCTCAGCTTGAACCAAAGTACGGTAGCAACACACGTGACGAATGGCGGTGGACAACGTCAAATGCAGGATACAGCGACGGGCTACAGGTTAGGAGCTCTCGTGAGCAAAAGGAAGTTCGGGGAATGGCAGGACGAAATAATTGACGCCTTCGATGAGAGTTCACTAAAATCAATGAAAAGGGCTGGAAAAAAAGAGAGAGAACTGGCCATAGCAAGAGGCGACGTAATTCCAGGCACTGATATCGCAATTATTTCAGTTATCGCAGATAGCAGCTGGATGAAAAGATCATACCGCGGCGGAAATTACAATTCCCTGTGTGGTGTAGGAGCAATCATTGGGTACTACACGCAGCAGGTTCTGCACATCGGCATCAAAAACAAATTTTGCATCATTTGCCAAGATGCAGAGGAGAACAACGTACAACCGCGGGAACATCGCTGCTTCAAAAACTGGAGTCGACACCAAAATTCAAGTGGCATGGAAGGTGCTGCTATCGTCGAAGGATTCCAACGCAGCGTAGAAATGCGTAGTTGCCGATGGCGATAGCAGCGTGTACAAAAAGATACTGGACAATGATCCGTATAAAGACTACATGGTGCATGTACGCAAAGTTGAATGTACCAATCACCTTTTAAGAAATTGCGGTAGAAAAATAAACGATATCGCTGCAAGAGGCCGCTACAAGGAACTAAGAGGAATCGTAAAAATGAATGTCCTCCGTCGACGCACTGGAATAAGCAAAGCTGCAGAATACCGATTTAACAAAAAACTATCATTAGCCGAACGAATAAAAAATTTGAAGAGAGATCTGAAAAATGTGCCGAGTCATGTTTTCGGTGAACACAAAGATTGTCAGGAATTGGCATATTTGCGCAACAAATATTCTGATCCGAACATAATCAATTACGTTCCACGACTGAAGGAAGCAGGGATATACCAGAGCATTGAGGAAGCGATGCAGCCACTGTTCATCCATGCCGAAAGTTTGCTGTACTCTTTGAATAATAATGCTGTCGAAAGCTTTAATAGCATCATCGCTAAATTTATCGGAAGCAAGAGAATAAACTTTGGACGAAAAGGCTCGTATCATGGTAGAGTCTCCGCTGCCTGTGTCCAATTTAATACGAAAGAGGTGTTGAGTGAATTGAGCATCATAATGGGAAAGGAACCGACAGCTGCCGTAAAAAAACTGGAAGAACGACGGAAACATGAATGGCAAATGTCTAAGAAATATAAAAAAGAAAGCAAAGCATCTTCGCAAAATAAGAAGCAATCATGCAACAAAGATTACGGTCCTAATGCAGAAAAACCCGATATAGAGGAAAGAATTTACTTCTCCGAAAGTAAGAGGCATATGGAAATACTCTACGAGTGGCAAAAAATGCGAGCTAACATCGAAGTAGAAACTCGTGATCAGGCCAACAGCGAAAAATGGATAGCGCACAGAAGAAATTTCGGCAAGGTATGCTGATTACGAAAGGACACACCACGGGCAAATACGGTGAAGAGTATAATGTACCCGCAAATACCAATTCTACCTTCACTGCAATACGGAAGGGAGAATGAGGAGAAGGCATTGAGACAATTAGAAGCAGAATTAGGAACCTCTGTTCAACCGTGACGCTTATTCATCGATGCCGACGTACCTTATTTAGGTGCAACACCTGACGGTATCATGGAGGATGATACTATCACACATAACGAACAAGCAAAATGCTCTATTCTGTTTATGGACGCCAAAAGGTATGAAAGTAACAAAAGTACAAAGAGACGATAAATTTTGGTCCGCAGAGATGGAGGAAAAACTTAAGAAATTTTATGAGGACTGCATGCTGCCAGAAATTCTGGACAGTAGATTCAACAGAGGTCAACCGATCAGAGAGCCTCCGTATATAAAAATGAAAAATACAACTGAACCACAAATCGCAATTGCATCAACTAGTGCGGAAGATCGCACATGAAGAGATGTCCTATGATCTGTCACGACTGCATCAGCAAGTGCGAAAGAGCGCACGCGAAGAGATGTCCTATGATCTGTCGCGACTGCATCAGCAAATGCGAAAGAGCGCACGCGAAGAGATGTCCTATGATCTGTAGCTACTGCATCGGCAAGTGCGAAAGAGCGCACGCGAAGAGATGTCCTATGATCTGTTCCGACTGCATCGGCAAGTGCGAAAGAGCGCACGCGAAGAGGTGATCTATTCATTCTCAAATTAGGACATCGGAACATTAAAAAAAAGTTAAGTTTATAGTAACATTAATATTTTGTTATGTATTTTTAGAATTCCAAACAAAATTTTCATTATTTTATTTTATAAATAAAGTAAATCATCTTATAAAAGTTGTTTATATAAAAAAGGATATTCAATGGTATAACTAAGTTTTGCGTGGATAAAGCAGCGGAGATTTCAAGATCAAGTTAATTTTTTTTATACAAACCTATGTTTCTTATTTATAATATAATAACAAATGTTGTGACAAATTATGCATTCAAAGTAAGAAAATATCTAAATAACATGTTTTCAAATCGATGAATTAAACATAGTGATGAAATGAGGCTTACAGTAGAAACGATTGTAGACCAATAATAGTTTTTTTTCTTCTATTTTCTGTAATTCTTCGTATTCATTCTTTTATGAACGAGGTCCGAATCTTGTTCGACGAACTAAATTTTCTTTTTAATAAGTAGACGCATCAAAATATACAGTGGCAGCAAAAAGAATTTACATGTGATCCTATAGCGGACACAAACCCCTTGAATTACTGACAAGGGAAGTTCGGTGAGTGTCCGTCGCCGATTTTAATGAAACTTTGTACGTTTTTTCTATGGTCCAACCTAAGAATTTTGCCCTATATAGTAGCTGCCCATACTCGACTTTAAGGGAGAAACTACCCCTTTAATCCAAATCACCCTTTTCATTTCGGTGCTTATAACTGACAAAGTATAAGCGTTATAAAAAAATGTTTTATACAAAAGTTTTACTGTTGTTTAAGACCTATAGGATGGCTGTAAGAAAATTTTGAAAAAACGAATTGCTCTTTATTCACGCGAAACAAAAACATTTTTTGTCAGAAAAAGGGGGGTGGGCAAAATATAATTTTTATAAACAATTCGTTTTTTCAAAATTTTCGTACTGCCATCCTATAGGTCTTGAACAACAGTAAAATTTTTGTATAAAACATTTTTTTATAACGCTTATACTTTGTCAGTTATAAGCACCGAAATGAAAAGGGCGATTTGGATTAAAGGGGTAGTTTCTCCCTAAAAGTCGAGTATGGGCAGCTACTATATAGGGCAAAATTTTTAGGTTGGACCATAGAAAAAACGTACGAAGTTTCATTAAAATCGGCGACGGACACTCACCGAACTTCCCTTGTGAGTACAGATGGAGGGGGGGTGTCACGAAGATCACAGTTATACGCATACTGTACAGCGCATAATATCCCACGGGCTTCAGCTTCGTCTAAAGCTCGGGTATTGGCCTAACCCGGGATCCTGAACTAAGTTGGGTGACCAGTCCCGAGAGATTAGGAGGATGCTCTCTACTGGTAGTTGCTTTCGGACCCGGGACATTTCAGATCTCATGTGGTCTTGCAACGAACACGAACCCCTTAACTTACTCAGGAGGGGGGAGGGGGTGTTGCGAAAGTCACAGTATTCGTCATAACGAGTGCTGTGAATAATTTTATATTGAATAGAGTTTTTTATTGAAAAGAAAATACAGTTCGTCGTACAAAAATTCGGACATTGTTCATAAAATAATTATTATTGGTTTATAATTCGTACAATATTTGGACCTTGTTCATAAAATAATTATTATTCGTTCAGAATCGTTCCTACTCTTGGTCATATAAAATTACAAAATTCTAATGTGGTTCAGTTTATACACTTACAGTTCTCGCTCGATCTATACGATAATGAGATAAGCTGTATACATTTCGATTAATTAGCAAAGTAAAAGAAATTCCCCTATAATTTGTCACAATATCTGTTATAATATTATAAATAAAAATATAAGGTTCCATTAAAAAAAAATTAACTTAGCCTTCATATTTTCTCTACTACTCTACCCACACAAAACTTATTTATACGATTAAATGTCCATCTTTATATTAAACAACTTTAAACAGAACATTTTTTTTGTAACTTTTGACTATTAGGATTATAAGATTTTAACTATATATTTATTTTTCCTTTATAGATATGTAGAGCAACAGAAGTGGCTTTGACAGCGTGCGTTTGTAATCCAAGGATTTTGTCCCAAAACTTGAATGTAAAATTATATAAAATTAAGGAAAAAAGGTAAGTTAACAATAATGTTAATATTTTAGGTCGATTTGTTCAACTTATAATTCTGATTTCAGTTCTGTTTATTTTTTCTTATAGATCTATATCTGAGCGGCGGAGAAGCATTCACCATCGTGCGTGAAGCTACAAGCTGCAAGAAGTTTTCGATTGGACGAAATGTCGGGTCACAAATTAAAGTGTTAAGTTAAATTATAGAATATAATAAAAAGTGGCTAAAGACATGTGTGTACACTAATCTTATTATAAAATGATAGGTTAATTAAGAAGCATTGGGATTGAAAACTGGTATACGGGGCATTCCACGCCAAATCGGCCTATCAAAAACCTTTGGGTCTTGGATTTTGGTGAATTGTTAATGTTTTAGTACTCATTCAAAGGAGCTTCCATGATTTTTTTCAAATTTGTTTGGCCAATAGTTTTTGAGATATGAATTTTTCAAAAAATTGACACTTTTTTCAATTACCTGCAACTTTTTGAAAATTGAACCGATTTCGATGATTCTTTTTTCAAAATTTTTGTTTTTAAACATACTTTTCGAAAAAAATGAAACCAAATTTTTTGACTTATTTTTATCGAGTATTTTTGGATTTTAATATTTAAATCCGTTTTTTAAACATGTTTATATCAATCGATTTTTTTGAAAAAATTTGTAAAAAAACTTACACATATTCTACGAATTTTTAACACCACCCGATAATGGGCAACAGTAACTTATAATTTTTTTGATTCTTCAAATTTTTTTTTTATTTTTGATTTATAAATTTTTGATTTTTGTTTCCATGCCTAATTACTTATTATTATGAATCTAAAAGAAACTTGTTACTCATTTGATAAATACCAAGAAAAACAATAATGTGTTTTTGGAAATAATCTAACTTATTTTTAGTCTTTTTTTTATAAATATATTTATTATAGATATGCCTATGTTAATTATGAAGCCAAAGTTATGGCGTATTCAGTAAAATACAGGGTGTAACAAAAATGTTGCAGTTCCTTGAACGATGTGATTCCTGTGGTGATTTTAAACAACTTTTTCCTTAGCGAAAATGTTAGATGGGACTTTGTTAACGAGGTATTAACGAAAAACACCGACCAATAGACGCACGAATACAGTGGATGAATATTAGCGCGGACTCCAGCGGTGAGTAGTATTGGCCCTCCATCGTCCGCGTCATCATTAATCCGCTGTACTCGCTCCTCGATTGGTCGGTGTTTTTCGTTAATAACTCGTTAACAAAGCCACACATAACATTTTCGCTAAGGAAAAAGTCATTTAAAATCACCTCAGGAATCACACCGTTCAAGGAACTGCAACATTTTTGTTACACCCTGTTACATCGTTATGAGAACGAAGAGTTTTGAAAGGTTTATATAAAATACAAAAGATACTTAGTTATTGAATCTTAACATTCCATCCCCACTTTTGTCCTATTTGTTTAATTATTTTATACCAAAGAATATACATAGCCATAACTTCTAGAACAAAATAAAAATACGGCTAATGACAAATTTTCAAATATCACTTAGTCACCAAATTGTTGAGCTACAAATTATTACAAAAATATGAGAAATTCAGATTTGAATTCTTATTAAAAAAAAGACAAAAAATAAGTTAGATTATTTCTATTGACACACTATTGTTTTTTTTGGTATTTATAAAATGAGTAACAAGCTTCCCTTAGATTCATAATAATAAATAATTAGGCATGGAAATAAAAATCAAAAATTTATAAGTGAAAAATAGAAAAAAAATTTGAAAAATCGAAAAAAATTATAAGTTATGTGTTGCCCATTACCGGGTGATGTTCAAAATTCGTAGAATATGTGTAAATTTTTTTTACAAATTTTTTCAAAAAAATCGATTGATATAAACATGTTTAAAAAACGGATTTAAATATTAAAATCCAAAAATACTCGATAAAAATAAGTCAAAAAATTTTGTTTCATTTTTTTCGGAAAGTATGTTTAAAAACAAAAGTTTTGAAAAATGAATCAACGAAATCGGTTCAATTTTCAAAAAGTTACAAGTAATTAAAAAAAAGTGTCAAACTTTTGAAAAATTCATATCTCAAAAACTATTGGCCAAAAAAATTTTTAAAAATTCATGGAAGCTCCTTTGAATGAGTACTAAAACATATTAAAAATTCAGGAAAATCGAAGACCCAAAGATTTTTGATAGGCCGATTTGGCGTGGAATGCCCTAACATATTTTTATTAAATAGCGCCCAGCGCCCACGATTCTGGCATCACTGGTACAAATTTGATCGGCTAAAGCCCATCACTCCAGGAAACTTGATTTTTCATTGACAGCTAACTGAGGGGAAAGAGATAGGGAAAATAACTTCTTCCACTCTTTATGAACAAAAGGTAGAAAACTCTTAATTGTATTTACACAACGGTTTCAGGTACAGAGTACTAAAATTACAACAAGTACAAGGAGAGGCCGGCAGCTACACGTATAGCCTGCCTCGAATACGAACCGGAAGAGAGAGAGACAAAAGACGCGCGAGCACGCGGTAGAGAGATGGCTAACCGACACGCGGGTTTAGTGTCTGTTTCCGCGGTCGGCGCTGTTGTTGCTCCTGTGGGGTCCTACGTCTTTGTTGAACCCTTGTGTTCTTCAAGTTACCCGGATGTCGTCTTGAGGAGTTTTTGTAGGGTTAGAAGTAATTGTACCACTTTGTACTCTCTCAAAATAAAATTTATTATTCACCGCACTTGTCGTGCTTCTGGTCTGTGTACCAGGAACAGAATGGCTGACTCCACTCTCTCTCGCTCCCCACTCCACTCATCGGCGCGGAGTGATCTCGCTCACTTGAGGAAGTAGTCCCCACACACTCCCCCCCGAGTGACAACGTTTATCACGATAGAGACAGTGTTTCACGAGCCGTACAGAGCTGTACATCGTTCTATATGAACGCGAGAGGTGTATGCGCATCATACTTTACGTATGGTAAAGGAATACATATTAACGTACGTAGATTACAACGGTAAGTGCTTAACTCCTAAGTTTATATAACAATACAATTTGTATCAACACAGTTTCGAAAATGAACAAGGTGAGCTTACGAACTAATTATTCTATCTTATCCTAGGTTGCTTCGCAAGCAATTAATCAAGGACTCAAAAATAAGGTTCACGCAGCTACGTAAATTTGATTTACGGCCAAGTTCATGGAAACTTTTTTACGTGTGTACGTTTTTAGTGTCTTTGGCTGCGCCAAACAGCTTTTTTTAGAAGTACTCGGTTGAAATAGACAAGTTTTGTCTGACGAGTCTGGTTGCATTTGGCAACCTTTGTCTGCGACAGCAGGCGACGACTCAGCGGCAAGGTCTTCGGGAATCAAGTGCGCAGGTTTAAGCAATTCTGTCGAGACGACACGCGAGGAGCCGTTTACGTCGATCTCATAGTTAAGGTCTGAGATTCGCGAAAGAACCTTGTGTGGTCCTGTGTAGGGACGTTCAAGAGGTTTCTTAACAGCTGCCGTTTTCAAGAAAACGTGAGTACACGAATGCAATTCTTTAAAGAAAAAAGCTCGATCTTTATGTTTGTGCGTAACCGGAACTGGTTTTAGGTTCCGCATGTGTTCGTGAAATTCTTCTAAGAAGATCTGTGGGTTTGGTACAAAATCGTCAGGCAGACAAAATTCTCCGGGAACTCTGATCGTGGTTCCATAGAGATATTCTGCGGGAGACGCGCCAGTGTCCATACGGACATGAGTTCGCAACCCTAAAGCACAGTTGAGAACTGTCTGACCCAGTTGCCCGTGCCATGACACATTAGAGCGGCCTTGAGACAGCGATGCCACCTCTCAATCATCCCGTTCGCGGCAGGATAATAAGCGGCAGATCGGACGCGATGGGACCCAACCAATGCAAGGAGAGCACTGAATAATTGAGACTCAAATTGCGCACCCTGATCCGTGGTCAGGATCTTTGGCGGTCCAAAACGGGAAATCCAATGATCAAAGAAAGCTCGAGAGACCGTCAATGCAGAGATATCCTTCAAAGGGATTGCCTTTACCCAGCGAGAAAATCTATCGATTAACGTTAAGCAGTAGAGATAGCCTTCGCAATTGGTCAAGGGACCAATGATGTCCATGTGGACGTGATCGAAGCGACCATCAGGAGCTACAAATGGTGCTGGATTATTTTTGACGTGACGCGAGACCTTGAATTGTTGACAGTCAAGGCAACTTCTACACCATTCCTTAACATCGCGACTCATGCTCGGCCAGACATAACGCTTCCTGATAACACGATCAGTTACCTTAGCGCTACCGTGAGCCGGAAGATGGAACATTTCAAATACGCGTTTTCGAAGTGTCTCTGGAATGTACGGACGCAATGCTTCACCCGTAAGGTCACAGTACACCCGATGGTGATCCCTGCCCCACTCGATACATCTTAAGTTCAGTGAACCATCGGGGGACTTCTTGATCTCCCCAAGCTCCGGATCAGCTGACTGCTGTTGAGAGAGCTACAAGAGGTCAAAATCCACCGGAAGACGCATGGCGTCAACGCGAGACAATGGATCAGCAACGACGTTTGCGTCGCCCGAGACATGCTCGATGCAAGTGGTAAACTGTGATATGAAAGCGTGACTGACGTGACTGACGTGGAGATGCTTTATCAGCGCGCTGTTGAAACGCGTAAATTAGGGGTTTGTGATCAGTAACCACTTTAAAATTTCGACCTTCAAGAAAGAACTTGAAAAATTTGATAGATTCGAAAACCGCGGAGAGTTCGCGATCATACGCGATATACTGGCATTGAGACTGGTTAAATTTTCTGGGGAAAAAGGCCAGTGGCTTCCACGATCCGTTCAATCTTTGTTCGAGTACAGCGCCCATTGCACAGTCAGAGGCATCGGTGACGACACGCGTTTCTGCGTTCAACGACGGATGACTCAGCAAAGCAACATTTGTTAGGTCAGTTTTTATTTTTTTAAATGCTTCATTGGCCTTTTCAGACCAGACAATTTCACGTTGATCATTCTTTTTAGAGTCCTTGGTGAACTCATACAACGGTGCCTGAGTTTGAGCAGCATTAGGCAAATTCCGACGATAGAAATTTATCATCCCGAGGAAACGTCTGAGTTGCGCGACAGTGGATGGCTTCGGAAACTGCATTATTGCTGTTACGCGGTCGTGAGTAGGCTTTGATCCTTCACTATTTATTAAGTGACCAAGAAAAACTAACTCTGATTTGCCAAATTCACACTTTGTTAGGTTGATGCGCAACGAGAATTCTCTGAGGCGTTCCAGAACCCTCCGCAAGTGCCGCTCATGTTCTTCTACTGATGTTGACGCGATAAGAATGTCGTCAACGTACGCGAAGACAAATTCGAGATCGTTCAAAGCGCGGTTTATGTATCCTTGAAACGATTGACTTGCGTTTCTCAGACCGAAAGGTACGCTTGTGTACTCGAAGAGACCGAAAGGCGTGATAACGGCGGTTTTAGGAACATCATCGGGTGCTACCGGAATTTGGTGGTAAGCTTTATATAAATCGAGTTTCGAAAATATCGTTTTACCGTTTAAATTGACCGAATAATCGTGAAGGTGTGGCACGGGATACTTGTCGGGAATCGTAATCGCGTTCAGACGACGATAGTCGCCGCAGATTCTCCAGGTAAGGGCTAGCCCACGGGCTGCAGGAAGGCCTGCATATTCCCTGGCTTACTAGCTTTTCGAATTCTGCTTTTGCAGCTTTCAACTTCTCCGGATTAAGACGTCTGGCGCGATCCGCAACCGGAGGACCGTTTGTGGTGATATAGTGATGAATCTCATGCATTTTGAAAGGCTGTACCGGCGCAGAACCGGTAACTTCTGGAAAGTCAGATAGGATTTTGAAATAATTGGACGATCGATCCAATGTTCCTATTCCTACATTAGCAGAGGATTCAAGAAAGCCAAGAGCAAAAACACTTGACGAAGGATCCACCAATCGGCGTCTTCGTAGATCTACGAGCAGATCAAAGTGATTGAGCAGGTCTGCTCCTATAATCGGTTGGGTCACGTTTGCAACACAGAAACGCCACTGGAGGGAACGACCCGTTCGAAAGTTCAAACGTAAGTCTTTGAAACCGTAAGTGGTGATTTGAGTATTGTTCGCAGCAAAAAGTTTGAAGTCAGAGGGTTTGCCTTTATGTCTCTGATCAACTGGAACAATGGAGATGTCTGCTCCCGTGTCGACGAGAAATGTTAAACAGAGTTCCTTATCTCGAATGTGGAGACGCTTTGATTCGCCTCGGCCCGCAACCATGGTCTCCGTCTGGTAAGGCCGACTTAGTTTCCCTGTCGAGCTTTCACGTCCCAAGAGCAGGGCTTGGCGCAAAAACGAGCCTCTTCGCCGAATTTTTTATGGTAGTGGCACATTTTAATGTCGAGACTGGGCTTGTCGCCCTCGCTTTCTCGTTTGGCGCCTCTGCTCTTGCCACGCGAATCAAAATAACCGCGAGAACGCGAGCGAGTGGTGCGCTGTCGATATTCACGAGTCATTAACATTTTCAGTTCAGACAAATCAGACGCGAGACGATCGACTTTGGCCTCGAGGTCGCCGTTTCCGGAGGATTTCGCAGAAGACACTTCCGAGACCTGTCCCTGAGTCGCC
This sequence comes from Perdita meconis, assembly GCA_030770465.2. Classification (NCBI taxonomy): domain Eukaryota; kingdom Metazoa; phylum Arthropoda; class Insecta; order Hymenoptera; family Andrenidae; genus Perdita; species Perdita meconis. Next base: position 2,398,078 of record JASKOS020000019.1, read on the forward strand.
TCCATTGCCTCTACATATTTATCTGTCATGTCGGCAAGAGTTTGTAACTCGTTAATGCCAGAAGTCGCGAGAGTTGCGCGATACGGAGTCGGCAGTTGGTCAAGGAAAACCTGTTTCATTATATTATTGGCGTAACCCGTGTCAAGACCACGCATTCAATTCAAGATAAGCGACGGTTTTCCGCCGGTCGATATTTGGCCCATGATTAATAGCCGAAGACGCGATTCTGCCGAACCGCCAAAAGTCGCAATTAATCTTTCTTTCACGCGCTCGAAAATATCTGCTGGACGCGGTTCTAAAGTAATAATGTCCTGAATGGCTTGAAGAGCCTCGAGATCTAATTTCTCCGCGATGCAGTCCGCTTTCGTTGCTGACGCGGTGATGCCAGCATTTCGCAGAGTGATTTCTGCCCGAACGAACCACGTTGCCGGATTTTCTCGACAGAAGTTCGCGATCTTAGGTTGGCGATATATCGCTGACACCCCCACCACTGGGGGAACGGAACCGCCCTCTGCATTTTGGTTCGAGGTCTGCTCTTCCTCATTCGCACCATGTCCTCTTTGCAAGACGATAATGGTGGCTTGAGCCTCAGTGAGACGCGCCTCCCGATTATGCATGAAAATGTCGGTGTTCCGCGTGTAACGCTATCGATTATTCGTGAAAATGTCGGTATTCCGTGTGTAACGCTATCGATTATTCGTGACGCACGCGTTCGATCAATAAATCGATATATCTCGCACGCGAAAAATGGCGATGAACCATGTGGCTGTGCAAGGCTGCGCGCGCACCCCCTCGACGCGACGCACAATGGCCGCGATTAAGTCTTTTCGCGCGATTTTCACGAACAGGATTTGACCGACCTGTATGATGATTCTTTCAGGAACTGCTGGTCATCGATGCTGAAGACTGGAATTCCGCACAACTCTGCCGCTGCGCTGCTGTCCCCGCTGGGTTTCAAGGTGCGTGATCAGCGTTGAAGAAACGCGTCGCACCTCGTGGCGAGCTCGGCTAACCGCTTCTCGTCGATGTCGAAGGCAGCTCAAGCACGTGCGGACATCCTGCAGGCTCGTCCAGTCGTCGACCAGCTCGATTCCTCGTCCTGATGCGGTGGTGATTTTCTCATCGGTCCCAAGCCAACGAGATGACAACTTCTTTCCGGGCGGTCGCCGATTTTTCGAACGACCGTTTTATGATCGGGATTACCAAACGTGGCGTTCCGACCGTTTTTTCGTCGGGGTCACCATTATGTGGGGTCCTACGTCTTTGTTGAACCCCTGTGTTCTTCAAGTTACCCGGATGTCGTCTTGAGGAGTTTTTGTAGGGTTAGAAGTAATTGTACCACTTTGTACTCTCTCAAAATAAAATTTATTATTCACCGCACTTGTCGTGCTTCTGGTCTGTGTACCAGGAACAGAATGGCTGACTCCACTCTCTCTCTCGCTCCCCACTCCACTCATCGGCGCGGAGTGATCTCGCTCACTTGAGGAAGTAGTCCCCACACTCCCGCTGATGAGAGCGCCGCTCAGTGGAGAGCGGAACAGGCAGGGGTGGCGGTGTCGCCACATAACTGTGGAGGCTAGCTCCGCACGCGCAAGCGCGAGCGCGACGCCTTGTTGAAGATAAAGGAGGCGTAGACAGACGCGCCTGATAGAGCTTCTGGCGCACTGTTCCGCCCTTGGGGTAGTGTCTCAATAAAAATATTTTATTTGTGAAGAGTAACAAAGTAAGTGTTATTACTACCTTCGGAACCTGAAACAGATGACTAATAACGGACGAGGACAATTGATATAAGAACACGGGGTTAGTCACAAGAAGACATAACCCCACATAACTTCTCAAGTGACGCCATCTCGCGTTCATCAGCGAACTACAAGTGTGGGTAACAGCGGAAAATGTTGTGCAATTATTGATTTCCAAATTCTG